>CM052700.1:30823496-30879753 GCA_028551405.1 Uromys caudimaculatus
AAGGCCAGTGAGGTGGGATTTTTTTTCTCTTTGCAGAGCTAGGAAGAACTCTCTCTGCTGAGCAAGAATTCCAGCCTGTGTGGAGGGAGCGTCTCTCTGTCCACAGGCCCTAATTCTGTGATGTCTTCCCTGACATGCTTTGGACCACCAAAATCAGCACTCAGTACTTGAAAACATGAAAATTGTCTGTGCCCTGGGCTTAGTATGTTCCAGATTTTCATGTACACTCTGATCCTGTTCAGGGTGCATTTGTAACCAAGGCATGCAGGCAGGGTCAGGTGCATTCTGTGATCTTGTAGCTAGGACTCAGCTACCTCCTTCTGTCCAATAGAGGAAAGTCTAGATGTTTGCCTGATTTTGAACTCTTTAAGATATTTTCGGGGACACTGGAGAGATAGCTCAGGGGTTAAGAGCACTGGCTGCTCTTCCGGAGGATCCAGGGTCAATTCCCAGCCCCCACATGCCAGCTCATAACTGTCTGTAACTCCAGTTCCTGGGGATCTGACACCCACATACCAATACATATAAAATAAAGTTAAATAAAAAATTAAATAAGTAAATAGAATAATTCTTTTTTAAAGAAAGATATTTTCATGTACATAACAGGCTATTATTGCACATTTCATGAGTGTACACTGATCACCTTGCTCACCAAGCTCACTTTCTTGTTCAACATTAAATGGGCATTCACAAGAGGAAACTAAGGACATGAGTTTTCTCTTTGATGAGAGTCCCTGGCCACACACCAGGCCAATAAAGTGAATAGTCCAGACCGAATTCCTGTGTTCTTGTTCTCTGCAGCCTTCCTGGAGTATTAAACTGGAAGCCAGTTTTTGTTTTTATTTTTGTCTTAATTAGTCATGCTACTGAAAGCAGGCACACAGCCGGGATCTGCTGAGGGTGTGGAAGGGTGCTGCTGGCTCGGCGATGGGAGGGGAGGGGTTGCTGTATGTGTCAACCTTCCCAGGAGGATGTGGGGGTGGGGGAGGGTAGCCCCCTCCTTGGTGTTTCCAGAGCCAAGCTAGAAACTGTTACCTAGGGCTTTGGTGGCAGCTGTGTCTAAATTTGGTGGCTTGGCTACTGCTTTGGGGAGGGCATGCCCCGAGCCTGCCCACACAGGCTGAGAGCTTTCTTTTCTCCTGTATTTGCCATGTGCTTTACAGAGGAGCGAGTGGGAGGAAGCACTTATTTGGGTGTAATGTGAATTGGAAGCGGTGGGGTCGTCGTTTTCTTAGGCAGTGGATACAATGGGAATGTTTATTCAGGAGCACTGTAGCTGGAAGCCTTGAGTAACCAGACGGAGTGGAAGGTAGAGCCATTCACAAGTAACAGGATCTTCCCTGACACTTGGGCTAGTGAAGTCTGTTATGGCCACTGTTCCCTGGGACCAGCCTCATCCAGATTTGTGTGCAGCCAGTCCTTCATCCCAGGTACCGTGTCTCACTAGGTGTGCTCCCCAGAGGGACACAGAACTTGCAGCTAATGGCAAGCTATTGCTGCAGAGCTAACCTACCAGGAGAGTGAAAGCCAGCATTCTATGTCTGTTATGATCAGTACTCTCTTGGCCACTGTCTCTGTTTTTCTGTCTTTCTTGGTTTATAGAAGGCAGGGCACTACCGTGCTCTTGTAGTGAGAAAATGATGCAGCCCTGCAGAAGGTGGCAGTCACCACTGTTACATGTTCTGTGTCGAGATTACACGTGGGAGTGCGTGGGGATGAGAGGCTCAGGGGAAAGAGGAGCCCCAGAACCTGGGGTTTTAGACTGGTGCAGGTAGGGTGGTAATGGAAGGGAACCTGCTGTTCTGTACTATAGTCTACAGGAGACTTGCAGAGGACTAGAGAGAGGAGGAGAGGCTGGGCCAGGAAAGGAGTGATTTACCTTTTGTGGGAAATCATCAGGGAAGGTGTACCCTCCATTACTGCTGTCTACTTAAGGTGACAGATGAGTGATCCATGTGAGTTCTGGGTAGTTGGCAGCTTTTCAGAGCAGTAATCTTAAATTTTTCTGCACAATCTGAGTGTTAATTCCACCTGAGCGTTAGGGAAGCCGTTAAACGGGCAGTGGCCAGACCTTTGTTCCCGTTCAATTCCCCTCCCCCCCTTTTATGGCTGGTTCTGTTTGAAGTTCTTTGGGGGTTAGAGGCAGGGCAGGCCTATCACCCTAACGGACTTGGCATCTTTTATGGAACATGAGGAAACCATTGTTAGGAAGAGCCCTGGGTCTGAACCCTCTGGTCTGGTCCTAGGTAGCCCTGCATGATTGGGGGCGGGGTTCTGCCATGCTCATTTACATACCCGGAAGTCAGGAGTTGTGCAGTTACTTGATAGAGACCAAGCAGCTGAGTGTCAGAGCTGTAAGCCCAGTCTTTCCTGACTATGTTTAGAGCTCCTTTACCAGGAAGTCTCTGAGCCTTGAGATAGAAAAGCAGGCCAGGTGTCCTGCTTTCTGCCTCCGGTGCTGCCTGCAACGTCCTTTACATCCTCCTCCTGTTTGTCCTTCTGGGCTCAGTCTTCTATGTTGATACCTGATTGCTCTTTCTAGAGAGTTGCCTTCCTCACCAGGGCTGCGGCTGTTGGAGAATGGGCTGCTTAGAACCTCTAGCTTTTGGAGTGTGGCTCCTTGGGGGAGTGATTACCCAGCATGCTCTAGGCAGTCCCTGGCCCACATCTCCAACACTGGTGGCAGAATGGGGGCATAGGGGACCTACTGTGTTTCCAAGCCATCTCTCATGTGTCACGTAGCTAGCTGTGAGATGATTTTAGACTTGTGGCTAGCTATGAGGTCACAGTGGTAAGAGCTAGCTCTCCTGTGGTGGGGAGATTGAGGTAATTTTTCAGACCCCACATGTGAGATTTGGGGTGAAACCTTCCACTTCTTGAGAAGTGGACACCACTGGATTCTCTCTTAGCCCTACAGGACTATGTTCTCACTGCAGCAAACACAGAAATCTAGGAGCTGACAGAGTCTGCTCTGGAGATTCTGCCCTGTAACATGGGAGGACCTCACTGTCCCCCAGGGTCCTGGCTGTGCTGGCATACCATCCGTACACCTCAAACTCCAGGGCACTGCCACCCCAGGTGCCACTGAATCATTCTGAACTTTGTATGGCTTATGTACCTCATCTATATGCCTTGTGAAGTCTGCTCAATTATTCTCCCCTTTACGCATTATGAACCTAAGGAAAAACTTTTTTTTAATGGCAGAAATAAGCCACAAAGTCCTGGTGTTTACTCTGACCATCTCTGCTTTCTAACTGTTCAAAGCATCAGGAGCTGTAGGGTATAGAAGATAGGGGCTCCTTTTCAGTGTCCTGAACTCAATCAGAAACACTACCTCTGGGGCTTGTGGCCTCAACTGCTTTTCTCAGTACCCAGATTAGATTTAGAGGTCCTCACTGCAGTTTGTTCTATCAGAAAATATTTGTGGACCACCTAGCAATTGGTGTTATTGTTAGGTTCAATAATGCGTAATGGGCAAAATAATGTCAAGACCAGAAGTGTGAATAGGAGGCCAGTACTTGAGGGGTACAGCTGCAAAGAGACAACGGCCACACTTAGTGCAGCCAGAGAAGACTGAAATTCTCTACCAGCTGACTTGAACCAACAGCCTCTGGGAGGGACAGGTCAACAGGAGAACCTGCTAAGCCCAGTTCCCAGTTTCCTGATGAAATGTGTGTGTGTGTGTGTGTGTGTGTGTGTGTGTGTGTGTGTGTGTGTGTGTGTGTTTTGCATCAGTTCCAGGTGCCTCTGAGCTAGAAAGCCTACCTAAGATGACAGGCTGATGGTGTGTGTGCCCTTCCATGTAAAGTAAAGGATGCTGGAGGCCTAAGTGTAAATGGGGACGAAGTGGTGGTGTGTCTTAGGTTGGCTCACATTGCCCCCTAGCCGTAGTGAAGAGCACTGCACCTGTAAGGCTGGGCCTGCAGCCAGGAGCTTCCCACTAGTCCAGTAGTTCTCAACCTGTGGGTCGTGACCCTTTTACCCATGACCATCAGAAAACACAGATATTTACATTACTATTCATCACAGTAGCAAAAATAACAGTTATAAAATAGCAAAAATAATGTTATGGTTGAGGGTCACCACAACATGAGGAACTGTGTTAAGGGGTTGCAGCATTAGGAAGGTTGAGAACCACTGCTCTAGAAGAAGCGTTTTAAAACTGTCTGTGGTGTGTACTTGTAAATCCACACTTCATCTGTCTGGGGCTCTTTGGGCCTGGCTATAGAATTAGAGACTGGACATGGCTTAAAAGGCTCCTGACCGGTTCCAGTGCATGGACACTTCCTTTGTGTTTTAGGAACAGGGTTACAGTGTAGCCCAGTACATTTATTTATTTTGTGAACATGTGCATGCTCAGAGCACAGCTTGCCAGAGTTGGTTCTGTCCTTCCACCATGTGGGGTTCTGGGGATTGATAACAGGTTGTCAGACTTGGCAGCAAGCACCCTTACTCTCTGAGGAGCCTTCCATCCCAGACTGCCCCAGTCTCATGGATGGAATTCTGGTGGCCATGTTAATGTCCACATAAATGCAGCATCAGTAAAAACACTGAAGGACTGTCTACAGGGACCAGGGCTGTCTACACTGGCAAGTCCACCTTGGAAAGCCTGAGCTCGCTTTGCAAGAAGACTTAAACACTATTGGCTATTGTTTGGCTTATTATTTGGTATTTTCAACAGAAATATTTCTCTTTTACAGTACTGAATACAGTTGACAGGATTGAAAAATAAAAATGGGGGCTAGAGAGATGGCACAATGGTTAAGAGTGCTCTTTTGCTTCTGCAGAGGATCTTGGTTTGGTTCCCAGCACTCACATGCGATTCACAACTGTCCGTCACTCCAGATCTGGGGGATCTGGTGCCCTCTTTTGGCCTCTGGAGGCAATGCATGCATGTTGTACACAGGCATACACTCGGGCCCAAACACACACACACACAAAATAAAAATAAATAAATCTTAAAAAGAAAAGAGATGTGACTTCACTCTTGACAATACCATTGAGAGGATTAAAATTGGAACCGGGCTGGGGTGCCGCTCAGGGTGCTTCCCTTGGGTGGGCGGGGCTCTGCTTCAAAGACCCTCACACTATGCAGTATGGCACCTCCAAGTCCTTGCCTTTGTCCCTCAGTTTAGGAGAGGTGACAGCTCTGGGATAGTGGGCGGCAGACCCTTGAGTTGCATCAGACCGTTGTTCCTAGTCTAAGGGGGAAAACTCAGGGAACAATCTGCTTAGACCGTACGGCAGGAGCGTAAGTATCGCTTTTTCTAGATTGTGTGTGTGCATTGTGGGTTGTCGGCAGCACCCCAGGCTTCACCCAGCATGTGGTGGTAGCACCCCCAGTAAATAATAAGACAGGGACAAGAGGGGCTTTGTCAAGTTAACAAACATGTTTTTCAGTTTGTCGGTGGGACCCTAACTGTGGGAGGCTGCCTCTGAAGAGCTGTCTAAACCACAGAGCCACGAGGCTACAGGTTCGAGGCCACAGGGTGGTTAAAAGACTTCCCGTCTTTTGCTGCAGAAGTTAGTTCTTGTCACCCTTGCCGGATACCTATGGATAATTGGGATTTGTCACAGTGCAAATGATCTTTGGATAGGATTTCATGAAACCCACATTGCTTGCTGTCCTAGTCAGAGTTACTACTGCTGTGATGAAACACCGTGACCGTGCAACTTGGGGAGGGAAGGGTTTGTTTCATCGTACACTTCCATGTGGCAGTCCATCCCCGAGGGAAGCCAGGGCAGCAACCTGGAGATAGCTGCTGATGCAGGGGCCATGGGGTGCTGCTTACTGGCTTTCTCCTCATGGCTTATTCAGCCTGCTTTCTTATAGAATCCAGGACCACAAGCCCAGGGATGACTCCTGCCACAATGGCCTGGGCCCTCCCACATCAGTCAGTATTTTTAAAATGCTCTACAGGCTTGCCTGTACCCCAATCTTTTTTTTTTTTTTTTTTTGGTTTTTTTTTCGAGACAGGGTTTCTCTGTGTAGCCCTGGCTGTCCTGGAACTCACTTTGTAGACCAGGCTGGCCTCAAACTCAGAAATCCGCCTGCCTCTGCCTCCCAAGTGCTGGGATTAAAGGCGTGTGCCACCACTGCCGGGCTGTACCCCAATCTTACGGAGGCATTCTCTCAGTTTGGCTTCTCTCCACTTAGATAACTTTAGCCCGTGTCAAGATGCCATGAAATTAGCCAGCACACGTGTAGAAACAAAAATCACAATAGTCATTTTCAGCTGTGCACATTGTTGGGCATGGAAAACAGTAGCTGTAACAGTGTTCGCTAGAGACTGCTCTTTCTGGTAATTTATTCCCTTCCCACAGCACTGATTCATTATGATGGTGGTGGTTGTTGGTGATGGTGGTGGTGGTGATGATGGTGGTAGTGGTGGTGGTGATGATGGTGGTGGTGGTGATGATGATGGTGGTGGTGGTGGTGATGGTGGTGGTGGTGATGATGGTGGTGGTGGTGGTGGTGGTGGTGATGATGATGGTGGTGGTGGTGGTGGTGGTGATGATGATGGTGGTGGTGGTGATGGTGGTGGTGGTGGTGGTGATGATGGTGGTGATGATTTAAACAGGGTTATACTGCACAATCCACTCAGGACTGATCCTCACATTAGTCCTCCTGGATCAGAGAGTCACAGGTGCTAGGATTACAGACATTAGCCCCCATCACACTTGGCTTTTTCTAGTTATTTTAAACACAAGGAGGCTGGAGTGATGGCTCAGTGGTGAAAAGACTGGCCTCTTTTCTAGAGGTCTGGCCTTTGATTCCTAGCACGCACATGGTGGCTCACAACCTTTGTAACTTCACTTCTGGTGGGTTGGAGACCTCTTCTGGCCTCCATGGGTACTGCATGCACATGGTGCACTGACATGCATGCAGGCAAAATACCCATACATATCAAATAAAGAAAAAAAAAAGCTAAGCCACTACTCTGAATATGTACTCATGTATTCGTGAAGTTTGCTTATGCCCTGAGTCCATCTTAAAACCCGTTTCCCTTTAGTCATGTGTCACCAATAGAATTTGTTCTTAATAGTATTTTTGTTTTCTTTGTTTGTTTGTTTCTTTCTTTCTTTCTTTTTTTCTTTCTTTCTTTCTTTCTTTCTTTCTTTCTTTCTTTCTTTCTTTCTTTCTTTCTTTCTTTCTTTCTTTCTTTCTTTCTTTTTTTTTTTTTTTCCGAGACAGGGTTTCTCTGTGTAGCCCTGGCTGTCCTGGAACTCACTCTGTAGACCAGGCTGGCCTCGAACTCAGAAATCTGCCTGCCTCTGCCTCCCAAGTGCTGGGATTAAAGGTGTGCGCCACCACTGCCCGGCTTTTTGTTTTCATTTTTGAGACCTTTAATAAAGGTGAAGCTATTTGGTAAGAGGTATTTTCTTTTTAAAATTTTTTTTAAAGAGGCATTTTCTATGGCTCGTCTAGATTAAAACAAGAGGCTATTGTGTTTGAGAGACAGTGTAAACAGGGACTTCACTTTTCTGAATTACCAGTGTGATTTAAAATTGGCCCCTAGAGGGAGACGTTGTATTGAACTTTTACATCCTGTTTGAAGAGCTGTTTTATGTTGTTTTTCCAACTTACACAAATGTGTGTTAAACTCCTTTGAACGGTGCACACAATGATCCTGTGTTATTTAAAAGAAGTAGAGTATACTTGAACTTAGAACTGGTATTGTTTTGCAGGGAACAAAATTTAAGACATAGGTTAATGATATACTTTGTGGAAAATGTTTGACAAAGTATATTTTAAAGCCCCAGTTTAAGCAATTCCACATGGCAGAAATAGTGACCTATCGGGGTCCTGCCTTGGAAGAAGGTGCTGTAGAATTAACAGATGATTTACATTTACCTGCTCGGTACTTGGGACCACTTGAAATTTGATTCTACCTCTTCCCCTTTGGGTCAGGTAAAGGTGTCCTGCTAAACCAAGTTCAACCTCCAAAGGCCAAGGAAAAGTGGAAGGAGAGACTGCAGAGTTGTCATCTGACACCCCGCCCTCACATCCCTGTTAGACAGAGAGACACACTAATAAGAAATCTGATTCTTTTCCCTCTATTTGGATAACAGGCACACAGACTCCAACTCACACAGTAGGTTATCACCAACTTGGCTGAAGACCTATTGTGTGCTGATTGGACTTTATCCGTAGTCTGGCAGGTGGGAGCTATAGAAAGCTCCTCAGTCTTGCCTTAGAGCTAAGTGCGGGATTGGTATCATAAACCTGGTATTGGTATCATAAGCCTGGTCAGCTTAGTCCTTCCTTGGCCAAGGTCCCTAGAGGAGAGTTCCCCCCAGCTCTTGTACTTTGCATCCTGAAGGAGTCAAGTGTTTTTCCTTTCCTTTAGCATCAATGCAAGGGTGGTGGTGGTGTTTTTGTTGTTGTTGTTGTTGGTGGTGGTGGTGGTGGTGGTGGTGTGTGTGTGTGTGTGTGTGTGTGTGTGTGTGTGTGTGTGAGTTTTGAGAGGTTTCTCTGTGCAGCCCTGGCTGTCCTGGAACTCACTGTATAGACCAGGCTGGCCTCGAACTCAGAGATCAGTCCGCCTCTGCCTCTCGAGTGCTGGGATTAAAGGCGTGTGTCACATGCCTGGCACAAGGTTTTAACTCAAAACTCTTTCTAGCACCGTGGCTGTGGCTGACATTCTTGAAGCCCTGGTCCCATCCTGGGTACCACATAATTTCCCTCTTACAGCAGCACTGTGTGTATTCAGATAGGTCAAGGGTGAAAGCGCCTTGGCCGTTGCAGTGTCTTGGATGGTTGTTCACGTGCTCCTGAGGACTCTGCAGTGGGTGAGAGCGTTCTGGAGATGCCAGTAAGCCTGGGTTCTCACACGCCCGCTGTTCGGTCGGTGCTGGATACCAACTCATTCCCTAAAATCTTTTTTGGATTTTTGTTGTTGTTGTTCACATATCAGGTTAGGCTGACTTTAATTGTATAAATGGTGATGGGGAACCACCTTTAGACAGAAACCATCGCCTAAATATGTAACCGCTGTGAATTTTAAAGAGAACAGTTGTCTGTGCTGGGGGTGGGGACCTGATAGCGCAGCCGGGCTGTGTGTGTTCCCAGAGTCTTCCCAGACATTATTGTCTGACTTGATACAATGTTCCCTTCTCTGAGAGGCTCAAGTAGGAACATTTGATTCTAATAAAGTACCTGAAAAGTGCTACCAGGCCCCTGGCTTTTCTTAAGCAGCCCGTGGGTTTTGCTGATGTAGACTTAATAATCAGTAGTCAGCCTTCTGGCAGGTAGAGTGATTTAGTGGTTAGCCTGGGCTTGTGTCTGTGGTGATGGCACCATCTCTGTTCCACCAGGAGGCTGAGCCTTAACCAATAATTGTAGAGCGCCTATTGTGTGTGGTGGTGAGATTTATACTGACTACAGCTGGAGCTTGGTTTTCATCTTTTCAACAAGTTGTCTACTTTGGTTATCTGATACCAAATAACCAGTATGTGACATAATCAGTGAGTAGCAAGAACACACACACATGCACACACACACACACACACACACACACACATACACCTTCACCTCTGCAGTTCTGAATATTCATAGTTCCCTTTGAGCTTTGCTTTTTAAGACAGATGCTTCGATCTTGGTTCTTTGAGGGTCTTGTTAATTGCTTTAGAATTGTACTGTTTTTAGTTACTAAATGTAAAAGGTACTGCATTGGATATGGTGGCACATGGTTGTGGTCTTGGCATTAGCAATGCTGAGGCAGAATCATGAGTTCAAGCCAACCTTGACTATAAAGTGAGACCTGGTCTTAAAACAAAAACAAAACAACCACCACCACCAAGATACATAGGAGCCGATGGGATGACAGAGTGGTTAGTAGCATGTACTGCTCTTACAGAGGGTCCTAGTTCAGTTCCCAGCCTCCATGCTGAGCTGCTCATCACTGTCTGTAACTCTAGCTCTAGGGGATCCAGTACCCTCTTCTGGACTCTGTAGGTACCTGCACTCTTGTGCACAGTCTCCCCCCCCCCAACTCTACACACATACACAGAGTTAAAAATAAAAATAAATCTTAAAAAAGTGACATATGTCCTCCCAGGGATCATTGTCTTGCCTTTTAGCTTTAAAGTGGAGAACTTTCTCCTTCACCTTCATTACATAAGGAAGACGCCCCTCATGGGTTGATGAGCAATGTGGAGAAATGTGAAAACAGCCAGCCAGTTAAAGCTGAGCATTTCCGAGTGGGCATAGTGGCACACAACTTTAATCCGCACTGGGTGGGCAGAGGCAGGTGAACCTCTGTGAGTCTGAGGCCAGCCTGGTCTACTACATAGTGAATTCCAGGACAGCCAGGGCTTTAAAGTGAGACTCCTGTCTTGGGGGCCGGAGGAGGGGGAAGCTGAGTGTGTTTGACTTTTGGGGGAGTTGGTTCTTTCCTTTCACCACATAGGTCCCTGGGGTTGAGCTTGGTGTCCTGTTGCCTAAGTGTTTTGTGCATATCCCCACATCTGTAGCGTAGTGTTTCGATCTTAAAGTAAGTGAATGCAGCGAAGTCTTTGGAAGGTGTGATGGAGCTTACTCAGTAGCTCAGATAGGTCTTGAAACTTGTGGCAGTTCCTCTCCTTCAGTCTCTGATGTGCTAGAATTCCCGGCTTGTATCACACTGCCAGGCTGCCGTAGAGTCACTTACAGCAGGTCTTCTCCTTTCTCAGATGATGCTGATGAAACTCAACACTGCTCTGTATTCGAACTTGGAACATTTTGAAAGTTTCCATGATTGGTCACAACCTCCCAGATGAGTTTGGAAAACAATTAGACATTAAAAAATTATTTTACGTATATGGTTGTTTTGCCATCATGTATGTCTGTGCACCATGTGCGTGCAGTGCCCATGGCAGCCAGAAGAGGGCACCAGGTCCCATGGAACTGGAGTTACTGGTGCTTGTAAGTGCTGGGTACTGAACTCAAGTATCCTGAAAAACTCAGTGCTCATAGCCACCTCTCTAGCCAGTCCTGCCTCCTCTGCTGGGTGTGTGTGTGTGTGTGTGTGTGTGTGTGTGTGTGTGTGTGTGTGTGTGTGTGTGTGTGTGTGAGTGATCTGTAGGCCACTCACTTGTCCCTGGTCTCAGTTTTCCTCTTCAGTGGGAAGATTTGCCTCTGGTGTCCTGTCCCACTGTACAGCTACAGAGTTTAGGAAGGAAGTTACATGTAACATTGCCTTTGAAAATGTAAACACTTGCTGTGTCCCTGAACAGAATAAAACCATCTTACAAAGAAACAAAGAAACCTTGTACTGAGCAGAGTACATCCCGGTAGAAGCCCTGGATTCTCGGCCCCTGGAACGAATTCACCGAAAGTTAAATTCCCTGTACTTTGCTTCCACAGCAGCTTTTCTTTTTTAAACTTTGTGCTTAGCCTCCTCCACAAACAAAACACCCAAAAACTTGCTAGGTTTTCTTCCTCAGCCTCTGGCTCTGGCGGCCTTTGGCTCCTGAGAGGAAAGACTCTCCTCACCGCCCCCCCTCCTCCCCCCTCCTCCCCCCCTCACTGTCCCCTCCTCTTTCTGCTTCCTGCTAACTCTGCATGCGCCTAGAGCCTGATCCTGTGCCCAGGCTCCAGTGAGCATGCTCACAGCAACCCCCCCCCCCCCAAAAAGCAGAGGAAGCTGGTTTACATACGAGTCATACCAAGCATAGCCAGCATGTCAGTGCAGTCAGCTTGCAGCGGTCTGTGAGGGAGAGTGCCTTTGTCCTAAGAAATGTGCTTTGTGTTTTTCTTTTTTTTTAAACCCCCAAGACAGGCTTGAGAAGACTTCTGAAATGATTTTTTAAAGCTGAATAGAAGACACAATCAGACACCTTCCACAAGCCCTTGACGGGTTTTGTTTGAGTCTGATTTTTTTGTGTATGATTTTTTAAAAACCTTTTACATACTTTGTTTTGATCTTGTGAGGCTGGGCCTCTATCTTCCTGAAGTTTTAGGAGAGCCTGGAGCTACTCAGCTAAGACTGAATTTTGAAACTTTCTCTTTGGGGGTGAAAGCAAAGAACTGTTTTTCTTTGCTAGCCGGACAGATAAATGCTGTTTATGAAGATGGACCTGTTGAACTACCAGTACTTGGACAAGATGAACAACAATATCGGCGTTCTGTGCTATGAAGGTAGATGTTCCAGAATGTACTCTTTTGCATTGGTGACGGCCACTCCTCCTTTGGAGGGGGGCTCTGACTGGCTTATGAACATTTTCTTGTCTTTCTTGTGATGGTGGAGTGACTGGAAAGAGAGTTGTACACCATTTCAGGACAGTTTACTTTTGCCTGGCAGGAGGGTGGCAGCAGGGAAGGGCTGGAGGGGACACATTGTTAAAAGTTGACTTGCAATGTACTAGCAAGGTCTGACAAGATCGTTACATTTTAAATGATTTTCTTTTTTGATTTTGTTGGCACGTTATGCGTAAGTAGGAAGCAAGGAAAAGTTAAACATGTGGGTGTTGGAGTCAAGGGGAGGGACTCTGGGACTTATTTTTAAACATATCACCGTGTACAGTGTTCTGTGTGGACCCGTGCTCTGAATTTCATGTGGTAGAGGAACAACAACAGAAAGCCACAGTAAGTTCTTGTTTTCCTGAGCCATTGTCTCAGACATCGAGGGTTTTTTTCCTGTGGGGTTTGTGAGGCTGGAAGGGCCTAGTGTCAGGGAGCCCAGGCTGGGCTCTTTGTCTGCCGCCCCATTTCCTGTGCAGAGAGCTGACAGTGAGACAGGCTTCCTCCAACCCCAGCCCCTGGCAATTACACAACAAACAGCCAGAAGGCTGAAGAAAGTAGAAAATGCCCCCACCCCTAGGTTTCCCCATCATCCCCCTTCCCCTGGGCACTCCCTGTAGTATTTTAAGCTTCTCTGGAGAAAACCCCAATCCCATCTTTTGAAATCTTACTTACGTGCGATTTGAGACCAGGGTAATGGGGTTTGTGGTACTGGACAGGCAGGGGGAGACCTGGGGCTGCTGGGGAGTCTTTCCTGGTAAAAGCACGCAGGAATCAGGGCCCGTCTTCCTGCTGTGGCAGCAGGCTCTGGGTTTTCTCCCCTAGGAAGCCTAGTGGGTCGTCTGCTTTTTCTTGAACAGAAGTTAAAAGGGGGAGCAGAGCCGATTGTGTTCATGTAAAAGTTTCAGATTTGTTTCTTAAGTTGTTGAAAACATACCCTTTCCCTTTCAAGCTTGCTTTAAAATTAACTCTATGGGGAAAATATCATTTAAAGGGGTTTTACTGTTGTTTTGCTTTTTAAAAACAAGATATCACTTTACTTTGACAAGTTTCCTCTACATATAAGGAGCATATCAGCTTCCAAACCCCCTCATCTCAAAGGTCGGATTCTCTAGGAGTCACCAGAAGCAATTTCTGGTGGGATTCATGTATTGTCTTTTAAAAGAAAATTACATCCCAACCCCAATGAAAGCTGAAAACTTTAAATATGATTTCTTTGTCAACAACTAATCTGATATTTAAAAAACAAAACAGAGTTCCATGGTTGGCCGGGTGAGGAGCTCAGAGACTGCTAGGACAGTGGTTCGGTCCTTCCTTGTGTTCCCAGAAGGAAGTTCTGCAGCTCCCTCAGGTGGGCGTGTGCTTCCACGGAAAGCACAAATGGCAACAGTTAGCTCTCTTGTTTCCTTCGCTGTTTGGAAGAACAGACTTAGAATTTGAGAGCCGAGTGGATGCGTGGGATCATAGGCTATCATCTGTTTAGTTTAAACATCTGCTCCTGTTTTCCTTATTATGAAAGGTAATATTATTCTAACACCAAAATAAATACACAGGAAATGAAGGGAAGTGCAGCAAAACCTGTGTGGTGCTCAGAGCCAGTTGTTTATGTCCTTTGGTTTCCTCGCTGTAAACACCAAACACATCTGGTCTCAACTGCCAGGGCCGTGTGGAAGGATGGGTGTAAATCATACATGAGGTTCTCTCCTGTAAAACGTCCGAACACAGCTAAGCCTGGTGGCACACACCTTTGATCCCAGCACTGAGAAGGCAGAAGCAGGTGGATCTCCATGAGTTTGACGCCAGTCTGCACCATATAGTGAGTTCCAGGACAGCCAGGGCCCTATAGAGACACCCTGTCTCAAACAAACAAACAAACAAACAAACAAACCAAAAGAGAAGTTGTTACAGTTTAAATGAAGTGCCCTCCAGCATGCCAGGGCAGGGATGTGGAACATGAGTGGGTGGGGGTAGGTGGCATTTGATTTCATCTGGGGCACAGGCCAGTCTCCTGCCTGTCAACAGGGGACAGAGTCAGCGTTTGCCCCATTGGCTTTAGAAGTGAAGGCGTAGGTGAGGAGCTTTGCTTGCCCGGGTTGTCTCAATGACAACCCTAGTTGACATGAGTAGATGGGGGTAGGTGGCATTTCACCATCTTCCTTCCCTTAGCAGCTGCTGTGAGGATGGGTCAGCCACGTACCCTGCAGCACACAAGAACCCCTAGATCTTACTTTTGAATCCGCTCTGGGTTGCCCTCCTTGAGGTCTTGGGCCAGAGCCTACATTATCTTTTTCTAAATCCACCATCTTCCACTGAGGAGCCCCATGTAGCCTAGACCTGTTCTAAATGGCTGGGGTTGTTCCCTGTGTGGCAGCCCCATCCTGGTGCCTGTGCTCATAGCCACCCAGAAGGAGATCTGAAAGGCCAGGAAAGGAAAACAAATGCCCCAGTGCAGGTTCTGGAGAGCCTAAGATGTTGAAGCAGAAAATCTGTCTAACTCATGAGAACCAGTTTCTACACTAATGACAAGTGACTTAGTAGACTTGCTTGTATTGGTGACTAGGCTCAGGAGCCCCATGGCCTCTTACCACCATGCCCCACAGCTAACCACTGCATCCTGCCTTACTCTTCTGATTGGTCCCATTGCACCTACAGAAGTTCACATTAGCCTCTGTCTCCATAAAAAAGGTGTCGGGCAACCCCAGCCAGTCCTCCCTTTCCTTTCCCCTTTGAACTACTGAGCGTACCCCCACTGGGTGGTCAGAAGCCTCATGGAGGCAGCAAGGCTGCCTTGGTGACTGGCACAGCCCCAAGGCGTAGCTCAGGGCCTCTTGGGCTCCAGGGAGTGGTTTATGGTGAACAGAGAAAAGGTCTGCAGGCCTTCCCCTGGGCTGTGGCCACTGCTGTATAATGCAGTCTTTAATTATAAATTGTTGTGATTTCTCTAATTCACTCGTCACCACAGAGCCAACCAGGGCCTCAGACATCACCTCATACCTTCGCCTTATTTTGGCTAATGAATTTGAGGCCCAGAGCTTCTCTCTGTTCAGGTGGATTTATGGTTTGTTGCAGGATTGAGCTGAGGTTGGAGCCCAGGGAATTTCACCCATCTCTGGGCCTCTTCTTCCCATGCTGCCTTTCCAGAGTTACTGTTTCTCCTCTGCTCATATCCTCAGAACTGAGCATGCTGGAGGGTAAGGGTGGGTCACACGCAGCTTGCAGTGCATTGTTCTGATGCCAGCTGGGCCAGGTTCCAAGACTTGTTTGATGTCCAAGGAAGAGTAGTGATACTAGCTGCAGATGACCAGCCTTCTAGAACTTTCTCTCCCTGCCACTATAGACTCTAGGGGTTGGATTGGGGTGGAGGAGGAAGGAAAGGCCCTAGTTAGGGGCCAGGTCCCCAAGAGTGAGTCCTTCAGGAAGAAGAGGAGGGTGGGATGTTTCAAGATGGCTGACAGCCATATTTACATAATTACTAAGTTCTGAAAACGTAGATCCTAACAAATGCTCATGGTTGGCCGTGGCTATAAACTGCTGTTAGTGATTCTTCAATTATGGGTTAAGAGCCATTAGTGTGTAATTTGGTAGGAGAATTCTCTCCTTTTAATTTAATAGTGTGATTTGTCTTGGGAGAAAGTAAAGATAAATTGCATATTGTGCTGGGCTCAAAGTTTCAGAGAAGGCATGGAGAGCTCCTCGGGGTTTAGAACTGTTGGCTGTTTTAGAACATAATTACACTTGTTTCACCGCAGGCTGCATTCAAATCCATTTTCCTGGACCGGAAGGGGACGTACGCACTTGAGCTGCCCAGCAGATTGAGGCCTGCAAGTCTGGGCATGGGACTCTTTTGTTTCTTGCCAGTCTACCAGCAACAGGTTGATGGAGGCCTAGATTCATTGTTCTTTGTCTGAGGAGGCTTTGGAGCCTCCAATGCTGTTGGGTGAAAAGGCCGCAAGAGCCAGGCTACAGGTCCCAGGGCTGGTCCCCAGCCCTCACACAGATCAAGCAACATGGTCTTGATCCAAATGTATTCCTCGGTGGTGCATCCGTAAACATTTTACTGTGGAAATTCATTCAAATTTAGCATTTTACAGGTGTGTGGGTGTGGGTGTGGGAGACAGAGAGAGAGAGAGAGAGAGAGAGAGAGAGAGAGAGAGAGAGAGAGGGAATGAATATGGGAGGGGATTGATAAAAGCCCAGGTGAGTGCGAACACTTCTGTCCTTGTTCCTCCTAATTACAGCTTGTGCCCGGAAGGTGTGATTAGAGCCTCCTTCCTTCCAGCTCCACGCCCATAATTCTCAATCCCCTTCTGGAAGGATTGTTTGACTTGGCTGTTATCTGTGGGAGCCAGCATTTGGCTTGTAAGAAGTCAGCCCTAGAAGGCAGCATTGTCCCCTTCCTCCTCTGCCTTGTGTTCCTAGGGTGTCTGGGTTCATTGCTGTGAAGTAAGTTTTTAAAAGTCATGTTGTGTAAAGAGATCTCTGGGCAAAGGAGATTGCTCAGTGGGTAGAGGGTAAAGACTCAAGCCCAGTGATGTCCTGACTTCAGTCCCTGGGAGCCGCATGATGGACGGAGGAATTTGCTCCCAAAAGTTGTCCTCTGGCTTCCAGGACACACATATCCGCCCTCCACCCACTTCCTAAATAAATGAAAAGGAAAGAGGGAGAGGGGGAGTCTTCCTGACGTGCTCGGAGCCCCTCAGCGCAGCTCAGTTCTGCTCTACTGCCAGAATGAGGCAGAAAACTGGGTTTTGTCTTGAAGAAATCAGATCCAGATTTAGCTTGTTGCTTGTATACAAATATATAAAAAAGTCTTCCCAGGGAATGTTCCTGGCTGTATCTGCCTCATCTCTATGTATTTAATGTTTATTTAATGACAGTTTATATTTAATGCTATTTGTATATTTAGCTCGTGGTAATTAGTTTTTAGCCTTGCTCAGCAGTGTAAGTCTGTAGTGTGAAGCAGGCCTCCTCCCTTTTCTATTTAAAAAAAGAAGTCAGGAGTTAGTTGTCCTCCTGCGACATTCCCCCCCCCCCCCCATGCTTTGTTTTAAAAATGATTTCTCTTCTGTTTGTGCCGTACTCCCCTGCACACCCCTGCTGGGCTCTCACTCCCAAGTGGATGTCACATGCTCGCTAACTTCACTTTTATCTTTTAAAAAAGACTAAGTTTTCTAATATACGCTCATGGCTATGTGCACCACACACATGCAGGTGCCCGAGACCAATAGAAGGTGTCCCCTCTATAATAGGTAGCTGTGGTCATAGGCAGTTGTGAGTGCCCAACATGTCAACTGGGAAACAAATTCTCCTGTAAGAGCAGCTAGTACTCTTAGCCACCTTTGAGCCCCAAGGTTTTTTGTTTGTTTATCTTGTTTTTTAAATCGCGTGTATGATACCTGGCAGGGGCTTGTGTGTGCCATGCGCATGCGTGGCGGTCAGAGCGTTACTTTGTGGAATCACCTTTCTTCTTCCACCTTTATGTGGGTTCCAGGGCTTGTGTGGCAAGTGCCTTTCCTGCTGGCCTGTCTGCCCACCCATGTTCTAGAAGTTCTGAGAATTCTTTCTGCCTGTTTGCCTCACTGTGCTGACTTTTTAATAATGTCTTATCTATATTAGTGTGTTTATGTGGTTGGGTGCTGATGGAGGCCAGAAGAGGTCATCACATCTCTCAAGCTGGTTAAAGGTTGCTCTGAGCCACCTGAGGTGGGTGCTGGAGAGCCAACTGAGGTCTGGAAATGCAGTAAGCATTCTAAACTGCTGAGCCATCTCTAGCCACTACTATGTCAACCTTCGAATTCCGTGGGTTGTTTTAACTTTGGGCTTCGTGTAGAATGTTTTTCAATACTAACATTGTGACTCACTGCTAGTTGAAAGAAAGTCTATTTACCTTGGTAAAAGTAGAAAATCTAGCTGGGTGGTGGGGCACACGCCTTTAATCCCAGCACTCAGGAGGCAGAGGCAGGCAGATCTCTGAGTTGGAGGATAGCCTGGTCTACAGAGTAAGTTCTAGGACAGTGTAAGTGTTACACAGAGAAACCAGGTCTCCAAAACAAATCTCCCAAAAGTAGAAAATCCATTGTATTTACTTTGACAGGTTATGTACCCCTGGCTGGCCTAGAACCCTGTGTAAACCAGGCTGGTTTTCAAACACACAAAGATCCACCTGCCTCTCTATCTCCAGAGTGCTGGGATTAAAGGAGCACATCACCATACCTGGGCTGTAAGTGGATTCTGAAAAATATTTTATTTTTATTTTTAATTGTGTGTGTGTGTTTGTTTGCGCATGTGGGCATAGTGCCAAGGGAGGCCAGAAGAAGTCATTAGATGATCTGGGGTTGTGAGCTGCCATGTAGGTGCTGGAATCTGGTGGCTTCTCTCAGCAAGTGCTCTTCTTACCTTCTGAGCTGTAGCTCCAGCCCTAGCAAAAGAGCTTTGTTTTGTCTTATTTGATTTTGCTATTCTAGCTCTGGGTAATTGGAATTATTCTGTATGCCATCTTTTGGGGGTTGTGGAATATGCTGGGGGTGGAAGCCAAGGGGCTTCACACATGTACAGCACATGCTCTAACCCTGAGCTCTTGTGTCTTAATGAAATCTTGTGAAGTGGCTGAATGGTCCTGAAGTGCTGCTGTCTTTCCCATGGGCAGCCAGGCTGCAGCAGTTCTGGGATTGACAACGTCTTCCTGTTCGTTCACTGGTTGTTAAACATCTCCTGATGCGCTAGTTGGAAGTTTTTTCCTAGCTAGTATTTCATTTGCATTCCCCTCCCCCCACCCTTTCAATTCCTCCTCCCTCCCATACTGAAGGAAGGGTGTACATCTAGACCACCTTGGAGCGTTTTTGGAGAGTACAGTTGGGTGGCACTTGTGGTGATGCCAGTCAGGTGACACTTGTGATGCCAGACTAAATTGGGACCTGAGTGGGGAGACTGATTCTGTATCAACAGGCAGGTGGCTTGAAGCTGACAAGTGACGTGTCAGCTTTTGCTGTAACTACAGCCTCCTGTGGTCTGAGAAGGGACTTTAAGAGATACAGAAGAACTTAGACAGCCATTATCCAAACACTGCTTGCTTGGCTTTGTGGGGGCAGGAAGGGGACATTGTTTTCAGCAATAGCTATGAATTAGTCATGGTTTTATTTCTTGAGGAACAAAGTCAAGCTATCTATCTATCTATCTATCTATCTATCTATCTATCTATCTATCTATCTATCTATCTATCCATCCATCCATCCATTGGATTTATTAGAATGGTTTACAGGCTGACATCCAGCTAGTCCAACAGTGGCTGTCTACCAACAGAAGGTCTAAGAACCCAGTAGTTGCTCAGTCCATGAGGCTGGATGTCTCAGCTGGTCTTCAGTATACACAGGGATCCTGAAGAAGTAGGCTCTAATGCCAGTGAAAGAATGCACTTGCCAGCAAGACTGAGAGCAAGCAGGCAAAGAGCAAGCAAGCTTCCTTCTTCCATGTCCCTTTTTATAGGCTACAAGCAGAAGGTGAGGGAGGCCCAGATTAAAGGTGGGTCTTTGCACCTCAAAAGATCTGTATTAAAGGTGTATCTTCCTAGCTCGAAGATCAGGATTAGTAATGAGTCTTTTCACTTCAAATGATTTAATTAAGAAAAAATCCCTCACAGGTGTGCCCAGCCATTTTGGGTTTTAGTTAATTCCAGATATAGTCAAGTTGACAACTAAAAACAGCCATCACAAGTCCCATGCATCTGCTAAAGTTATGAATGAAAGAGCATTATCCATGTGCATTGCGCTTAATCTTCATCTTATGTCTGTTTCCCATGGAAACAGCGCCTGTTGATTCCCCTTGGCTAGTGATTGGACTTTAATAGAACAAACTTTGGCATGTAATGTTTCCATGCAGATGTGTGCTGCCAAGCAGTTCAGCAGAGCTGTTTGCACTACCCATAATCCAGTTGGGCAGTAGCCATGCTTCTTCCCTGATAAATTAAGAGGGCCATGAATGCAGCTTTTGAGCAGTTTTTCTCATCTCCATTATATGGCTGCACCATCCCAGAGTCAGGCTGACTTGAATCTTTATTTTATTATTGGCAGTACTTTCGCTTATCCATGTTCTTTCATTCTTACTATGCACTTTAAGATTTTTATTTATTTATTTTATATATATGACGAGTACACTGTAGCTGTCTTCAGACACACAAGAAGAGGACATCAGATCTCATTACAGATGGTTGTGAGCCACCATGTGGTTGCTGGGAATTGAACTCAGGGCCTCTGGAAGAGCCGACAGTGCTCTTAACCGCTGAGCCATCTTTCCAGCCCTCTATGCACTTTAAAAACTGTTTTCAATGCAGTTATTTAGCGTGTGTGTGTGTGTGTGTGTGTGTGTGTGTGTGTGTGTGTGTGTGCACGCTTGCATGGATATCACAGCTTTTGTGTAGAAGTCTGGACATCTTGCTTTCCCACCTACACACTCCTTTGAACTCTGTCCCTCTTTCCCTCCTTCTCTCCTCTCCTTCTCTCCCTCTCTTCCTTCCCTCCTTCCTTCCTCTGGCTCTGTGGAAGTCCAACTCACCCCCTAGGTTCATGCTCACCCACCTGGCTCATGGTCCCAACCCCGTGGGCCTCAAGGATGGAGAGCTGTTTCACCTTCTTCCTCTCCTGTTTTTTTCTCTTTATGATGAACTACTACAGGACTTCACACTCTTCTCTGTGCCATGTGATCCCCTTCAACTGTGGGGGTCAGTTAGACTCTGACTTGGGGTTCCCCTGTTAGGCTAGGCTGGCTGACTTATGGATCCTCTTGTCTCAGCCACCCTGTTGCTGGGATACCAAGCCATCACATGACTCTTTAAAAATGATTTATTTTTATGTGTTTGAATGTTTGCTTATATAGTGTGTCTGTGTGTCACTCGTGAGCAGTGCCTGTGGGGCCAGAAGAAGGTGCCGGATCCTCTGGAGCTGGAGTTACAGGTGGTTATGAGTCACTACATGGGGCTGGGAGTCAACCTGGGTGCTCTGCAGTAGCAGCAAGTGCTTTAACTGCTAAGCCCTCCGGTCAGTCTTCACTCTCCTGACATGGGCTTGCAGATATTCACCTGGCTGAACAAGCTCCAGCCTCAATAACTAGAGTTTCTTTCTTGAAAAAAAAAATTATGTTTATGTTTACATACGTGTATTTGTGCCTTTGTTTGTGGTGCATGCAGAGGTCAGAAGGGAGCATCAGATACTCCTGAATGGGAGTTACAGGCAGTTGTGAACCAACTGATGTGGGTGCTTGTTGGGGTTTAGCCTTGACAAGAGTCCGGAGTTGTTAAGGATGAGGGATACCTGGTAGCTGAGTAAGAAAACACACAATTGGGATGCAAGCTGACAGGCTGGTTTATTTTTGTAAGAGCCTTTTGAATTTGGGAGACAGAATGCCCATTTAGACTTGACTTAGTCCCAGTTTTTTATTGAAATTATACAAGGAAGTTGAATTATAAAGTTTATTGGGGGTGGGGGGTGGGTAAATGCTTTTTTTGTGTGTGTGTGCTAACATTTTTTGTGTGTGTATGACACAGAGTAGTACAGATTTAGAACAGAAAAAAAGGGAACTGTACAATTTTTAACAAAAATTTTATAGCAAGCACAATTTTTTTTATCTTTTTTGACCACCAGTCTTCGGTGAGGTTGGGGGCAGCAGTGTTGTGATACAAAGTTAGTAATTTTTAGGCATGTGTGAGAAAGTGTGGTTTCATAAAAGGGGCAAACATGAGGTCATACTGCTGACCCTGCAGTATCTGGTAATTTCTGGACTCCATTTGTTTGTTTACACAAACATTCTTACTTAAGCTGTACAGAGAATTCTTAGGGGGCTGCTCCCACTGTTCCTGAACCCAAGGAACCCACCGCTAACTTTGTGGGAAATATGTGTATGTTATTTTATTCTTAATTTTATGATAAAATTATACGGAATTGAGACTAAGACTGGGGGAACAGCTGCAGAATTACTTATTTTTGCTGGCGGCTCTAGGTTACTTTCATTTTTACCTCGAGAGAGTGACTATAACATAAATTTTTTTTTAAAATTTACCAACAGCCTTCACTTTAATATTATTGGTAACATTTAGTTTTTGGATAATAAGCAGGCTCCTACTAGGTCTTGCCAGGTCACCAAATATCCATTTAAAAGAATGATAAGTACTAAGAATAATTGCAGAAATGACAATACGAGATGCTTGTGCCACAGAAGCAGGCCTTGGGGCCTCTCAGTACTCAGACTGGGCCCACAAGAGGCCATCGTCTCACGCTCCGAAGCCCCCAGCAGGTTTTTCTTCCTTGTCATCAGGGGTCCCAGCATGTCAAGCTTGGTGTGGGGTGTCTCCAACAGGAGCTAGGAACGAATCAGGTCCTGCAAGAGCAGCCAGTGATCGAAACTGCTCAGCTGTCTCTCTAAACCCTATCCAGGCTACCTTAACTCTTTGAAGGTTGTTCCAGGAAGAAACCAAGCAGAGAGGGAGGTGTGTAGGTGAGGCACAGAAAGTAAAGGGCAGAGAAGCTCAGTCCGCATAGGAAGCCTTGGTGAGTGCTGATTTGAAGGAAGTCGCCCTGCTTGTCCCTATGTCTAGTCTTGATGCTGTAGTCTTGACGTTGGTCCACCTGTAACTGACCTCATTGTTTATGGGAAATTGCTTCTCCTCAGTTGTGTACCAGGCACTGTTTTATGTGCTGGGGATACAGCAATTAGCCAGATATATGAACCTCAAGATGCTAGCCTAAACTCCAGCAGTAGAAGATAGAAGAGCTCCATGCAGAAGATTAGGGCAAGTGCTGCCATTGTAGGTTGGGTGCCTGTGAGCTGATACACTGTTGGAAGTTGGCAATAGTCATATACAAACTTGAAAAGTCACTAGTTTTGTTTGCAAGCTGTAGAACATAGAGACAAGTGGACATCTCTATGGTCCTGTGAAGGTTAAAAAAATATTAAACAAACTTATTGGAATCTTAAAAATATGGGTTTTTTTTTAAAAAATTTGATTTATAAACTATGGCCACATTCTAAGAGTTGCGTGTAGCTATGGTGTTAGGTAACATTTTTTTTAACAGTGGTAGCAACTTGTTTTTAAAAGGTTGTGCGATTCATTAGGACTCCCACTAGGAACAAAATATGTTTAGAATGAGAAAATTCAGTAAACTTAAGACCCAAGAATTACTTAGTTCTGTATTCTTCTCAGAGCTTTAAAGATAATGCCTGACTTTCATCTTTCCACTTCCTGTTCTGCATAGATCTCTGAGCCTTGAGGGACTGGAGTCTTTTACTGTGTACACATTGTCCAGTTGTGGGTCTCTATGTTCACTTTCCATCTACTGCTAAAAGAAGCTTCTCTGATGAGGACTGAGTGATAGACAGATCTATGTGTATAGCAGTTTGTCATTACAAGTTATTTTATTGCTATGTTTGTTTGGCAGAATAATAGTATTTGGTTTTCCCTTGGGCCTATGACCGATGTCGTCTCGGTTATTGGCTACTTTAGCAATGTCAGGTGTGGGTTTCTTCTTACGGAGTGGGCCTTGAATCCACTCAGAAACTGGTTGGTTACTTCTATAAAATTTGTGCCATGACTGCAGCAATATATCCACTGTTGTGGATTACAGGGTTTGTAGCTGGGTGATATTGATGACGCCCTTCTCATCCAGTAGTATGTAGAGTACCTTCCAGAAGCACTGATGCTAGTCAGTAGGAATGAAGCTTCCAGCTGGGCACCAGCTTGGCTTCTTCGTATTTGATGACAAGCGTTTTCTTCACTGATA
Organism: Uromys caudimaculatus; assembly: GCA_028551405.1. Taxonomy (NCBI): domain Eukaryota; kingdom Metazoa; phylum Chordata; class Mammalia; order Rodentia; family Muridae; genus Uromys; species Uromys caudimaculatus. Next base: position 30,847,485 of record CM052700.1, read on the forward strand.
AGACATTATCTCCACGGAGAGCAACCAGTAGCCTTGGACAATAGTTTGTGACGTTTGGGGAGTTTCATGGAATGCCTTTGGCCAACAACTTAACAAAATATCCATTCTTGGCACTGGAGATTTTACTTGGTGGCATGTCTAGTTGGAACACTGTCTCCTCTATTATTTGGTGACACCGTTTAGATTCCTTTTATATATATTTATAATTTGGAAGCTTCTACAGTGGGTTTCCTTGTGGTTCTTCAAGTGGCCTCTAGTCATCCTTCCCGTATCCAGTTACACTCTATCCCATCTCCCTCCCTATTTACTCTCCTGTTTCTAGTTAATTCTAGTCTCCCTTTTATCTCTCCAGAATCTTATATTTTTTTTTCTTTCTTTTTTTTTTTTTTTTTTTTTCGAGACAGGGTTTCTCTGTGTAGCCCTGGCTGTCCTGGAACTCACTCTGTAGACCAGGCTGGCCTCGAACTCAGAAATCTGCCTGTCTCTGCCTCCCAAGTGCTGGGATTAAAGGCGTGTGCCACCACTGCCCGGCTCATAAGCTTATATTTTATTTGTCCTTCCTTGGGAGATCCTCTCCTTTTTCCTGTTCCCTTACTAGGTACCTAAACCCCTGTGGTTATTCAGTTTGTAGCACATATATCAAAAGCTAAAAAGCTAACATCCATACATAAGAGAAAACATGTCGGTCTGGCTACCTCACTCAGGAGGACTTTTTTTCCTGATGGATGACTCCAAGGAAACAGTATCTTCCAGACACAGCAGGACTGATGCACATCTGAACTCAGAGACTATGGCAGTATGCACAGGACCTGCACAGATTCAATCCAGGTAGGGCCCCACCCCTAAATAAGAAACTATAAGTAATTGATACTCACTGGCAAAGGGAAAATCGGTTTTCTTCAATGGCATATCACTGGGTATATAGTCACACACCAGGGCAGGCCACATGCCCAGGAGTTGTTTGCCAATACAAATTGAACTCAGTCGTATTTTAGAGACTTTTTGTTTGATTTTGCTTTGTCATCTTTTGGTCGTTTGATTTGCTTTTTGCTGTTGCTTTTTTTTTTTTTTTTTTTTTTGGTTCCTTTTTATGAAAAAGAGAGAAAAGAGAACATAACACAAAGTTGGATGGGTAGGGAGGTAAGGAGGAACTGGGGGAGGGGAAGTTATATTGAATAAAAAAATTTCTTCAATTAAAAATAATAATAAAAGGAGAAAGATAATGCCTGAGGTGGGGATGGTGGTGGTAATGCCCCTGTCTCAAGAGCTTACTCTAAGATGCCATAGAATTTGGTGTTTTCAAAATCAAGTGCAAATGCCAGGCTTCCCGTGGATGACGGACTCGGGTCCTGCACGTGCTCGGCTTTCCTTCCTCCTTCCCTGTGCTTTTATTGAGATGCCATTAACTGCTCAAGAGAAGGTTTTATCACTGTTTTCCTCTCTTTTTTCTCATCAAAACAGCATCATCTTAAGTGAGAATTTTACTTTTAAAAGTGTGATTATGTTTTAATTATTTTGTGTGCATGAATGGCACACACGCTATAGCTTATGTGTGGGGTGGGGTGGGGGTTGAACCTAGGTAATCACTCTTGATTACCTATCACCTTTCCCCACTGAACCATCGTGCTGGCCCATCAAGTTAGACTTTTGAGTTTGTTGCCTAAGAAGCAACGATTTGTGAACTGGGAGACCTCAAAGCAAAAGATGGCTGGAGTCTGATTTCATGGTGTACTGTGGTGCTTTGTGGATGGAGCTGTTTAGCCCTGGAGGTTTAAGCAGGTTGGTGTGGAGCTGCTTAGTTCTGGTGAATCATGGTAACTGTTCGTAGAAAGCTCATCTGGGGGCTTTGTTCAGGGCCAACATTTGGGAAAGTCGAATGACCAAGATTTTCATTATGAGTGCTTGGTCCTAGCATCTCTACACTGTACCTTCTGTTTTTAACTGTTTATTTAAACAGTTTATACATGTTTATCTTGGTTGAGTATCAGACAGAGATAAAGGATCCTTTAGGCTGTGTATGGTGCCTCACACTGTCATCTGAGGCTGAGGCAGGAGGATGAGAACTTCCAGGCCAGCCTGGGGTGCTTAAGTGAAAGCCTGTCTCATCCAGTATTTGTACCCAGGAGCTGTGTGACATGTCTTTGCAACGACTCACACTTGCTACAGGATGCCATTAAGTCAGTTCCACTGCCTTTGAGCTTCATCTTAACACAGTTGGATCTAGTTTTCTCACGAAGCACTTTCTGCCCTCCAGGAGCAGAGAAGCCATATAGACTAAGCATTCCTATAAAATCGAATGGCTTTCTCTTTCTAGATTGATCAGAGGCCAAAGAGAGTCTGAAATACCTTGAAGCTAGTAACAGTTTTCTTTGGAACAAGGAGAATTCAATTCACACTGAAGTTGACTGTTTAAACAATGGCAACCATCATTTGATTAGATCCACTTTCAGAGCTAAAACCCCTTCCTCCCCATCTCTGCATCTTAACATCTAAGTTTCTTGAGTGCAGGTCAATGAAAACGCAGCCTGGGCAGAGGGGGCAGAGTGGTGGTGGTATAGGAAGACATATGGATATGAATCTATATGTTTGTGTGTTCTCTTTGCCAGGGGCACATGCACAGTGCTATGTGCAAGTCAGGTTGTAAGCAAGCATGCAGAAAAGTGAGGCCAGAGAGCCCTCTGGCTAGAGGGCAGACATATCTGGGTTGTTACCCTGGGACCACTGATGTCTTTGGCCTTATCTTTATTTTGTTTGGCTTTGCTCATTCATCTACATGTCATGAAAAACAGTTGGCTGCTTGGAGCACCGGCTGCTGTTCCTCACCTCTGTTCATGGGGTGGATGATTCCCTCGCATCTATTTCTGTAAGTGGTTTTCTGCAGGATGAATGAATGAAGAAAGTCCTGGTTGAAGAGATCCCACAGTGGTGCTTAGAGTGCAGGGAGTAAGTGGCATCTTAAAATGCTTATTAGTGTTTTAAAGGCTCTGATGGTTCGATTAGCAATGGCAGCCATAGACTTGGACATCTGAACACTTGGTACCCAGCTGGAGGTGCTATTTGGGGAGGCTTAGGTAGCACAGCCTAGCTGGAGGAAATATGTCACTCACTGGGCACAGGCTTGGAGACTGAAAGTTTCACTCCACTCGCTGTTTCCCCTTCTCTGCATTTTGCTTGCATTTGTGTTAACAGATGTGGTCTCCCGATTTCCTGCTCCTTTGGCCATGTTGCTTGCTGCCATGCCTCCGGGCCATGATGGACCCCTCTGGAAGCGTAGCCCAAATAAACTGTTTCTTCTATAAATTGCCTTGGTCAAGGTGTTTTATCACGGCAACAGACACGTAACAATACAATCTTTTAAGCAGGGGGGAGAATGTTAGAACTTTTGGGGAAGTGAGTAGGGTTTGGATATATGTCCACCCATGTAGGTGGGCATTTTGTTTTGACTGGTGGTAGTGGTGATGGTGGTGTGTGTGTGTGTGTGGGGGGGTTGTGCATGTATGATTCATGTATTTTTGTATGATTTCTTTCTTTGGGTTAAGAAGAATTTCCATGCGTTGGTCATGTTCTGTGTTCAGCTATCATTACAGCAGTGACAATAGCTGACATAGGAAAATGTCATGGTCCCAGAGGCAGTAACAGTGTGGTTTGTTATTGGTGTCTGAATGACATTTTTAGTTCCATGATGTTTTGTCTAATTCAAGGTGGAGATAAAACACTAAGTGTACATTTCTGAAATCTCGGAAGCAGGCATCACCTAACCCAAAGCCATAAATGATAGCGCCAGATGCTTTATGGTTTTGTTTCAGTTGTCATGAAACTAGGTTGTGGACTTCCAGATGTAAGTAAGCTGCGTTGCCATGGTGACTTATCTAACACATATGGTCACACATTGCTATCACAAGTGACTCTTCTGTCCCCCTTCGAAAAATATTTGGGGTAAAGCCCTTGGCACTGTTGGAATTCCGGAAGGATGCACCTGTCTAAACGTGTTAGCACTTCAGCCACGATAAAGCATCTGAGAGAATAAACTTACCAAGGAAAAGGTCTACTTTGGGTTTCAATCCTGGTCTCTTGGCCCTGTTGCACTGGGCCAGTGGTGAGGCAGCTTATTGTGTTGGGAGCACCTGGTGGCCAAGAAGCCACACCCCCTTCAAGGCTCAACAACCTAACTTCCTCCCACTCACAGACTGGGGATCCAGCCTTGACCACATGGACCTTTGGGACACTTACCTGAACCACAGCATTTGCTGTCTTACTGCTCATTTTATAGCCACAGTCTGTAAGTATCACAGCATGGAAGGAGGGGTTTCCAGGGGTGGATCTTCAGGGCACACACCCTGCCCTGCACCGTCCTCTAGCATCTCAGAGGAGGGTGGCAGTGGCTTTGTGGATGCTTTAAACATCATTAGGAGGTTAGCTGGAAGAATGCCCTGCTTCCCTCTGGGTGGACCAAAGCTAAGCTCTGCAGTTGAAGTGTCCCTCCATCCCTGTGCCCACCCCTCCTGTTTCTGTGGATTCCAAGACACTGACTGACTGGAAATCACAGGCTCCTAGGGGTTGTTCAGAATGAACTTCAGGAATTATATGACAGATTTTGCCTTATACAAAATAGGAAGCAGCTAATGTCAAAGGTTGGTTCCGAATGGGGAGACAGCGGTATCTGCCAGGTAAAGGGAGGCCACTCACCTAAGTTTCTATTTATAAGAGGTAAACATTTTGAAATAAGAATAATGTCTGATGCAGAGGTGATTGTGATGTGAGTTCCATGGGGGAGGCAGGGCTATAGATGCTTCACGAGCTAATGGGAGGCCAGGACCCCCACTTTGAAGGACCCTCAATCCTCACTTCTGCTACATTGCCGCTGAGGTGTGTCCTCAGCAGTTTGAAAGGTTAGCTATGGATCTAATTGATCCCAGTATTGATTAGTTTGAGAGTGGAGGTGGTGTGAAGGTATGCCAGGCTCTCCTGAAAGTGTCATGACTACAGAATTCTGATGTCCCTGTAATAACTGCAGTCGGGACTGGGGTCAGGTACAGGAATGTGCACCAAGCTCCAGCCTGTTAGGTAGTTTTGCTGTGAGTGATCCTGGAAAAGCATTGCACTAAGCAAGGAAGCGGAGCCTTGCAAGGAAATTAACCAAGAACTATTTGGGCTTTACACAGGAGCGCAGAGGTCACAGTATGAACTCAGTGGATCCTAGGTCTTTAGAATCTCACCTGTCTGACCCATAGAGATGGTCAACTGCGTGGTCACATGCAGCTGAACATGGGCACTGTTCAGAAGATCTTAAGATCAAAGAGTTCATTTTGCTCTAGTGTCCAACACTCTGTTTAGACTGCAGAGAGGCAGGTTCTTGACTGTGTCCATCTCACGCACTCTCTGTGCCCCCAACATGTTGACAGTGCTACAGCATGCATTCAGGAGGATCAGGCATCTTTGTGAGAGAATGCACCCACATGGGGTCTATGGGGCAGGGGAGTGGATACGTGTGAGGCCACTCTCTCTTCATCCAGCCACGGATAAGATCCATAACAGCAGATCTGCAAAGAGCAGAACGGTTGACGTGTGTGCCATCTGAGGTTGTCTGCTGAAATGCGTGTGAGGAGAGTGGATTGTTCTAAGAGGACAGTTCTAATGGGAAGCAGGAGAACACAAGAGTCCTGAGGTTCAGCCCACTGTTGCTTCTGTATCCAACAGGATGGGGCCTGTGTTGGAGGATGCTGTGGATTGCTGCTACCGTCCCTAGAAAGCATGGTTGAAGAGAGATGGACAACCTGCTAGACCCTTGAGGTTAATAGTATAGAGAGACTAGAGACCCAGAGAACTCATCATGACAGAGCTGAGCCCGTGGCTGCAAACCTCATCCATTTAGTTTACCAGATGCTAATAATACTCTAGAGCATCCCAAATGGAAACATTTCACTTTTGCTTTATTTCTTCATTAGTCTAATTCCCATTGACCTCTCGGCAAGGCTGCATCGATTTAGGAACATTGTAGCAGGGGAGATGTTTCAATAAGCTTTGTCAGGGAGGCTTTAAAGAAAAGCTGGCAGAGCACATGCATGCAGCCTCTGCAGTCAGTGACACTGGGGTGTGACACTGCCAGGAAGGAAGGCTTCAGAACGGTGTCTGAGCTGCTGAGATGTGGGAACACCTATGGGGAGCGTCTCTGTCATTTATTATCCAGAGTTTCACCAACCATTTCTTAGGTGGTGGGAATTTAGCAATGGACCGTGTAGACCAGCCTCTCAAGAAACAGGGCAAGAGAATAATGAATGGCCTTATGCAAACCCTTCATCTTAGACTCATATGCCTTGTAGAGGGGTAAAGAGGGTCTCATCCCTTGGAGGTCTTTGCTCCTAAAATGAGAGCTCAGAGCACTCAAGGACACAGCCAGAGCGCAGGAGGGCTGGCTTGGGCAGTAGTTAAGAGCACTGGCTGCTCTTGCAGAGGGACCTGGTTTTTAGTTCTCAGTACCTACGTGGTGACTCACAACCATCTCAACTGCAATCCTAGTGGATCCAGTGCCCTCTTCTGGCCCCTGTGGGTACTGCATATGTGTGCATGTGCGCGTACGCATGTGGTGTGGGGATGGGGAGAGGAGAAAGGTAGAGTCTGTCAACAAGGCAGAGTCACAGTTGGACACAGAACCATGAGTCTCGCGCCCAGCTCAGACCTTGTCATTGGCTCCCTGTGGTTGCACCTATGGAGGCTCAGCATGTAAGGCACCCTTTTGGAGGTGTGTGTATTGAGACAGTGTGTGCTGGGCTGTCCTGGAACTCACTATGTAGTCCGGATTGCCCTGAATTCTCAGAGATCCACTTGCCTCTGCCTCCCGAATACTGGCAGTAAAGTTACCACTGTGCCCAGGTCAGTGGCAGCTTTTAAGCAGGAGTGTAAGAGTTTTCATGGTGGCAAGTTTGACTGGAAATGAGAGGAGAGAGGGCACACAGCAAGCAAAGGTGTGCTTGTCTCTGTATCTTTGACCTACAGGGTCTGTTCACTGGCAGACTTCTGCTTACCTGCTAAGGACACGCTTGGTCACACCCCTCTGAGGGGCACAGATATTGCTAATGTGATATTTTGAGTCAGGCCTGGGTGGCATTCCAGGTTTTCCTTTATCCAGAGTATGTGACCATGGGTGTATTATCGAGCCACTTCGGTCTCTGTCTCCCTCAAATGGTAGAGCTTGCCTCACCTGACAAGACTCATGAAATAAATATGAAGGCTCCTCGGTTCTTAACAACTCTAACTGGATGCTGCCCGTGGCTGAGCCTTTATTCCAAGCGGTGGGCTGCTCTCTCCTCTCCTTCCTTAGTCCCTGTCAACCTCCCCCAAAGCTGTTAGCTTGCCCAGGACTGTAGTTAAGATAGTCAAAGCATCAAAGTCAGTCCAGGGGGCCTGCTTTAGGGAAGAGAGTGTGTGTGAGGATTTAAGGGTCCAGTCACACTTCTGCTTCTACCTCATGGATGCTGAGATGTGAGGGCAGGCAGGTGTGGCTGGGGTGGTTGGAGATACCCTGCAGGCCTCAGCCAGCCTAGGTTTCTCACGGGGTGGCTCTGTGCCAGCTCTAGTGCCAAAGCTGGGCCAGTCCCAGGCCAGGGCAGTATACCCACCAGCTCTCCTCATCAGACTGCTGGGAATGGAGACTGCGGACCAAAACCACCCACTCCCAGAGCTGACATGGCTTGAGCTGCACACTCTGAGGCCAACAAAAAACTGCTGAGGTGGCATTATGCATGCTGCCTGAGACGCCAGCTTTTTCAAAACTGTCCTTGAATCTGATTGTTTTTAAAGAAGAAAGATTACCAGTGTGGAAGGAAGCAATGCTTCCCTTCTCCTCCCATCCATGCACAGGGCTGCTACACTGTGTTTTGTATAGTCAGTGTAGGGATGTGTGGCTGCAGGAATGTCATCCCGTCCACTAAGCTGCAGCCTGTGCCTGCGCCCCACTACCCTGCTATGCGCTCAGGGCTCACTTCTGGACCTTTGAAGTGGCCGCTCGTCTTTCATCTTCTGTCATTTTCACTTAATGACAGCCCAGCCTTTGATCAGCCCAGTTCTTGTCTGTCTTTGGCTTCAGGCTTAGTCACTTGGAGGTAAGCAGAGACCTCAAATAGGCCTGAAAGTGCCCGGCTTTTATGAACACAATGACTGCTTAACCTCCATATCTTAAGCAAATACACGGAAGGGGAGCTGGCCCTTCCTGGCCCCTCGGTGATAACGGTGATAACGTTTGCTTGCTGGTAGTGTAAACTGAAAAAGAGGCCTGAGTATGGAGTGTGGGGAGAGACCAGGAGCTGACTGCATCCTGCCGTCCCCACCCCGCCCCCAGCGCCCAGTTTCAGGTTGCAGTTGCCCTCCCCCACCCCAATCTTGATGTTTCATGAAAGGCTTGTCTGCATGCTGGGGAAGACTGTGTGGTAGCACACTCCATGCTCAGTGTTGCTTTTCTCACCATAGACTTTTTAGTTTGTCATTTCTCTTCCATGAAATATATCTCTTACATAACGATTGTAAACCTTGAATTAATATTAAATCTTGGGAATAATCTATATCTCATCAAAACATAGCTCACAGATGCAGTTCTGTGGTGGAGTTTGCCTAGCATGGGTGAAGCCCATTTCCCAGTGTCGAGTCCCCAAATCACAAGTTCCTGTGGTTTTCTGTTATGCTCTGTGTTGTGTTATTTTGTGTATGGTGTGTGTGTGTGTGTGTGTGTGTGTGAGAGACCTTGGACAACTTTACCCACAGAGCCATCTCACTGCCGTACAACTACCTTGTTTTTATTTTATGTTTATGTGTATATTAAATGTGCATGCCACTGCATGTGTGTGAAGATCAGAGGACGCTTCGTGGAACCAGTTCTCTCCACCCACCTTCCTGTGGGGTCTGAGGATCAAATCAGACTTTCAGGTTTTCCTGGCCACTGCTTTTACACACTGAGCTACTACCAGCCCCCTGATTCTTAATAGGAAATATATATTTTTCCTTTCTTGTATATAGAATTAGTTGTGTGGCCCCCATATAAATCTTCATTAAACATTTTAACTCTTTTTCCAGCTAACAAATGTACTCTTACTTCTTTATTTCTTTTTTTAATTTTATTGAAGACATAGGGCCTTGCTGTGTAGCCCAGGCTGGCATGCCTCTCCTCTGTGGTCCGGGCTGACTCCAAACTACAGTGATCTTTTTACCTCAGCTTCTAAGTGCTGAGATCCAAGCAAGAGCTATTACAGGCAAGCCTTAACACAGCCCTGCCACTGAAACCAGCGCTCTTCAGGGTTAGGACACTTCCCTTCTGTGCATGCCTTTGGCTTCAGTCTCCAACACCATAGACCATGACAAGGAATTAATGAAAAAGAAAGACATGAGGTTTGGTATATCTGTGAGGATCCAGTGATTATTACTACCCCAAGCCCTCAGTGTGCTGTGGGTGGAATCCAGGGCCTCACCATGCTAAGCCAGTGTTCTGCCACCAGCTCCACTCTAGCCCTCTTGCTTTAGCTGTGACCACTGAAAAGAAATGAGTCCTCGGCTGCAGCCACCCTTATCTTGGACACACAGTTGTCCTTGCCTGGGGCGCCTGGATCCACCCCCCACTTCCAATAGTGCCGACTGCTGTTACTTCCCATAGCTAGAGCTGCTGCTTCCTATCTAATGACCACAGCCCTCTCCCCCTCCCTCTCCTGAGTACTTTCTCTTCGTGGTAATCTTCAGAGCAGTCCCCCATTGCAGTTCTTAAATGGGATATTGGTTTTCAGTGTTTCCGTGATGGGATACCTTGACAAAAAGCAAGTTCTGGAAGAAAGGGTTTATTTGTATTGTGGCTTACAGTTCCAGAGGGGATACTGTGAGCTATGGTGAGCAAGGCGCGGCAGTGGAGTGTGAGGCTGGCCCGGAGAGATCCAATTTCACTCACTCACAGGAAGTAAGGTCAGGCCATTAAATCTTCAGAGGCCGTCCCTGATGACGCACTTCCTCCAGCGAGGCTCCACCTCCTAAAGGTTCCATGACTTCTCAAAACAGTGCCACTGGCTAGGAACCAAGCATTCAAGCACATGAGCCCATGGGGGACATCACATTCAAACCACAGCATTTGGCAACCTTAAGATGCTTGTGGAAGGGGAAGCTCTTGAGTTCCCAGTGGTTTCTCCCCTGCGGTGGTGTTGATTCTTCCTTGAAAGGTAATGCGTATGCCTTGAGTTTCCTCCATTTCAGGAAGTCAGGGTGACCTTGTTGGGACTCTCTGCCTGGCAGCTGAGGGCAAGGATCGGTACCCATCGCCCTGAACTCTGTAGACCACTTACACTGCAGACAGTCAGGGTCACCTGCTGCAGTCCAGATGGTGTGTAAGCCAGCCTCAGCTTGTTCTGGGCCATCGCCTCTCCATACCCACAGGACAGCAGTTTTAGGGCTCTCTGGATGGAATCTGTTCCGGATGGCAGTGCCAGCACAGTACTATGAGAATGGCTGGCCTGGTATTTTGTCTATGGAGTCTTGATGTGAATGAATCCTGTACATATTCAATAACCACAATCAATAGATCCACACTTGGTTGAATGTGGGACATGCTAGGGAGGGTGGAAGGCCTACTGTGTGTTGTCTTTTGAGGTCACATCCTGATCAGACTTGCTGTTTCATGCAGTTTAGCCACAGCCTCTGGCATTGCCACCAAAGTCACAGGAAACAGCATGGGTGGATCAATAAAGACAAGGACATAACCCCATGCTCTTAGTATGAAAAGGAAAATGTTGGTTTATTTAAGGTTGATCTTGGTAAACCTTGGTTGATCTTAAATCAACCTTAAATAAAGGTTAAGATAAACCTTAAATCAAAAGGTTGACCAGTACATGGTCAGCTCCAATCCCCAGTGTGGGATGAGCTTGTGTCAGGTGACTCTGATGTAGCACAGTTGGGAGTACTTGGTGTCACCTATGGATTCTTGTCAGAGGTGTTTAACCGGAATCTAATCATGAGGAGGTGACCAGACTAGCAAAACACAATATGTCATAAAAGCAGAAGAAATAAATTTTTTTTCTTGAATAAGATTAAAAAGACATGATAGATGCGTTGAGCAGTGTATGACCCTACCACCCTGAAGGAGCAGCTCATTGGCAACCTCTACATGTGAGTTGTTGACAGTCAGTGAGCTATGCTGGATGGTAACGGTGCCACGGCTGTGCACCATTCTTAGACTGACTGTGATGAAGTACTTAGAGATGTAGGTCTGTGCACTTCCAAGTTACTTCCAGAAATTACAGCTGTTATTTCTAGGGGAAACACTTAAAAATCTAGGCAAGGTCAGCTGTAACTCTGAAGTTTGACAAATGGGATCATGTGTAATTGGCTTCTACACAGCAAAAGAAACCATTAGCAGAGTGGAAGGGGTGGTGACAGAATGGGGGAGGGGCTTATTTGCCAGCTATCCTCCAGGCAGGGGATTAGTACCTAGAATTGCCCTCAACTCCCCAGAACTCCAATCAGTAAATGGGCCAGTGAACTGAACACATAGTTCTTAAAAGAAGAAACACAAATGGCTAATAAACACATTTAAACATCTTCAACACTGTTACAGAAATGTGAATTATAAACTACTGTGAGATTCCATGTCATCCTAGTCAGGAAGGCTAAAACCAAGAAAATAAATGACAACAAATGTTGGAGATGATACAAGGGAAAGGAACCGTATCCTGGTGAGAGTATAAACCACTATAACCACTGTAGAAATCAGTGTAGAGGTTTCCCAAGAAATTGAAAATAGAACTGCTATATGACTCAGATATACTGCCCCTGAGCATGTACCCAAACGGCTCTAAGTCCGTTACAGTGTTGCTCACACATTCCTGCTTATTGCTTATTCACAGTGGCTGGGAAATGGAGCCAGCCTAGAGTCTATCTGTAAGTGAATAGATATAGGACATGTGGGGCATACATGTGGTAGACTTTTATTCAACAGTAGAAAGAAAGAAATTTGCAGACCTGGATAGATGAAAATGACTGTTAAATGAAGTAACTCATTCAGAAAAGTCACTACTCTGTGTTTTCTCTCACACAGACGCTAGACTTTTATGTGTGTATGTCGTGAGTATAGTCGACATTATAAAAGGGACCATGGGGGGGCGTGTCGGAGAGGGAAAGAGACTGACATTGGCGGGATTGGATGTAAGAGGGGAGATGACATTACTGAATAGGATTTCTGGGAGATTCTGGGACCCCAAAGTCCCTTCTGAAGGCATGTTCTCCACTGATCTGTGGAGATCCCTATAGGCTTTGCTTGCCAAATGTCCTGCCTCTCAACATTGTCAGCTTGGGGGGCAATTTTTCAACCTTGAACCTTTGGAGTCAAACCTCATCTTGGTTGTTCTGTGTATTTCTGGACCTCTGGGTTTACACTGCCCTTGTCTCAGGTGTGGAGAATTCCCTACAAAGTCAGGTAGTTGACCCCAGGTCTGCTGCCCCAGTCTGGCTCCGCAGAATCACTTAGAGTACCCATTGTCCCCTGCTTCTGGTCATGATGTCCCTGGCTTTTTCTATTTGTTGGGAGAAGCAGCCAACAGAGCAGGGAGTGAGTGTTGTCAGCGGGCTCTTTGGTGACATACTCTTGTCTGCGCAGTGGAGCTGTGTCAGCTGAGAGCACCATAGACTCCCTGTTCTGGGCAGGGAAGCTTTCTTCAAGTTCTCAGATTCTCATGGTAAAGAAAGAAAGGGAGGCATGAGGGATGACAGGATCACTGTGAGCACACTTTCCATTTCAGAGCCTACGTTGCATATGTCCCTGTCACTGGGCCAGGATGAATGAGAAGCCCATGCCTCCCAGAGGTGACCTGATCACCTGGGCAGTGACACTCAGGTTAGGTGCTATTTAAAGGGTCAGTGTCCCCTCCTGGGACATTGGAGGGAGGGTTTTCCAGTCTCTCCATTCCCAAGATTCTCTCAGTGATGGACTTCAAGTTGCTACCCTTCCAGGACCTGACCCCACCTCAGATGCTGGACTTGTGTGTTTCAGGGGCTGTGTGGCTGTGTGTGGCAGGGGCATGTGGCTTGGCAGCTCTGGGGCATTCCACCAGAACAGTTAGAGAAGGCCCTCACATTTCCTCTGCCTGACCATTCTGTCTGAGCTTCATCCTGACCCTTAGAAGCTGGCCCTGGTGGGGAAGAGGTCCAAGCAAGGCCTTGCTGCTTACATTCATTCACCAGCACTTTCTAAGCACTGGGAAATGGAGTTTGATTCCAGAACCTTCCGCAGATAGTTTTTTCCCATAGTTCCCTTCCTCCTCCTTCTCCTCTTCCTCCTCCTCTTCCTCTTCTTCCCCCTCCTCCCCTTCCTTTTCCTCCTCTTCCTCCCCAGCAGTATGTCATCAGTGCGGATGTGCAGTCGATTCTCGATAGAAAAGGTTCCTGGCGGACACAGAACCTCCTCCATTGAGGAGGACTCAGTGTACTGATATCGAAGGGGCCTGAGCCACCTTTGTCTTGTTGGCACTTGTGGCCCCTGGCAGGACATGTGACACATTGGACTACTGCCAAATGGTCTCCGATTCAAGTGGACACCAAGCCTGTATGCCTTTGTCAGTACAGAAGTGGGCTTGTCCACTCTACTGCAGCACTCTACTGAGGACCTCTGAGAAGAGGGGAGAATCCAGAGAGAAGATGATGCTGACTAAGTGGGGGTCAGAAAGCAGGGATGCCAACAGGTGTTGGCTATTTTGAATCCCAGTTAAGCTTTATGAATCCCAAACTCAGCTTTAGGGCTAGACTCCAACTTTGTAAACTGTAGATTGTAACCCCATATAGGGTTGGCCCCATGAATGTGGAACTGAGGACGGGGGCGGGCAAGCTTAGCAACCATTAAAGGTTTCTGCAAGCGTGGTGAATCTGAGGTGTCTCTGGCCATGCTTACCCGTGTCTCACCACATGAGTTCACTGAGCCTTGGCTCTGAGCATGTAGTGTGCATATTCCTTCGCTCCATGCACAGTGCAGGCAATCTCTGGAAAGCACCTTGGCTCAGGTTGGAGATGACTTTGTTAGGATCTTCAGGCTTCTTACTACTTGCTTCAAGTTTTCTGCTCTTTTGGAAACTAATTCTGGAAAACAGAAATTTTTAGTATCTTCCTGCTATCATTCCTCAGCGTGTATACACTACATGTCTCGGCTACAGAGATGGCTCAGTGATTAGGGGTGTGTCCTGTTCTATCTCACAGAGGACCAGAGTTTGAGTCCCATCACAAATATCAGGTGGCTTACTACCATCTAAAAGTCCTAAAAGAGGGTTCAATACCCTTTCTGGCTTCCATGGGTACACAGACGTACATGAAGGCAAAACACCTATACATCTAAAATAAAAGTAATTATTTCTGAAAAAATTCATTATCTCTTTGCTTTGTCTTGTTTTGGTTTTGAAAATTCTGCTTGAACTACTGACTTGAGTTTCATTTCTTTCTCCTTTTTTCTTTTCTTTTTTTGTTTTCTTTTTCATTTTTCGAGACAGGATTTCTTGGTGTAGCCCTGGCTATCCTGGACTTGCTTTGTAGACTAGGCTGTTCTCGAACTCACAGAGATCTGCCTGCTTCTGCCTCTGGAGTGCTGGGATTAAAAGTATGTGCCACCATGCCCGCCTTTATTGATTCAAAGCAAAACCCCTGATTTGAATTTCTTATAAAATAAAAATAGTTCAATAAAATTTGGCTTGGGATTAGGACAGAATTTCTAGCACTTTCATAAATGGCTTTAAACAAATATACCCTTTCCCATCTTGTACTATATTTATTCAGACAGCATTCTCAGCACTGAAAGATTATAAAATGAAAATACTGATCAGTTCTGAAAGATGTCGAATATTCAGTCAACATTTCTTAAATTTAAATGAGATGTACCTCCATCTCATTAGTGTGTAGTCTCTTTTCATCTTTAATAAATGGTAGAATTATATGTATACCAAGGAATTGTTCTGCAACACATTTCTTAATGATTATTATCCATACATATGCTATTTTATACTTAATTTATGTATGTATATACTTGGGTAATGTAGAAGTTTTTGGGACCAAAAGGGTTTGCGAATGAAAAGTTTTAAGGTCTCTGACGCTGTAATAGTGGGCCTGTGGTTACGTCACTAATCACCCTTGCACCCAGGCCAGGTGGCTCACGACCGCCTGTAACTCCAGCCCCAGGGACTCTGATGACCTTTGCTGGCCTCCACAGGCAGCTGCACACACTTGACGCTCACCCATACTCACACACACATGCACACTTACACAAATCGAAATAGATCTTGCAAAGCAGGCCAGCTCTCCCCTCTGCAGCCTTTCCTGTTGGTGCGGTGATGGGTGTGACTGGAGCCGCTTGGTGGCAGTCCACCCAAGCTGTGCATTATGCACTTCTGGAGTCACTGGTACAAGCTGTGGTCTGAAGAAGAGGGAAGCATCTTTACTGTCACAATGTGGATTCGTTGCCCCTTCTAATGGCAGTGTCTGGGTCGGATTGCAGCAGCTTCCTATACGGCATATTTTAGTACCTTTTGATATTCAGATTAACCTTTTCCCTGAGTGTTTAAAAACAACTTTAGCTCAGTGGATGTTGGTTAAGAATCATATGGTTGCGGCTTTTTAAATTTTTTAAAAATTTTTTTATGCACTTTGGGCATATGTGTCTGTGCCATCCTATGCAGTGTCTGCAGAAGCCAGAAGAGGGCACTGCATCTCTTGGAGCTGGAGTTATAAGGTGGTGTGAGCCACTCAACATGGGTGCTGGGAACGGAACCCTGGAAGAGGAGGAGGTGCTCCTAACCTCACCGCCATCTCTCCTTCCCCTTGTCGAGAGTAAACAACACCAAGCACCGTTGCCTTTTATCCTTTGTGGAATTATAGGTACTTAAAACTGGGTGAGACTGTGGACAGTGTCTGGTCCTCACGTACCAGCTGTGCTCTGTGGGACTAGGTCACGCTTGGAGCTTCTCTATCATTGCCTTCTGAATGGAGTCTGAGTGTATCCCCACATCTGCAGACAGCCAGAGAGTCCAGTCTCAGCCCCTGGGGTCCCCAGAGTGTGCTCGAGGGTTGAGTACAGTGGGCATCCCTGTGCTTTGCCTAGTCCGCTGTCTTTTCAGCTGCCCATTTTGCTCTTCCCAGCTTGAGTAGTCCTAGTCTCAAAGTGGCCTCAGTACCATAAACTGCCCTTGGCTCAGCCGGGCCCCCAGGTTCTCCAGGCGAGGCTCAGGAGATCTGCTTGAAGTTGTATTTAGATGCTGCCTGTCAGTCCCAGTTGCCCTATGGCTCTGCTAGTAACCTTCCCCTGTTGTTAGCTGAAGGCTGTGCAGGTAGTGGTTCTCTTCAGCCTCCATGTAGCTCTGTAACCAAGGCCTGCCCAGGGCTGGACCCTGCATGGCCAGACAGGTTCTGTTTGGCTGAGCTCAGCCTCCTGGTTCTAAGACCTGGCTCTGAACGCTGGACCTGTGGTTCTGAGCAGCAATGTGAAAGGTACTTTTTGTTAGAACCAGAAGACTGGAGGACAGCGGCTTAGTCACTGAGCAGTAGAAGTGTGGGTCACACTTGTGCCATGGCAGACAGTATGTCACATCTTTTATCTCTACTGACTTTGGCCTGCTCACTGAGTTGCCCAACAGCTAGCCCTTCTTTAGAAAACAAAAAGTGACCCAGAACCGGATGGCCACAGCTGAACTGCTCAAAGAGTCGGATTTCTTTGCACCTTCTCCCCAGCTGTTCATCTCTGTGCTGGAGACTCATTATTTAAAAGAAAATAAATGTTCCTCAGCTGCCTGGGCCCCTGCCCCACACGGCCCTGGGCCTATGAGAGGGTTGTGCAATGTCGAAGAAAGAGCAGATATTGTGCTGGGGTGCCTTCCCTCCCACCGAGACAGTGACGTCAGCCTGGTCACCATGGCTGTGGTCAGACAGGAGACACGCCAGTGCAGCTGAGTGGCTGGCGTGGGGAGCTGTGGTTTGATGTTTTGACTTTAGGTTCAAACATGGCAGAGGGCATGTGGGGGATGGGAAGGAGAACAGAAAACTTCGGGGACAAGTTGAAAGTTTGATGTTGCAAGCTAGCGTAGTGCCAGCATGTTGAGGCTATGGCAGTCAGAAGATGAGTTTGAGGCCAGCCTAGGCCACATAGTGAGACCCCATCTCAACCAGCAAGCAAGCAAGCGAATACATACTGCTGTTTTGAAAGTTAAGTTCTGTGTTTTGTTGACTGTAAAAGGCGAGAAAGGAACCGCGGGCTGATAGTGAGTCTGGCTATTACCACTGTGTTTAGAAAGCAAAGTCTTAGAATCCTTCACGTGCAGGATTTCAGATGAGGTGGTGTGCTGGTCTCCCCTGTCCGTGAGTTCCAATATGACTTTGGTGTTGGCTGCTCACGTGGCATCATGTTATAGCTTTGACTTTTTCCTCCCCACCCCCACACATGTGCATATGTGCATTCAGTGCTAGGGATGGCGCCAGGGCCCTATGTGCCCTAGGGCAGTGCTTGGCCTCCAGCTCTTTCCTTTCTATTAATTAAAAAAAATAAATGTATGCTAGTACTTATGACATACTAGGCCAAGAGAAAATCTTGCTTATTTGTAATTGGGGGATGATGTTTAAGTGCTTCTGTTCTGCAGTGCTGCTGTGAGTGGAAGTCGCAGGTATACAGCATTTGCACGTGTCTGGAGTTTGCTTCAGTAACCATGCTAGGGATAGAAGTCAGGTATGTCCTAGGAAGGTGCTCTGCCCCCAGACCCTGCTGAAATCATTCTAACCTTGCTCTGCCACATACAATAGTATAGCAAATGGGCTTTAAAATAGAAGCATTGGACAGCTTCCCTTGGTTTGAGGATAGACCCAAAGATGAGCAAAGGGGTATCAGTGACTAAACCCAGTCACCACTGAGGATTGTTGCCCTTCCTTCAGCTTTGTGTTAGGGGTGTTCGTCTGACTAGCAGAGGATGTACTTCCTGTCTGCAGCTCACCTGAGCAAGCCTCACGTCGCCCTGGTCATGTGTAGAATGAGACTTCAGAAGTCCTCATGAGGTGTCCTGTGCTGCATGGGACTCACGCCCTCATTCACAAGGGACTCAGAGTCTTTTGTCCCTACTCCATTCCTGGAAAATCTCCTGTGGACTTTTCTACCTCCGCGCTATCCTCCGAAGCTCAGCCACTCCTTGCTGTGTGAACTTCAAATGGAGGAAGCACCCTCATTGCTTTCTGCCGTGGCCTGGGGATGTGGAGTGGAGCTTTTCTCCGCCAACCATGTGCGGTATAGCCATGGAGTGACTGGCTTCTCTGTGGGTACCTTCCCAAGTGATGGGGGCCTGTGGGTGGTTTCTGTTCTGGGGCTGGGCTGCCCCATAGCTGCTGTCCTCAATGACTGCTCCTATTTTGGACCCCTTAGAACTTGTTGCTATGGTGATTGTTTCCATAGTAATGTCTGTTGCCCCAGCAGGCAGCTGATGAAATGGCTCCTGAAACTCTGGGGTCCATGCTGAGCCTATGTCCTCCCTACGCTGTGGCCCCTGCCAGGAGTGTTGGGAAACACTGGGCACAGAGTGTGTGGTGTAGGCTGTTTTGTGTGGGTTGGTCTGCAGGGGTAGTGACTTCCTCGGGCTTCATGGAGTTCTTCATCTGCTCACCGGAGTCTTAAAGAAGCATCCCTGCTCTGTAGAGGAAGAAGTCCAAGAAACAGGGCTGAGAAAGGAACGAGAGGCCAGGGAGGGAAAAAAATCTTACACCTTCTCAAGGTCTGAGGATGAACCCTGCTTAACCAAAGGTTAACAGAAAGGAAGCCAAGGCCTATCCAAACCAGCCAGAGTTTGTGAGAGTGGCAGGCCAGTACAGGATCCATGTTGAGCTACCCCGCGCAGTATGGAAAGTTCCAGTCTGCCCTGTGGCCAGAAGCCTTACAAGAAATCCCACCGGGGTGTATTACAGGTCACTGTATATTTGTGAGTTTATATCTTGCTGTCTAAACTGGCAGAGTTTTTATTTTTCCTGGTGGATACTCAGAAGGTCTTTCCCTCCCTCCTTCCCACCAACAAAATCGCGTTTGTCGCCTGTATACGAAGCTGACGCCTGTCTGACGGCCAGCCGTGCATCAGTGATGATATAAAGGGAAGTGAGTGGTCACAAAGGTGGCTTTTCTTGGGTACCACAGCGCCTAAGATGAAATTGACTTCATGCTAGTATGACTCTTAATTGTGACTGGTGGAAATAAGATTGGTCAGGCCTCAGAAGCCAGTGTATAAACTGCCCAACAAAAGGCTTTCTCTGTTTGAAAGAGTTAGCTCCCTTAGGACTTAGAATGTTGAGAGTTTTCACTCAAAGTAATTATAATTCCTGTTATAAATTTTAGAAGATACAAACCCCTTAGTATTTTAAAAACCATACTGTCTTGATTCACAACCAGGCACAAATTTGTCTCTCAGCTCAACACCCCTGACAACAGCCCAAAAAGTCAGACTGACTGTCAAAGCAGATCTGTGTCACAGCCCTTGTGAGAACCTAACTGTGAAACACATTTTGAGAGTTGCAGCTTGGGACTGGAGAGGTGGCTTAGTGGTTAAGAGCACTTGTTGCTCTTCTAGAGAGCCTGGCTTCCGTTTCCAGCATCCATGTTGGGCAGCTCACAACTGCCTCTAACTCCAGCTCCAAGGGATCCAACAATTCTTCTGGCCTCCATAGGCATTGTACACACACACACACACACATTTAAAAAAAATGTAATAAAACCAGCAACATCAGCTTGTCAACAACAGTTTTGTGCACTTTCTTATAAAGGTATGGGGTTGAATTCCTGAGAATCAAAGGGCTTTCCGAGTTTTAACTTCCCTTTGGGGATTGCTCACGATCAGTTTTCCTCTCTCGGCTGTTTATAGCAACTTTTCGTTTTAAACTCTACCCTAAAGAGCTAGTGCTGGCAAACCTTGTTGATGTCAAATGTCCCCTGCTTGGCAGTGGCTGCATGCCCAGACCATGTTCTGAGAATGGCAGGCTGCCTGCTGTATTGCCAAAACTTTCCACAGAGAGTTTTGCAAGGGGCTGGGCGGGTTGCCAGGGAGCTAGGGGACTGTGGAGACCACAGTGGGGTGCTTTTCCCGCCCAGTGATAACATCCTAATTCTCTTTGCATAGGTGAAGCTTCCCTCAGGGGAGAACCCAGAATGCAGACCCTCCCGGTGGCCTCAGTTCTCAGCAGTCACCGCACAGGCCCGCCTCCCATCAGCCCCAGCAAGAGGAAATTCAGCATGGAACCCGGGGACAAGGACTTGGACTGTGAAAATGATCACGTCTCCAAGATGAGCCGTATCTTCAGCCCCCATTTGTAAGTTCCACCCTCTTGGGATCTATCTTATTCTGGGGCTGGGCTGTGTTTCCCTTCACCTTTCCACCTATCATGTCATTATGATTTCATGAGTTATTGATAGAGGACATTGTTTATAAAAGATAGGTGGTGTTTATATGCCAGGAAGGTGTTGAGCTGACTTTTGGGACTGGTGCAGATGAAATCTTATTTCCTTTCAACTCCGACAGCCTCTCACGTTGGGGGAAGGGGCAGCCCTTAAGGTGAACTATGGGTACGGATGGAAAACTTGGCTTTTGCTTGCCAGTTTACTCTGCTGGCCATTATGCAAATCAATACTGGGTGTCTATGAGTACCTGAGTGAAGGCTGTTGCGTAGGTGGTCACATAGGCATTCAGTATTGTGCCCTGTTGTGACTGTGCAGCTGGGGGTAGCCTGGAACCGTGGTGAAAAAAATCCCTCTTGGTGTCAGATCCTTGACTGGCACTGCATGCCCTAGTGTCTTCTCTGTCCCTCATTCTCTTTTCTTTTTTTTTTTTTTTTAAACTTTCTTTTATTTTTTTAAAGATTTTATTTATTTTTATGTGCATTGGTGTATTGCTTGCATGTATGTTGATATGAAAGTGCCAGAGTCCCTGGAACTGGATTACAGGTAGTTGTGAGTCACCATGTGGGTGCTAGGGATTGAACCCATGTCTTCTGGAAGAGCAGCCAGTGCTCTTAACCCGCCTAGCCCCTCTTAAACCCATTTTCAACATGAAGAGGCTTAAGCTGAAGTTCTCTGGATCTAAGACATGGTCTAGCTGGCTAAGGCAGTGTTTGCCACAGGGATTTTGAGGACTTGGTGTCTGGGCTGTGGCAATGTAGCCAGTCCATGTCCCTATGTGCAAATGTGTGGTTTGTAATCACTGGATTGCTGCACAGACAGGGCTCACTGGTAGTGGCAGCAGGTGCAGTGCAGGGTCCCTCCTGCAGACTGCGCTCTGCAGCTGGAGGCGCCCTAGCCTCTGCTGCCTCAGCAAGCGTCCTCGCATTCCTGGCATGCCAGTCTGCCTGCTCTGTTGTGTTCAGTCATAAGACACTGACAGAGGTATTTATCCTCAAATAAATCACTGTAGTGTTAGTCAGAGGCTGAGCCTGCAGTCTGGAGCCTGGAATTTGCTACACTCAGGAATCCAGCAGCGGAGGCTGCGCAGAACACTGTCCTCTCTCACTCACTGCCTGGGAGGGACTCAGGGCGCTCCTCGCTGAGAGGCCTGCTGTCCGTTCCTGTATTACTCCCCGTCCAACTTTCCCAAACCCAAATAAGAGACTTTTGACTCTTTGTTTTCTTTTCTCGAGGGAGGGGAAGGGAAGAAGAGGCAGCCTCATGACTGTGTAGACTGGGGTCATGCTGTAGTCGAAGCCTTCCTTCTGTGGCTTACCAGCTGTGAGGTGTAGACCTGGTGTTTCTGGGACCAGTGACCTTACTGTCAAATGGCAGTGATCGGGCTAGCCGACTGAGAACCTCAGAGTTAAAACAAGTAAATACTTAGGCAGATACCGTGTTATCATTAATAACCCCATTGTGCAGATGTTGGCTGTGACGACAGCAGAAAACAAGACTGTGTTGAGTGTTTGAGAATGTGTGTGTCTTAGGCAGGGTGCCCTGGCTCAGATGCCACCTTCTTCTTGTCCCACGGAGCAGTGAGTATGTCTTCTTGTTAGATGATTGTAAGGACTTAGTGCAGTGTCTGGTGGGGCCAACCTTATTGGTTTCATTGAGGCTGGATCTTCTATGACCCAGGTTGGCCTTGAATTTACCAGGTAGCCCTGGCTAGCCTTGAACTCTTGATTCTCCTGCCTCTGCCTTCCCAACATGGGGATTACAGAGGGGCACCACCACACCTGGCTGTGGTTAACAATGTTAGAGTGTTAAAATGGTTGAAATCATTTTGTAGCTTCTTGGTGATTGAAAACAAGAGCATGAAATACTGGTCTGTGTTGACTCTAAAGTGCTTTAAGCCGATGGGATGGCGAAGGGCAGTAGTGTGGCTCCGTGGCTGCGTCTGCCCGGCGCACAAGGTCCTTGGGTAGCCCCTAGCACTGCGGAAGTAGGAAAGGAATTGTTAGATTTGCCGTGCAGCTCCCAATTAGCATCATAATGCAAAGTTTGGGGAAAAATAGAAACTGCGTCCTCATTCTGCCAGACTCCCCGGGCTCCCAACAGTCAGGTGGCTTTCCCCCATTTTTTAAATTATAGTAAACTACTCATATAAATTCTGTGTGCATGTTCACGTATGTGCATGAAGGTGCACATATGTGTAGGTATGTGTGGGGGCCAAAGATTGACACTAGGTGTTTTCTCAATCCTGCTCACTCGTCTGTTGGTACTTAACATGTATGTTGACTGACGTGTAGATGTGTCTGTCTTCTTTCAGCTGTGGTGTGTTCCTTCCTTCTTATTTCATGGCTAGGAGGACATTAGGGAAGTTATCCTAGCGTATTTGTATCCTGAAAGAGAACGCGAGGTGATTTCATGTGTGTGTTCTGGCTTTCTAGAATTTGCTAATTGTGTGTAAGCGAAGTGTGTCTTGTTTGCTTTATCATTAAGGGGATTTTGCTGATGCTGAGGAGGGCTTGTTGTTGAAACAAAGTTTGAGCCACTAGCAAAGAGGGTCTTGAAGATGCTGCTCTCTGACCCCACGGTGTGATGCTGTCGAGTGCAGGTGGAGCCAGTGAGCATTCTGAAGTACAGTGGGAGCTGCAGGGGCAGTGGGGGGACCCCTTAGGATTCTAGGGCGCGGTTCTTGTCACCTGACTCAGTTCAACCCTGCTAATTTTCTTGCCAGACTGGTGACTCTGAGGAAGACAATTACTTCTGAAGAAAGGTGCTGAGAACAGGGGCTGTCGGGGAGTTGGGAGGGGCTGGGTGGGGCGGGATTGCTACTGTGGAGGGGAGGGGTTAGTGAGTGGCTTTGGTGTAGTCTGTCTTGGGGGGGGGGTGTCCACTTTTCTTTTTGCCTATTCACGCAGCCCCATGAGTTCTATTTCATCCGGCCCCTTAGTAGTGGGTGGTGGTGGGGGTGTTGGGTCTTCTGATACAGTGGACACTAGCCACAGCTTGGGCTACAAACTTCACAAGAGATAAAAGTTGGGGACTGGGGATGTGACTTAGTGGCAGAGCATTTGAAACATTTGTTTCAGTCCCCAGGTCCACGTTAAAAGTTAAATTAAGAAAAATTGAGAGTTCTACGTCCTCAGTTGCCCTAGCTACATTTTAAACTCAGGAACCACTGTGGCCAGCAGTGTTTATCGTGGGCAGCCAGCACTAGAGCGCAGCCATCTTCTCAGGGAGCCCTGCCCAGCACTGTTTTTCTAGACACTTGCCATTGAAACGTCCTGAGTTCCCATCCAGGGCTGCCATTCTGTCCCTGCCCAGCCCTGCAGTGTGCACTGCAGACGCTCTGCTCATAGGTGTCAGTCTGAGGAAAACCCCAATAAGAGGTTTGGTGTACCGTCGATGTTTGCATTGAGTTCTAGATTTTTTCTTCATCTTCGTTGACTTTATATTATCTTATTTGTTTGTTTGTTTGTTTGAGACAGGGTTTCTTGGTGTAGCCCTGGCTGTCCTGGAATTCACTCTATAGACCAGGCTGGCCTCCAACTGAGAGATCCACCCACCTCTGCCTCCTACGTGCTGAGATTAAAGGCCTGCATCACTACCCCACCACCATCCTGCTTTATTTTATCTTTAAGATGTTAACCTGCTTGCAGCAGAAACATCTTAGAAAGTGCACCTAGGCAAAGTGTGGCTCTATCCCCCCCCCCCCCCCCCCCGTGAGCCACCAACCTTCCAAAAGCAAGTGTGAGTTCTCACTTCCCTTTTCCTTACACTGAGCCACACAGCTAATATGGGCATGGCAACAGATCACCAGGATGTGTGTGCAATAGCCACCCTGGCCTCTGAGCAGGCAAGGCCCAGGGTCTCCTGCTAGGGCCAACACCATGTTGAGCCCCTTGTCACCCCTGCGAGCTGCTGTCCTGGTGTGTGGTCTGCTTGGTGTTCTTGTGACCGGTGCTCTTGCACTTCCCTCCACTTCTGACTTAGGCAGACCTGGTGGGACACTTTGTAGCCTGTGGGCCTTTTGTCTTTTTCTATTTGCTTCCCTTAGGGGTCCACTGGGTGTTTACTTTTCTCTCTGTAGGGGAGTGGGGAACATGTGAACCCCAAACAGGGACTCTGTTGGTGTGTGAGAAGGTTGGAGAAAGTGTTCGAAGGATCAGGCATCTAATGGGAGAAGTGGATCACGGCCTAGGATGGGGCTCATGGTTCGCTGTGGGTTTTCTTATGGGGGCAGGGGAGCTAGTGACACCCTCAGCTTTGCAGAGCCCATGGCTCTTACTGTCCCACATAGGCTCACTGTGCACCCTGACTTGTTCCCCGAGGCGACCCTGCTTCTTGTTTCCTGAGTCCCTTTGGTCCTGGTGTGTGCTACCAACAGGCTTTCATTTCCAAGAGCCAGGGAAACAATCCTGTGCCTCATTAAAACCTAACTGAGCGGAGATTGAGCATTTGGGCACGTTTTGCTTCCTTAACTCTGCTCAGCTGAGATTGGAAGGCAAGGAGCCTTCACAGGGCAGCTGGTCTGCTGAGGTGTTCTGCAGAGGGTATGGACGTCCTGTCCCTCAGCAATGATGGCCACTGCTTCTCTGTGACAACAGCCATTGAATGCACCGGGCACCAGCTGTGTGCTGAATCATGGGCATGACCTTGTGTCCTCTTGTTCTGGGAGGTCAGTGTTCCTGCTCTCCCCCTTTTACAGAGCATGGGGTCTCTGTAACTCGACTGAGGGTCCACCTCTGGCTGGTGATATCGGTGACAACCTTTCCCACCTTTCACTCCCAGCAACTGCCTGACAGTGGCACCTATGGCACGTGCCCGAGTCTTAGTTCTGTCATGAGACTTTATTGTTGTACCTTTTGGATAGACTGAAGTTTCAGGACAGTCAAATATAATTGCTGGTACTTTGAGGGGTGACAAATGCTCATGATGGCCCCACCCAGAATGGCTGGTCCCTCCCATGTCAGTCACTAATTAAGAACATGTCCTTACAGGCTTGCCTACAGCTTGATCTGGAGGCATTTTCTTTTTTTCTTTTTTCTTTTTTTTTTAGTTTTTTGAGACAGGGTTTCTCTGTGTAGCCCTGGCTGTCCTGGAACTCACTCTGTAGACCAGGCTGGTGGAGGCATTTTCTTAATTAGGGTTCCCTCTTCTCAGTTGTGTCAAGTTGACATACAACCAGCCAGCTAGCACACTCTCCTTTTTTTTTTTTTTCTGAAGCAGAGTCTCTCCCTGAACCTGGAGCTCGCCAGTCATTCCAGTGTCCCTGGGGGTGTTCTGGTGTTTAAGGAATTGTATTATAGCCAAGATCTTAGTTTCCCTGAACAGAAACTAAGAAGCCAAGATACTGCTAAGTTGGGATCTTCTTTTCTTCTTTCTCACTTATATGTATTCGACTTGCAAACAGAAATTAGAAGAGAGCCTGTCTTTTTTTTTTTTTTTTTTTGAAAAAAAAAAATTGCTTCTTGACAGAGAAGTGTGATCTCGGGGCTGGTTTGCCTGAGATTAACTGTGCCTTTCACACTTTGGTAAGAGCTGGGAACTAGCCTGAGCTGTGCTGGACATACAGCTGATTTTTAGGGGAGATCTGGGTGGTTGTGACCACACCTCCTGGGTTCTGTTCACAGTCTTTGCTAATGAAGTGCGGTACCTTTAAGTAAAGGTCACAGGCCTGACCTGGGCTGTGTGGGTTTCTTGTTTGTGAGGCTGGAGGCATTTTCTCATTTTCACAGTTGAGCTGAAAACAAAGGCCACCTTATCCTAGCAGGGAGCTGCTCTCAGAAAGCTGACGTCAGCCTTTTCCCAGCAGGCATTGCCTCTGCCTTAAGAGTCTCTGCAGAGAGCTGTGCAGGCAGGTCACCATCTTGCTCCTGGCATTTTTCTGGCTGAATAACGAATAACACATGAAATGAAGAAATGCCAAGGGTGTCAGGAGCCAGGGGACAGAACAAAAGCACTGTCAATTAAGTCCATTCCAGGCTTCGTGGGGACTAGCCAGCTTTGTGGCTGTAATCTGTCCTGGGGGTTACAGAAGTGGGTCAGAACTTTAGAGAAGAGGGACTTAAATTGGAGCACGTGCAGGGTCATGTTCTAAAGGGACACGATGAAATCAGAAAAGCAGGAGTGATTGATGTGTTAAGTCAAAGATATTTATTCAAAATTGGGAGGCTCCCTCCCCAGGCCCCGAGGCGTTCAGCTGGGGACACAATCTGCAGCTGTTTGGAATAGGGATGGTTAATCTGGGCACTGCCTGCTTCATAGAACTCTGCCTACTAGAACACAAAGCCAGTCTGTCCTGAAAGGAAGTGCTGTTCTCTTAGGTCTCTGAAAGGTCCAACTGAGGAAAGAGGGAAGATAAACTGCCCAGGGGTTGTCCAGGGTGTGGTTTGATGGGCACCTACTCTCCTCTGAGATCTCCCTACTCGGCTGTTCCTCACCGGGCAGGAGGAGGCGAGGAGCTCTGGTGTTTATACTTGACCAACATGGCGCTTGTCTTCTGCTTTGCTGTATTGTTCGGTTGAAGCACTTTTTATTTTTACTATATCTCACAGTGTTTCCAGAGCATTCTCAAAGAGCTTACAACTGTCCTGGGGCCTGGTGATGGAGAGAAACCTTGCCAGAGGAGGATCTGAGTTCTGGATCCTCAGCTTCCAGGCTGGTAAAGAAGCAGGGTCTCTTCTATTCCCGCTGCTTGACTGCTTGTGGCCTCCCTTGAAGAGACCCAAGAGATGGCACTAGGATGCCAGGCATAGTGGTGCATATCTGTCACCCCAGCACTTGGGAAGCTGAAGCAGGGGCCTGGACAGTCCATGGCCAACCTGGGCTACATAGCAATAGTCTCCAGCAAAAGAAGAGAGGGTGGGAAGCCAGTGGATCGTCACAGAAACAGTTTCAGCACTGGGTGTTATGGGAGTCTGTTGGCTCTCATTGGGTCAGCTTAGGAGAAGCAAGTCCAGGGCTTCAACCATTGCTGGGGTTGTCTGTTGTTGGAGCTGTTGTTGGAGGAATGTCTATGTAATTTTCCAGGTTCTGTGTCAGACACAGTTTTTGGCCCAGAGTTTCTCCAAGGGAAAGAGCTCTGGGGACTGTGGTAGTCTGGCATGTGATCCTTCAAAATCCACGTGTTGAAGCCCTCTCCTCTAGTGTGATGGTCTTTGGTGCTGATGAGGCTAGAGGTGAGCCCTGTTCAGGTGGGGCTAATGCCCTGGTAAAAAGAGACCATGGCACACTCTTCTTTCTTTCTGTATGAGGACTCAGAAGAGGACTGCGAGCGTCAGTGAGTTGCCAGTGGTGCTGCATACTGGTCGTAGGCCTCTAGGGAGTGTCGTTTAATGTGTCGTTTAGATCTGTTGTTGATTCACCATGGAGCATAACTTCTCTCAGAGATGCAGCCTGACATAATGAGCAGTTATTTCAGAATTGCGTTGTAAACTTTTAGACCCTCAAAGCTTAACTTTCAAAATGAAGTGGCTGGATAATTCCCTAATACAAGGCTATTGAGTGCCACCTTTAACAGTGGGAACTGTCAGGGTGTCCACTGAGGGCTGAGGGATTGAGGAAACTGGTCCAGGTTCTCCCTGATGCTCTGCCCACAAGGTGGCAGATTTGGGGGACACTTGTAATTCCATGTTGTGATGACTTCCTCTCTTTTGGCTGATCTTCCTATGACCCCTACTTTTGTGTTCCCCTTTCTACTTTGGGGGCCTCTCTTCCTAGGATCTTCCTTCCTTCCTTTCTTTAAAGACAGATTTTCACTGTGTAAATGTAGCTCTGGCTGTTCTGGAACTTGCTGTGAAGACTCAGGCTGGCTTTGTACTCACAGAGATCTGTCTACCTCTGTCTTCCAAGTGCTGGGATTTGTGTGTGCCACCATGCCCTGCTATCCAGAAACTTTCAGAGGGATTCCATTGCTATGACCAAATGCCTGGAGCTGTTCACTTTATGATAAAAAGAAGTTTATGTAGCTCATAGAGATGGAAGTCTAAGATTGTTGGCTGCTTCTGGTGAGGTCTTTGTACTGTCTCATAGTGGAGGAGCAGAGAGGAAACAGAAGACAGCGGCTCTTGAGAACTACCACAGTCTCTGGAGAAGGAGCTTGAATGCTCTTCAGAGTTCTCCCTCTCCATACCACCACATCATATCCAGGTTCGGAGTCCAGCGACAGATGGTGTCTACGTGTGGCTTTGTTGTTATCTCTGCTTCAGGCCCTGCCTTCTCATTGCACTGACCCTTTAAGTGATGTCAGGCAGGCTGTGGCTCACATTGCCACTGTACATAGGAGAGTCTCATTATTATCTATGGCAAAGACCCACCGGTCACACAGATCTGCCTCCCTTTGCATGTACCCCCCATGTAGGAATCTCTCCATGTGACACTCCTCCATGTTCGTGGTTGATTAAGAGCTTCCTATTTGTCTCAAAAGTCACCTCCTGTCTCCTGTCCCCATCTCCACATTGTACTCACTGGCCTGTTCTGCTGACGTTGTCTGCTGACTCTTTTCCATGTAGGCATTGGCCTGGGTTACACTGTAGAGTAAGCATTGGCCTGGGTCACACTGTAGACATGTTACCCCCCCACCCCATGCAAACCTCCTTTCTGGGTCAGGTTCTGAAGGATTTGTCTCTGTGGTTCTTGGTCAGCCACGGGAAATCAATGTGCAGACGTGAGTCCCCAGGCTGCAGGCTGCCTCAGGGCCTCACTTGGCCTTACTTGAGGACTCCTGAGCTATTCAGAAGCCCTTCCTCCAGAGATGGCAAGTTAACAGTCTTCCTAGGACATTATGGAACTTGTGGTAACTGTGTGCCTCTCTCTGCCTGTCTATACCAGGACTGGGCCTTGTTCAGTCAATAGCTCTGTACCTAGTGTGATGCCAGTTAATCCTTGAGGCTAGGCCATTCTTGGAATAAGAATGGAACAAGAGAGAGATCTTGAAGCTCTCTTCCTTTTGGTGGAGTTGAATTTTAATCCCACCACTCGGAGGCAGAGGCAGGCAGATCTTTGTGCGTTCAAGGCCAGCCTGGTTTACATAGCTAGTTATGTACAGTCTTAAGTAGCATTGCCTAGGGTACATCATGTGTTTTGCAGCCTTGATGCTCATTTCCAGGCTGGGGCAGAGTCAACTACAACTTCCCTGTCCCCCCTCTTCCCTGTCCCCCATCTTCCAGAACAGAAACCCTGGTCCCCTTGGACCTGTGGCGGCACCTCATTTAGCCTGCATCTCATTTAGCCTGCATCACGGGCCTGCGTGGTAGTGAGCATTCTTATCCTGGTGTTGACTCAGGTTACTGTGTGAATAAAATGCCTTTTTTTTCAACCCCTCTATTTACATTTCTTTTTTCTGCTACTGGTGCCAGGCCCAGTAGATGTGAGGCGTGTGGAAGCCAAGAGTGCTGGTGTGGTCCAGGAGTTGCAGACCAGCAACACAGTCAGACATCTGAGATAAAAAGATACAGGGAAAGGCTTTCTATGTGGCTGGAGAGCTGACTCAGTCATTAAGAACACTGACTATTCTTCCAGAGGACCAGGGTTCAATTCTCAGCACCATATGACACACCCTTTCTGGCCTTCCTGTGTACCATTACATACATGTGGTTCATGTACATGCATGTATACTTACATACATGCAGGCAAGCACGCATACACATTAATTTTTTTAATCTTAATAAAGAGAGAGAGAGTAGACAGACACTCCTATCTTGGGAAAACTAGCAGGTCTGTAACCCCCTGTCCTTCCTATTTGCTACCAACCTCTCCATCAGGGCTCCACTTTCTAGGAGATTCACTGTGTTCATTTGCTGAGGGGCAGCTTAGGACCAGTGTCAGCCACTGCTGACCTTCCTGCTCTCCTGCTTTGGAAAATGCTTGGTTGTCATGTGTTTCTAGGCAGAGCTGTGAGTGGGCAGATGAAAACTGGACCCTCTGAGCCACTAGGAGCTGCCCCTTCACTCCTGCCCCTCGGTGAGCCAAGCTGAGCTTGGCTTACAGGTTTTCCTCCAGAGCCTGTGTGTGTGACACCACTGGGCCGGTCCTTAGGCTGTGTCTCCTTGACTACAGAATAAAAGCCACATTCCTGGTATGACCTTCAAGGATAGAGGAGACTGTTGCAACACACTCCCTTCCCAGTAAGCACCTCCCTGGACTTTCGTGGGGATGCCGTGGTTAAATTTTAAAAGAATTCGTGGAAATCTCCACTGTCCCTCACCTTCAGGCCAGCTAAGCATGTCTGCCTGTGTGACAAGCAACTCTGACACAAGTCAGGGCCAGGACACAGGATGGCCCTGCTCCCCTTTGTGACCTCCACCATTTGAAACCATTATCATGGCATCTTAATGCAGTTATTTTCCGCTCTGACCTGGGCCAGCTCTGGCGGTAGCATCCTTGAGGGCTCCTGGCAGAGAGATCTCCACAGCCTCAGCTTTCAGTCAGGTTGTTGTAGTCTGCCTCTCCAGCATTTACCCTTCCTACCCATCCCAGTCCTCCACGGTGACACTCTGTATTCTGGAAAGCATTCGTTCCTGTGAGCAGGCTGCGGCACCTTCCTGTGCCTCTTGGCTCTCAGCTGGTAACCACCCACATCCTAGCATCTTGGTTTACTAAGGTGATGGTCTGTAGGGCCCTTCTTCACTGTCTGTGGCGCCTTCTACAGATTGCTTGTGCCTGTCTCTGTGTGGTCTAAGTTGCCTCAGCCCCCCCAAGCAGCTGGATGCGACTGACTCATGGCTTGTTTTCTTTTAGCTCTCTAAAAATGCCTTTTCTTAAGTTTATTCCTTTTTGAAATTGATGTTTTTAGGGCAGGATGCAGTTACAGACATGTTACTTCAAAGATTTTCATGTAGGAAAGCTGTTCTGGAAAGGGTTTGGTGGTAGGTTTTAGTGCTAAGGGACCCAGGAATTGTCCTGGAGGGTCAGTGCCCATGTACTCTCCTACTGAACCAATGGCAGGGGCTGCTTGTCCATCAACACCAGGGTGACCCTTTATCTTGATCAATCTATTGTGAAGTAAGGGTGTGGCTCTCGGCCTGCTTCTTGTTTAGCTCCCTAACAGCCGCTAGGGCTGATCGGGCACTTTGGTTTGCAGGTGTCTGAGAAGATACTACACAGGGCCAGGCCAGGCCAGGAGAGCAAAATTCAATGCCCAGAGTATAGTTTCTACTGAGTGCATCATCCCTTTACATCGTGGGCAGGTTGAGGACCTGCTACATAACAAAAAGGGATTTAGGGCCAGTGTGTGGCCACCATATGGGGAAGCTGAAATCCCAAAGACAGCACAGGGGAAAGCCAAAGAGAGAGGTCTTGAAGGCGGGAACAGGTTTGGAGGTCACACTGGCTGAGACGCAGGGTAAACTGAGCAGCTCACCTCTGCCTAGGGTGGTTCACCTTTTCATAGTTTGACCAGTGCTCCAAAGGCCACTGTTTCCCGCCAGCTAGTTAGGCAGTTTAACTTAAACAAGCAAACAAACTCCACAAACAGTGCTTTTATTTATTTGTGGCAAAGGTTTCTTTTCCTTCCTAATCCAATCAAAATAGATTGTTTTCCTGTGATCATCAGTTGTTTACTTATTGATAATTCATTTGAAGCTCAGGTTAACAACCCCCCCCCCTTCTTTGTCCCTGCTGGAGATGGGACCCGGTTAGACAAGCTCAGAGCTATACCAACTCTCAGGTGGAGTCTGTAGACTGAAAGCTGAAAACGTGGGCATGTGTGTACTGGGGAAACGTGTGCATGTATGTACTGGGGAAACGTGTGCATGTGTGTACTGGGGGAAACCTGTGCATGTGTGTACTGGAGAAACGTGCATGTGTGTACTGGGGAAACATGTGCATGTGTGTACTGAGGAAATGTGTGCGTGTGTGTACTGAGGAAATGTGTGC
>CM052700.1:30880253-31010839 GCA_028551405.1 Uromys caudimaculatus
CTTCTCCTTCTCCTTCTCCTTCTCCTTCTCCTTCTCCTTCTCCTTCTCCTTCTCCTTCTCCTTCTCCTTCTCCTTCTCCTTCTCCTTCTCCTCCTCCTCCTCCTCCTCCTCCTCCTCCTCCTCCTCCTCCTCCTCCTCCTCCTCCTCCTCTTCCTCCTCCTCCTCCTCCTCCTCCTTCTTCTTAATAGGTAACTAATATGACTTCTCCTCCTCCTCTTTCCTCCTCCTCCTCTTCCTTCTTCTTCTTGATAGGTAACTAATATGACTTCTTCTTCTTCTTCTTCTTCTTCTTCTTCTTCTTCTTCTTCTTCTTCTTCTTCTTCTTCTTCTTCTTCTTCATAGGTAACTAATATGACTTCCTCCTCCTCCTCCTCTTCCTTCTCCTCTTCTTCTTCCTCTTCCTATTCTTTAGAACAAATAGGCCTCAGATTTACTATGTCGTCAAGGGTGACTTCCAACCCTTCTGCCTTCATCTCTCTAGCGCTGGGGTGACAGGCACGCCATTACACCTTGCTCATCTGCTGAGGACTGAACACAAGGCTTCATTCATGCTGGGCATGTGTCCTACCGCCTGAGCTCTTACATGGTCTCAGGACTTTGGGCTTGTTTGTCACTGTCCTTTCATGGGGCTGTAATCTGCTGCATGAGTGTGAGCATGCTCCCCAGTGCTGGAGGCCGGGACAGGGGCATCTCTCCTGAGGTTCCCTCGGTCCGCCTCGACTTTCCTTTCTTTAGATTGCAGACACTGGCATGGTCAGGTTGTCTGGGGTTTGCAGGTTTCCTTGACATCCCCAGTCTCTTCATGTCTCATTCTCATTTTTCTGAATGTGGAATTTGTGAGTCGGAGCAGACCCATTTGGTGTCTGATAACGTGAGTGTGCCTACCCCTGCTCGGTATTTCCCCAACAATGACTACATCTGTGAGAGTTTGCATCCTCACTCAGAGCTCTGCAGCTCTTCGGGTATGCCTGCTAGCCATGTGTATTCCGTGACTGACTGTCCGGCTCGCTCTGTCTTCCGAAGTCTTTCAAGTATTTACAGTATTTGTAAAAGAAAGACCTTTCAGGCTACGGTGCTAGCTCAGTTGATAAATGGTACCTTGCGAGCATTAGGGCTTGAGTTCTTCCATCCCCAGAACCACATGAAAAAGCTGGTTGAAGGGGCTCACACCATAACCCCGGTGCTGGAGAGGCAGTTCCCTGGAGCTCTGTGGCTGGTCAGCGTAACCAGTGAAAAAGACAGTCTTTAAAACAAAACAAAACAAAACAAAACAAAACAAAACAAAACAAAACAAAATCAACAGCAGCAGCAGCAGCAAAAAACAAATCCAAGGTTGATGGCCCAAGGTGAACTGAACGGTACTGGAGCCTGATCTCTGTGCTGGCATACACATGTGTGTCTGTCTGTCTGTCTGTCTGTCTGTCTGTCTGTCTCTCTCTCTCTCTCTCTCTCTCTCTCTCTCTCTCACACACACACACACACACACACACACACACACACACACACGCACGCACCAACACAGAATGTTTTATTTGGATACAGTTGGATCACTCGCTAGATCATTTTCTTTAGCAGGAAAACCTTCCAGAAGTGTTCTAGAAAGGACTGAATTGGGTTGAACACCCATAACACGTGGCTAGGACGGGGCCATCATGACTGCTCAGTACACTCTCTAGATGGAATGAAAAAGCCTTATTTGTATGGACCTCTGTGTTGTGTTTGTGCTCTTCCTGATTGCTTCCACATTAGAGGTGGTGGGAGCTTGAGGGGATTAGCCCTGGGTAGACAGGTGGGTGTGACTGTGGAGTGGAGCCGAGTGGCTGAACAGGACTCCTCACCCCTTGGAGAAGGGGTAGGTTTGCATCCTGAGGCCTCCCTGGCTGTTGTCCCTCCCTCTCTTTTCCTTCCAGGACCTTTCCTGCTGAGCTGAACTGGGAGTGAGTGATACTTGTCTCTTGTTGGGTATCCTTAGTAAACTCTGAAATCAAAATGAAATTGTTTTTATTTAACCATTTGACCAGATGTTCCCTTGGGCTTGATGGATCCAGCCTCTACTAGAAAGTTACCCTCCTGAGACACAGTGTTATGGACACGGTTGCTATAGACAGTGGCGGTTGGCAGGTTTGGAAGACAGCCTTTGCATGTTTCTTTCTTTTTTTAAATGTGTTTTCCTCCCACAGTGCTCTTTCATTGGGGTGCTTTCATCTTCTGAGCTACAGGTCTGGCTTATGAGAGTCTGCTTGATCTAAATGCTGTTCTGTTGCTGTGTGAAAGGAGCCAGCAGGCCCATGCATGTTTGCAAGTAAGCCTCCTTCGGATTCGAAGGAACCAGGCAAGCAGGTGACTCCCCTAGTAACTGAGGCTGCTAAGGTTCAGGAATCTGCAGATGGGTTGAGGTGATGCGCGCATCGAGGCTAGCTGTGTCTCAGTGCTAGCCTTCAACACTTCGAACAGAACAGCCTCTCAAGTGTGGTTTGTGAGGAGGGCAAGAGGACCAGAGAACCCACAGAAGCTGAACCGCAGGCCTATCCCCTCCCTCCTGCCTCGCCCCTTCCTGCCAGCATTTCCTTTGGCCAAGTTGTAGAGTTTGCTAAAAGCCTGATGTTATGGAAGGTAGGGAAACAAAGAAAGAGGAAGTAGCTTGCTGTAATTCTGACAGTAGATCTGTTTTCTCTGAAAATGGAACTGCAGCGATGCATGCAACGTTCTTGGCAGGCGGCACTCTGTAAATAACGCCTCCCAGGAGTTCCCAGCCTCTCCCAGGCCCGCAGGAAACTTCCCCTGCAGCGCGGGGCAGGCGGCCCCGCACCTCACACCCTCCTCCCGGGGACTCTTATTCTGACGGGGTGCGCGCCCGCCTTGCCTGCCAAGTTTGTGAGGCCCCAGGCTTTCTTGTGGGAGGACGCTGGGCTGTCTTCATGCTCCTTGGCAATGATTAAAGTGAGGTTAGTACCAAAACCCCCTTTCATTTTATTCCCTTATCCTGCCGTTTTCAAAGCAGATGGCAGCGCTGTATTTTCAGCTGTAATTAATTTAAGCTGGGGGGGCAGAACTGATGGGCGCAGCAGGGATGTTCCTTGGGTCCCTTTCTCCTGGCCACCCGCACCTTGTCCCAAGCCGAACCATGTAATCACCAGATCTTCCTGCTAGGGCGAGAGGGCTGTCACAGAAGTAGAGTGTGGAGGGAGCTGGCAGGATTCAGGAGCACCCAGGTTCAGGTGAGGCTGTCACCTGACAGCGTCTAGTTGGAGGGGAGCAGATGCTGGGGGCCCCTGTGCCTTCTCAGCCCAGACGCCAAGCTTCTGCTCTCAAGTTTATCCGTAACAGAAGATAATGAGAAAAGCACTTGGCAAAGTCTAGAGGCTCTGACCTCAGCCGCTTTCCCCTGGACACTCAGGTTCCCTTGTCGCTCATCATCAGCCAGCGACCTCTTGACCTCTTGGGTCTGATAGAAATTGCTTTTGTCCCAACTCTGGGGAACTTGCACAATATCTCTCCCTCATCTACTCTGAGACCCGCGCCCTACCCAGCTAAGCTGCATCATGCCTGGCCCCTGGGAGCCTGGGGAGGGAGCTGCGGGTTGGAGTGCCCTTGTTGCAGGAGTGGAGCAGACACACACCGAGGAGGACTTGGTCCCGCTACATACTGCTGCCACGAGTGGTAGCTATTACTGTTAACATTAGCCACCCTCTGAAGACTTGAAACAATTGTTCTGGGCTCATAGTGAGAAATGAGAACCATAGTTATGTGGCTGTGAGTCTCCCAGAAGCTCACAGCTGATGGCAGCCACAAGTCACAGTACTGTAGCACCATCTTGTGTCCTGGTAGCTGGGAGGAGGGTTACTTGTGCGGGGTATGGTCAGTGTTTGTGAGTGCCCCTCTCACAACCTAGGAAGGCTGTTTACCTGTGCTCCTGGCCACCTTCCTTTAGTTTCTCTGTAGTAGGAGGGGCGTGTGGTACATGACACATTCTAGAGATCCGACCTGATACACTGCTGGTGATTTGTCAGAACTTCTAGGGACTGAGTGTTAGACTGAGAACAACACTGTGACCCAACAAACAGCTCCTCTAATGGGAATTTACACAGAATGACTGAGAGTAGAGTGTACTGGGTCCTGTTTGAACACCTAGACTCACAGTGGCTCTATTTACATAGTCAAGAAATGGGAACAGCACAGGAAAATGCCCATTAATGGGTGGGTGGCTAAAAGCATGGGTCTCTGTGTTACAGTGGAAGACATTCAGCCTTAAAGAGGCAAAAAATGCTAACACACATGGATGAGCCATGAGAATTCGCTAAGCAAAATAAACCAGAGTCAAAGCAAGCAATGAAGGTACACGAGCTGGCTTATTACAGGGCCTCTAGAATGGAGAGCAGTTGGCTTATCCTGAGGTAATGTGGAGTGGCTATTCCCTGGACTGGCTGACCTGGGGCATTAGTGCTTAGTGGGGACAGCAGGGAACTCAGGAGGTGAGTGGGGGTAAGTGGTTTGTATAGTGTGTGAATGCACTAGTGCTACTGGACAGCATCCTTAAATATGGCGTTGTGGAGGCCGGAGAGATGGCTCAACAGGTTAACGGCACTGGCTGCTCCTGCAGAGTTCAGTTCCCAGCACTCACATGGTAGCTAACAACAACCTGTAACTCCAGTTTTAGGGGATTCCATAACATCTTGTCCAGGCAAACACTTACACACAAACATAAATCTAAGGGAAAAAATGAATATGTTATATCCCTTACCATAACACAGAAATAAAGCACAGGGCTAGTGGTGAACTTTGGTTCAACTGAAGAGCACTTGTGAGTGTCATGGGGAAGTAGTGTCTTGTGTGAGCGAGGAAAGCCAGCTGTCCACGGCTGGGTCCCCTCATGCACAGGTGAAGTCAGAGGGCTGCAGGGCAGTGACTTCAGTTGAATGAGTTCTGAAGAGGAACCACATGAGTCTGGCTTTTGGAAGTTCTTGTAGAGTGGACAGGTAGGGCTTAGAATCCTCTACGTGGGTCTAGGGCAAATGCTACAACAGCGTTGAGCAGGAAGGCGGGTCCCATGCTCATGGTTTTCCTTCAGAGCTCCAAGGTACCTCTAAAGCTGGGGCACTGCTTAGATGTGAGTAACATTCAGGAAAGCAAAGTGCACAGCTCAGGGAGAGAGAATTCTAGATGCCGACTAATGCCTACTATCCTAACAGTAAGGGACATTGAGGCAAGAGAATCTCAAATTGGAGGCCAGCTTTAGCTACATAGCAAGAGCCTGAATGGCAGTTGAGATTTTGTGAGAGAGAGATGAAGTAGGCCTTTAGTGATGGCCTCTGTGTTTATGGGGAGCTTCTAAGATTGGAGACCAGCTGGGTGGTGGTGACACATGACTTTAATCCCAGTACTCGGGAGGCAGAGGCAGGTGGATTTTTGAGTTTGAGGCCAGCCTGGTCTACGGAGTGAGTTCCAGGACAGCCAGGGCTACACAGAGAAACCCTGTCTCGAAAAACCAGAAAAAAAAGAAAAGAAGAATGGAAAAGTCTTGAGTCGTAACCAGCCTAACCAGTTGCTAGCATACTGGAGTGTTTCCAAGGACCAGGGTGACTCTCAAAAACCATCTTTCCTTAAAGTAATTTAAAGCTTATTGCTAAATTCCATAGACGTATTGAAAGGAAGAAAGAGAGACAGAGAGAGAGACAGAGACAGAGAGAGAGACAAGAAAACATCCTTCCCTTCTCCAGTTTTTG
This sequence comes from Uromys caudimaculatus, assembly GCA_028551405.1. NCBI lineage: Eukaryota > Metazoa > Chordata > Mammalia > Rodentia > Muridae > Uromys > Uromys caudimaculatus. Next base: position 30,885,977 of record CM052700.1, read on the forward strand.
GGAAGATTGAGTTCAGCAGGACAAGCCAGGCGCTTGGAGGCAGTCATGGCCCTCAACATCAAGGGTCTGTGTGGTCCAGATGGAAGGAGCCTTTGGCCCCTTCCTTTATTGGTAGTGTAATGTGGAAAGCATGGTAAGTGTTGAAAGATCTCTTCTCAGGAGCATATCTCACTGCCAACAGTAGAATCTCAATACCTAAGGTTCGTGGAGCTAGCTCTATGGTAGGTTAATGGCTGGTTTTTGTTGCTGTTATTCTTGGTTGTAGTTTGTAATTTCTAAGGTGACCTGAGAAGAAAAACCTTTCTAGTTTATTTTTTCCTTTTTAAAGATTTATTTATATATGTGAGTACACTATTGCTGTCTTCAGACACACCAAAAGAGCACATCGGATCCCATGGTTGTGAGCCACCATGTAGTTGCTGGGACTTGAACTTGGGACCTCTGGAAGAGCAGTCAGTTCTTTGAACTGCTGAGCCATCTTTCCAGTCCTCTTTTCTGGTTTTTATTCAATGTGGAACCAATGTGTGAAAGACCCCACAGAGTAATTCAGAACCTGTCACCACCAGCCACAGACTGCTAGCACTCCTGTGCAGGATGTGGCAGTGTGTGGTGTGTGTGCAGCCATGTGGACCGTACACGTATATGGGAATGCAGGGTGTCTGCTCCAGAGCGAGTCACGGGTAGAGCGGAATTGAAAGGAAGGTTTCCGTATGACCTCACCTTTCTTTTTAGATTGTTATTTTTAATTTATGTATGGATGTTTGGTTTGTACAGTGCCCACAGAGGCCAGAAGAGGGCGTCAGATTCTCTGGAACTGGAGTTACAGATGGCTGTGAGCCGTCATGTGGGTGCTGGGAATTGAGCCCCAGACCTCACCTTCTTATAGGACACAGGCACAGAGCACCACAGGCCTGGGCTAACCCTCTTGCTGGTCTTGTTTTCACCTATCACGTGTCCTGGTCTGCAGTTCAGAGATTACCACTGTGCTGAAGGAGCCAGCCTTTCCCCGGGTGCTTGGGTCCTCTGGGCTCCTCTGCAGTGGTGTCCAGGTGCCAGGTACTGCTGTGGACGACTAGTTTCTGCTGTGGGACAGCTAGTTAGTGGAATGTGCGGTACCGCTGATGGGCTGGTGTTTGTTGCCGAGTCCTGGCAAGGCTGGCAGGGGAAGAAGGAATAGAGTTTCCAAGTTTTTCCAAAAGGAAGACATGGCATAGAGACATGGTCTCTGAAGGCACCTGCCACCCATGTGAAGGCAGGCTTTGTGCTGAAGCTTCTGTTCTGAGTGACTTGCCTGAGAAAGGAAGTCACATCCCAGCAGCCATTTGTGCAGCCATCTCAGTGGCTGCTGAGTGCATGCATGCCCACCACACACCTTGGGTAGGGTGAAGCTTCTGATGTTTTCACCCACAGTCTGATGCTATTTTCTAGCGATTTGCTGCAAATGGGGTGGAGTGGGGTGGTGGTGGTGTGTGGAATAGGAGTGAGCCTTCCTAAGATTTAGCTTGAAGCTCTGAAAGACCTTGTAGCAGCACATCAGTGGGGATGTGGCTGACTGTTTCCAGACGCTTCCTCTCTGGTGGATTTGTCACGGTAGATTACCCTCCTAGAGTTTCTCCTGGAACCCTGATGGAGGTGCTGTCCTGTCTGCTCAGCCTTATGAGCCCCTCTGGTGCTGATTTCTCCCAAGAATAGGTCTGCTTTTTGAAAGCCAGTTCATTCACAAAACTTCCTGGTGCTGTGCAAGACACCGGCTGGTCCTACTCTGGTTGCATCTCTCCTGGTGGCCAGAGGGACTGTCTCTTCTCTCCTGGTCAGCCATGACCTTCCTAAGCATTGGAGGTTTGGACCTGCATATTCTACAGGAAGCTAAGGGTGGGAGATGGTGGCAGGGGGAAGGTGGGCTTCCAGGTAGGTCTGCAGGGGACTGGTACTGAATGTCTGACATGTTCCCAGCCTTTTCCTTCACAGTTCTTCAGTCTTCATCTCAGTGGTCCCAAGTCCTCCCTAAAGGGTAACACAAAAACCAGCGCAGTGGTGCCTGTCACTGGGTGGAGAGGGAGTGGTCTAGAGGTTTCTGCCCATGGCAGATGTGGCAGCTGGATTGCGGCAGGAAGAGCCTGATGCTTTCCATCCCTCTCTAGTTTGAGGACTGCTTAATGCCAAAAACATGATAGTGGTTGTATTTTTTAGTATCATTCATTGAGAGACTGCATAATGACGAAAACAGCTGTACACCCAGGAGCAGCGGGGATCTTAAATGAACATTTATTAATCTCAGCAGCATCTCCATTCATTAGCATCTGAGTGTGCAGCACATGATCTGCAGGCGCTGTAAGCCGTGCTTCGCATGCCCGTGGGGTCTTGGCCCGTTTGTGTGTAATCCCTGGGGGCTTGTGGCCACAGGTGGACCAGGATTTGCTTGGCTAACATGGGGAGAGTATGGTGTTCCACCCCCCAGTCTCATGGCAGACCTGATTCTCAGGCTTCCGTTTCTTTCTGTTGTCTCAGCTAATGATGTAAAACACGTGCAGACAGTTCTGGTCTGGGGAAATGGGCTGGAGTCACAGTGGAGCCCGAGTATGAGGCCCAGCCCGCGTGAGCTGGGGGGGCTTGGCTTGTGAGAGGAACTGCACCTCTGAGACACAGAGCTGGAGCCACTGTGGATTCACCTGGTTATTTCATATCTTTTTAGTAGATGGGGTGTGCGGTGTTCTGGGCAATATCAGGGAAAGGAAATAACTTCCTGGACTGTCCCCATGGTTTGCATTGGGAGGAAGGTGAGCAGGAGACTCTGCCTCAGTGGGGCAGTGCACTGTGCCTTCAGAGAGGAGTGCTTGTAAGAGCCCTGCTGTCACCATGACAGGAGGTAGTGAACTGTATGGTGCTACACATGGGTCTCTAAAATCATGGAATTTCTTCTCTTCCTTTTTTTCGAGACAGGGTTTCTCTGTGTAGCCCTGGCTGTCCTGGAACTCACTTTGTAGACGAGGCTGGCCTTGAACTCAGAAATCCACCTGCCTCTGCCTCCCAAGTGCTGGGATTAAAGGCGTGCGCCACCACTGCCCGCCTCTTCTCTTCCTTAATTGAGGCTTGGACTTCCGCTTCCAGGAGCCTTTACCTGGGTGCTGCAGCCCTGTGGCTACTGGTCACAGCTCCTAGGTGTCCTTGCCTGTTACCTTGCTCTCATGGGATGCAAGTGACAGCTGAGCTGTTGGAGGGGCCAGAGGAACAGGGTGGTGGTGGAGGGGGCATCATGACACAGCCAGGCTCCTTCATGACTCCTGGGCTCAGTCATGGAGACAAGGGACCCAGTCCTCATCAGAAGGGTGGCAGGGGTATGTGGCTCACTGCCTTTACCTCTGGCTACAGGAGGCAACTCTCCCAGGTAACTGGGAGCCCTACACTGTCACCTGCCTGCTCTGGGACTTGTGCAGATCTGTCCCTCCTCCCTACTCTTCCCCTTCCTCCCATGGTTTAGCACTTGGGAAAAAATGGGGGACAGTGCTCCCCAGCTGTGGTCGTGGCAAGTTGCAGTGAAGGAAAGTGGAAACCCAGGTGAGAGCGTCCCTTCCAGTGTCATCCAGAGTTGCTGAGCTGAAGGTCGGATGAGAGCCAGCACCAAGGCATTCGGTCCCTCTGTGCAGGGTAGTGGGTGTCTCACTGGCTTCTGGAGTGGCCAGGCCCAGGCCATGTGCTCTTCATCCTCACTGACTGGCTTTGACCTCCTGGCCCCATACAGCAGGCCATGGCTCAGTGCAGAGCATGTGTCACCTGAGGGCCAGTGAAACTTATGGTCCTTGCTTTTATAGGACTCTAGAGCAATGCTTCTCATCCTGTGGGTCACATGTCAGAGGTTTACATTATACTTCATAACAGCAGCAAAATTACAGCTATGAAGTATAACAAGATAATTTTATGGTTGGAGGCCACCACAGCATGAGGAACTGCATGGAAGGGTCACAGCATTAGGAAGGTTGCGGACCACGGCTCCTAGGTTTAAAATGCTTTTGCATTAACTATAGGTCAGTCAGCAGAAAGCATCACTGTATGGAATTTCTAGATATCTATAAAGCAATGGAGTTCTAGAGGTGGTGGTAAAGCAGCAGAAAGTCAGGCTGAGCCCCAGAAGCCAGCCATTGCACCTAAGGGCAGGTGCATCCTGAGGAATGAGCCCGTAGGTGATTTCATCATTGTGCCTGCTCAGGTCACTGGGCTTGCAAGGCAAGCAGGCTCTTACCCTCCAGTCAACTTGCTGGCTCCAAAATTTTAATTTTTACAATTTTTGACTTTTATAATAACAATTAGCACAAAATTATTATACAGCTGGACCAAAAAAGATGTTTTCTTCATACCTTAAAAACTTAAAAACTTTTATGACTTTTTTGTTAAAACTAAGGTACAAATACATTAGTAGAGGCTAGCCCAGCATCAGGCTCCCCAGCAGCACTGGTTTCTAGCCCTTTTATCTGACATGCTGAACTGGACTAAACAGATGCTCTATGCTGTTTTTCATGTAGATAGCATTATTGAAGGCTGCCCATGGTGCCTTTATTGTCCCCACAAACCTATGACCTCCCAAGGTGACAGCGCCTTCTGGAGTCTTCCCTCAAGTAAACCTACCTGAGGCAGTTTTGCAGCTTATATATTGGCATGCTCCCGAATAGTCAGGAGTGTGGGCAAATCATAAGCCCAGGAGTGCCCATGCCATGACTTTATGAAGGCCATTCAAGATAGGTTTCAGCTGGCTTTGGCACGTGCCTTTAATCCCAGCACTGGGAAGGCAGAGGCAGGTTGATCTCTGAGTTCAAGGCTAACCCGTCTCCACAAAGTGTTTGGTTTCTTCTGAGGGAGGCTTTCTTAACTGACACCCCCTGGTCTCAGTATCGTCTTTCCTTTGAGTGCCTATCTTATCCACCTTCCAGTGGCATTGAGTTGTGGCTCTGGTGACCTCATCTTATTATCTCTGGTCACATATAACATCTATCAGTGGGCCCCATTCAATCTGTGACAGAAATTAAAGGCAGTTTACGGGAGAGAGTCAAATGCCTTGCTAAGAGATGCAGAGACGGTTCTCTACCCCATCGGGGAAAGGGGAGGTTTTAGAGACAGTGAGCTGTGTACTGGAGTCCTTGACTGAAGCAGCCTGGTAACTGCAGATAGTGCCTGGGTCCCTCTGAATCTCTTTCCCACTTTGGAGGCTGAGCTCTCTGCAAGGATGAAAGACCACGCATGAATGGCGTGGGGCCATCCTTCCCCAGTGTTCTGCCCCAGCTGGAGGTTTCCCAGCCGGGACTCAGGCCTCAGCTTCCTGTGACGGAGAGAATGGCATGTGCTGGTTGGAGCTGAGTTTTTAAATTGCACTGAGCAGAAAGTGAGACAGCACCTTTGTGGGCAGAGGACAGAATGTCAGGCAACCTGGATGGTGCCCATGCTTTCTTGGCTTTGAGGTAGAGGTAGTGACGTGGCTTTCTTCCTTATTTCTTTCCTTATGGTAAACTAGGGATGGGGGCACAGAGAATATGATCTACACTATCATGTCTCCACGAATGACAGGACTCCTGGTCAAAGCAGGTGGCCTCTTGGTTGGACATGGCTTTGGGAAGGTCTAAAGGCTTAGCTTCTGTCCCCACAACTCTTAGTGCTGGACTGTGGGAAGGCTTGAGACTGTCGTCCAGGTTCCCAGGGCATAGTGCAGTGATGACAGTGCAGACTAGCATCGGGAATGCTCACTCTTGTCACCTCCAGGATATCCTGTGTGTTGTGGGAAGCCTGAGGCTGGGTGGGTCCTTCCTTACTCTTCTGCCCTGCCAATGTACCATGATTCCTGAGGCTGAGCAAGACGATGCATGAAGCTAGCCCTCCAGTCTGTACCTGGTTAAAGGCCAGACACTTGTTTTACCACCATGCTTTCTTTGGAATTGTACTTCCTGGGATCTAGTCTGTTTTCCCCAAATTCTGTTGACATTTTGTCTTCGGAGCTTAGAGAGTGATTGGGAACATATGGTGACTATCTCCAGTAAACCCTGGATTGGATGAGTGTGGTGGTCTCTCTTTGGCTACCCACCCTTTGTTTCTAGAAGTGCCCACCTATGGGCAAGGTCGCTTGTCCCAGGCAGCCCCCTGAGTCCTCTAGGCTCCAGCAGGGTCTGTGTTGGTTTTGTGTCCACCAACTTGGTCTTTAAGGAGCTGCAGGATGTGCGTGGTTTGTGTCCTGACGGCACAGGACGCTCTGGGCTGTGATTCATTCAGAGGGGGGAGGAACTTGGAAAACAATGTCTGTCTTTAAGCTCCGGGAACCAGGAAAATGAGCTGGAAATAAAGTGATGTGTAATTTTACTAAAATTAACTAGCGCATTCCCAGGCTCAGGCTTGCTCTGTTTCGTGGTATTTTGTGTAATGAGCTATGCCCAGTGCCAGTGGACTGATTTCCTAGGCACAGTCCTGGAGGCCCCTCTTGGTACCACCCAGTTCTGGTCTCTCTGTGCATCTCATCACTGAGGTTGGTGGTCGGCCATGTGAAAATGCTGTGGGGGTCGAAGGTGGGAGGTGATAAGGACGGGGGACCTTGATGTCAGGGAGACAAGTGATGTTAGCCTGCCTTCCTCAGACCCCCAGCCCTCCTTGTGTTGGATTCTTCTGTACCCATTGCCTGCCACTTCTGGGAACCATGTATTCCCTGGGATTTCCTGTCTGTGCTAGTGTCTGGGGCTTGAACCCCTGCGAGTGTAGCATCAAGTGAAAGCTGTGGATGCACTGTGGTCTGTAGGCCAGCTCTGGTTCCCCATGAGTCTGCCCACCCCTAGTTCTGCACTCTGATGTCGTCTTTTCCCTGTGCAGATTGTCTGCAGCTCAGGGCAGGCAGGATTCAGTTTCAGTGCTAGCACAAGCCAGGCAGAGGTGACCAGCAGTGGTATGGTGGCTTCCGCCCTGAGGGTGTGCACTAGTATCCTGGGATTCAGGGCCAATGCACATTCAGGGAAACATCGCTGCAGCCTCCCTGAGGCCAGAGGTGAGCATGGAAAGGCAGTCGGGAACAGTTGATGAAAGGTGTTAGTTGCTGATATGTGACAAGAGCTCTCTCTGTAAGGTCAGACTTGCTTAGTAAGAAGATGGCTCCGAGATGAATACAGGGAAGCCACGGAATGCTGTAATACAGAGTGGGCATGGCGGTGTCATGCAGGGTAGTTTTACAAGAGGCCACCAGTGGGAAAAAGGGATACTGGGTATCCAGGATGTGCCACTAATAAAAGGTATGGCTGTCACATGTACGGTGTGTGTGACATTTATTTGGTGGCCCAACAGGCAGGCATGGCTGCTCTTTGCTCACAGCCGGAGTGCACATGACCGGCTTCCCTGATGGCAAGGAACAGGCAGGCAGGGGCTCAGAGAATAACCTGACATTTCCAAAGTCTTGGGAATCATCTCCATTTTCCTTTCAATTTTAAAGTTGAACAGGTTTGCTCTGGCAGTTGGTTAGAAAGAGTCAGACCCCAAGGAGTCCTAGAATCAGTGGGTGGGAGGGAGGACAGAGCTGAGCTTGGAACACCTTGTGTAAGCTGGGTCTTGTGGGTCTCATGACGGAGTTGTATTGACACTCTCTACAGGCCTGTGTAGAGGAGGCAGCACTGGGCAGCTGGCCCGTGGTCCATGAGGCATCTGCTGAATGTGCGGGCACTCAGCTCAGGGGAGCTGCTATCTTCTGCAGTGTTTGCTGCTGTGGTTTCTGGCTACAAGTGCTGCTGCCTACTGGCTGCCATCTTACACACTAACGAGAAGCTGACCTGTGCAGGAGGAGAGGCCACCATGGAGTGTCTTCTCTGGACAGAGGTAGAAATGGTCTCTGCTGCTTAGGAGCAGACACTACTGTGGTCCCACTCCAGAACTGGCTTACAGGATTGTACCATTTCTCTGGGTCATTAGCATTCCTATCCTTATGACCAACTGTGCCCAAACTGACCATGACGTAGATCCCTTATGTAGGCAGGCAACACTGCTAAGTGACACATTTGCCAGCAGGGAAGCGGGGAGGCCACAAAGCCAACTTTGGCCCACAGGTGCCTCTCCTATACTTAGGGCCTGGTTTCTCAACTCACCCGTTGGTCCTGCCCTTAGCATTAGTGTAGGAATGTCATGAAAACATCTAGGGGAAAACACATGGCTCCTCACCAGGGCCCCCTTTGCCAGTCATCCCCCTCTGAGCATGGTCCTGTCTTTCAGGAATAAGACTGTCAACGGAGACTGCCGCAGAGATCCCCGGGAACGGAGCCGCAGTCCCATTGAGCGGGCTGCAGCCCCCGCTGTGAGCTTGCATGGTGGCCACCTGTACACATCCCTCCCCAGCCTCATGGAGCAGCCTCTTGCCCTGACTAAGAACAGCAGTGACACGGGCAGGTCAGCTGTGGAGCGGCAGCAGGTGTGTATTTGTCAAGCATCTTCGCCAGTTCTCATCTGGAGGTGGCCATATCAGGCTGGATGTTGGGGACCAAGAGCTCCATGGAGAACCCTGAGCAGAAGTCCTGAAGTGAGGGGACTTTGGTACCCCCATTCCTTTGGCTTCATCTTTGTACAGTGCAGGGTTGGTCCACATGAATGCCTGGCCCTGGCTTGTGCACCCATTTTCACTGGCACTCTGCTTCTCAGGGTTAGTGTAGCAAGCCTCTTGAGAGGCCTGTCTGATTTAACCTGTATGATTTCATAAGGCCTAAGTTAAATGTCAGCCGTTTGCTTGGGGCTCAGCTCCTATAGTCAGTGCTCATAAACCTGTGATTAGGACACCAGCTTTTTTTTTTTTTAATTACTACTACCACCACTACCACCACTCCTACTACTACTAAAGGAAAATAAAATTATTGCTATTTAAAAATCCAAGGCCAGGCCTGATAGTATAGGCATATAATCTCAGCTACTTGGAAGGCTGGGGTAGGAGGATTGCAAGTTTGAGGCAACTGCATAAGGCCTTGACTTACAAAGAGCAAGAGGGGGAGAGGGAGGCTGAGGACATGGGCACTTGCCTAGTATGTGCAAGGCTTTAGCTCCACACAGAAAGCCCCAGAGACAACAAAAGGGTAAGGTTTCTAACAAAAACTGTAGTAAGAGACTTTAAAAGCACAGAGGCAGCATGGGGGTAGGGTGGTGGAAGGGTGCCTCTGTGTGACCCTCAGTGGACTCTGAGCCTCTGATTCCCAGGTTTCTGGTCAGTGTTTGTACACACTCACTAACAGGAAAGAAGGAGCCTGGCCATTAGGAGATGTTATGTTCTGGAGGTCACCTGCAGGTGCTGGAGAAGGGGACCCCACCACATTCTAGTCTCCCCCTCTAGACCTGCTGCTGTCTTGTAGCACAGTGGGCCCCAGGAGCAGCTGAATGCAGGGAAGGTCCCTAGCAGGAGGAGCTGGGCTCTCTGGCTGCACCTGCTCGATAGATGAGGAGCTGACCTGTTCTCCCTTCCACAGAACCGGCCCTCCGTGATTACCTGTGCATCCGCGGGCGCCCGTAACTGCAACCTTTCTCACTGTCCCATTGCACACAGTGGCTGTTCTGCGCCTGGGTCTGCCAGCTACCGGAGACCACCCACTGGTGAGTTTTCCACCGTAGCCTGTGGCATGTGGGAACCCTGGATTAAGCTATGGGCTGTAACCTCTCTTCCTAAAATTCACTTAGTGTTGCGTTTAAAAGCATTGGTTTAGAGCACATGTGTACCTTGAGTTGGCCATGGTTCAGGCGGGATGGAGGAAAGAACCTTCTGTCCCTGGCTCCTCTGGGCTCCAGGATCCACCATCGTTTAGTGCCGCAAAGACTCTCTGGCTTTACACTTTAATAGTGTGGTTAAGTATCACTGACTGGGGTACCAGACCCACTGATGCAGCTATCTGTTTGTCCTCTGTCCCCTCCTTTGCAGCAACTGCCACCTGTGACCCTGTGGTGGAAGAGCACTTCCGTCGGAGCCTGGGCAAGAACTACAAGGAACCAGAGCCGGCACCTAACTCGGTGTCCATCACTGGCTCTGTGGATGACCACTTTGCCAAAGCACTAGGTGACACATGGCTTCAGATCAAAGCGGCCAAGGACAGCGCATCCAGCAGCCCGGAGTCAGCTTCACGCAGGGGTCAGCCAGCCAGCCCCACTGCCCACATGGTCAGCCATAGTCACTCCCCCTCTGTGGTCTCCTGAAGGGGGAGCCACCCTTCAACCACACAGGAATCTGCATGGTTTGCCTGAGCTTTGAACAGTCAGTGCTTAAAAAAACAGAAAGAAAAAAAAAATCCTGGGGGGAGGGTGGGTGGTTTATTCGCAAAACCGTGTTGTCTGGACTTTTGTTCTGCTCTGTTTTTATACTTGCTTGGTGTTCATACAAGGGGCCTCAATGTGGCAACAGAACAGCACGGAGCATTAAGTCCAGCAGAGCATCCTTGCTTCCTGCCCTGGTTACCAAAGAAACCTCTGCAGGTCTGCCTCCTGGCAGCCAGGACCCTGCGGCCCTTTCTCAGTCACAAGCCATGACGACATGGGGATCTGGATGCTTTGTGCTCTTAGCTTTTGTGGCCGGGTATGCACAGCTTGGCTTCCACCTGGGGTCTGGCTCAGTCTGCATTTGCATGTGTCTGCCTGAAGAGAACTGTCCTGATTTGCACTACGGAGGGCAGGGCTGCCTGCTGGGCAGCTGTCTGAGATGCCAGCACTGAGGGCAAACTGCTAGGGAACACTTCTGACCATGTGTGCTTGCATTGTTGCTGAACTTAGAAGGTCTCTAGCAGGTTCTAGGTCTTTCTCTAGGCTTGAGGTGCTCACAGCTGGACTGCAGACTCCCCCGACCATGGGCATTTATTTACCTTCTCTGAACACTGCAGTTTGTGAGGCTGGTGCCAAGGCTGGAGGACTCCATAGAGCTTCTGACACGGTGCATGTCTCAAAAAAAAAAAAAAAAAAGTAGCTGGTTTCTATTGACTAAGCAGCCCAGACTGTAGCACTGACTGGCTTCTTGTCCGGCTTCTTGTCGGCATTAGCCTGTTTCGTCAGTTTCAGCCCTAGATACACTCACTGCTGGTACAGCTGAGCTTCTGAGATGAGTCAACGCTTACTTTACTCCGAAGAGGAGGAGCGCAAAGCCAGTGGGTGTGGTAGGCTGGGGAGGCCCATTGCTGCTGACTTTCTGCATCCTAGACTGGGGACTTAGAGTTCATGTCTTTAGGCTCCTTGATACACAGACTGCTCCTTTCCAACTCCCGGCCAAACATCAGGTGCCTGATAGCCCGCAGCGTGGGGCTGCATGCGTGTCCTCCTATGCTGGGGCCAAGGCTGTACACATTCCTCTGACTCTACAGTTCTTCCTGCACTATTAATAGCTACTAACTAGACATTAGAAGCCAGCAGGACAGACATGGCTGGGGTGCCTGACAGCTGCTGCTCCTCCCAGCCTTGAGCATTTCTGTCCCCTGGCCTGGCCCACATGAGGGCATCACCTGGCCAGGAGCTCCTCCCCCACACGGCATTCTGGACTCCTGCACATGGGAGCCCATGGGGCTGACTTTCAGGAGGAGGAAATAGGTTAGCTGTTGAACTTGGGAAACAGGCACGGGTGGAAAGGTGGAGACTGACTCCCGTAGTCACAGGGTGGCTACTGGCCTTTACATGACAGCCCTCCTCCTGCCCCGCACAAGGTTCACTCCACTCCTGGGCTTCCAAGCTTGGCATTCAGGCCCCTATATTTTCTGTAGGAAAAAAAGAATTGTTCAGAACACTTTTTTTATATAGGTAATTTTAAAGACCATCATTACGCTGCGCGTAAAGAATGTACAGAGAAATTTGTAGGTATTTTTTGAAGAACAATTAACTTGTTAATGATATGTAGCTATTTAATTTTCCCTTTCCTATTGTAATCATTCATTTTTTGTTGTTGTTGGGGAAAAAAGTTGATCTTTTTTGTCGTAGGTGTGTCTGTAATCGTGCAGGTACACAGTTACTCCATGACAACACTGCGTCCGCATTAATAGCCACTAGTTTGTTATTCTACAGGCTACTGAGGTTGTCACAGGAAAACAACCGCACCGCGGACTGGCTCTGTGGGCAACAGGCCTCAGATACCCGTCAGTGAGCGGGTCATCGCTGTTGGGGGGGCGGGAGATGGCAGTGCGGGTGGCCGGGTCCCTGGTGCGCTGACCTATCTGGAATAGGCCGTGCCCTGGAGCGGGATACTAAACATGTCAGCTGAGGAGTGTGCCATCCTGCCTGGGCAGGAGCTTGTGACCTCCCAGAACCAAGCCATCTATGTGCGTGCTGACCCCTCTCTGTGTTTGTAAATCTGTAATATACCATTTTCTGTGGCCTGTTTTTTTTTTTTTTTTTTTTTTCCTGGAAGAAGAGAGAGAAAAAAAAAAAAAGGTTTGGCAGGCCATCTTTTTTTTTTTTTTTTTGTACTTAAAAGTAGCCTTAAGAACAATAATAAAGTGCTCTTAAATCAAGGCGGTGTGGCTCTTGACTCCTAAGGCAGCATGTGGGCGGTGGGGCCCTGTGCCCGGCAGGCCTGGCTACTTGTGGGCACTTTGTGCAGATGGGTAGGGCCACTGTTGCAGCATCTGTGTTAGGTCAAGGTCCTGTCTAGTCTCCCTTACTGAGATCTGAAGTCAGCCATGCACGGGCTTCTGTTCTGGATCTGAGACCCCCAGGTGACGGTACACAGGTGCGGGAGGGGAGCTGCTAGGAGCAACACATCTACTTAGGACAGGTGACCACAGCTGCCAAGGGCTCACCCAGAGCGAAGAGGAAAACAAGCCTTCCCAGGAGCGACCCAGTGAGGCACCTGACTAGGCCTACCTGGACACAGCCATCAAGCAGAGCTCTGCCCTGCTCTCCCAGCACAGGGCTGTGGCAGGAGCTTCTCCCACCCCTGGAGCAGGGTGGCACACAACATGCCCACAGCTGGGGGGGAGGGGTGGCTTGGTGTGCCACTTGAACACTTGAGGCTACGAGCTCAGCACTCACTGCTACCCAGGGCCCACAGTAGGTGCCCTCCCCGTGGGGCTCCTAGCACAGCCTTGTCTGATCTGTGTTGGGTTAGAGACCACAGTGGTGTCCTTTGGCAACAGTGGGGAAGGGGGGAGGAGATCAATGCACATGGAAGGACCTGAGTCCCAGATCAGTGGCAATGCCAAGGTTATTATTGAGTTCAGAGCTGGTGAGATGGCACAGGAAAGGTGCAACTGGGCAGCAGAGGGTACACCCTAGTCCTCGGAGGTGTGGGGATCAGGACCAGTGAGGTGGCAGGGCCCAGATCACCAGTCCTCGGATACAGTCCTGAGGCCAAGTACTTCTGAGCTGTGGTTGTCTCAGATGGTCTCCTCGTCACTCATGTCCCAGATCTGTGTAGAAAAAGGCAGATACTCAGCTGAGGGGTCCTGCTGCCCCACGATGCCCACAGGTGACATTTCCCAACTACAGCTGCTATGACAACAGAGATATACACTCCCACAGGCACAGTGTATGCCTCCCAACATGGGGGAGGGCTGATTCTCTGTTTCTTGTACGATGGGTTAAACCTCAAGTTTCTTCCTTTCACAAGGCCTCAAAGCCAGTGGGCAAACTGAATGTGAACAGGGAGCAACAGCGAGGCAGCTGGTCCCTTCTTCCTCTTCATCCCTGGTGTTCCCAGCCAGCCCCTGACTTTTGCAGCATGCACCACCGGCCCAGTCCGGTTATCCAGTTGTACCCCATGCTTGAGAAGCTGACCTTGTGAGGGCCGGAGCTCTCAGGGACCTGGCAGGAGAGCACTTGTTATCCTGTGCTGCTCTACTGTCTACACTGAACTTTATGCCAGGTGCCAACACTCTGGGGCAAGGGAGCTGGCTGTCACAACAGCCCTCCTGCCAGCAACCCCAGGTCACCTAGGCAGGATAACAGGCCAGAGACTACCAGACCCTCCCTCTGTCCCTCAGTGTGTATCCCTGGGGAGCCCAGGGGTGCAAACTAGAGAGGAAACCCACTCTAACAACACCCTGAGAAGGAGGTAGCCCCTTAGGCCAGTCCTCTGCCCAGTAACTCCTGGCAAAAATCCTGCCTCAAGGTGGCCTGAGGTCAACACAGCAGGTCCCAAGACTCTGGTGCCCTAAGCAGCCTAGGGCCCCTAGAGAGCTATGCCTTCAGAGCCTTCCAAAATTCCTGGGATGAGTTGCACAAGGATCCCTCAGCCCTTGCAGAGCTGAGAGAGGGAACAGCTTGTCGGCAGGGGTGGGAGGTCTGGCCAAGTTACATTCATAGCAGCGCTGGCTGTCAAGGTTGTGGAAAGCAACACAGAAAGTGACCTCTCCTGCAAGGGTGGCAGGGTCCCTCATTCTGTCCCTCCATTTCTGCACAGGCCCTTGCCTCATAGAAAAAGAATTTGCCACCTGTCCTGTAGGGCACTGTCCCTCTGGTCCCAGATCCCCACCAGACTGGAACCTGGGCTCGTGGGTTAGGTGGCTTTGCTGCCTGTGTAGAAGAGCCCCTTGGCCATCCAAGTATGACTCAGCTACTCATACTGGCTCATTCAGCAAGCACATTTGCATAGCCACCTGTGACGCAGGCTGTGTGCAGACCCAATATTCCCATTCTGTCTCACTCCTGAAGTGAGGTAAGGAGGGCAACAGCTCAGAAGGGAAAGTTTACCTGGGATCACACAGCCAAGCTGGAGAGACCTTATATAGGAAAGGCTGGGCAGCTAGCGTGGGGGAAGGGGATGCTGTGGAGGGGGCTGTGGGAGGAGGGATCAGAACAAAGGGAAGGAAGGTGAGCTCTGGAATCTTCTGCCCAGCCTTCCTTGGCAGTGGCACCCTCTGGATGGGCAGGTAGAGAGCGTGTCATGCTTAGATTGCTTGTTCCTGAACCAGGTGCTTAGCTCAAAGGTTGACCAAGTGGGACTGTTGCTGCGAGCACCGCCTGGGCCACCCAAAGGGCTAACTATGATACCATTGGGATTTTCCGGACCCAACTTCTAGGGCCAATGAAGAGCTTGTCCACTAGGGCAGCCTGGCATGCTCACTGTGGGGTTCACATGGTACCCAGGACAGCACTGGCCTGAACAGGCTCCCAGTTGTCTTCTGCATGAATGAAGAATATGATGACTTGGCAGAAGTTTGCTCAAATATTAATGATTGGTGCTGGCATAGGACAGTTACCAAGTTTCACTCAATAGCCCAGACTAGCCTTGAACTCACAGCAACCCTCCTGCTTTAGCCCCCCAAGTGCTGGAGTTATAGGTATAATCCACCATGCCAAGCTTCCGTATGTTTTATAAAGCTTTAAAAACGTCTATGCTGGTTAGCTTTTTGTTGCCTTAACACGAGTTAGACTGACTTGGGAAGAGGAAACCTCAATTGAAAAAAATCCCTCCAATCAGAAGCAAGCCTATGGGGCATTTTCTTGATTAATGATTGATGTGGGAGGGCCCAGCCCACTGTAGACAATATATTCACTGGACACAAAACTGGATAAAGGGGCTGTGGTTCTCAGTAGGCCCTTCTTGCAGCCAGAGAAGGCAAAGATCTCTTAAGACACACAAAATGGAGAAAGAAAATTTGAACAGACACCTGTTTGTCTTCAGGGACATGCCAGTCAAACCACAAAAGGGCTGAGGAGATGATGGTTTAGTGGATTAAAAAACACTTACCATGCAAGCATAAAGACCTGAGTGCAAGTCCCTAAGCCATGTAAAGCTGGGTATGGTGGCATGTGTCCCCAGTGTCCCACAGAGAGATGGGAAGAGACCAACATCTCCAGGAACGCTGGGCCAGCTAGCCTGCAGCACAGTGTCAAACAGCAGAACTTGTCCTCAAATGAGGAGGACGGTGAAGACTGACGTGCCTTATCTCTTTCATATGTACAT
The DNA here is from genome assembly GCA_028551405.1 of Uromys caudimaculatus. NCBI lineage: Eukaryota > Metazoa > Chordata > Mammalia > Rodentia > Muridae > Uromys > Uromys caudimaculatus. The sequence continues at coordinate 30,901,830 of CM052700.1, forward strand.
GGGTGTGCACACATCATATGCATATATTTAGTTAGTGTTTCTATTGCTGAGATAAACACCATGACCAAAAGCTCATGGAAAGGAAAGGGTGTATTCACTTACACATCACAGCCTCACTGAAGGGCTCTGCGAGGAAAGACAGCAGGCCATGCCACGACTCTGAGATGAAGAAGGCCTTCTAACTAACCAGGACTATGGGAGGTACAAGGGGAAGTCTGCCTGACTCCACAGGCCCACAGCCATCAAGGTGTAGCAGTCTGCAGCACTGGTGTGAAGGCTCTGGAAAGTAGCCACTAGCAGCCAGTTTCAGCCTGGGTCTGCTCTGGACCACACTGCGGTGCACACCATGGGCAGAGGGGTCTCTTCCATACACACTGTCATAACCCGGGAATGACACAATTATATTTTGGGGTGTTGTTAAAAGTGTTTATTTGCTAATGTAAATGTCTTAAGCCACACTGCAGCTTGTGAACGTTGGGGTTGGCACTCCTCATGCCTTAATATAAAGACTCTGCAGGCCTCTGCACAGCCTCTTCTGGGAGGGACAGGGAATAGGAGCCAGGCAGACTGTGCTAGGACTGTAAGGACCTCCTGAGCCTCCTCCACAGACTCCCCAGGAGGAATCAGAGCCCCTGAGAGAAGTGGGAAGGCCTGTCAGACTTCCTTCTGAGGATGCGAACCCGCTCATCCTTCTGTGTGCCACCATCCCTCACAGCTTTCCAAGGCGACAAGTCCTAGGTATGGGTGCAGGGCTATCAGCAGGTAACACTAAGACCAGGGGCTTCCTAGGATGAAATACCTAATTCAAGGGTGAGGGCCAGAAGAGGACAAGGCATATGGATGATGAGGCCGATGGACTGTGGACTGGTGTGTGTCCATGACACCCTAGGTTGACAGACAGGAGCAAGCAAGGTACTGGCTGGGGGAGTAAGCAGAGAGGACAGTGCGGGGCACGGCCTGGGAAGCTGGGAGCTGAGAGCAAGGCTGTGCAGCTGCCTGGTGCCCATCTGAGAAGCAGGCAAAGGATTCTGCTGCTGCTGGGTCTCCATGACCCCTCTGGGAGTCTTACAGATGAACCTGCAATAGTGTGGGGCAGACACAGGCCTGCTTGTCCTACCCAGGGCAGGAGATAAGCAAGGCTTCCCATGTGGTGAGGGCAGTGAGAAGGAAAGGGAGCCCATCTTCCAGTGTGCCTGCAGCTACTCCTCAACTGCTTGTCAGCTCTAACTGGGGGGTGTTATGGAGCTAGGGATGGGGGCTATCAGATTACAGACCCTCTGGCCTTTCCTTGTCTTCTAAACCCTGGCCATGCACCCTGCAGTTTCTCTCCTGGTGGTTCTCTTCCTACCACTTTTGACTGTGAGCAAGCCCAGCCCTTGCAAGTGCACCGTCAGTTTGTAGTCCGTGCCCCTTGGCAGGCAGACTGTGTTGTATGGAATCACATGGCATACAACTTCCCTCCAGCCTTCAAGCGTTAGAAAACCTCCTTAGTTCTTTTGGTTTCCAAGCACAAACTGAAGGGCCCATCTCTCTCTTCAGGACTCTCATTCTGTGCATGGAAGCATCTTGTCAGCTCACTAGGTTTTTGAAGGGAGATCTTCCTCCCCCTCTCTTCAAGGGTGGATTACACCCTCAGGGTGTAAATAAAGTTGGCTCTGAGGGGTAACCTTATTCAGCTCCTATCAAGTTTTATGTCAACTTGACACAAGCTAGAGTGGTCTTAAGGAAGGAACCTCAATTGAGAAAATGACTCCATATGATCAGGCTGTAGGCAAGCCTGTAAGAGCATGTCCTTAATTAGTGATTGATGTGGGAGGGCCCAGCCCATTGTGGGTGGTGCCTTTCCTGGGCAGACAGTCTTGGTTCTATAGCAAAGCAGGCTGAGCAAGTCATGGAGAGTAAGCCATTAAGCAGCACCCTTCCACAGCCTCTGAATCAGTTCCTGCCGCCAGGCTCCTGCCTTGTTTGAGTTCCTGTCCTGGCTTTCTTCAATGTGGAAGTGTAAGGCAAATAAACTCTTTCCTCTCCAACTTGCTTTTGGGTCATGATGTTTCATCACAGCAATGGAAACCCTAAGATAGCTCCTTCTGGAACTTTCCACTTGGACCTGTTTTTTGTTGTTGTTCTTGTTGTAATAGAGATGTGAAGGAGGTAAGGCAGCAAAGGAAGGCGACGGCTCCCCACACCTAGAGACCTACCCACGTTCTAGCACATTCTCTGTGGCATGGAGGTCAACTGTCCCTCTGAGGAAGGGACACTGTCTCACGAAGGCCAGGGTGAGGTACATGGAAAAGAGGTAAGGTGGGTCCCACAAGCCTGGACTGGAACCTCTGCCTCCTACCTCAGGGAGAGCCAGAGCCTGCACCCCGGGCCTGTTTGCAGGCAGGATTTAAGGTGAACATGTTTACAAATGAATTAGAGGAGAAAATCAACCCTATGCCTGATACCAAGCACAAGAAGATGAGGCCCGGAAGTGAGGACAAGATTCCTACTGTTGGGATCCCAGGTGTGCCTTCACTCTTTGCTCAGTGCACTCTCAGACCAGAGGCATAATGGGAGAGAGAGAGAGAGAGAGTGTGAGTGTGTGTGTGTGTGTGTGTGTGTGTGTGTGTGTGTGTGTGTGTAAAAGTGCGCTCGCGCGCATGCGCATAGGGGGTTGCTCCAGGAGCTGGGGCTGGGGGCCCTGTCTGTAGGAAGGATCCACACATCTCCTGGTTTCTGCTGAGCAAGAATTTTCAGGGAAGTTTCAAGATAGGAGATCCTGGAACACCAGTCCCAGCCCAAGACTCCCTTGCAGATATGTTTAGTCCCCTCCCTTGGGGTATCAGTGAAAGGAATCTGGAGAGTGTTTGTCACCACAAATGAGAGCCATTGAGGTATGGGGGTACCTGACACAATGGGAGTAGACCACCTGCAGGCTTCTGACCCTCACTGACCTTCAAACAGAGCAGCCTAAGCAAGGCCCACCAGAGTGTACAATCACTGCTTCCGCCCCTCTGTGGACTGGAAGGGAGGTGGGATGTGTGGGGAGACAGACCCGGAGCCTGGGCTTGTTTGCACTCTCCTAAGCTTCAAACCACATTTTTTAAATTAGGTGGTAAGAATACAGGGTAATTTCTGAGGCACCAACATACTTTCTTTCAAGATATGATTTATATGTTTGGCCCACATCTTAAATGCACTGGTGATTGAGATAAATGGCCACGCTGGAGGCTGCAAAGTGGTTTCCATTATGTAGCTCTGATTTTGGGTTCCTTAGAAAACCTTAAAGGGGCAGGCACAGTCACGGCCTGTGCTCTACCTCACAGGGCTTTTAGGGTCACCATTGGAGAGGGTGGGAGAAGAGAGGAAGGCAGGAGCCCTCAGAGCTCTGGGGACAGTGTGGCTATGTCCAGGTTTCCTGGCAGCTCATTTTAACACTTTATGTACAGTAACAAAGGACCTTCAGGATTAGGGACCCATTCCAAAGGGAAGGCGTGTGCTAACAGGTCTGTATCCCCTGCCCCTAGGACCGAGTATCACCAAGGCACAGTACAGACACTGGTCTCCAAACCCTCTTTAAAGCTACAACAACCAGACAGCGTGGCATCCAGGGAAGGACAGAAACACAGAGGGGCTTGGTCTGCTGGGCCCAGCCCTGAACTCCTCCTGAGTACCAGAGAAACTAAGAAAGACAAGGCAGGGAGACAAGGGGCAGCTAATCGTCATCAAAGGTGCCACAAGATTCAAAAGGGCAAACAGCTTTCAACAGAGGGTACCAGAAGGACAAGATGTGGCAGGAAAAGCAGCTGCCACACACTGCACACCACACATAAGAACTAGTGGGCTGGAGAGATGGCTCAGAGGTTAGTTAAGAGCACTGACTGCTCTTTCAGATGAGCCATAGTGAAGGCCATCCACAGCACACAGCAAGCCAGCACCCACATGCGCTAAGGACATGATTGTCTTCAGCTTGAGGCTTTTCTTAGTGTGCCTTCTGTTGCTGTAACCAAAGATCCCAAGATGAGTCATTTATGAAGAAGAGAGGTTTCTTTAGTTCTTAGATTTGGAGGCTGGGAAGTCAGAGCAGTGAGGCTGTCACACTGCATCAGAGCATGGCGAGGCAGAACAAGGGTGCTAGCCCCTCTTAGGAAGCTACTCGGGCTGACGTGGGAGCATCTGTACGGAAAACAAGTCTGTACAACTTGAGAAAACAATAGCTATTGCTAGCACTGCTGCTTTCTCTGAGCACTGGGAGTGGAAGGTGAGCAGCCTCACACAGCAGCTCCAGGGCTCCGGCCCTACACCAGCAGGGTGGTCCTGGCTGCCCTGTGTTAGCTCACAGCAGCTGGGGCCATGCCTGAGGATACTGAGGCCAATGGGCCAGCTGTCCAAGGAAGCACCCTATCCAAGGGTGACCACACCCTATCCAAGGATGACACACCCTATCCAAGGGTGACCACAGGAGCATTTACTCTTAAGCAGAAGGCGAAGACCTCCCTGAACACAAACATCCTCCGCCAGGTGTGCGCCACACTCTGCCCTTCGCTGGGGAAATGGAAAGTTTTGATTTCTTCTTATCTGGTCAAAGAGCCTGGGAAGAAGGTGACCTATCCCAGCTCCAGGCTCCCTCCCAGGACAGCAAAGAGGGGTCAGAGCACAGCTGCCAGGCCAGGCTAGGAAGACTCTGAGCTCCTGGTCACCCTGCCTCACACTCCTTGAGCCTGGACTGGCAGGGGCTGGAGAGATCAGGACCTGTGGGATGCTGTGCTCAGCAGCAGTCTTGAAAGATAGTGGGTTTTGTCCAACTTGCTCTAAGGAGCTGTCACCCCCTGGATCTCAACTCTCTGCCATCCTGCTCCTCTGGCTTCAGAGGCCAATGCTGGCCTGTGCAGTTGTGGCCACCTAGAGCCCATAGGCATCTGGTCCCTGAGGGGCAGGAGCCTTAGACTGTGTTGGATGCCTGAGGACCTAGAATGGGCACAGGACTCTCCTTCCTCTACATGCAATCATCCTTTCCCTGCTGGGGAAGAATGGAGACACTTTGGTTTCCTCCCTTCCCCACCCTCTCTCACCACAGCTTAAGAGCAACAGTGTTCTGAAGGGACATGAGGGTATCTGTTTTTACCCTGGCTGTCTGATACCCCTGCCCATATAGAGACCTCTCAGAATGGGCATCCATGGCTGTCAGAGGACCTCATGGCCAACTGATGGTGGTGGGACACAGCTAAGGGCCATTGTAGAAGAGTGCGGTCCTCAGGGAAGCTTTGTGCTTCCCCATTGGCTCCTGCCTAAGAAATCCAGATGGGAGTTGCTTTATCACAACTGCACTCCCAAGCCTGACTTAGCTACTTGGAGAGGGGTGTGGTCCCCACTCTTGCTTTATAAGTCACTTCCACCTGCTTCTGGGTGAGGAACTCAGGAGCCTGAGAGGCAGAGATGCTGGGCTTAATCTTTCCCTTCGGATGTCTTCATCCAATCAGGGAATCACTCTTATGAGCCCAGCAGGGGTCTTTAGATAGGCACAGGGAGAAGTCTGAGCTAGAGAGAGCAGAAGGCAGAGTGTTCAGAGAAGGTTCTTAGGGGTGGCCTGGCCTGGGTCCTGGGGGATGGAAAGTTCCAGCAGAAGTGCCTACATGGCCTCCAGAGATATCCCCTAAGCAGGACATCCAAGAAATCTGACCTTTCAGGAAGGCTTCCTGGAGGAGGGGTCTACAAGAAGACAGAAGCAGAGGCTTCTAGGGTTCCTTTGACACCAACGGAGCTGAAGGCTGGTTAGGTAGACTGCAGGAATAGCCGGCGGGACAGCTTGGGCGTGGGCTGTCTGAGCTGAGCCAGGAGAGAGGAGCAGAACTGTTTATCCTAGGCACCAAGACTTTGAAGGCCCATATGAGAAGACAGGGACTATGGCCAGCAGGCCAGAAGGCCCTGGGAGATAACAGTTTCCCATGTGTGCTCCAGGACACCAGATTTTGAGAGAGAGGACAGTGGACCAGGCTGGGTCACTCAGAGCTCTGTGTCATGCTCTGCTAACATGGAGTATGCGGTGTCCTTTCAGTACAGCAAATAGGAAACCACTGTGTGTGGTCCCTGCCCACTGGCACGTACCAGTCCAGCATCAATGACTGCCATTTAGGAAGGGCTGATGCCGTCCAAGCTGTTGTGGTTTGGGGTCGCTGTCTTTACACCATGGCACACAGGGTCTGTGGTGAGCAGCAGATGCAAGGACAGACAGACACACGCCTACAGTATTCTGAACTAATTCAGGGGTGTCATTCTTTACCTTGGCTGTCTCGGGCTCATGCCTAAATATAGAGATGTCTCAGGACAGGCATCCATGGCCGTCAAGCCTCACACTGCCCGGCTGACAGTGCGGGACACAGCACTAACACTCACGGCTCTTCACCAGAGTTGTTTAACTCACATATCTCGATCTATTTCAGATTGGTGCATCCTTGGCAGCAGGGGACAAGGCCAAGACCTGGACCAAGGGGCAGGACCATGCCAGGCTGTTTAGCAGCTTTTACTTGGGACACAAGGGTGGCCAGGTTCTACTGGGCAGTACTTTTCCAGCCATTTGGACTTGTTCAGGCTGGGCGTCCTCTGAGGGGCCTTGGCCATGCCAGCCTGTGTGGCAGTGTCTCCCTGGTACACCAGGCTGGCTAGGTTCTGCTGGGCAGTACTTTTCCAGCCTCTAGGATCCCAACTTGCCGTTCATGGCGGCTCATCCCCAGTGGTGGGAAACATGCCTCAAGCGGAGTTCCAAGATTTGAAAGTGGCTATAACATGAAAGCCTTTCTGTTTTTAAGAGCAAAAATGAAAGGGCAGTTGTTTCCCTTAATAAACACTCTTTTAACCCATTTTACAAACAAACCAGCTTTCGGCTTCTAGTTTCTTTCCTGTTCCTCTTTTTCTTAGTTAATTTGATAAGCAACAGGCGCCAAGCTGTGGCGACGCTTTGGTTATGGAACTAAGAAAGAAAAACTGTGGCTTTGAGAAATGGCCTGTGTGTGGAACCAGCTCCCCCGTCCTCTCCCATCCCCCCACCTTCCTAGACAGCACACTTAAGCTTAATGACAGCCTTTCCTGCTTCAGAACAGAGACTGCAGGGGACAGAGAGGTGCATTCTGCTCTTCCATGGAGCTCATGTTTGGTTCCCAGTACCGTGTCAGGTGGCTCCCAGCTCCTGTATGTGACTCTAGGGGATCTTATCTGGTGCCTCTGGTCCCTGTGAGTACCTGCACACATGTGCAAAACCCAAACATACACATAATTAAAAAAAACTTCAAGAAAATAAAATAGAGACTTCTGCTTTAATAAGTTTACAGAATAGAGACTTTTGCCTCGAGAACAGGATAAAACAGCATAGAGCATCCAATTCCAACAAGAGGGACCAGAAAGCAAGCTCTTGGATGAGCCACTGAGCAACCCCATTGGAAACTTCCATTCCCTCCCTCTAAGCTACTGCAGCAGGACTGGAAAACATGCCGCAGCGAAGGAGGTTTCTGCCCAGCCGCCCCGAAACTGCCTCTTGTTGGCTCAGGATATAAATGAAAACAAGTAGGGTGAACTGCTCTGACACCCCAAAAAGCTCCCACCTGCACCCGCCTCCTGAGCCCTGAGGCAGCTTGCAGAGCAAGGCCAGGGTGAAGGTGCTAACCCCATTTGCTCTGCCCTGGGCCTTGCCTCCAGTCCTCCCCCTCATACTGGGGTTTCTTCTCTTCCACGACGTCTGTAAAGCCTGTCATGCTAGCATGTGACACTCAGAGGAGGTTGGGTCACCACAAGCCCTGGTGTTGAGGTATGGCACAAGGATGACTGATGGCTTCTGGTCCAACCCCAAGGAGGTTTCCATGCACACATTGTCACAATCCACCTGGTGTTCTTAGTCACTGGCTGACTATGCTCCCGCTGCACCTCTGGCCCCCTCCACCCCACCTGTCTACTTTGTTCTCCTCTCTTTGGGCCCCAGTGGCATGCACACTGGTCCTCTCCGTGCAGGGACATATCTGGCTCCTTCTCTAGTTCAGAGTCCGCACAGTGCTTAGCAATGTCACACCCTCGGTGGTTGTCAGCCGCACAGAAGTGCACGGGCTGTGCTCAGTGAGTGGGTGGAGGAAGAAGCACTCTCAGCACAAACCCTACCAAGCCTTCTTCCCACCCATTCAAACCCAGAGCACACACTGGGTCCACAGCAGCTTGTATCCTTCCTAGCACAGTAGGGGGCTAGCTGACTGGCTGATATAAATGCAACTCTGTAGCTCTGGGTTAACCTGGGCACATTCTCAGGAGTGATTCTGGGGAAGGTTCCTTAAAGTGAGACCAACATAGTATTGAGAACGGTGCTGGTGTGCCGCAGCTCTCTGTGAATGTCAGTTACTGTGACTTTCATGCTATGTCGTTAGGACAAATGTTAGCTCATGACCATGTGGCTCACTGCACTTTGAACTTGCAGCTGAGTCTCTTCACTCAGACTGGTAACAAATAGGCACACAGAAGGGAGGGAGCCTGAGTTAGGGGCTTCATCAATCTGGGTAAACAGCTAGGTCATCCCAGGGCATTCATCAAAAGGCTCAAAGGATGGGCATAAAGGACAGATTGGCCTCTCCCATTCCAGGGTGCTCTACTCTTAGTCCAGTGGACAGGAGCCATGTCTCCCATGGCCACACCCCTCACTCTTTTACTCTGGAACCTGGCCTGGGCTCTGCGTCTAATCCAGCCTCCATCTCCTAGAGCAACAGACCTGGGGCAGAACAATCAGGCTGGGGGCTCAGCTTGCTCTGTACCCATGAGCTGAGGCCCAGGTAGCTAGAGGGCTTCCCTGGGAGCCAGCTGAGGTCCTATAGTGCCCAGCCATTCACAGTCTGGGAGACACTCTCACCAAGACTAGGCATTGCTTTCCTTTTTTCCAATGTCTGGGATAAATCTTGGGCTTGTCTGTTAGAGAGGGGCTCTCCCACTGAGCCACACTCCCACTCTATCATGGCAGTGGTCATTCCCTCCCCCTCCCCTCCAAGACAGGATTTCTCTGTGTAGCTTTGGCTATCCTGGAACTCACTCTGTAGACCAGGCTGGCCTCAGAGCTGGAACTCAGAGCTCCATCTGCCTCTGCCTCCTGAGTGCTGGAATTAAAGATGTGGACCACTGGTCATTTTAAGGCATAAACAATTCTGGTGAAGGGGCTGATAGAGGCAGAGAGATGCTCAGAGGTGGGGACACATTTTAGCATATGGTACTGTGGGGTGCAAGTTAGAAGGATTTAGGGGTTTTCTTGCATGTCTTTGTTCTGCTAATGCAGACCACTCCTTCCCCATTTAGTACTGAGGTTTCTCAGAAGCCCAGGGATAGGGATTTGGGGACTGCTCTAGCATAGATGCATCGCAGGGTCCTTAGGGCTCCCTACATGTGAAGGCCACACTTCCTGGAATTTCCCACAGGCTGCCCCCTCTCTGACTCCCAACAGCAGGACAACAGACACACACAGCTCAGCTGGGGCTCTTGTGGCCTGGAACAGACAAGAGTGCGCAGCTGCCTGCAGGGCCTTGCTCCTGCTGAGGCTGCCTCTGACAAATGCATTGATTGTTCAAAGGGCACAGTTTGTGTAGTCATGTCTGCTGAGGTGGGAAGGGCATTAAAACACATCTGCACCCATTCCTTCTGCATGGTCACCAGCCAGAGGCCTGTGCACAGAGACACCAGCCAGAGGCATAGGGCACACCTGTTCTAGGGCACACACTCTCTGAGCACCTGTCTGGACCACTGTACTGGCTGGTTTTGTGTGTCAACTTGACACAAGCTGGAGTTATCACAGAGAAAGGAGTTTCAGTTCAGAAAATGCCTCCATGAGATCCAGCGCTAAGGCATTTTCTCAATTGGTGATCAAGGGGGGAGGGCCCCTTGTGAGTGGTACCGTCTGTGGGCTGGTAGTCTTGGGTTCTATAAGAGAGCCAGCTGAGCAAGCCAGGGGAAGCAAGTAAGCCAGTAAGTTACATCCCTCCATGGCCTCTGCATCAGCTCCTGCTTCCCGACCTGCTTGAGTTCCAGTCCTGACTTCCTTTCGTGATGAACAGCAGCATGGAAGTGTAAGCCGAATAAACCCTTCCCTCCCCAACTTGCATCTTGGTCATGATGTTTGTGCAGGAATAGAAATCCTGACTAAGACAACCACACAGGGACAGGATAGGAAGGCAAGAGGACCAATGGGGAAGGCAGGTAGATGTGGATGGTTGAGCAAGTAGCTAATGGTTCCAGACCAATCTCTGCCTTCCTAGTGTGTGAACTTTGGTCCTTACCTCTTCTGCTCTGCCCCTCAGTCACCAAGATAATATGTGACCTTGCCATTCATCAGGAAAGGTCCCAGACAAGAAAGAAAACAAAGGCAGTGGAGTCCAGAAGCCAGAGGGTAGTTGGGACAGACGCCGCCCACCTTTATGCAGATGGTAGTGGGGGCAGACCTCTCCCAGTTGGCAGCAACCAAGTCACATACCTGAGAGGTTTGGGGATTCTCCCTTGCCTACACCTGACTATCTGGCTAGTAAGGATGGCAGGGCGTGTTTTATGTCTATAATTCCTGGCTGAACAAGATGGGAAACGATTCTCTGTCTTCTGGAAGCACAGACCTCAGGCTGGGGTGCTGGCTCCATGGCAGAGCCTCTGTCTGGCATGTGAGTGGCCCAGGGCTAACACACTTTGCAGCTCTGGGTGCACTGGGCAGAAGGGCAGTGTTCAGCTGCTTCTCTTTACTACTGTCCCTAAATTTAATTGCACTTACTTGCTTTTTCCTAACCAATAGCTTTAATTACTTTTAATGATCAAAGAGTGTTTGTTTGCTTTTTTTTTTTTTTTTTGAGATAGGGTTTTTCAGTGTAGCCCTGGTTGTCCTAAAACTCACTCTGTAGACCAGACTGGCCTGGAACTCAAAGATCTACCTGCTTCTGCCTCCCAAGTGGCTGAGATTAAAGGTGTGCACCACCACTGCCACCACCACTGCTGGCATTCTTAAGTGAAACAGGAACAGCGCTCACTTGTGGGTTTTTGAGGTGCCCCATAATGTGATGTCACCTGTTGTGCTCCTGTTCCCCCCTCTTTTCACCAGATGTCCTTTCACCCTCCACCCCGGAGAGCTCACACTGCCACCCGACGGATTGTACAGTCCCCTGTTCTATGCTACACCACGGATGCAGCTCCTCTCCAGCTGAACTCTTTCCCAGGCCACTTTTGCATCCCTTGTGTGGGAAGCTCTCCACACCTCTCTTCCCCATGGGCAGGCTGGTTGGATGCAGACTAGTGAACTCAATATTTTACGTGTAAATTCTCTTCTTTTGGGCCCTTGAATTGTGTCTTATTCTTTTGGAGAGGGAGAAGGTCTAACTATAGCCCTGGCAGTCCTGAAATTCTCTATGAAGACCAATATGGCTTAGAACTTATAGAGATCCACCTACCTCTGCCTCTTGAGTGTTGGGATTAAAGTCTTGTGCCACTATGCCTGGCTTTGTGGTTTACTTCTTATGTGGTTAATTTTTTAGATGCATTTTAACTTTTTTGCTCTATTGGTAAAACATATGCAGGTCTTGCATATGCATTATAACTTTTTTGCTGTAGTGCTTAGCATATGCAAGACCCGAATATACTAAGCAAGAGTTCTACCATTGACCTATGCATCTAATCCTTGTAAACAAGCTTCCTCAACTCAGCAAAACCTCCAACCTCAGTTAATGGTAAAACTCTCAGTTCGGTCAGGACAAAGCAAGAAATCTACTGTGCCTGAGATCAGTATCAATCAGACAATGCAATAAGACAAGAAAACGCGCTGATCAGAAGGCTGCAGTCCATTCAGTGAGTAAGAGCACTGACCACTATCCCAGGGGACCCGGGTTCAGTTCCCAGCACTCACACAATGGCTCACAACATTTTCTTCTGGTCTTGAGGGCACTGCATTCGAATAGTGAACAGATATACATGCATGCAAAACACCCACACACATATAGTAAAACTAAATTAAAATTAAAAAATAAAGCTTTAAAATTGTTATCTACAGAAGGAGTGGTTAATTTGGGAAACCTTAGAAAATTTTCAATTGACTAAAATAGGTAAGAAAGGTTAACAAGATTGCCGGATCAGTAGCATATAAAAATCAAGATTTCCTGTACACCAGTAATAATTTGGAAAAAATCAAGAGCCAAAGACATTACCAACAATCTACCATACCTGGATGATGGGTATGAATCAAGCTTATAGGTCGTCACAGTTTTATCCTTGAACTTGGCAGACTGAGTCAAGGTAACATTTTAATAAACACACAGTGTGCAGTTCACTAAGCTAAATCAATGGTCACCAGAGAATTCTTCAAGAGAATTTGGACAGAACTAGAATCTTTATTTTATGCAGGATAGCTACAAGAATTTTTGATATTTTCTGTTGTTTTTTTCTAGACCACTAATGGTTTTAAAGAGGTAATAATCCTGGCTGCTTAAATAGATGCTGTATCAGGGCTACAGTGGCTCAGCAGTTACGGGCATGCACTGCTCTTGCAGAGAACTGGAGTTTGGCTTCCAACTCCCACATCAGCTTGTAACTCCAGCCCCAGGGGATCTGGTGCCCTCTTTTGGACACCATGAATGCTGCCCTCACATATGCATTATCTCTATACATAGATACACATATAAAGAAAAATATGTCTTTTTAAAAATGTTACACAAATCAACAAACAAGTGCGTCTAACATAGGGCAAAGGAGAAGGGAAAACCCCAGTGAATCTCTCCTGAGTGAAGTTAGTCACTCAAGCTAAAGAAAAGGGGTGCTTTTGTTTTGGTTCCCCAGGAAATAACTAAGGTGTGATATGACTCAGCCAGCAGAAGGTGGGACATAGGAGGCTTGTTTCTGCTGCACTGGTTCAAACATCTGCTCACAGAGAGAGACTACGAGATGACAGGACCATGGTGGGCCTGCTAGACCTGGACTGCCTGGGATTTATTAAGCACATTGAAAACAGACAGTCCTCACTAGGAGTCTTCTGCTTTTCTGAGAAATGTGTACTTCTCTATTTGGTAATACATCACACTCCAAGGGAAATACTGTATTGGTCTCCCAGGACCTCATTGCTGGTGGCCAGAAGACAATGCCTCCTTTCACCTGCTGTGTTCTGGGTGCCTTTCTGCTAAGGCAAGGCCCAGCTTAGCCAGCCAGAGGAAGTTGAGCAAACAACAGTACAAAGGCTTCGGGAGGAAAGGTGGTCTCTTTTGAGAGAGACAGCTATGAGAGGGAAACAATGTTTGGAACTGCTTTTGAACAGAGGCTTGAAAGTGGCACTGTCTGTTTTGGCCTAGGGTTACATATTTAAAATGATAGAGCTGTACTTTCTGCACAGCTTGAAACCACAGCCAGTGTGAGCATGCAGGGTGCATGCTTCTGGAGAAGAAAAGTGCAGGGGCACTGAAGGGGCTACTGCTGGTCCATGTGGAAACTAAAGCCTGGTCCCGGCTTGAGCCGGGCTCCGGCTCCGTTTCATTTCCTTCTTTCCTCCACAGGCTTCCCATGGGAGCTGGGATTCACTCCGGCTGTTTGGCTATGAGCAGGGATGGAGTGGGGTATAATTATTCTAACAGCAGGAGGGGCGAGTTTGCTTCCAGAGCAACACTTTAAACCCTTTGCTGCCTGCTGCGTGCCAGCATCACCAGAGTGCTTCCTTCAGATTGTGAGCAGGAGTGGCATTATAAATCAGGTGTGGGGAAGCCAGCCATGTTCAGGGCTCCCTGAGGAATGGCAGCCTGGACTTGACGAGACTCAGGCAAGGTCACCATGTCCCGGTCCTGGTCTAGGCTTAGGGATGGGTTAGATGGACAAAGCTTGTGCCTACATGTGGAGCATTGAGGTGCTGAGGGGACTCAGGGAGGGCTTGGAATTTTATGAGGATCATTTTACCAGAACTGAACATCCTTTCCCCTCCTCTTTCAAGGATAGAGGAAGACAATCAGAGAGGAACTGATCTGAATGGATGGCCCATCATTTACAAATCATGGCTTCTGAATGACCCCCTATAATCCAGGGGTGGGGAGGGACGAGAAATGACTGGGGTTGGATCCGTTACAAGTTTTGAGACCCACATTAAGATGATCTCATCGTCCTGTGAGAAGTACTTGACAAAACTACGTGCAGCATCTTCCTAGCCCCGCTAGAGCCCTCTGAGGAACTCCTGTGTTCATTTTACAGAGGAATAGATGTCTGAGAACAGGAAGACACAGGCTTGAGGCCTCAGCTGGCAGGCTAGCAGAGAGCAGGCTGGAATTCCACACCAGAGAGCAAACTGTGCAAGGGTGGTGTGTGGGGGTGGGGGTGGGGATCATCTGCAAAGGGCTTTCCTGCTGTGAGATGCCAACACTTTTTATTGTGTCTGCAGCCCGGTCCTGCAGCCCAGGTCTAGATTGGGGTTTGCCCTGAGTGGTTAGGAGTGTTTCATTATTCAGTCATATTTTTAAACTTGGCTGTGCCACTCGGATATAAATGAACGTTAGAAGCCGAGCCTAAATTCTGTGAATAATTAGGTCTGCAGCGGCGGGGCATGACTCCTGCTCAAAGCCCATCCCATCTCAGTGCAGCTTCTCCTGGGAGGAGGTCTCCGTGATCTTTCCCAACCCTGTGGAGAGATCCGCTACTCTGCACAACTGTGCCCCTCAGCAGGCTCATTCCGGGGCCATGATTCATGAGCTTCCCCAGGAATCCCCACAGCATCTCCATCACCTTGCAGACTACTTTAGTTAGGAGAAAGGCGAGAACACAGCAGATGGTAGTCAGTACCTTCTCCATCCTAGTCCTCTAGTGACTCTCCAACAAGGAGATGATCTCATGGTCTCTTTTGCAGTGGCTTTGGCTCTGCAACAGAAGGGTCTCAGATAGAAGAAAGAGATGGACGGGTGGGGAGGTATCAAGACCTCTTCCTACAGAGAGTAGCCCTGAGGTACTTGGCCAGGTGCTTTAGTCTTGGGGTTTCAGCAGATGGATTCCTGGAGCTCCTGGCCCTTAGCGAATAGATTGGGACAAGTTATTTATGCTCCATTTTCCACGCTTCCTTTCCCTGCCCATCACTGAGTAGGAGTGAGGCATGGTGACAAACAGCTCTGTTGGGACCAGCACACTCATCTCTGCGGTTTCTGTGCTGTGCTCAGCAGCAGCAATGCAGGGCAGCTAAGTGGATAATGGAGACAGATAATCAACTTTACCAGAGCTGCTTAAGTGCATGGTCATTCCATGCTAAGCTTTCTGGGATGGCATGTCATACTGGTCCTCCTGCAGGCCCCACAGCAGACCAGGCAAGCACACAGGTGCCGAGCCCTGTGCCAGGAGTTCCGGGGCCCACCCCTCGCGTCTTCCCACATTGTCTTCCTACGGTGTTAGCACTTTCTTCTCCGCCATAGGTCTACAACTTCTGCACTGATGAGTCACCCTCTGTGACATTTTGCCACCCTTTCCCATTCTGTCCCAGCCACACCCTGTTTCCTCTGGTTTCTTGTCCAGCCTGTGGCCTAAGCATTCTTCCCTCGGAGGAAGGTGTAGTCAGTTAAGGCAGTTGGTTGCTGCTTCCCACTCCACAGATCTGACAGACATCACACCCGAGACAGCAGACCTCATGGTTTGTAAAGACTGTTTTCCAACAAGCATGTCAGGCAGACATGTTGAGAGGGGGAAGGAGGCTCGGTGCAGAATGTGGCCAGTCCTCCTCACCCGTTCACACCTCCATGCACTTCTGAACAGCAAAGCCACACTGCTATGTTATAACCCAAAAGCTCTGTATGGATGGGTCCTCTCCACAGTTTACTGAATGGGTGAACAAAGGCAGAGGGGGCACTTCCCATACCCTGCCCCTTTACTACAACAGGCTATAGAAGGCCGTCTGGTCAGGGGCCACTGTCAGACCCGGGCAGAGTTGCATGCTGAGTGGAGGGTGAGGGAGTAGCACTGACTGCCCTGGGCTCCAATCTTTGCTTGGACAAGTTTTGTCACATGACTCTAGGGAGGTTTGCTAAGTTTCTTTAAGCCTCAGCCTGCCAGTTGTAAGGTCTCACAGAAGTTAAGGGATTGCAAGGGTAGAGGTCTCAGGTGCCTCACTAGCTTCTGTGGCTTACTGGGGGGCCTGGCCAGTAGGGCTGGCTCCCCTCCAGGACAATGTGCCATAAGATGCCTTGTTATCTGCAAGTGGGGAAGGGAAGGAGAAAGTGAAAATAATTTGTGTTGAAACAGAAAGTGGTTAAGGGAACATTTGGATGCCTCTGCTCAGTCGCCTTGCCAATGACAAGTACTGCTAACAGGATGGTGAGCCAGTATGTCAGGCAGCTGGGACCCGTCCTGCTCTCAGCTGCCATGTCTCAAGGCCATTCTAAGAATAGCATCAGAGGCAAACTGGAGTCAGGTTCAAGCTCCAGAAATTTTCCACCCAGGAAGGACACATCACCTTCATCCACCTCCTTCCTCAGCACTAAAATGGGGAATACTAGTACCTGAGTTCCTTACACCACACACTTGCTGGGAGATAGATTTTCTTAATATGGTTTGAATGGGAATGGCCCCTGTAGGCTCATATATTTGAATGCTTAGTCCACAGCTGGTGGAACTGTTTGGGAAGGATTAGGAGGCCTGGCTTTGCTGGAGAAGGTGTGTCACTGGGGATGGGTTTGGAGGTTTCAAAAAGTCCAGCCACTCCCAGTTAGCTCTCCTTCTGTCTTGTATTTGTGAATCAAGAGGTGAGCACTCAGCTATTGTTCCAGTGCCATGCCTGCCTGCCACCATGTTCCCTGCCATGATGGTCATGGACTCTGACCTCTGAAACTGTAAGCCCTCAATAAACTGTTTCTTCTATAAGTTGCCTTGGTCATGATGTCTTATTACAGCAAGAGAAAAGGAAGGAAGACAGTAGTAAATGGGTAACTCCATTGCCCTAGGTTTTAAAAATAAAGGCAGAGCTTCAGAAACCCCAAATATTTTTAAACAAACAAACACACACACACACACACACCACCACCACCACCACCACCACCACCACCACCACCAACACCACCAACAACATGCACACTAGTCAGAGAGTCTGCACTTTGGCAGCTGGCAAGATATAGTTTCAGAATCTGCCCTGTACTGAAGCTCCATGAGCAATGCATGCTGCTTGTGTTTATCCATGTAAACATGGAATCCCATCTCTGGGATTCCAGCTTGAGAAGTTTGACCAGCTGAGTGCTCAGAGCAGCAAGGAAACCTGGGAAAGAGCAAGTCTTTCATTTGTCACATGGGAAACTTGGATTCTGTCATGAACCTGGGTCATTTGGAAAGAAGAACCTCAGTAGAGAAATTGCCTTCATCAGGTTGACTGTAGGCAACCTGTGGGGTATTTTCTTGATGGATGATTAATAAGGGTAGGTCTAGTCCTCTGTGGGCAGGGCCACTCTAGGCAGGTGGTCCTGGGTGGTATGAGAAAGCAAGCTGAGCAAGCCATGGGGAGCAAGCCAGAGAGCAGCACTCCTCCAAGGGCTGTTTCAGTTCCTGCCTCGGGTCCTGCCCTACTTCCCTCAGTGATGGGCCTGGAAGTATAAGCCACATAAAGCCTTCATTGCCCCCATTTTTACCCTAGCAATAGAAACACTAATTAAGAGTTAAGAGAAATCAAGACTTCTGAGGTCCACCTTTAGCACCCCAAGTCAACACTGATAGAGTCAATGCTGCAGTCTGGGATAACTGTTCAGCATGCTACCATAATGGCTCTGAGGGCTCTGTCAGGTTTTCCTCTGTGCGTTAACATGACTGCCACTGTGAGAAGCCTGTTAAATGTTTATTCTAGAATCTAACAACCTCCAGAAGTCCCTCCACAGCTTTGGTTCTAGTCAAGGTTTGATAGAACAAAGCAAGGCATAGCAACTGAAGGGGGTTTGCACAACACTGCTCCTGTCTGTGTTTCCAGCAGCCTCAACCTTAGCACTGGATAGCCTCATGGTGCAGCTCTGTGGCATCTCAGAGCTTCTGCTCTTCCACCTCCACTTCTAAAGACACTCCCTACCCTCACCTGGGCCAGAATCCTCAGAGTGTTACAGATCCTGTCCTCTCCCTGACCCAGTACTCAGCAGTCTCCGTTTCTCACCTGCACCTTCTCATGGACCTTCCTCCACCCAGATGTCACCTCTAGTCCTACTCCCAAACTGCCATTTCTGTCTCCCCCATGCAAAGCCTGGCTTGCCAGAAGCAGGAACCCAACCATACATCCTGGTTAAGTGGCCCATTCTCTCGTGGATCTGCATAAAGGCTGTGTCCTAACAGAGCTAGCCAAACCTTACAGGCTCTGCTGTGTCTCAGCCTCGTGACGTGACTGTGTCTCGGCCTCATGTCTGTCCCTTTCAACACTGCTTCCGGTTACAGCCAGGATTCCTCTCTTTCATCACTGGGTCTTGACACTCTGTCTCTTCTGAAGCTTACAAGCTTTCTCTCTCTTCCTGGCTCCTTCCTGTCTCAACACAGACATGTTTCTTCCTTTCAAAAACCTACAGTGACACCCTCAAGGCTGGTTGGTGACCTCTCTAGTTTCCTCAGGGCACAGACAAAGAATCTGGACTTCCTCAGCTCAGCAGGCCTCTGCTATAGTGCCTACTCCTGCAGCTGGACCAGAGATCCTGATGTCTGTGGGCTTTTGAAAGATTTTAGTGACGTAAAACCTTCCTGGGCTGTGCCTGACTGGGCCCCCTACCCCTGCAAACACTACCTTCCTCCTGTCTCTGGAATCAGCCCACTCCAGAACATCATGTGGCTGTAGCTATGCAGCAGGTGGCTTCTTTGACCCCATAAAACATGTGTACAGTTGCTCTGTATCTTTTCATGGCTCAAGAGCTCCTTCCCCCCTGGAATCATAGTCCATTGTCTGGCTATATCGTGATTTACCCATTCACTCTGTGGGGGTGTTTACCTACTCATTCATTTGTATCCATACATACATGCTTATTTACTGTGGCGGGATCAAATTCAAGGCTGTTCTAAGAACATAGGCTACACTGAGTTGCACCCCTCTCCCAGGTGCTTACAATTTCTGGTGAATACAAAGAAGGCTGTGGGTTCTAGGTAGACTTAAGTTTGTTTGTTTGGGGTGTGTGTGTGTTTTAAGATTTATTTATTTACGTATGTGAGTACACTGTAGCTGTCTTCAGACACATCGGAAGAGGGCATCAGGTCTCATTATAGATGGTTGTGAGCCACCATGTGGTTGCTGGGAATTGAACTCAGGACCTCTGGAAGAGCAGTCAGTGCTCTTAACCACTGAGCCATCTCTCCAGCCCCTTGTGGTGTTTTTTTAAAAACTCATTTGGGTAAATACCAAGGAGTTGGGCCACTGGATGGTATGCCTAGTTACACAGGAAACTGCCCAGATGTCTTCTGAATGGCTGTGCTACCCTGACTTCTCCCTAGTGATGGTTGTAAGGGGCCCATCCCTTCATGTTCTTTCTAGCATCTGATAGTGTCCATTTTCTTTTTCTTTTCTTTTCTTTCTTTCTTTCTTTCTTTCTTTCTTTCTTTCTTTCTTTCTTTCTTTCTTTCTTTCTTTTTTTTTTTTCGAGACAGGGTCTCTCTGTGTAGCTGGCTGTCCTGGAACTCACTCTGTAGACCAGGCTGGCCTCAAACTCGGAAATCCACCTGCCTCTGCCTCCCAAGTGCTAGGATTAAAGGCATGTGCCACCACTGCCCGGCTAGCGTGTCCATTTTCTACCTGGTCTTTCTCAGAGGTGCTTGGTGGTTCCTCACTGTTGCTTTGATTGCCTGGTCCATGATGGCATCTGATGCTGAGCATATTCTCCTGGGGTCTCCTTGCTGAGCGGGCATGCGTTTCGTTCCTCTCTGACTCCTCTAGCACAGTGCTTCTCACCCTTCCTATGCTGTGACCTTTTAATACAGTTCCTCATGTGATGCTGACCCCTCAACCATAAAACTATTTTCATTGCTACTCCATAACTGTAATTTTGCTACTGCTGTGAATTGTAATTAAATATCTGATACTCAAGATATCTCCTCTGTGACCCATGAAAGGGTTGTCCCCTCAGGTTGAGAACAACTGCTCTAGCCTTACACAGCAGCAGAGTCAGTCCTCAACAAGCATCACCTTAGGAACTCAACCCTCTTTAAAACAGCGTGAGACTGTGTGCGGCTCTAGGTGCTCCTACACTGGCCATCCCACACCCCGGCATCTCATTGCCTGTGCTACTCAGTTCAAGACAGGTCTGCCGGCTGCCATCTTTAACCATGCAAGTCATGTCTTATGCCTCATTAAACTCCAAGTTCTTTGTGGAAATGGGCTTGTCTCATGCATGGATTTTTCTTCTAAAATGTATGTACAGTATAACTGGTTTTGTATACAAGAATATTTCTATCATGCATACACATACACAGTTAAAAATAAATAAGTCCCTTCCTCTCATGGAAACATTCCAATGGCCAAGTCCATCTCTCCTCCCATGCTCCACCCTGTCAGACATGTCAGAGCTAACCACAGTGCCCGGCCGTCTATTTAGCAGGATCATGGCTCTGCAAGGAACCAAACCTTCTATTTCCAATTTTCCTTGTGGCTAGCAGTGTGCTCTGCCAGGGGCTCCATTAACTCACTGTGGGGAGACTTTCAAAGTGGAACTCTCTACAGCTCCCTACATTGGCTATTGACAGAGATGCAGCTGGTACTTTCTGAGGATCAGTTGTCCTGGCAGCTAGAGGTCCACTTAGCAGAGTCTCCAGGCTGGCACACCGGGGTCCAGTGAGTAACTACAGTGAGTGGTATTTCCCTGAATACACAGCCCCTCATGTCTCCCTCTCCCACTGGGAAAATCCTAAGTCCTTTCTGCAGAGGGGACAGGGCCTGAGCACAGGGCAGTGCTTGCTGATCTGAAAACTAACAGACTCAGGGAAAGAACTGCAGCCATCCATCTCCCAGACGAACCCTGCGTCTCTCGAAGATCACTGCCCTGGAAAGAAAACCTGCCAGCCTGGCACATGTGACCCTCAGCTTTGAGTCATCCTAGCTGGGTCCAGAGTTTGACTCTACCACTTTCCCTAGAATTGGACTGACCACTTCCTCTTTTGGAGCCCAATTTTCCTTCCCCATAAACAGTTGACCAGGACTTCAAAGAGAACCATTGGGATTCAGTGACTACTTAGAGCCCTGACCACGGCGCCTGGTACGCAGCAGACGTTCCTCAAATGGCAGCTGCTGTTTTTATCCTGAGCTCTCTGCCTTTCAGAAATCATGTCACTCCACCAATCTCTTCTCTCCTTTGAGGGATACCCTTTCCCTTGGGTGGAACACCAGCAAGGCAGAGCAAAGCTAAGAGCTTTGAGCGATCATGACTGGTAGCCTGGTTTGGGGGTTTTAGCAGGCCGGCACCAGGCTCAGGAGCCCTTGAGTGTGTATAGCCATACGCTGGTGAAGGGTTCCTCTTACTTCTGGTGCTCTCTCCAGGAGGTAAAAGGGTGTCAGCAGTCAGGTCTGGCTGGGAACCTTGGGGAGCCAAGGAAGGGTAAAGTGAGGGAGTTATTCCATACCCTGAGTGAAGGCACAGATATTGGGCAATGACCTAAGGGAGCTGGGGAAAGCTGCAAATGGCATACACTGACCAACAGAAACATTTACACTTTGAGCTATCAACTCTACCCCTAAGCCTACAAGTCTCATTGCCAAGAACAGCAAGGTCACACACACACACACACACACACACACACAGAGTGTGAAAAAAAAGTGCAGAATCAGCCAGTGTTTCCTGTGAGAATGTGCTGTTTTCAGCAGGAAAACCTGGTTAGTTTGCAAAGGAAGGGTGGGCCTTCTGTGTAGCCTCTGGAGATGGATAACTAGTACAGGGAGGAGGGAAGAGGGGAGAAGCTTTGCAGGGAGGGGGAGGGGAGACTGAGACGGCCATGGGGTGGGGATGGACTGAAGCATCCTTCATTGGGGACCAAGGAAGCAGGGAGGCTTCCAGAGAGTTCTACTAGGGTCAGCCCAGGCAGTTTGGTTCCATAGCAGTTACTCTACTATGTGAAGGTGGCTATGGTATTATTTGTTGGGGAGCAGGGTGGGGTTCGGGCTTGTTTTGGCTTTTATGCTTGGTGTGGGGTCAGACAATGGAGCAATTTTATAAAATGCAAAGTCTATTCTGAATGGGGGTGGTTGAACTTGTGAGCTGAGGGATATCTATTTTAGACAAGCAGCCGCCCCTGAGTTCCTGTGGCCTATTGGGCGGGGTTGGTGACATTCTGGGCAGGATGAGAGAAAGATGATCTTGAAAGGAGGTGAAGATATAGGGTTTCAGGCAACTCTGTCAAGCACATACCTTCTTTCTGGCTCCTGTAGTTACCAGCTGGCTGAAGGAGGGGGAGAAAGACAGACCAGCCACACACAAAAAAGGCCCCACTCTGTGACGAAGGAGAACAGTGGTGGCCAGAGGGAAGAAGCCCTTCTGGGTTCAAAGAAATCCACTTAGAAAGCTTTGCCTATAAAAATAGCCATCTGCAGATCCTATTCGTCTCTCAGGCAGAGAGCCCTATCAGGATCCTGGGCTGAGTCACAGACCCTGGAAATCTCCACCCTGTGGGATTACTTTTGATTGATGGGAGATGTGGAAATGACACTGGAGCCACTGAGTCAGGGAAAATGTGAATGCTAGAACACGGGTGATTTCCACGGGGCTCTCGCTTTTCAGAGATACACGAGTTCCCCAAAAATTGGCTCTCAAATGAACTCAATTAATAGAATCATATTTTCCTAGTGAATCACACTTTAAAAGTAGAAATGGGCTGGGGGAGGGTGGCAAAATACATCACAAAACACTGAACAACTGTGACCTGGAGACTAAATGAAAATCATCCTTAATTGAGCAAATGTCTAAAGGTCACATACTTGAAAGGCCATTATGAATGCTGTGTCACAGAGATTATTTGTCAGTAGATATGGTTATGCCTAGGATATGCAAGTAGTTTTGGGGAGGGGGCTGGAAGACTTGGGAGTTTGCTTCTTTGGGGTGTCCTACTCTGGTGCTTCAAAGATAAAACACAACACTCAAGTTACATCTGGGAAAAAAAAAAGGTCTGCCTGGGTTTTGCTGACTATGTACAGGGCACACATCACCCTTTAAGGGATATCTGGGTTTCTATAGCTCTACTTCTCCTCTGCCAACAAAGCCACCCAAGCTGGCCTGCATGACTGCTGTTCAAACAAGTCATTTGTAAGCTGCAGGCTGTGGTTGTGTGGAGCTGTACTAACTAACTTGGGAAGGAAGAAATTGAAGAAGTGGCCTGACCATTTTAATCAAATAAGGAGTGTGAAGGTATTTAAAGCTCCCTGGAAAGGTAAAGGCCTTTGGAAAAGCCACTCCCTTCTCAGGCCCTATGCTAATAACAACATCAACAACTGCAGGAACAGATACAGAATTGGGGACTGTTATATGCTACATGTGGCTTAGATACTGCATGCCTCAGGGCCACTGTGGGGTTGTGTACATCTGTAAGGGGCAAAACTCTTCCTTTTGCTACCTCCCTCCTCAGACTTTAAGTTCTACACTATCAACAGCAGGTTTTGAAAAGAACACTTTTTTGTTTTGACTCTTCAGTGATGAACCAAGTTGTAGCCCTGACCTGTGTCAGGCCTATGACACTTGTCACAAATTTGGAATCACAGGAGCCATGTGGATGCCACTGGATCACTACTGAATTATTGAGAACATACAGGTCACAAACTTCTTTATTTTATTAGCCATTTTCCACCAGCCAGATACAGGGCTGTCTAACAAAGGACTACATTTCCCAGAAGGCTGTGTGCTCTAATGTGGTCACGTGGTTCCCTGTTGCCCAATGGGATGAAAGCCTATTTCTTGTCCAGGTTTTAAAGGATAATCCTTCCCCTCTATTTCCTTTATCCCTCTCTCCAAAGAATGGGCTTGCTTGTACAGTGTGACAGCCCTCAACAAGGCCTCTTACCATTGAGGCCCCAGTACTTCCAAGGGGTTCGCTCATAAATAGGATTCATTTGTCTGTACATTTGGCTAGGAGGGGGGCAGGAAAACACCAACAAACTATTTTTACTATAACCTCTATCAGAAATGTAGCCTTTCTTTCACTTACTTATGCTATAGAGAACACAGCACAGTAGTATAGGTAGTATCCATGGCTCTGCTGCCAACAGAAATGACACTGGGCCTATGACACTTGCCACAAAACTACCTTGAAATATTATAAATATTCATCACAAATTGAAATCACAGGAGCCATGTGGATGCCACTGGATCATTACTGGATTTTTGAGAACACACAGGTCACAAACTTGTTTTTGGTTTTGTTGTTGTTTCTTTTTAATATGTTAACTATTGCGTTTTAACCTAATTAATTTCGTTTATAACTGTATGCATTTTTATCTTGCACTCTAAAAACATTAATCAGGTGAAGTGACCCTGCTGGCTACATCTTACTGTCAAAGGGTCTCATGAAACCAAACACATTATGAATCTTTACCAGGGAAGTGCCACAGCAATGGCAGTCTGCGCTGACTGCCTTCCTGAGCCATGGCATCAGGTTCCCACTGTGTGCGCGTGCATGCGTGCATGCGGCTAGACTTTCTGTGAAGACTCAGGGGCCCTACTGTGCTGTTCAATAAGGCTGCTGCTAGCCAAGTGCTAACAGCTCTCTGAATGCTTCTAGGAGCATGGAGAAGATGACATTTTCTTTTCAACCCGTTTGTGTGAATATCAATTGGTACTTAGTGCCCGCCATGTTGGCAGATGCCGCTCCAGACTGCTCTACAAGGTAAAAACAGAGAGTTCCAGCTTAGCCTTTGGGACTCTTTGCCATCATGTGGGAGCCTAGGTAGTCTTACTTATAATAAAAACACAGAGAAAAGAAGGCATACCTGAGGAGACAAACTCATTAAAAATCTCATTAATTGGCTTGAGTGTGGTGGTCATATCTGCAGTCTCGGCAGTCAGAAAGTAGAAGCAGGAAGATCAAGAGTTCAAGGCCAATCTCAGCTACATAGTTGAATTTGTGAGTTCCTCCCACAGGGCAAAACAACACAAGACAAGACTACCACCTCAAACCTCAATAACTGTAACCAAAGGTTGCTGAGGAATTTTCCATTGACAAAGCCTTACGGTGTATGCCATCTTTACCCAACCCCTACAACTGCCCCTGTTAGATTAGGATGGCCCCCTATTTTACTCTCAAAAGGGTTAGGTGACTTTAATAAAGTTTCCAAAGTGGTTCAGCCAGGATTCAACAGTATCAAATACAGCAGAGGGGACCAAGACGCACTATTGCCTCTAGAACACATATTTGGCAAGTCTTTTATGCTTGACTCTAGAGTTTTTGGGTCCCCCAGACACCCAGATTTCCTAATTTTAGGCAAAGTTCCCTCTTTGAGGGCTGGGAATGGTGGTTGAGGCCTTGTGAGTTCAAGGTAAACACAGGGAGAGACACTGTCTTTTGCAAACTTGACTGTGTGGGTTGTGTCAATGACAGTCCGTTTTCCTCTATGAAGCCAGTTCAAAAGATGTTATTTAGAATAACCAAGCAGTTTAAAAGGTCAAAGCTTATAGAAGGTCTGTGTCCTCATTAACAATATGGAGCCCAAAGGGAGACAAGCCAGTACTTGGTTCGGAATCACACCTGCATCTCAAACTGCCTTAGGGTCCGGCAACATCCAGCTCCCTAATAGTCTCAGCTGTCCACAGCCCACAGAACTAGGCTCAGCTGGTTTTATTTATTTATTTATTTTAAAGCACAGGCTGTCCATCCTTACATTCTCTCCTCCCATTTGGTCTCTGAAAGAATGCCTCATTTGATTAAAGCAGTGTGATCACAAGGCTTGTCTCCCAACTTCCATTCTTCACAGAGACCCTGCTTCATCCTTAATGTTCTGTGCCACAGTAGCATGAGACACTGTCTTGACTTTAGACATTGTATCATAGTTCTTTGGTGAGGATTTAACTCTCTGGCTTTGCTATGCAACCCCAGGATTGCAAAATCTTATCTTCTCATCTTCCTACTCTGCCAACTTAATAATTGCCCTTCAGTAAATCTCCTGCCTTGACATTCTTATGACTGTCTAATTGCTGTGTCTAGGTGAGCCCAATCATACCAGAACCATTCATTCATTCATTCATTCATTCATTCATTCATTCATTCATTCATTCATTGGCAACAAGGGATAGAACCCAGGCCTTTGCACAATCTCCACAATGGATCCACTACTGAGGTTCCCAACCCCTAAGATATTTTTTTCTCCTTGTACCATAATTGTTTCCCCGGAGCTAATTACTCTTTTGTTTATCATTTTGTTTTATTTCTGGGTTCTTTTTTCTCCTCCCCTGTGGTTTTCAAGACAGGGTTTCTCTATGTATCCCTAGCTGTCCTGGAACTCACTCTGTAGACCAGGCTGGCCTTGAACTCAGAGTTTCTGCCTGCCTCTGCCTCCAGAGTTCTGGGATTAAAGGCACACACCACCTCCACCTTCCGGCTTATTTCTGGGCTTTTATGGATTGCTTATTTCCAAACTTTCTGTCAGCTGTCTCAGTCTCCTGCAGACATATTTAGATATATCAGGAATTCAAAACTTGAACTCCCAGCATCTTAACAAAATCTTCTTGGAGGGCTGCAGAGATGGCTCGGCAGTTAAGAGAACATATTGAGTCAGGTTCTGAGCATCTACATTTTGGTAGCTTACAACCATCTGAAAGTTCGGATCCAGGTTGGTTCCCAGCACCCACATGGAGGCTTACAAATATTTGTAACTCCAATCCAGGAGACCTAATACCCTCTTCTGGCTTCCTCAGGGACCAGGTACTCATATGGTACTCATACATACATACATGCAGGCAAACATTCTTCATATACATCAAATAAAGATAAATATATCTAAAAACAAAAAACAAAACAAAAAAAACCCCCAAAAACCAAAAAACCAAAACCAACAACCTTCTTGGACACAAACAAGCTGCCCTACCT
Source organism: Uromys caudimaculatus (assembly GCA_028551405.1). Lineage (NCBI taxonomy): Eukaryota > Metazoa > Chordata > Mammalia > Rodentia > Muridae > Uromys > Uromys caudimaculatus. The sequence goes on from CM052700.1 coordinate 30,928,797, forward strand.
CCGACTTTGGTGCCTTAGAGCCCTGGGACCACTGTCACCCCAGGTTTGTCTTTGCTGCCATGCTGGTCAGGTTTTGTTTTTATTTGTTTGTTTTTGCCAACTTATTATTCAGATGTGTAATTCCTACCCTGATTGATGAATTCACTTCTCTGTAATTTCCCATTTCTTTGTCCTTGTGTTAGTATCAGAAAGACATGTTAAATGTTACTCTCTGGTATAGTACCCAGTTTTAAATGTATTTATTACATTTTTAATTTCTGAGAGCTTTTTTGGCTATTGGAATATTCTTTTTCATAGTAGCTTGTTCTTGCTTTATGAATATTTCTTCCATGCAGTTGAGAACATACAGTGAGCAGAACTCTGGGGGAAGGGGTAACTCACTGTTCATGTCCGTGCACAGTCCATGCTTCAGTGACTCACTATGAGCTAGCTGACTGGCAGCCTGAGTTCCTTCTCATACTTAGGGAGAAGAACTGAAGGTCCACTTTGACTTTGCTGTGGGCTCATCTGGCTGAGCCATGACATAAGAGCCCCTGATACCGGCTTTCTGGAACTGGTCAAATTCCCCAGAGAAGGACCTCCACCTCTGCTGGATGTGTTTTAAGTTCAATAACCAAGTGGCTGCTGTTGGGCCTGTTATGGGCAGGGCTCTGAAACCTTGGCACTTGGCATACAAACACCCACTTAATCTGGTGTATTTGAAAGCAAGGCTCTCTCCCTTGCTTTCGATGCTGACTGACCTGTTGCAGTCCAGTGAGCCCATTTCAAACTCACTAGAAAATGCACTCACTGCCTGCCTGGGGTGTAGTGGGGCAGCTGTCCAAGTACACAGCAGAGATGGCTCTAAGAGCATCTTTGTGCTTTCAGCTGACTCTTGTCTTGGGGCTATCAACCTTCCACCTTCTAATGCATGGATGCCTGACTCCCCTGTCTTTAGGGACCTCGGCTTTACAGGCTGTTTAGTCATTAACTTTCTCTAGTCTTTTAAGATCGCACTTTCATTGTCCTTGAGGGTGTTTTTAATTATAACATTTGAATTTATTCTTTGAGAATATGTATTTTGATCATGGAGATCACACTCTCCGTGAAAGTCTTGTTTTTAAATAATTTGTTTTAAAGGCAAGATCTTTTGCTAAAGCTAGTCTTAAATTCCCAGTGTGGCTCAGGATGATCTTGAACTCCTCATCCTCCTGCCTCCACCTCCAGAATGCTAAAACTACAGGTGTGCACCATCACATCCGGATTTCTAAGATGCCGTTGGGGCTCAAGGTGAAGGCCTGCTGCATACCACACCTGACCAGCACTCTACCAACTAAGCTACATTCTTGGCCTCCAAAAAGTGGATCTTTTCTCTTTTGACATTTTTATAAAGTTTTAGAAGGGATCAAAAGGAAAATGAATGTGCTTGTTCATTCTTTAAGTTAGTTTATTTCTTTACTTATTTTGGAATAACAAATACACACAATTCAAGGTTCAAAGGTAAAGAAAAAAGGAAGACAATAAAGTCTTTCTTAGTCCTCCAAGATGCCTCCTCTAGTTAGAAACCAGACCCACCATTTTATGGTGTCCTTTCTGTATGGCCAGGATATGGCCAACCTGTCTATGCCATTCTGTTTCCAGTAGACCTGTGCTACTCCCAGGGGAAGGATTATGACATTTAAATGTATCTTTTCTGCCCCTTGAATTCCATGTCTCCTTCATTGCCCCTGTGGCCCCATTACTGCCCCAGACCTTTGCTGCTACTAAACTGAAACTATCACAGAGGGGTGAGTGACGACAGCTTCTTAGCAAACTGTCAGCCCGGGCAGCTGATGAGGTTGAATATAGGAGAATTTCAAACCAAGTGAATTCAAAAGAGCCACCTCCCAAAGACTGAGGGGGCAAAGCTGAGCCTTCTGATTGGTTTTTAATAAAAAGCCAGTGGCCTATAGTGAGTCAGGAGAGGATAGTCAGGACTTCTGGGGAGAGACAGAACTCTGGGAAAGACGAGTTAGGTGCAGGAGAATTCACCAGTCAGATGCAGAGGAAGAAGCAGGCCCAGACAGAAGGAGAGGCACATTAATTAACTAACATGTGGTAGAACACAGGTTAATGTATATGGGTTAATAAGTTATAAGAGCTAGTTGGGAACAAGAGCAGTCGGAGACCTAAAGCCATTGTAATAAACAGAAGTCTCTTGTGTCGTTATTCAGAGCTGGGGCAGGTATACAAAGACCCTCTGGTTTTGTGTGTGTGTGTGTGTGTGTGTGTGTGTGTGTGTGTGTGTGTGTGTGTGTGTGTGTTTAGACAGTTCCCTATGCAGTCTTTGCTAGATTCACCTTCCTCTGCCTCTGGAGTGTTGGGCAGCATGATAATTATATTTTGTGTCACATCAGGTGTCTTCCTTCCTTAATCACACTCCATCTTCTTTTTGGAGACAGGTCTCTCACTGGACCTGGAGTCTGCCGATTTGTCAAGACTGGCTGACCAGCAAGCCCCAGAAACCCTCCTGTTTCTACTTCCCTAGTGCTGGATTACAGGTGCATGCTGTCAGGGATGAGTGCTGGGGATCTGACCTGAGTGACGTCGTTGTTCATGCTAGGCAAATGATACACCACTGAGATGCACCCTCAGCCCCTAGCTGAGATACCCTCTATTTATTTATGTCAGCCTGAAGGTCTCTCAATGTCTTGTAGTTTTCATTTTAAAAAGCCTTCTCTTCTCTGACATTACTGTATAGAATAGCTTTTCTTTCCCTTCACTTTTTGGTTGCTCATGTCAAATCTATAAAAAGTTGATGCTTATAGATTGATCTTGCATCTTGGGAGCTCAATGAATCCATTCACTTACTCTAGTACTTCTCTTGTGGGTCATAGGGTTTTCCACATAGAAAAGCGATCAATAGGACGTTTCTCCTCTTCCTTTCCAACACTGGTATTTGCATTTTTTTTTCTTTTATTCTGCCCTGACTGATCTAATTCTATGTCCTCTGGCATGACTCTTTGGTTTGGAGAAATATTTTCCTTCCTGTTCCCTCTCCTTTACAGTTTGAAGCCGAAGCACCCCCACAGGCTTGTGTCCTGAATGCACGTTTCCTGCTGGTGGCACTATTTTGACTGCTGGTGGCACTACTGAGTGGTTGTGGAAACTTTGGGAGGTGGGATTGAGCTGTTGCTGTCACTGTGGTATATCCTCGGGTAGGTTAACCTTGGCCACTTCCTTTCCCGCTCTCTGTTTCCTGATTGGCTGAGTAATAAAAAGCTCCCCTCAGCCATACTTTCCCACGGCCATTACTGCCCAATTGCATGAGGCCAACCAACTATGGACAGAACCCTTGAAGCCGGTAGCCAAAGCAAACCCTTCATCCCATACATTGTTTCTGTCAAGAATTTGGTCACAGAGATGAAAGCTGACTAGCTCCCTGTCTCTCCCTCCCTTTTCCTCTCTTCCCAAAGTATACTAATATTTCTTCCTTCTTTTTCTACCTCAGGCCTAACACACACCAGGCAAACAAGCACTCTATCTCTGACCTATATGCCCAGCCCAGGATTGAAGTCTGTCATTAAAAAACACACTCAGAGGGCTGGAGAGATTAAGAGGTTAGCAGCTCTAGGTGCTTTTGCAGAGGACTCAAGTTTGGTTTGTATCACCCACATGGAGACTCACAACTGTTTATAACTCCAGTTCCAGGGGATCTGATGCCCTCGTATGGCCTTCATGGACACTGAGCACATGTGGTGCACAGATAAACATGTATGCAAAATGCTCCTGCACATAAAATAAGATAAAAATAACCCTTTAAAAATGCATTTAGATCTGCAAACAGAGATTTATCCTAAGAATTTTGCAGACAACATTTTGGGGACAGTCTCAGTCCCTCTGGCTGTCGTAATTCCACAACAGAAAGGGGATGATGGCAGTTAAAACAATTCAGTCTACCTCCATAACCACCAAGTTACTAGTCTGTAGCCTGTAGGAACTGAAAGGTGTGATGCAAAGAGCCCACCACAGTCCTGTTTCTTAAACCCACATATCCCATCTGCAGGGACCCTGACAAAGCTAAGTGCCTGGGCCTTCAATATCAGGAGTCTGACCTAGAAGCCTGCAGATAGAACTAGGCTGAGCAGCTGCTAAGTGGGAATTGTCTCCTAGCATGCCTTGGCCACTGTCCTCTGCAAGGGCAGGCCAGTGTCTGCAGCAAGCACACATCCGAGGGTATTAAGATCGTTCTGCCCCATTTCTCAGCTGCATGAACTGAACAATCAATGAACAGCCAACGGAAGCAGAATCACTCCTGGAGAACTGCTGCCACTTCATGTTGAATCCTCAGCCACGACAATGAATCAACACTTGCACCTGGTGGCTTCCCCACATCAGAACCAAAGCACTCAGAGGTCTTTCTTACAGTCGAAAGGGATGAGACATTAAAATGGCTCCTTTCATGGGGAGGAGTGGCATGCTCCAGGGACAGGTCCTGCAGGAGTCAGCAGAACCTGTATGGAAGCTGGGTCTAGAAGGGGCCCTGTGGGGTAAGACGGCAGGGGCCACTCTCTGGAAAGATCAAGCAGTTTGCATAGGACTTGTGGTACAGAAGCTAGATGTGACGGGGGTGGCCTAGGGTGGAGAAGCAGAGGAGTCCCCTCCTCTCCTGGCTAGAGCATGTGCCAAAATCAACATTCCCCCAGCCCAGACCTAAGGGACAACCCAACACTGAGCCACACTCATGTCTTTCCGGTACTCAAGTATAACTTGTTAGGCGAGGATGCAAAGACTTGGTATTAACTCTCCATCTTCTCTCAGGCTGACAGAATGAGGAGAAATGGAAGGGTTGCCTGTGCTTCCATCGACAGAGCAGGGCCCCTCTGGCCCTTCCTCTCCCTTCTTTTCTAGACCATGTCTTTCCTGGCCACCGAAGTCATTTTTCCAACAGTCCTTTTGCATAGCATTGCCCTGTGGCTCCTCACTTCACGGCATCAAGTCCATGTGGGATGCTCCCCAGCTGAGCCCACCCACATTGCTAGCTTCGTCTTGTGCCATCGTCTGTGTGTGCATCCTGCCGCTAATCACTTGCAACAGGCAAAACCTGATCCTGCACACTTCCTCCTCTCTCTGCTCCTTGTCTGTTATAACCTAGATATGGCTCCAATGGCCCCTGTTATGTGATATCTTCCTCACGTGGGAACTGGAGCCCTCGTCTCCTTGGCATGTGTATCTGTGCCTGGTTCTAGTAGCCTTCATATAACTCCTTCTATGATAAATGTGGTAGCCTTCAGAATTAGGATATATCAAGTGAAGGCATAGCTGATATTGGGAGTAGTCACCCAGGCCTTGATTGTCCCCCAAAGGCCCATGAACTACAGGCTAAGTCTCCTACAGCCCTGAGGAGCCCAACGGGAACACTCAGCAATTAAACTCAGTGCTCAAGTGAAAAAACAGTTACTCATAAGAAAATGTTCACAGTTACTTTTTTTTTTTAAAGCAATAGTTTTTCAAATGACTAATACATTGTTATACCTCCATGTACTAAGCAAACAGTTCAGTCCTAACTATTGCAAAAGGGACTTCCCAGGGCTCTGTGGAATAAAATCCCTGAGACTCTAGGAAGACCCTATTCCCTAGGAACACACAGCTGAGTGGCAGAGAGATGTTGGGATCTTTAATCTGGGGGTTATGGACTAATAAAAAAAAAAAAAAATCACCACTGAAGGAAGAGCCAGTCCAGGTGGGACACTGGAGGGATGAGAAGAGGTAGCAGTGGGTGGACGGTTAGAGCTTGTGAATCTCATTGTCTGACAAAACAACTCTACACAGCAACGGCCCGAACGGTACAAGCGCCCCTCCGTCAACAGGAATACTATAGGGGCAGAGTGTAAGCTGCCCTCACAGACCGCTCAGGACAGGAATGGCTCAGCTACCCAGGGAAATCCCCATGTTAGAATTCAAAGTTAGGCACCCCGTCTGCTTGGATTCCACAGCATGGATTCCAGCAAAGCATGTGAGGAGGTAGGGTGAGGAGCAGGAAGGAGAAAGGACTGGATGGAGCCAGGAGAGCTGGGCTTGATTCCCAGTCAGGCCTCCAAGCTGGACCTGGCCTAAACTTCTTCCCTCTTAAAAGGAGGGCCCCATTTCCTGAGAGGCAAAGAGTGGCTCAGTCTCTAAGGAGACATCACGCCCACCTGGGGTGTTAGGTCAAAGCTTTGTGTGCACTGATAAGCAAAGCCAAATTGTGGTTTTGATGCTTCATGCCAACATTTTCATTTATATCAACAAAGGGCTCTCTATTACAAAGCTACCATAATCTGGGCTCCTGTAAGCAATTCTCACTAATATCAGCGACTGCACAACAGCCAGGAATACGGCAGAGTGTTTCTGGAACGGCAGCCAGCCTATGTGCCAGTGTTGCTCGACAGTGGCAGACCATGCCTGGGGAATAACTTACTTCACCTCAAGGGTCTGAGAACACCCACATGATGGGCTGAAGCCTGGAAAAGCAGGAAAATCAGTAGAGTGGGCATGTCTACAGCTTGAAATAATGATCAACACAAGAAATACAGTGGAGCTTCATAATAAATGACATTAGCAAAGTCCTACAAAATGTTTATTGACTGACTGACGTGGTGTCTATGCTGCCCAGGCTGGTCTTGAACTCTTGACTTCAAGCGGTTTTCCTGCCTCAGTTTATAAGTGGCTGGGATGATATAGGTGCCACGCTCCACATGTGGTTATTTTGCTTTTTATTGTATTTATTTTATGTGCAAGGGAGCATGCATGCCATGGCACATGTGTGGAGGTCAGAGGACAATTTGCAGGAGTCTGTTCTCTCCTTCTGCCGTTGGGTTCTGGATGCTGAACTCAGGTTCTCAGGCTTGGTGGCCTTCTCTCCACCCCCCTCAGGTATTCACAAGCCATGAAATGCTCATGATTCTTTACTCACACCGGGCTTGAACTTCAGTGAGATAGGATTTGGAGCGCTCCACCGTGACAGGACTGTGAGCCACAGGGTTTGATAGAGTCGTGCATGTGCTTTCCAATGTGTTTGTTTACGCTGCATTTCTTTTATGGTTCTGGGGCTCAGCTTAGAATCCTGCACATGCTAGGCAGGTGCTACCACTGAGCTTACGAGTTCTCTGATGACAGGCCCTATGGCATTCTGAGCAATACCAGTCTAGTGAAGACACAGAGCTAAGACCTAGACAGCCTCAGGGAAGCCCAGGGTATAAAGGCCCCCCAGACATCCTCAAAGCCAGTCCTGTGCAGGGCTACTGCTCTGGCAGGTGGGTTGTACCTGGTTTTCTTTTCCGGGAGGAGAATGGCATTCATTCTGTCCTTGAGAAACTTGCAGGATCCTTTTCCTCAGTGGGTTCATGGAAACACAATCTCCACTGCCCACCCTCCCAGCAGGTCAGAGCTATTCAGAAAGAGGAAGTGACCCAGAGGTGGCTTGAGGAGAGGTTGACAGCACACAGCAGCTCCTCCCTGCACAGTGGTAAAGGGTGCATCCTGTTTGACTTGGCCTTGCCAGAGCCAAACCCTTTCTTTGTGATTTTTTTTAAAGAGAGGATTTTTTTTTTTTTAAAGGAGAGCAATGCTGTCCTCATCCCAAGAGCTTATCGTGCTACAGCTGCTGAGCTATCAGGAACCTGCTTCCCTGCGTGAAGCTCCCGTCTGTGGGGTGGGGATAAGGCCGGTGGTGACTTCACCAAGGACTTTGTGTGGGAAATACCTGGAAATGAATGTGTGTACTAGCAAAGCTACTTTGTGGGGTGATGTGGGGTAAGGTGGGGTGAGACCTTAAGGCAAAAGGACTGGCCAACATCCACCATTAATTAACAAAGAGTGAACCTCAGTTGGCAGTTAGTTAAGAGAAAATAAGCAGATAACATGGAAAGTTAAAGAAAAGCAAATGGAGTGTGCAGGTGGCTAACGTGTCCCAGAGCCATGTGTGACAGAAAGGAAAATTGGCACTCATACCGTGGGAGCTACGGCTCCCAGCCATGATGACGTAAAGCTGGAGTTTAGAGGGGCGTCAGGAGAAACAGGAAACCGCAGACGGGGAGGGAAGATAAGCAGGCATCCCTTGCTGTGTGTCTTCTAAAGAGGCGCCTCTTTCTTGCTCTTGAGGAAATTGCCCAGGCAGCAGAACTAATCAACTGTGAGGCTTGGTCTGCCTTGATCCTCTGCCTATCCGCAAGGACAACTAATGGCCGACACTGGGGTTCAGGTATTGAGACCTCTGAAGAGACTTCCTGCTCAGGGGTCCCCCTCTGCTCTCCTCCCCAGTCTGCAGATTTTGCTTTTACTACCCCCCCCCCCATCCTGTCTGCTCTCCCAGGCCATCCCCTTCCTCCCTTCAGTTAGCTGTGCTCCTTCTGCCCACATTTTCTCAATTCATGGAGTCCCAGTCCTAAAAAGAGCCTCTAACTCTGACAAAGGCAGGCAGGGTGGTGTGTGCTGGGGGCTCACTGTTAGGAGACATGCTAGGAGGCTGGCACACCTGGAAACAGGACCAAAATGCCCTGCTGCCTGCTTCTCCTCTAGATTTCTCATCTAGTCCATGAGTAAAAATGTTTTTAAAAGATAGGTTTGAGAACCTAACCTTTTTGGTACAGTCTTCCCAGCAAGGTCTATGCCTTATGCAATAATATACATAATAAATGCTTATGCAGAATTATTGAATTGAATAAAATTCTACCCCATATCAAAGAGTGCTGTATCTTTATGGTAATTCGTAAATCTGTCCCAGCTCTTTCTGTGTTCATTTCTCTCTGTCACTCCCTGTCTCCTCTCTCTAGCCCTCAGAACTCTGCAAACCTGCAAAGCCCAGGAATACCTGTGTCAACAATGCATTTCCTCAGTACTAGCATAGATCTGTCCTGATGGGCTGTAAAAGACCCTCTGTGTTAAGGAGATAACATCTGTAAATCCTCTGACTTCCTGTTTGTCTCCCATGTCAACATAATAGTAGCTCCTTGTAGTTATCTCTACTGCCAGGTAAACAGACTGAGTACCTTGTCAAATTAAAAGAATTTGAGTAGGGCTGTGCAAGTCAGGGTGGGAACTGGGGGAAGGACAGTGGGGTGACTCTGCAGATGGAGTCTCAGTCCTCAAAAGAGTTTCTAACTCTGACAAAGGCAGGCAGGGCCAGTGGATGCTGGGGTCTCACTGGACATGTTAGGAGTTATAGAAGTAAATACACTTGGGGAAACACTCAACTGTTAGGCTGGTCCACCTGGAAACAGGATCAAAGTGCCCTGGTGCCTGCTTCTCCTCTAGGTTCTGAGATGGAGCTGACAGAGCAGAGAGGGTGAGGATGCCATCCTCCCTCCCTATGACCTGGTTTCAGGAGCAGGAGAAACTGACATACTGAGTGTGGGGCAGGTGGAGAAAGAACAGGTCTGCATTTAGCCCTATGCTTTTGTCATGCTAGACACTAATTGACTTTGGGTTTGTACTTTAGGGTGTTTTTGTTGTTTTCATTTCTCCCAGTGCCAGAATTTGATGCCAGGGCCTTACATGCATTAGGCAAGTGTTTTACCTCTGACCTATACCCCAAGTCCAAGTTTTTATTTCTAAATACCATTACCTAGATGAGGTGTGACTTTGGGCTGGGCACGGAAGGAAAAGATTTTACAAGTACTTTGTATCTGGGAAGGATTCAAGTTAGTAGGGTGGAGATTTAGGGGTACTGACTAGAAGGAGGTTTGGGAGAGACTGTGGATGGAACCCTGTTCCACATTATGCTGGGGGCATTACTGACACAGATGCACGGGTACAATTCAGTAGCTGGGGGCATTATTGACACAGGTATACAGGCACAATTCAGTAGCTGTACAGTTCAGATTTTCATGTTCAAGTACTTACAAGCGTAAAGTCTCTCCCAAAGGTTCAAGAGAAGGGTTGAAGAGCCCTGATGAGCATGGCCACCAGCTCCTCCTTTAGACTGGGGCTAGTGGGGTGAATTTCAGTTCCCTAGTTTTCTGTAAGGGACCAAAATGCTGTCAGCTTAGGGACACAAAGTAATTTTACCAACCCGAGTCCTCTCCTCAGCCTCCACCCTCAGTTCTAGTTCTTGGCGAGGCTTAAAGATGGTCTGACTGTCCCTTTGGGCTGCACAGGGATTTAAGGATGCCAGGCCCCAGATGGTGGCTTCTTATACCACTGCAAGAAAAGCTGGCTAGGGGGAAAGACCTAGGTCTGTGCTAAGTGTCTGTCTTCCTGAGGGCTTTAGACTAAGGGACAAGAGGTTAGAGGAAGACATTCCAGTCCTTGAGAAACTGGAAGGCTGGAGATGAGACAGTGAGGCCTTTAGGCAAATAGCAGAGACACAGAGCAGGCTGTTTCCATAGTTCCTTTGGCAGAGTACCAGGACCTGCTCCCTTCTCCATTGCCCCAGCATCAACATATCCTCCCAGCTCAAAGGGAGGCAGAACCCAAACACTAAGAATAGTGAGGTTGTGTATGTCTGTGGGTGCTGTGCTCAGGAGGAAGGGATCAGCAGCTATCCTACCATGTAGTCCTTTGTGAGAAAGGCTTAGAGGCAAGAGAGGTGGCAGGGACTTACTACCTATGAGGTCCTCAGTGTAGTGTCATGGACTGAGGTCTGAGCATTCTGAAAGGTAGGGTCCTCATTTTCACAGACAAAGATGCTGCAGCTTACAAGGATGGTGGAACTGATGCTCCTGGTCAAAAGCATAGGCAGGCCGCAAGGTCCGGGGGCCCAGAGCTCTTATTGACCACTGAGCTGGGCTGGTTCTCACAAATGGCATGCTCAGCTCACCAAAGCTCTGGCCAAGTCTGGCACTGTGGGAAGCGGGACTGGACATTCTGCCTTTCCTTGTGCTGCAAAGGGCCAACACTTGCAATTTAAGATCATGATAATAGGAGAAATCTAAAGTGATAACCTGTGTTATGAAACCAGGAAGCCTGGAGTTCCAAGTAGCCATGCGAGCTTACATTTCCCTAAGAGACATACATAGAACCTACAATGCACAGCAAATACACAGCTGGAGAGATGGCTTGGTGGTTAAGAGCTCTGGCTTTTCTTCCGGAGGACCTGTCTCACAAGTGTGTGTAATGAGTCCCAGAATAGCCCATGCCCTCTGGTGGCCTGTTTGAGCACTACATGCATATGGTGCATATACAAACACACACACACACACACACACACACACACACACACACACACACACGCAGGCAAAACATACACAGAATAAAACTTTTTTAAAAAGTACAGCAAATACATGATGAACTTTGACTTAAAAAAAAGTAGGAGGATCCTGTTTTTTTCTTTTAACTATGGTAAAATATACCACTGTGTGATGCATACATGACATTTAAATTATTTTTTAAGTGTGCAGTTCAGTGGCATTAAAAACATAATGCCACAATGCTGTGCCAATGTGACACCATCCCCCTCCAGAATTTTCTCTTCCTCAGCTGTCAGTCCCCACCTGCTGAGCACAAGAGTCATTTCTCCAATAGTAGATAGCACAGGGCTCTGTACAGAGAACTGCAAGAACTGGTCAAAAATACTCAGTGAGAAAACCTGATCTTATAATTACACAAGATGACAGTATTGCCAAAAAGAAAAGAGATCAACTCTCATCTAGCATAAATAAGGCAGATTAAAGGGAGTCCATTTCCCTCATAACTAACGAGCAGAGGCTGCACTGCTGAGAACAGAGTGTAATTTATGGCTTGTTTGCAGTTTTGGCATCAACTCCAATCATCTGCTATGACCGAGGCCTCTTGCTCTCTTCAGACATGTTAGCAGGTGGTAGCTGGGCCCGATGCCGCAGGGGCGGGGAGAGGAAAGGAGGGGCGAGGCCAGTCAGTCAGTGTTCAGCTTCTAGCTGAGCGCTCAAGTGGATAAGGCCTTCCTGCACTGGCCACAATTCCCCACCATAGAAAGTTGGCCTTGACAAAGCTGTGGACCTGGCAGTGACCTTGGGATAGAAATCTACTGAGGTGGCTTGGGTGAGCAAGGGCTTCTCAGGTCTACCACATGCAGTTCTAGTTTGGAGAGGAGACAAAGGAACTCCCCAGCATCTTTAGGAGATATGGGGAACCATGAATAAGAAGGTGTTTGATGAACTCCAGGGCACATAAAAGCCTGAAAACCTTGGGCAAGTGGTACCTTTACTGCAGCATTTTGCCATTTGGAAGGATATATGGCCCCGCTGTATATGGTGACATGAAAGTGATCTAAGTGAGGGTAGCTAAGTTTAAAAAAGCCAAGGAAAATCAGACACACACACACACACACACACACTCATGCACACGGGCAAGCAAGCACAATGGTGACAATGGGACGGGCCTCCTGTGGCTTTCACTTGTCAAAACTCCAGTGTTGGTGTCTTTAGCTTTTGATCTGTCTACCAGGGCTGGCTGAAGTTTACCCTCCTTGTTTTGGGGACATGCATCACTTTTGTGGGGAAAGCATGCTTCAAACGTTGGGCCCGATGGCTTGCTGGGCTTTAGATGTAACTTTATGGTATTTGGATTGGTGCTGGCAGTGGGCACTCTGCTGTCATATGGTCTATGGCCTTTCCAAGGACAACTCTATAAAACAAAAATACTTTGTTGCTGTGACCTTTGACATCTACAGTTGCACAGACACAGCAATCTCTAACAACATTTAATTCCAACCAGGTTTACCTGAAGAGAATTAGCTCCAAATACGTCCACTTTGCTTTCTGAAAAACTCCAGTCTTTGCTGAGGCGTTGGTGTGTTTGCTGGGTGCCAAACTGTTACTTCACATATGTGAAAAGAAAATTGGCACCAGGTCCACATGAACTAAACTCCTGGCAAGGGCAACGCTGGAGCTTGCCATTGAGAAGATTAGATTCCCAAGAAACTTCTCGGGCCGTGGCCAACATCCACAAATTCAAAAAGAGCCTGTGTGTGTGCAAATATCCACACATGAGGAGATGCTGGCTGCTCCCTGTGTGTTCAGCTTGGAGGTCTATTAGTCAGTCGAGTTACCTGGAGCTTAAATAGCTCAGCTGTATACATTAAATACTTAGCGAATAATAAACATGTATTAATAGGAGAACTGGGAAATTGAGAATGACTGGTTTTACTCAAGCGTGAGCTTGTACACTGCAACTGTCTTCCTTATTAGCCCAGTAAATAGGGCACTTCACATCCTCCCTGCCAGCAAGACCAGTTAAGTCACGTTTACAGTGCGAGTGCGTGTGCGTGTGCGTGTGCGTGTGTGTGCATGAATGTGACTTTAGTTGCTGGTGTTTTCAAGCCTCTTCCTGTTTAAAGTCTTTTACAGGCTTTTTGCCTTTGTAGCCACAGTTTCAAAGAAGGAAGCAAACCAACAGAGGTAGAATTTTATCATTCAGACTCTTAGAAGAGACCCAAGTGTTGAGGTGGCTGAAGATCGCACTTCCTTGAACCCCACATTCCACATGGCCCAGTGGTAGCACAGCTAGGCCAGGGTAGGATGCACCTCTAACTCCTCTTGGATTGTCTCTTTGTGATCCTCTCCCTAGACCATGAGGTAGAGGGGCTTGGGGACCAATCCAGAGGAGACAAGAGCATCATTTGAAATGCACATGGGAACTTCTTTGCTTTTAAACTTGGGTTTTACAAGGTGGAATGTTTCTAAGTGAAATGTCAAAATTCACTTTGGGATACATCTAGAGAATTTTTGGGATTACAGTTTGAAATTTTCAGGTTAATTTTTTTTTTTTTTTTTTTTTTTTTTTTTTTTTTACTAATAATCATGGATTTTTCTCAGTCACTGAGATACCACTTATAGGAAGAAATCAGTGTTTCTAACTAATGGGCCTGTCAACCCCAGGACTCCATCTTCTGTGCCCTACCCACAAGAATAATATGTGGTCCAGTCTTGGTCCATCACATGTACTGTTTCTAGGGACATGGGATTAACCAAGAGGTAGATATGCAACTGGATGGGGCCAATCTGGGTCCTTTCTGATTTTTTTCCTTCTCTCATTCTCTTCTCTGTTCCTTCCCTTCCTCCCTCCCTTCCTCCTTCCCTTCCCTCTCCTTTTAGAAGTACTAGGGATTGAACCTAGGGCCTTATGTAAGTCAGGTGAGCTTTCTACCATGAGCTACATCCCTAGCCCCCTGAGTTAGCTTCTGGACACTGATGAACAACAGAAGTAAAGTCAGTTGCTCTCCACCAAAGAACCTGTGGCTGCTGATGGCTAAGTCCTCTGCCACAGAGAAAAGGCTGGGTGAGTCCCTTCAGGATGAAGCCCCACATATGCAGGCTCAGCTGAGATCAACGGAGAACCAAGAAAAGGTCCTGGAGCCCTGGTTTCTGCTGCTCTTTTAATCTATGAGCAGATCCAAAACATGATAGCTACATAAGCAAAGACATTTTGCTCAGGTTGGTTAAAATGTGTCACGACTAGAAGTTAAGCAGGGCCCCTGAATGGCAGGAGCTCACTGATCTGTATACTGAGTACCACTGACCACTAATACCCACTATAGGGTTAGTAACATCCCCAGAACAGTCCAAAGTCAATGCTGAGGCCGGGGACATAAATCAGTGGACAAAGCACTTGCCTCACAAATGTGAGGAACTGAATTTGGATCCTTACAACCCATGTAAAGCCCCAAGTGGTAGCAAATGTCTATAATTCCAGTGCTTTTGCTGTGAGATGGAAGGTAGAGACAGGTGAGTCCCATAAACTCATGAGCCGGCTAGTCTCTGATATGCAGCAGCCAATAAGAGACCCTGTCTCACACTAGGTAGTAGATGAGGACTAATGCCCAAGATATCTCACTGGCCTCCATACTTGTGTTAACAATAATAACAAGTATAAAAACATTTATATAGTTATTTTATATAAATATACTATAACCTAAAATGTGTTAATTGATTCAGGAGTTTGGAGCACAAACACTCTTGCCTATATCTTACTTTATTTTATCACCTTTGTTCATTTACCTTGCGGAACAAGAAAGGCTAAGAGCCAGATTAGAACAACATGAAAGCATCCACTCAGAGAAAGCTTGAGCCTCTCTCTCTATGTGTTTATATCAGCTTCCTCCCCATCTCACTAGGGCCAAAGATTTAGAAGATGCTGGCAGGTACCAGCACGCTCCCTTTGAATCACACCACTGAACTGCTTCAATAACTGATTGCCAGATGAATAATTATAATCAAGTGCTCATTGTGCTAACAATCATTTAATGACTGCCATCCAAAAACACAGTAATAAACAGAGCTTTAATGAAGAAAACTGGAGAGGGGCCAGGGTTTTATGGCGGTTTGCTTAAAGGGAAAGAGAGCTATAATCTGTATTTAAGATTCAAAGAGGCCTTTAATCCACATGCTCCACGTTAAATGAGGGAGTGGAGTCATGTTTTGATCAAAAGTTACTGCATGCATAAAAGAAAGGAACATAAATGTCCCTTTAGGAAAAAGCTCCAGTAAATTACATTAAGTGAGTGTTTGTGACCATTTACTTGGGGGGGGGGGCTGAAATGGGAGGGAGAAAGAGAAAAACATCTGATTTTAATTTTGGATAAGAACACTTGGCTAAAATAAAATAAATGGGAAGAGGATTTGATTTGTCTATATCATTGAGAATAAAGCGAGTTACAGCTCCATCCACCTCAAAGCAGGCATCCTTCATCTTGCCCATTTCTCTTCCTGCTCTTCCTTTGCTAGGCCAGGACTACATCTCTGGGGAGCCTGACTATATTCAGACAAGAGCTCTGCATGGCATGACTTAGCAGCTCTCAGGTCTGGTGAGCAGTGCGGTGCTTGGCTAAAGACTGGGTGGAGGAGTCAAGCCCACCGTGTTCTCATGGACAGCAGGCAGCTCCACCATTGCTGAAGTGGGGGTGCTGTGGAGGGGACTGGCTGACACAGGCTCCTGGAAATGCAGACATTTTCTGCAAGCTGATATGTAGACTGGCCAGGGCCAAACACCACAGGCTCAAAACACTTGGCCATTCCAAGTTCTTTCAAGGCCCAGGAGGAGGCAAAGAAAACCCTAAACCAGGAACTCTTCCTACAGCTGAAGCCAGAGGCAGACCCCATTGCTACCTGGGCCTTAGTGTGCTGAAGCATGGAGCTGACTCACAGATCCACATGGCGGTGAGGCTTTTGAGCCTGCCAGTCCTTGGGAAGTCACAATGGAAAATGACCCTGAGCATCTGGAGAGAATTCAACCCACTGAAGCTTTGGATTGTCAGAGTGGATATTCAAGACCAAATGGGCTTCTGTGGCACTTCTGAAATAGCCCAGAATGTCAGGACCCAGGATGGGTATGTGTATATGACCCAAAGGAACAAAAATAAGCTGAGGTCAGAGAAAAAAATAATCACCTGCTAGCCTGGGGTGAACAACACACACAGACCAAGCCGGAGTCTCCAAGAACATGCTATCTTTGCGCTGACCTAGGGAAGGGTGAAGGAATTAATTTCTGCCCCAGGGACATTTTTGTGACATTCTGTTGTTGCCAAGGTACAACCAAAACATACCAATGACTCTCTAGCAAGGGACTTTTATTTGGAAATAGAGACTATGACTGCAGTCCAGACACCAACCCAGGGTGAGGAAATCTGAGGCTTCATCAGGATAGAAGAAGCATGAAGTTAGTTAGCGGCACTTCAGGTACTTTAAAGAGGTCTGACTGGCAAGCGGTGGCATTGACTATGTAAAGTTGGTGGCCTAGGTGTGGAGCTCAGTGGCAGAGCAGCCCAACCTGTGAGTCCCTAGGTTCTGTTCCCAGCACCAGAAAGTGTAGGTATTTGTCTTAAGGTCACTATGGTTTTGTCATCAATTGCTAACTACAAACAGTCTTAAAAGTAGGGCTAGTGGCTTCCCTGACAGGCACTTGGGGGACTCCCTGAAGTAGGTG
Organism: Uromys caudimaculatus; assembly: GCA_028551405.1. Lineage (NCBI taxonomy): Eukaryota > Metazoa > Chordata > Mammalia > Rodentia > Muridae > Uromys > Uromys caudimaculatus. The sequence goes on from CM052700.1 coordinate 30,945,633, forward strand.
TCCCTGATCTGACCATTTCCCTTTTCTTCATGGCCCTGAAACTTCATTTGAATGGAATCTGGGAGGAATAATTTTGTTCTGGATAATTAATTTTCACAAAGAGTATCTTCTATCTACTTTCCTTCAGGAACTTGCCCGTTCCTATGTTGAGTTGAGGTTGGAGTCTTAGTGTACAGGGGCAGGACCAATGTCTGTCTCACCAAGTGTCTCTCCAGTAATCCTGGGTGGGGAACATGCTTTATGACTGCCTATTGCAGTAGAAAGTATGCTGAACCCACCTGATGTTAGTTTGGTTCTTGAACGTTCCAGGAAGCACATGGTTCTACTGAAAGTAGGCCTGGTGAGTGAGGTTAGGTGGCTAGGCGTTCCCTTCAGGGATCCCCACCTTATCGCTCTCTTAACCATGTTCTGGTGCTCCCCCCACCCCCAGGCCAACTGAGAGAAACCTCCAAAGATGAACTGAAGGGCATGCCCCTCCCTTTATGTTAAATGTCTTAGGTGTTTACTGCAGGAGAAAGAAAGCTAAGGTACTGAAACCAGCACAAGCCCACAGAAGGCCTACAGTAAGGAAGAAAACAGGGCTCAAAGGGCACCAATGTCACATTATCACTCCCCATGCAAGGTAGGGCTGAAAACACTGGGATTTTATGGTTTGAGCAGAGTGAAAAGCACCTGCAGGGGAGAGCAGGTCCTGGGATTGCAGATCAGCGGCTCCTCAGAGGAAGACTATTAAGAGGAAACACGGTCTTGCAAATATGTCTGCTATAAATCTAGGTAGCATGTGAGAGCTCACAGGAGGTCGGCTTTAAAGCCTCCAGATGTACGCACACATGTATTCCTTGAGTAGCAAGATGTCGGTCATCACAACAAACTGCCACATGCAAATCACTTCCACTGGTATTCCAGGGCTCCAACACGGAGCTATCCTGCCAATCCCAAAGGTTGGGGTAATTTGCCAGTCAAATATCCTGGGAGTCCCATTATGGAAAAGGGTCACATAAGCCACCTGTGTAGAGTGTATCACTCCATTTGGTTCTAGGGAACAAAAGATACAGGAAATACAGTTGTGTTGGACACACGTTGTTCTGCTTGCTTGGCCCTTTGATAAGCACAACAATTTTGAAAATTTTCACCCATCTTTTCCTAACTCTCAGGTCATGTGACACGAATGTGGCTGCTGCCCCTTGCCATTACCACTGTCAGAACAATTCCCAGACCTGACCGATAACCCCCTTATTGACTGGGTCACTGGAGGACCAGGCCAGCAGGCTATTGCAGACAGGCTCTCTGCTGGACCCAAAGAACTCGAAGAGAGGTGTCCCAGAACTGTGGCTGCCATGTTACAAGGCAGCAACCTGTAAGTATGAAGCTGAGTTTGAATGCTTGGATGTAATGGTGGTTCACCCTAGAACTCCCAGTGAGCCACGAGTCCATTAACAGGCACATTCGCATGATTGTTTAACCCTAGTCAGTGATTCATTTCAACCAAGGTTGATTAGCACAATAATTTTGGAGAATTGACTTCTAGAGGAGTTATTTTTAAGAGTAACTCCTTCAGTATCTGTGTTAGATACTTTCAGATCAGCTTCACAAACTAGAGTCACCTGTAAGCGGGAACCTTAGCTGAGCAATTGCCTCCATTAGATTGACCTATACGACTGTGTGAGGCATTTTCTTGATCAATGACTGGCATGGGAGGGCACAGCCATGAAGAGCCAGTAAGCATTCCTCATGGCCTCTGGTTCAGTTTCTACCCTGACTTCTCTATGACAGACTGTAACCTGCAAAATGAAATGAGCCCTTTCCTCACCTGAGTTGGTTTTGGGTCAGTATTATAGAAACAGACACACAATCTAGGATGGCACTGTTCTGAGTTCTTGAAAACAAAACAAATATTGGACACATTACTGGACCCAGACCTCTTTAATGTGACTGAGATAACTACCGATAAGCCACTGAGGGCAGAAGTGCCCCCATCTTTAGTTCCCTACCAAGTCAAACATGCATCCACCTACCCACTTATCCATTACTCATCCAAGTACCTGCCTACCCATCCACACATCCACCCACTCACCCATCCACACATCCACCCACTCACCCATCCACACATCCACCCACTCACCCATCTATACACCCATCCTCCTACCCACTCAGTCAACAATGCGTGTTCAAGGATAGCCTCAACCACTGAGCAAGACTTTGTCTCAAAGTTTAAAAAAAAAAAAAAAAAGCTTGTCTGGCATGTGAAAGACCGCAAGCTCAATATCTCACTCACACACATGCACCAAACACACACACACACACACACACACACACACACACACACACACACACACACACACACACTGAAATTGGTGGACTAAAAATAGTGGGTCTTCTGGTGTGGTTTTACATTTGTCCCTAAAGCCAGATGTGCAAAGACATTTTGTTAGTGGCATTTCTGCATCTTACTACCTCCTATGAAGCCACCCTCTGCTAACAAGTCAGGGCTTGATTACCAATGTGCCTGGCTTAATGGTGCAAATAAGCATATTCCCTGAGAGATGAGAGAAGGCCATAATGCAAAGTCCAACAAGATAGGGCAGCTGCATGCTGCTCTAGCAAGTCTACCAGCGGCCACCCACTCATACAGAGCATGCCACCAGCAGAGCAAAGCCACACTGCCTCAGACATCACAAGTACACATGTCTACTCAGGGTACTGTGCTAAACATATCAGACCAAGATGACATCTGGTGAGCCTTTGGTGAACCCAAGTCTCTCCCAACCACCTGTAACTCACAGGTGAGCAATGGTTTGCCCCTCTCCAACCCATCAAATGTGCCTTGAGTCCCACAGGGATTGTGAAGAACAGGTCTCAGGGCTCGAGAGAATGAGGTGGGTAGGCTGTGAGCTCTTTCTGCTGTGGCTCAGCTTTTTCCATCATGTAGTTTGCTGCCAAGAATGCCACTTCTCCACAAGGAGAAGACTAATGATTGACAGGAGCTCACTCGAGGGACCAGATATTCAGATGTCCACTTCTCTTAAGCAGCCTAGTGCCTAACTCTAAGTGGCTGTGGAAACTTTTGGAATTTTAGTGAAAAAAGAGCCCAATAGGGGTTAGCGGATGGTACAGTGGGTAAATGCTTGTTGTGAGGGCATGAGGGACTGAGTTCAAGCCCCAGCACCCACAAAGAACCTAGATGTAATAGTGGTCTGGGTCCCAAAAAATAAAAGAAAAAGCAAGGTGGAGAGCAATACAAGACAACACTAGATGTTGGCCCCTTGCCTCGGTAATTTGCACAGACACCTGCTCGAGGCACTAGAGCAGCAAGTACTGGGAAGCGGGGAGGACGGCAAGCTGAGAAGGAGCCACCCTCTTGGAATGTGCAGGTGGCCCCACGAGCCTCTGCTTTCCTCCGAATTCACCCAGAGTCTGCAGAACCCTCTGGTGTTTTGTACCAACTCCAAATGGTTTAAAAATAATTTGCTAAATATCTTCCTAGAGACATGGAAACCTGAGGCCTTTCTGAGCTCTGTCCAGCCATACCTCAAAGGGTGAGCAGGATGGAAAGGCATGCTCCCTACTGTCTGAATTAGCAAGTCAGACTTCTGCCTGTCAATCTTGTAAAGTCAAACAGCTAACTGTGCCATCAAAGGCTGAGTGAGCATCTTCAGAAAACCGGCAGCACTGTAAGAATCCTGGTGTTCCCAAACAGATTGTCTCTGCCCAGTCTCTTACTCAGCTACTGTTTCGAAGAACCTTAGCTGTGGCATTAGGGGAGGAGATCTTTTTAAAGTCTCTATTATTTTGGAATAAAAGAAGTCAAAAATGGAAGGAAAAATATCAATGTGTTAGTCACCATCTGAGGCATATAAGGTGGGAAAATAAAACCTTTGCTGTCTTGAGAATTATTGATATTTGAGTGGGTGAATGATTTCAAATAGTGATGAGATCCATGTACAAAACAAAGAAGAGCTGCCTGTCTGGGCTTAGCTCGTAGGTGGAACCCAGGCAGAGCACGTGTGAAGGCCTGGGTTTGAGCCTCAGCACTGCAAGAAACAAAACCGAAACCAATACGAAAGCATTTGGCTCCTGTCTGTTTTGAGGGTTGGCTGGGTAGGACGCTCAAGCATACCCAACTACTGAGAAGTGACCTGGGGCTGCCCAATTTCTGCCTGCTCCTAAGAATTCCCCAGCTCCTCTTCAGTTTCCTGAGAAACTAAAGAGCACAGAACAGAGCCCCTTTGTTCCAAAGCCCTCCCTGTGGGACGACAGCAGAATCCTGAGTCTCTGAATTCAAAGGAGTGTGGTCTAAGCCATGATCCTGACAGTGATGCCAGGAGACACTTTTAATCCCTACAGATGAAACTTCACACACTTGTCCTTAGCACAGCCCTCTGAGGGGTGAATCACCATCCCCACACCACAAAAGGGCACTGGCAAGGCCTCCAACAGGCCAGCGCTCACAAGCAGCACACCAGGCAGCCCTTGCACCTCTCTGCTTTTTCCATTACACCACACAGCCTTCCAGAAGACTCCCCAAGGAGCTTCATTTGTCTCTGACTGAGCATCAAGGCCATAACTACCTTGGCTATGCATGCGGGCATGAGTGACTGTTTTATGTGACTGCCAAGGGAGTCTACTGTGCCTGGGACTCGGCAAAGAGCTGGCATCCAGAAGCTCTGCATTCTAGAATATACTGAAGAATTTTTCACCTCTCCTTCTGGGGCCCACAATTAAGATGTGGGAAAACATACTTATGTCTTATTCAGAATTCAGAAAGTCACACATCCCTGGATGCTGGTGAGCATCTCTAACACACTGTAATCTCAATGCCTAGGGTAATAAGTCTGGTGATACTGGTAGCCACTCTTCAGTAGTCGGCTGGTGGAGCCCTTCCTCTTGTGCCTGCAGGACCATTCCATTTCCACATTAGGAATAAACCACAGACTTTAGATTCTAAAACAAACCCAGAAATGCTCATTAGAATCTAGATGCCCCCTAAATATAATTACAGCTAAATCTTACTGCCCACTGTGGAAGAACAAATAAGGAATATTTTACCAATTTCAAGTATATGCTTCAGAGAGCACAGCTCTGGACAGACCAGGCCTGGATGCCTATAGGACCTTGCAGCTTGCAGAAGGCTGTCAATCATCTCCCTCTCACAACAGCTTAACTCTGACCACCCCCCCCCCAAAAAAAAAGTCAAATAGACCAGGTCTCCACAAAGTTCTAGCTAGAACTTTCTGAGGTATCTCACTTACACCCCCCCCCCACATGCACAGGCACGCGCACACATGCACACACATACACACACACACACACACACACACACACACACACACACACACAAAGTAGGAGGGGGAGGGAGGGATAAAGGAAGAGAGAGAATGAATTTAATTTTTAGAGGTTTTGTTTTATTTTATGAGACAGGATCTCACTGTGCTCCCCAGGCTGACCTCAAACTGGTGATCCTCCTGCCTCTGCCCTCTAAGTGCTGGGGTTATACGTGTGCACCACCATGCACAGTTCCAGAGATTGACTTGATAAACAAAAGTATCATCTATCATCTTTATGCATATCCCTCTGAATTGTTATTAAAAGAAGCGATGAGTAAACAGTGACAGAAATAACAGTCTCATCTAGGACAAGTGCAAAGCAGGGTATACAGTGCCATGATGTAAGATGTGACTGTCTATGATGGTGGTGATGACAGATATCACTTTGCTGATTGCTTGCTGTGTGCTAGGAATTGTGGTAGAGGCTTAATCTACCATACTCAGTCCTCACAGTATCTAGACCATGTTGTCACCTCCATTTCACAGGAAAGGGGCTGTCTCTGAGGATGGATCTGTAACTGTCCAGCTTGCACAAGTAGTAAGTTTTGTAGTTAGAATTCTGTGCATTTTGTATGTATGCATACTTGCCTATATATACACAGGTAAAAGCCAGGGGCTAATTCTGAGTTTTTTCAGGGTCTTACTGTGTAGTCCTGGTTGGCCTGGGACTTGCTTTATAAATCACGCTGGCCTCAAACTCACAGAGATCTTGCCTGATTCTGTCTCTCTCCCAAGTTCTGGGATTAAGGTGTGCACCACCAACCAACCACCTTATATTTTGAGGCTGGGTCTCTTGCTGAACCATAAGCTTACTGTTTTGGTTGGCCTGGCTGGTCAGCATGACCCATGGAATCTTCCTATCTCTGCCTCCCAGCAACAGGGACAGACAGACACACACACATACACGCACGCACACGCACACATGCATGCGCACATACCACCACCACCCTCTACAACCAACACACATAGGTGCCAGACATCTGAACTTAGGTCCTCATGCTTGTGTAGCAACACTTTACCCACTGCACTGTTACTCCAGCCTTCATAGAGTAAAACTTGAGTGTAAGGAGGCAGTTCTAGAACCTTCCTTGTAGGAGAGCCTTGCTCCCATTGCAGACAGCAGTGATTCCAGACACACGCTGCCATCAAATCTTTCCAAACTCAATGTGGGTTTCATAAAAATGACTTCCGGCATTCATTTTTCACTTAGGTTACTTAGTTACACTGTATAATGACAAGTCCATCTGGCATTCCCAGGTTTGGCAGGAAACTTGAAGGACTCTTGGAACGTATTTGCCTCAGCTGGTGGCCACGGAAATGGGAGGTATTCTAGAAATCTGTTCACTGGCTGAGAGCACCCAGCATCCCTTGGGCACTGGGACTCACGGGAGTGGGTCACATTTAGGCAACCATAGCCTAGATCACTTGGAGGGCTGGATAAGGAAGACCAGTTAGGAAAGATTTACTAACTATACACTCAGTGCAAACATAGTCTCGTCTTTGTTTTTCAGCTTGATCCTGATACTTAAATCTCACAGTTATTGCTCTACCGAGAAGCTCTCCGGTGGCCACAGATCTTTCTTTGGGAATCTGTCCTTTCCCTAACTTTAGCCACACCGAGTCATAGGCCTCATCCTGGGATGTGGGGTTTGAGAAGAAGTGGACCATTTCTCCTTGGATACTGAATGCTCTACTGTTTCAGGCAGCCAATCTGCAGGAAAAGATACCATCCCTGTTCTCCTGAGCTGAGCTTCCCTACTGTGAGCATGAGGAATTTGAGGTGTGTGCTGTCTGCTTGCCAGTGGCAATTCAAGGTGGCTTTGTAGCACTTGAAACTAACAATCTGGGAATAATTTAGAAATGGCACCAGAAGGAGAGTTGAAAGCAACCTTGTATAAATGCATAAACAGATGAGCCAAGGGGGAGATAGGAGGCCATGAAATATCCCCGGCCAGGGTAGAGATGCCCAAATACTGTCTGAAGCTCTGAGCAACCAACTGCATAGGAAGAGGACAGTGTCAGATCGCCATAGAGAAGCACCTGGCACTCCAGAAGGGGCAGGTACCCCAGGAGGCTCATCTCTTGCATTTCTCATCCTCCCCTTCAGCATTCTATCTGTCCACCGATCCCATTCCTTTATCCCAGGCCTCCACAACCCAGCCTCAGCCCTCATCTTCCCTCATGGTCTTACAGTTCAAAGTGCATCAGCAAGCATGACTTGCTAACGGAGGCACTGTTTGTGCTTCAGATGGGACAATCTCAGGAAAATGGGGATGGGATTTCGGTAACTTACAAAGAGATTTGTGGGTGAGCTGCCGTGCAAGCATTAGGACCTGAGCTTGGAGCCCCGGAGCCCATGGGAAGTCTGGGCGTGATTGTGTACACTGGGACTGAGCGGGTGCACACTGAACACGCATACCTGCACACATGTCCCTACCACCACGTGCAATGGGTAGCCACTAATTTTTCTTTTTTTTGCAATGACTGAAGGAATTCTGTGACTCACTAAATTCTGCTTTTCTCCATAATGAATGTCACCCAAAGAGGAACTTATCTCAGAAGCCATCAGTTTAGTGGAAAGCCCTGCTCTGCACAAGGCTGTGGCTGGTAAAAGTAGGCTTTGGTGCTCTATGCTTCCTGGCAGATATCAACGTACAGTCTTGATGTGCATCTTACAACATAGTATTTTGGCAGCAGAAGTGTCACCTGCAAGCTAGCAAATGAGAGAAACTGACTGAGCTGTGTAGCTTCCCTGAGGTAGACCAGAGATATCAGGGCATAAGGGACATAAGGAGGCATGATGATCTTTGAGTCACCACTGAGCTATGAAAAAGGATGCTCAGATCTCCTACTGTTTCTCCAAATTCAAGATACTCTTTCTCGCGACATCAGAAAACCATCAACTCAGCAAGCACATAGCTCATCTGCTTAGGATATGGGCACTGTGGCCACTTGTATATCATATGATTATGGTGGCTAGGAATGAAATATTTTGTCTTGAAGTGGCTCGGGGCTGGATGCTGTCAGATGGCAGTAAGCTAATTTCTGAATTAATTTCCCACAGGTAAGAGGCAGCATGGTGTAGGGAATGAGATCATCCAACCTCCCCAACCCTGCACTGTTCCCAAGTCACGAGCCAGTTGAAGGCCTGCAAATATTAACATTTACAAAGTGGTTAGCAGAGCACCTGGGAAATGAGCATCAGCCACTCCAACAGTCTCTCCTACCTGGGAGAAGGGGTGTGTTCCAAGACTCCCATGGACATCTGAAACCAGAGAGTGTGGAACACTGCAGATGCTGGCTTCTACATGCCAGCACACATGATAAAGCTCACTTTGTAAGTCAGACACAGCAAGGGGGGAGATAACAGTAATTGAAAGCCAATCAGACAATCTTAACAAAGGAGTGAGAGGAAACTGCCAGCCTCCTCAACCTGGCAGGTTAGGGCCATTTAAAAACACTAGCACCCTGATACTGTGGCAGGCAGCATGACAGCTGAGCTGGGTGCTAAGTGACTGAGGAGTGGGTAGTATATACACCATGGATGTGTAGGACAAAGGGACCATTCATGTCCCAGGGAGGGAGTGGAGCTAAGCACCTTCATCATGCTACTGGTTACACCACAGTGCTCATGACTTAGGGGTGTCTGATGGCTGGAGTTTTCCATGTACTGCCTTTGGAACACAGTAAACCATAGGTAGCCAAAGCCACTCAATGTAAAGGGGTGAATAAAAGGACCACTGAGCTCCCTGTGGCCTGGCAAAAATGCCCCAAACGACTCATTTAACAGCCATCACCACTCACAAGATGTCTGAGTAGGGTGGCAGTCTCATTTGCAATTGGATGGGGGTGGGAGGATTGCCCTAATAAAAGGCTGTTAGTGGAGGCCAGGTGGGTTGACTGAATGTGCCCCGAGAGCAATCACTGTTTGTTACCAGACAGACAACAGTGTGGCCTCTGGTTTCTGGCTGGAATTTGCCTGAAAAAGGTTACAGAGTTACAGTGCACACTTCGAGTCGAAACCTTCCATAACTTAAGCATTTTCTACCTTTTATTTATGACACATACTGTAACCATCTACAAATACAGGGCAAATCTCAGGGAACGATCCCCAGAGATAGCAAAAGGACTTTTAGTATGTTAAATGGTACCATAAAGATCTTTGCTAAAACCATACACAAACACACAAAAATTCATGCTCCACTTAGAAATTAAGAGTTAAATCTGAGACACGATAGGCTGGACACAGGGTAGAAACCAGGTTGCTTCTTCCTCATCCACCCCAGGTCTCACAGGAGCCAAAAACTCTTTTGGTTTCATTCTGCCGAGGCAAGTGTGTGAATGGCAAGCAGGCTGGCAATAAACCCAGCTCTGACAGCCTGGCCCAGGCTCTTTTTGAAGGCCACGAAGCCACTTTAGCCCTGTCAAGTACAAAATCAGGACACTGGTTTTGAATAGCCATATTAACTTAGAAACTCCCGAACTGTGTGTGCACGTGCATGTGAGGGTAAGCATGTGTTCAAAAGGAAGAGCTGTTTTGAAAATGAGGCTCCAGTTTTACAGAAATCCAAGTTCTCCAGGACATGCTTCTGCCACAGGTCCCTTCTATTAAGATGTGCTGGGTCACTCAGAGTCACAGGCCTATACCAGAGAAGGACATCCATCCAGTCACCCATTCAGCTAGTACCGGCAAGGTCCGGGACATATGTCACATAAGACTCAGTCTTATGACCTTCAAGGGGCCGAAGGTCTAGAGAGGCCGTCAGTCAGAAATGCTTGACTGCTGTACACACATCTACCTTGGTGTTCTCACTGGCACAGTTAACTCATACGACCACCTTCTTGGCTTTTTAGTCTCAAAAATCCACCCCAAAGCAAGCCACCACGCAGCCAGGAGCAATGAACTGGCACACTGCAATCTCCTGCCCTGTCTGGACTGGCAGTCACCTGGGGCCTACTATGTTTTGTGCAATTGGAACTTTATTTTTTGTTTGCTTTGACATGGAGTCTCATTCTGTGGCCCAGGCTGGGCATAAACCTCTAGACTTAAATGATTCTCCTACCTCAGCATCCTCAGTAGCTGGGGCCAGAGGTTATGTACTGTTGTGCCTGGCTGAAGTTCTAATTGTTGTTCTCAAATGATTTTTCTCACCAAGAAGGGAAGAATGTAAATTCTTTGATATCATTTAGGGTAACTCAATTCCCTGAAGAACAATTCTTCCCTACACTGCCCTTTGAGCTGGCCATGGCCCTCTCTATCAGGGGTCTGTCACCACTCACAACTGCCATCTGTTGCCGGAGAATCAAAAGCTGGAGTCACTCCTGACTTCAAAGCAGCTTCCTGCTATGTCCTGGGCTTCATTATCTGAGGAAGAACCATTTACCATCAATGCTGGCGGGACGGCCCTTTCTGCGGGAAGATTTTGAAATGTAACACTTTGGCCTGGCATCTGAGTAGATCCCAAGGCAGCTGCCAACCTCCATTTTATTAGGCTGCCATCCCCTCTGCAGTGCATGAAGCTGACTCATTAGGGTCTTGTTGAGGAGGAAAACCAAGGCTGGCCCCACTTTCTTCCAATGGTTTTACTGCATCTGTAACATTGCTATAGAAGCACAGACCCCAGTTGTCCTCTTTGATCCTTTGGTGACAGTACCACATAGTGTGTGCTGGAAGGAGCCTGGAGGAAGCTGCCCCTTCCTTATGGTCTAACATGCATCCCCATCCCTCCCTGCCCACCATGCTACCTACGGTGCAGACCAGCAGGTGCTGGACACTAGTCACAGCATTTGTGCTAGCATGTCCAAATTCCTGTTGTTGGTAAGATTCAGTTGCATCTCCAGGAGGCCCAACACCTTTACAAAGAACACAGATGAACAAAAATGCTTTAAGTGGCATGTGCCTATAAGTGCAGTGTTAAGTAGAAGCAGGAAGACCCTGAGGGGCTTGCTGGCCAAACAAAGCAGCTCTAAGTTCAGTGAGAGAGCCTGTCTAAAAAGAAATAGGAGCCACTGACCTAATGTCAACATACTCTACGTCCACAGACACATGAATATGCTACATTCATAAAGATGATTACTAAGGAGAGTCATCACGTGACTTAGCAATCTCACTTCCAGGCAGACACCCCAAACAACTGAAAGCTGACATTACGACAACTACGTGCCCATGAGTATTTACAGCAGCACTGTTCCCGTGATTCAAAAGGGCAACAACCCACATGCCCACCACTGGAAAGGGAAACACAGTGTGCTCTGTCCACACAGTGGAACAGTATTTGGCAGAAAAAAAGAACTGAGTTCTGATGCATGCTCCAGTGAGGATGAACCTTAAAAAACTGTATGCCAAAAGACAAAAGTCAGAAAAGACCACATGCTGTGGGATACCATGTCTATGAAATGTCCAGATGAGGGAATCCACAGAGAGACAGAAAGTAGTTACTGGTTGTTGAGTACAATGAGAAACTGCTCTTCCGGCCTGGGAGCACACTGGAGGCAGATGAAGGTGACCTGGTACAGGCTGTGTTTAATGAAGGTGACCTGGTACAGGCTGTGCTTTGGGGAAGCAATGAGAATGCTCAAAACAAACAGTGGTGGTGAGCACAGGATTTAGTGATTATATTTTAAATGATCAGATTAAATAATTTTACTTTTCAAGATGAACTCACCTATCTCAGACAGAAAATAAACGTGAACTCATGATTCCCCTGCCTCCACTTCCACTGGGATTATAGGTGTGCACCACCCACCATGCCTGATTTTATGAGGTACTAGGGGTCAAACCCAGGACCAAATGCATACTAGGCAAACACTCTACCAACTGAGCTACATACCCAGGCCCCAAGAATGTAAAATTCATAAGGTGTGTGGTTTATATCTTAGTTAAGATGATTACTCCTCCCCCAAGTAAAAATGACAAACATTTAGAAACTCAATGATGGTAAAGCATCCGGGCTTGAAAAAGATTCCCAAGACCTGCTAAGTATCTCAAGGTGTATGGTGCGTGTGTGTGTGTGTGTGTGTGTGTGTGTATGTGTGTGTGTGTGTGTGTGTAAAACACATTTATCTAACTCAGTGAGAATGTTCTCTGCTAACCTACACAAAGCTTCTTCAGGTCAGGTGCTGTGCCACAGGGTGGGCAGGTGTAAATGATGGCCCCAGGAAGAGTCACTGTTTATAGTTCCAAGAGTCAGAAAAAGCTTCCTACGGCTTACGAGCCCAGAAGCCCAGGCAGGAAGATCAGGAGTCCAGTCTCACCTCAGCTGGGGCTCACATTCCTGAGTGGGCTCCACACTCACTCAGCACCAGGCTGCCCTGGCTCAGGCATCACTGCTGAGATTCATGCCCTATTTCTGGCTCCTAGAGCTGGCTACATAGCCCAGTGGTAAGGTGCTTGCCTAGCATGGCTGATGCCCTAAGTCTGATTGATAGTGCTGAAGACCTCATATGTGGTCTCATATCGTGGGCTTCAATGCCAGGTTCCAACCTTCCTAGAGCGAAAGGCGTGGCAACCAGCAAGAGGAATGAGGTTGTGGGTGAGGTGGTCTTGGGGTAAATTTAGAGCACTTGTTTGAAAAAAAGGGCAAATGTCTATGGAGGAAATCACTGGGTGGCCGTTTGATAGCAGCGAAGTTGTGGGGCTCTGTTTGGGTTGCTTTTTTGCTTTTTTCACTGCTAGGACAGAACCCAGTGCCTCTGTCCCCAAGAACTCAGTGTCATTGCAGGGAAACCTGAATAAAATGGCTGGTCACATGAGTTAGAGTAACAGTTAAGAGACTGTTACATGAATGGAAAAGCTCACTTCAGTGGCGGCATGCTGACATTTACCCTCACCAGCCTCCTCTTACTCAGGCTATTCGCTCCTGCCCATTTCCCATAAGCCCTGGGTAGAAAGGTTACATCGGTGAAACTTAGAAGCCTTCCAGATGGAGAGGCCATCTGACCAGGGCCAGCTGTCAGGGAACTTCAGTGAAGGGGTGAAGGACATGTGGCCCCAACAAACAGTGGCAAACAGATGGTTTCTGGCAGAAGGTGTCCTAGAGCGGCAGCTACAGAGACAGTGACCTTAGTGCCCCTTTCCTATGTGTAGCAAGCCATAAAATTCTTGTGAGGATGATGCTACCCCTGTGCCAACACAAGGAAACTGACCTCCATTATCAGAAACTGCCATCTATTCTGGATAGATCTGCATAAGCCAGCACCCTGGAGTAACAGGTAGATAATGTCTCTCATTTACTGCCCTAGCCTGGCCGTATCCCTCTTCCACAAACTTGTTTCTTTTCAAAAGATCTAAAAGCTTTCTCTCTCCCTCCCCTCTCTTTTAAAGGCTATTTAATTACTTATTTATCTATTTAATTTTGAGATTGGGTCTCACTATATAGCCCTGGTTGGTCTGGAACTTGCTATGTAGACCAGGCTAGTTAGTCTCACACTCACAGAGATATACCCTCCTCTGCCTCCTGAGTGTTGGAATCAAAAGTGTGCATCACCACACCCAGAAAGATCGGTTTTTATTATGTGTCTGTGAGTATATGCACAAGCAAACATACGCACACAGGCGGTTTGTAATCACCATGTGGATGCTGGGAGCTGAAACGGAATCCTCCGGAAAGCAGCCAGTGCTCTTCTTAACCATCTTTCCAGGCCCTATAAGTGTCTCCTTTTTCTTTCTTTTGATATGGGATCTTGCTGTGTGGCCCAGGCGAGCCCTGAACTTGGACAGTCTGCCACACCATCACAGACTATATTTGGCTTCGGGCATTTTCTTGGCTCTTTTCTCTGTTGTGAGGGCTCCATGCATATGTAAAAGCCAGTAACCCATGCACGCTTCTGTCCCGTTGATCTGCCTCATGCAGGCCTGTTCTAGATCCAGCTCAGAATAGAATTACGAAACAAAGTGGGTAGACTTGGTCCTTGGACTCTGCTGTATGTCTGCCTCCCCTTCAGACTCCTGCTGCCCTCTCTTGGAACTCTCCTGTTACCAAGTGAGCTTGGAACCTGGGCGTCCTGACATGTGGACACAGCAAGCCGATCTCAGGCCACCCTGGGGAGGCATACACACCACTGCCAACTCACACAATGTAATGTGAAGTCTGTATTTTCTTGAGGGTTCCTCCAGAGAGATGGTCTGTGGGCTTGATGACTCATGAGAGAGCTAAATGAATTCACCCCACAGAGAAGACAAAGGATTTAGAACATCACTGAAACGAGAAAAATTGGCCACAGCAGCTGCAGGACTTTAAGATCTTCTAAACAGATGCCCCTCTTCTCTACCCGCTGCCAGCAGTGTGTGCATTCTCTCTCTCTCTCTCTCTCTCTCTCTCTCTCTCTCTCTCTCTCTCTCTCTCTCTCTCTCTCTCTCTCTCTCTCTCTTTCTCTCTCTCATTACATGCTAACTAAGGTTCTGCTATTGTTGCCAAAAGGAACAGCAGAGTCTGGGACATATTTCCTTTAGTGATTGTCTTTTAACCCTCTGTATTTTCTGGAATTATCTTTCTCAAAGACAGCTCTGGATTACTCAGAATGACTCTGAAACATCTTGGCTTCTTCCTAGGTGGAAAAAGTGCTAACAAAGCTGTGGACAGGCTTTTCCACGCTTAAGAACACCCAGTGCCAGATCACATGGGAAGAAGGCTTATGGTCCTGCCTGTCCTCTTTTTGGGTATCTAGAAAACTCTTGACCACTTCAGCTCCAAGTCGATTACACCCTCTTTTCATAGTCCAAGGAGACCTTCTGGCTTCAGGGTAGCACCTCTAAGAGTGGCTTGGCAGAACTATAGATATCCCATGTTTGCTAAAACAGGGGTTTATTTGTCTCTTCTACCCTTTGGGGGTTTTAACACATAGTATGATCAGTAGTAACACAGCCAGGTCCCCAGTGGATTGTCCCTGGGCCCACTGTGGCCACAAGTATACATTGCCTGCAGATAGAAGCTGGTTTGGGTTCACAGCAATGATACATGCTGGCCAACAGATATCATTGTTGGTACCATGTAGATGCGGCTCTGCGTTAAGGAATGCTAAAGAGAACCAGTCTCAACACCAAAACCTCTCTCCTCCCCAGAAAAAAAATGCTGATCTACTTACATCTGTAAGCTGGAGTTAGGAGTCCTCAGATTCATGCTCTTACTGAGGCTTTGAGGATGACCTATGTAAGTAAGCCGTGTTAACTACTCCACACCTGGATAGGGGTAATGGGGGGTGAGGGGGCCACAGGGCATACAACTCTGCAAGTTTAGGTCAGCACAGGGAATCTGCTTTGCAGATTAACCTTGCTGTGGCTAAGTGCTCAGTGAGCTTTCCTACGAGTTTTGCTGTCTCATTTTTAACATCCACAGGTCATAAATTCACCCATGTGAGGTGCCATTAGCAGGCTTAGTGCCTCAGAGTCGGGCAATCATCAGCATTATCTAATTCAACACCACTTCCCTATCCCCCTAGGTTAGCCAGTACACATCACAGCCATGCACCCACCACTCCCCGCAGACTCCCTGGTAAGAGCTCATCTCTTCGGTGTCTCTGGGACTTGTTGGCTCTGCCTGCTCAGTTTCTCACACCAGCACCTACCTAACTCTTTGCAGGAGTTACCATGCCTTCCAGGGGTGCCTGGTTCTTATGAGGTGCTCAGGTCATGGAAGGGACCCAACTCTGGGACCTGCCTGCAGTGCCCCAAACACTTCTGTGTGTGTAAATTCCAAGGCCACACTTGTATGAGCTGGCAGAGGCCCTTTTGTCCCAGTGGCACTGAGAACCACAGGTCAACTGCTTCCTTGGGTAAAATCTGTCAGCTCATATCAGTCAACAAGCTCCATCGGGCACAAGCTGATGGAGACTTCATCTCCCTTCTTATCCATTACTGGGATTGACCTAGCTTCTCCAACACCCTGCCCTCAACAGCTTGATAAATAACCAGGTGTTCTAGGTTGTTTTAAATCTGCCTTCTGTCCTCTCTTACCTAGTCTCCAGCAACATGTCAATTGTTATCCTGGGTTGCGTTAATCAAATATCCAAGGAGGACATGCCAAAGTGTTTCTGCCACTGAAAATAAGGTCAGGCTTGGGCACTGGAATCAGTGAGAACAGAGACATGCAGGAGTCTGAACTGACTGTGTATTATCTACTGAAAGACACTGTAGAGTACCAATTGCAAAGACTTGGGCATTTCCAACTTCAGTCAAAGTGACAAAGGAAAATTCAGTCTTAACTCAGGAAGGCAGAGCCTATGTAGCTCCAGAAGGTATGCAGAGCTTGGAAAGAGGGAGCTCACTGAGTAAAAGTGTGAAGTCTGAGATGACTCAGTGGTTTAAGAGCGCAGGTTGAAATTGTATGTGCAGCTACCCATGCACAGTCAAAGGAGAAGAGGGATAAGTGAGGAGGTGCCCATACCACAACTCATAGAAAGCAGACTACTACCCACAAATCCACCAGTGATAAAGCACTCAGAAAAAAACCGGCTACAAAAGCTGCTCACAAGAGTGTGCCCTTTACTACAGGGGTGAAGAAACCTCTGGTACTTTGGCACTCTGTGAATCCAGGTGCTATCAGAAGTCCACTTCTGATTGGCAAGCTCCCCTGCCCCTCTTCAAGTCTCTGGTGGGAGATAATGCTCAGGACTTCAAAACAGATCTGTACTTCCAGAGTAAAGCTAACGATGCTTTGGAGGCAAGTAAGACCTATCTGTTTGGCCTTTTTGAATATACAAACCTGTGTGCTATCCATGCCAACGCGTAGCAATTATGCCAAAAGATACACAGCCAGCATTCAGAGAAAGTGCTTAAGAGTCCACTATGAAGGAAAACATTTCACTAAAAATTTTTTCTTTTTCTTTTTGTTATTAGTGGTTCTAGATGTTAGATACTTTTGCCATAGGGTCAAAAGGTAACTAAGTACATAAAGACAAATGGAAAACTAGGGGACAGAAATCAGGTGTAGGCAGTTTTTCCATGTTTTTATTTGTGTGTGAATTTTTAATATAAATACAAGATGTATAAAACATTAATGCAAGTCAAAATGTTTCGGTGTACATTTCAACTTTACAACAATTGTAAATAAACCTGTTAAAATTTTCTGGACAATGCCAGCATTTGGGTTTTTAAAAACTAAGTAAATTTCTTATTGATGGTAACTAAATGGGGTTGGCATTACTTTTATCATCCAGTAGATTCCGTCCATTCACTATACTTTTCTGAGTTGTCCTTCATGCAAGTACATGCTTTTAATGTGTCTGCTTTCAGTGTGGTTCCTGTGACACACACACACACACACACACACACACACACACACACACACACGCACGCACAGGCACACACACACACACACACACACACACACACACACACACACACACACACACACACACACACACACGTGCACTGGTTTCTCTTCGAGAGGACCCAGGTTTGATTCCTATCTTCCACAAATTGACTCACAGTGTATGTACCTCCAGTTCCAGGGGGTGTGATGTCCTCTTTTGGCTTCTGGGGGTATCAGGCAGGCATGTAGTGCATAGACATACACATAGTTAAAACCTCATACATAAAAAAATAATTTAAAAAATGGGAGGTCTCTGTTACCATTGAGAAACAAACAAGATGGTCTGACAAGATCTCCACATAAATGAGTTACTGCAGCCCCATGAGGTGAAGGGCAAACCTCCTAATTTCCAGCTGCCTCAGTGTGTGTGTGTAAGAGTGGGAGAACCACCCTACTGTCTAGTTCACACCTCACTCTCTTAGGAGTTTGGTTTGTGGGAGTCTTTACGTAGAGAAACATTGAATTCTGACACGAACAGCTAAGGATCATGGGACATGACAGTAACCATGAAAAAGAAGAGAGATTTGGAAAGGTGAGACATTGTGGCCTGCCATTCAGAAAGGCAGGCCTGTCCAATATGTAAGAGAGGCAATCCATTCAGTGCTTCAGTAGGGTCTAGTTTCTGATTGGTGGGAGAGCCATAACCAAAAGAATAGGCAGGAAACACTAACCCAGATCACTTTCTTCTAAGGTTCATGAAAGTTGCCAGTGTTCTACTAAAACTGACTACATAGTATCCGCTCCCCTCCCTCCCAGCACCTCTCCTTCTCATTCCCTTCAAGCCCCCCTCCCATATCCGGCTGCTCATCCCAGGTCTGTAATGGTGCTCTCACACTGAGAATCTCAGAGCCTGTCCCCTATTTACCTCTAACATCACCTCCTTCCCATGGACAACAGGCTGGTGCTTCTTGGTCACAGACCGTAAGACAAACTCCCAAACATTTCCTGATTGCCCATGATACAGTCCCCCATCCCTGACCCCTCTGACAATTCCTTTTTGAACTGCTGAGGTTCCATGGGGCCTGGTTGCTATACTTTTATGCTTATTATGCTGATATAAAAAACACAAGGAAGGAGAGAGAGGCTCTTAGGCCTTCCCTGCCATGCAGGCACAGGGGACATCTTGAAGCTCCGTCATACTGAAACTGGTTCAGGTTTACAGATTGCTCCGTGGCCTCAAGAAATTCATGCACCTTTAGGCAGTGGAACGGTGGGGTGTTTACTGAAATCTACATCTGGTAATAATTTGATCAGCAGCAACAGCTTCTCTGGCTGCCTCCTGCACAGGGAGCCCATAACCCTACATTGTTCATGTGTGTGAGGCCCAGTTTGTCACCCATGACATTTTTTCACACTGGTCTGGAGGCAGAGACACTGTTCTCGCTCATGGCTATCTGAGCAGAGATGAGACCACATGCTGACCTCTACAGTGGAGCAACACAAGGGCAGGGTGCGGCCCTTTGCTGTCCAAGAGGTCCTGCCCCATGACGTGGGCAAGCCCAGTACACTTCTAGGACTGTGAAGATAGGAAGGCACGTCGTGCTAGAGCCCCAGGGAAGGCTCTTGAGGGGCCTTGCAGCAAGTCCTTTGAGAGACTGGCTGAATGAAGACTTTGTTTTTGGTGTCTGTGGTTAGATGACAAGATGGGGGTAAACCCATAGAGTAAAGTCCAGCTTGGTGGCAGCCTAGGGACTGGAATTTCATGATCTGCACCAATCTCCCCAATTTCAATTGTTCTTAACAAAGTGAGAAGCAGGGGCAGATGTGGGGATCAGATTAAGAGTATATGGACTCGGGAGCTGGAGAGATGGCTCAGAGGTTAAGAGCACTGGCTGCTCTTCCAGAGGTCCTAAGTTCAATTCCCAGCAACCATATGGTGGCTCATAACCATCTACAAGCAGATCTGGTGCCCTCTTCTGGCCTGTGGGCATACATGCAGACAGAACACTGTATACATAATAAATAAATAAATGTTTAAAAAAAAAAAAGAGTATATGGACTCATGACCAACTTCTGGTGTGGGTGCTAGCACTGACACCAGCCCCTCCCTTATGGGGAATCCCCATTGCTCACTGCATTCATGTACTTAAGAGAGAGGCTGTCACCGGGCAGTGGTGGCACACGTCTTTAATCCCAGCACTTGGGAGGCAGAAGCAGGTGGATTTCTGAGTTCGAGGCCAGCCTGGTCTACAGAATGAGTTCCAGGACAGCCAGGGCTACACAGAGAAACACTGTCTCGAAAAGCACAAAAAAAAAAAAAGAGAGAGAGAGAGGTTGTCAATTACAATCACTGCACTATCTTAGCCTTATAGCTCAAACTGACCAATCAGAGTAATCCTTTTTAAATAGCTATTGACAAAGATGCTATTGCAGAAAAATCATATTTTAGAATTGTCTTAAGCCCATGTTTTTGCTACCTGGAAACAAGAAGAGACCCACCGTCAGAGAGAGTAAACAACAGTAGAGAACAGAGATAAGCCATAAAGACAAAGGCAGCCTTGACATGAGATCCCCCCCCCCCCATCTAAACTGCTCCAGCCTGATTCCATGTGAACTTAAATACCTTTGGGAGTGGGGGTGTAAAAAGAGCAAATTTATTTGGTGAATGTTGAAGGCAATCCTCACCCAAAAGAGACCAGTTGGAAAAGGTGTCCAATAGGAGTCTAGGAAGCCTCCACACCACACAGAAATCTCACTCAGCATGGCATGGGCTCAGGACATGGGAATGTTCTCAGCCATTAGGGCCATATGAACGAACTCTCCATGGTTAATACAAGTGCTGTAGTCCACATGCCCTGCCAGTGTCTCTACGACTTTCTGTGTATTCCTCACCCAGTGTGAAAAGGACACGATGAATCTCGGCTCCCAGGATGGTGCCATTCTCTTCCTTGTCAAATACCACCTAAAGGCTTCACCATAATATCATGGCTTCCCAGGTCCTTGCTCATGGTCATATTTGCAGCATGGGCAGGAAGTCCTCAGAATTGAGTGCCCCCACATGCATCTCCTCAGAGTTTTCCAGGACCTGAAGCATCTCTATGGTGGTAGGGTCTGGGCCTGGGCCCTCATCATGTCTTGCACATTGGAGTCAAAGGCCTCCTTGAGATAGGTTCCTCATGAAGTGACCCATTTTGACCACTGGGCCCTGCGGGATCTTTTCCTGAAGTAATGCCTGCAGTAAGTTACTTTTTACACTAAATGTAGGTCGAGCTTTTGGCTTTTGTCACTCCTAACCCAGGTCTAGAGTCTTCTCATTGAAGACTGCTTTGGTGACCACATGCACAAATGCAGAAAACTCTCTGATAAATATCAGGTATGACCCAAGTGTTGGATAACCACAGGTGACATGCTTCTGACTGGCAGTGGGCTCTGGAGTAGCTGAGTGCATGCAGCAGTGGATTCTGGAGCACTCTATTAAGGAGGCCTTTGTGACTACAGAGCATCATACTGCCCTCCCATAGCCACCACCCGAATAACCTCCCCCAGCCCCACAAGGCCCCAGCCAGGATGCTCATGCTCTTTACCAACCTTACCAGCACAGATGGTTCATCTAGACCATGGTATGTGCTGGGGAGTAAGCAGCTCCCTGACTGTTTGGTTTCAACCAAAGCAGACCTGGTCTTTAGGTTTTCCCAACATCCCTCAGTCTCTACCTGGCAAACCCTGTCCCCAACCCTGAACTTTCCAGCCCAGGTGCCCCCCCTTTCTCCTCCTCTTCCTCTTCCTCTTTCTCCTCTTACCCCTCTTCCTCCTCCCCCCCTTCTCTCCCTTCCTCACCTCCCTCCTCTCTTTCTGCATATGTGCCATTTCTCTCTTTCTCCCCACCCCCCACGGTGACTTCCCTGGCCTCAGTCCTTGGGGCTAAACTCACCAGAGAGCAGCTTCCCAATAAACCTGCCTTTAACATATTCTAATATGGCTTGAATTGGCTCATTTCAACCAGCAGAAAAATAACCTATCACTAACCAACTAGTCTTACAGAATCTTACAAGAGGAAGTCAGTCATTCCTGAATGTATCTCGGGCAGAGAATAAGGCCATTCCTATCAAGGCTCATTCATGACTTTCTGGCAGTGCACTTGGATGGGTATTTTGCCTTCTATGAAGCAGTGCTTAGAATGCTGGCACCAGTGTTCACTATAGATGCAGTGAAGGGGTTCTCCCTTGTTCCTCTTTCATCAGAGAGTACCAGAGAGCTCCACAGAGAAGCTGATTCCGAGTGTGGATGAGGAATGAAAACTATTCAGCCTGGGTGGTGCAGACTTGCTCTCAGCATCGAGCATAGAACACCGAGACGAACTCATCTCTGATCCCTGAAGCAAGTGTGCAGTTGTGCTCTGAGCATTATACATTTCCAGAAAGCCTCCCTGTCAATTCTGATGGGCACAGAGAGAGAGAGGACTCTGACCAAGGCACGTGGCCCATCTGGGATTAGACGCAGTCAGTAGGCACCATCATATTTTTCAAGTGCATAACTAGGTCATGCTACTGTGCTTTCTTTTTAACACAGTAGAACATGCCAGAAACTTCAGAGTTGAGATAGAGGGACAAGGCATTGGAGAGAAGAATCCAAACAATCACAAATGTAAGATGCTAACCACACTGGGAATCAGGACAGTGGGACTCAAAATTCTAATGTGATAATGTTGCAAGTCTAACAGATTGGGGACAATTTCAAAATACGATGTGCCAAGAATTCGGCAAGGACATGGAGTTACAGAAGCTTAAACTGGCCCAAATGCTATGGAAAGCAGTCTGTCATGATCTGATGAAGTTGAAGATGCACATTTTCAATGACTCACAAATTGTGATCCCAGGTAAACAGTGTATCATTGGTGTTCTAAGTTACGTGCAAGAATGAAGAGAGAGACAGGCGAGGATGTAATAAAGCTTTGCTAGCAGCATGGGGAACAGCCTCGGACTGAACTGGAGCCGTTCTGCAGAAGTGCTTTTATTGATTGTTACACAAAAAGGCCTTTTAGCAAGTCAATTCCTCCATACCAAAATGTCTTATCTAGAAATGGACTGAAGGAACTATTACCTAAGCAATTCTCAGACATTGCAGTTCCTGGTTTGCCAGAAATGTCTTGCAACTGAGGTCATGCAAAGGGTCTGAAGTTCCCATAGGAAGAGCAACCCCATAACTCCCAGATAACAATACTGATTATAAAAGATTACTTCAAGACTAAGTGGCCATCACTCCAGAGTAAAGGCCAGGCAAAATGACACTTATAAAATTCCACTACAGTGCATGTCTCGGTGGGGATGGTTATCTACCTCTAAAGGGGTAAAACCTGAGTTTGGGCAGCTAGGAGAAAAAATCATAGGCATGACCTTGGTTGGTAGCCCTACAAAAACTGACTCTGCCCAACATTATTAGTAAGCCCATGACACATTGACACAGTGAACGCCGTACAGGGCCCTGTGAGCTGTACCCAGCAGCACTTCAGTCAGCATTGTGTCCCCAACCAGAAGTGTGTTGGAGAAGAGAGGGGCTTCCTAACGAGGGAATGGTGCATGACAACCAGAGTTGAGCAAACTGCAGCCACAGCACAGACCAGATGTCCCACAGTCCCATTCATCAAAGTTCAGGGTACAACTGCCTTGTTTGGGGATGTGTCCCCCAGGCTGACAATGAAAAAGCAGGGTGTGTGGAGTGAAGGCCACCAGGACTGCAGGTGGCGAGCAGCACATGAGCTGTGAAGGGAGAGTTTACATCACACTCCACTCACAGAGCCACGGAGAACCCATAATGTTTTTTCTGCACGTACTGTGGATTACTTTAAAATATTAAGACAAAAAAGGACAAGCAGGAGGCAATTTCCTTGATCACTGTCATTTAAATGTCCAGAAAGCAGTTTGGGCATCAAGTTCTCCTCCCTCAGAGGCCTGTGGTTCTGTCAGAAGCCTGTGCACCTGGGATCAGCGAGTCAGAATCCATTCCTCAAAGGAGATGAAGGCTTGAGTTAGAAGGCTCAGCAGGGGTCCCAGGCAGATCTCAAGGGTAAGTAAACAGGTTGAGACAAGATGGATGAATTGAACAAAGTCGGGACCACACAGCAACAGAAGGATGGACCATGAGCCTCCATCTCTTCCGGTTCCACAGCCACAACTCAATAAAGTGCAGATGGAAAGACTTAAAACAGCATCTCTGTACTGAGCACAGACAGGATTTTGTTTTGTTTGAGATAGGGTTTCCTTTAACCCAGGCTGGCCCTCTACTCCTTCCTTATGTAGCTGAGGGTGGCCTTGAACTGCTGATCCTTTGGCTTCTACCCCTCAAGAGCTGGGATTTAAGATGGGACTTGAAATTCTGTCTCAGTCTCTTGAGTGCCGAGTCTATGGCACGCTCCACCACACCTGGCCAGACCCCCTCCTTTCATTATTCCTTAAGAGACACGGTGTGATAACTGAACGTCGCTGGCGCCATTTGAGGGATCATGACTGCCGGACAGATGACTCCAGGAGTTGATGTGCACAGGATCCATGCAAATGTTCTTCTGCTTTATAAAGGGTTTGGCATGTCTGCAGATCACTTGTGAAATCAGTAGCCTTGATGCCGAAGGGAACACTTTGGGGACTCACCAGAGGAAAAGCTATCCTCTGAACAGCCAATAGGAATGCACCATTGACAGTCTGTTTCATATTAAGCCTTTTTTCCCCCACACAGTTCTTTCATATATTCTGACAATGTTGCTAATCTGACACTCTAAAACTCATTTAATACAAATTACTTCCAGGGCCTGGCCTAGTGGCACATGCATTTAATCCTAGTGCTGGGGGGAGTGGGGGTGGGAGGAGGCAAGTGGCTCTCTATGAGTTCGAGGCCAGTCTGGTCTATCTACAAAGTAAGTTCTAGGACACCAGGGCTACACAGAGAAACCCAGTCTCAAAAAAAAAAAAAAAAAAAAGAAAAAAAAAAGAAAGAAAGAAAGAAAAAAGAAAAGAAAAGAAAAACCAAACCAACCAAACAACCAAATTACCTCTAAGATGGTTAATGCTTGCTTAAAGTTATAAGGTCTGTGGAATTACATATTAAGAATCACTTTTAGTTTAAGAAAAAACTGAGAAAAGATTGTACTTAGACTACATTAACTAATTTTGTATCATCTTTTAAAGATTTCATTTTTAAGTTTAAATTACTCTCCCCCCATATCATCCGAGTGTGTGTGTGTGTGTGTGTGTGTGTGTGTGTGTGTCCGTGTCCAGGCCCTTGAGCGCCACAGTATATGTGTGGGATCAGAGGACACTTTTGAGGTAGTTTCTTATTTTATGTACTCCCTGCTAGCTGGTCCACATGGGTTCTGGACAACTCCATGGTCTCCCCTCCTCCTCTTGCTGTAGGAAATA
Source organism: Uromys caudimaculatus (assembly GCA_028551405.1). Lineage (NCBI taxonomy): Eukaryota > Metazoa > Chordata > Mammalia > Rodentia > Muridae > Uromys > Uromys caudimaculatus. The sequence goes on from CM052700.1 coordinate 30,970,614, forward strand.
CTAACACAGACATGAGCTCCTAGATCCAGGACGAGTTTCAGAGCTCAAAACTCAGTGCGGCAGCCGTCTCACTGGCTCCTCATCTTCTAAAGATTTTAAAAGTATGCCAACACCTTTGTAGCTAGATGTCATCTCAGATCCCGGGTGGACTCAGATAACAGGCAGTGATAGAAATAGTAGCAGGCCTAGGAGGATTTCCTGCCTCTACCTCCAGCATGCAAATCCCAGGTCTTCTTGCAGCCTGGCCTATCCTAGATCCTCAGGCCTACATAGCTAAGGCTGAAGTGGGCCTGGCTATCATGGACTGGTATCTATTCCCACAGGTCACTGACTACAGAAAGGGAAGGAATGAAGGGGGCACAAAGAGAAGTGTGCTAACAAGTACCTGGGCACAGCAATACAAACCAGCTTGGCTCTGAGCTGATGCTTTCAGAAATCAATGCTTGCAGCTCAAGTCTGACACAAACAACACAAATGTTTTATGTGTGTAATCCTTTATGAATATCAACTATTTTTGAAAACTCTTTTTACAAAGCCAAGTTTCTTTCCTTTTAATAAAAGGCCAAGCAGAATTAGGTGGGGTCTCTTCCAAGGAGGCTTAAGGTAGGATAAACACAAATACTAAAACAAAACAAGGAGTTGCAAATTAGGCTCGTGGCAGAGCACGTGCTCAGCAGGCACGAGGCCTTGGGTTCTCTGCCCAGCACACAGACTAATAACAAAAACCTATTACCTATTTCTAGCTTGTTAACATTTTTTTAAACACACACACACACACAAAACCAAAACAAACAAACAAAAAACCCCACACAGCTTTGTATGTGCAAGTGGTAGCCAGCTCTTGATTTCCTTTCCAGTTTAGGGAAGATAGAACCCCAGAAAGAAAGCTCCTCAGACCTGCAGGTAGTAATTCCAGATGAGTCATGAATTCATTGGTGAGGAAAACCTCTCCGGGACCCTTGGACTTTCTTAGAAGCCAGTGAAAGAGTAAGAAGGCTCAGTGACATGGCAGACGCCACAGCACAAAGAAACAGGCTGTGATGGCTATTGCCAGTTGTCAACTTGACTGTATCTGGAATGAACTACAACCCCAAAATGGAGGGCACACCTGTGATCCCAATCTTGAGGCTGAAACACACGGGCTTTTGATCCCGATCTTGAAGCATAGTGGCCATGAAAAGCTTAGGCCCAGGCAAGGTGATTCAGACCTTTAATACCAGGAAAAGAGGCAAGCAGAGCTTTGGGTTCAAGGCCAGCCTGGGACAGAGCAAGTTCCAAGTACACACCTTTAATCTGGGCCATACCTTCTGCTGGAGGCCTACATAAGGACAATGGAAGAAGGAAGGCTTGCTTCTTCTTCGCCTGCTTGCACTTACTTGCCAGCACATCTGTTGGAACCTACTTCTACAGAAGACCAGCTGAAACAACTAGCCTCGTAGGACTGAGCAACGACTAGATCCTTGGACTTCCCATTCACAGCTGCCCATTGTTGGGTTAGTTAGACGGCAGACTGTAAGTCATTCCAATAATTTCCCTTAATATATAGAGACATTCTGTAAGCTCCACTACTCTAGAGCACCCTAATACACAAGACACCAGAGAATGTGTCTGTGAGAGATGGGCAAAGTGCTCTACTGTGTGTGGAAATTTCTAGGCTCAGTATGAAAGCAGAGACTCCCTGTAAGTTAGTTGCATCTCGGCACCCTGCTCTGCTCCCAGCCCGTGATGTGCACTGTAAACCTTACCATGCGCATGGAGGCTTTACACAGAGAAGTTCAGCAGCATGTCATCAGTGTATTTGCTTATTTCTCTGTCCTTTACAGGTTCATCTGTAAAATGGGTACTTCTTCCTCATACGGTGGCTGCAGACATATCCAGAAGAGAAGTGTGCTGGTGGCTATAGTACAGTCTCAAGGCACTACTGCCACAGGCACGTATGGAACCCCTGTTCTGCTTTTCCTGTCCTACACCCAGAGTTCCAACCTCTGAGAAGCAATGTTTGCTCTTGCCTGGAGCCCCCTCTGGCATGAAAACCTCCTGAGATTCCACAGAAACAAAAGAAGCATGTGTCAACTCTGCCCCTATGGCCACAGCCCTGTGTCGCTCACATCTTCCCTCCCCCAGCAGCATGGCACTGTCCCACAGGACTGGACCTCTCTGCTTCCATGGCAGCACAAGCTGGGCAGAGCTGAGGAACACTAGCTGAGACTTTGATGATATTGAGTAAAAGGCACACCTTCACTGCTTTCCCTTCGTCCCCTGAGCCCCGTGGGCAACTGAGAAGCAGAAGATTCAGACCTGAAATCTCAGAGCTACAAATCCATTTAGTTTTACAGTCTTGAAATATGGAATCTCCCCAAATTCAACACAAGGCAGCTGTTTTGCTTGCAAATGAGAAGGGTCAGCTGTGAAAATAGAGCCCCTGGAAAACTAAGGCCAGGCCAGGCTGCAAGGACACCTCCAGGGGCCCCGCACTGCTGAGTCAGGAAGTCGGGTCAACTGCGCCTGGCCTATGTGCTACCTAGATCTAGGAATTCACTCAGTTTCCACCTTCTGGCTCACAGACTCCATCTTGAAAAGCCCCTCTAACTCAAAATGCATCCATTTAGTTTAATGTTTTCATGATTTAAAGATATATATAACTGCCAATCAAAGCTGAAGATTCAGGCAGGCAAACCCAGATACAATTCCTGTCTGACATGACTGATTCAGTTTAAAAAATATTTTTTAGGTTAATGTAATATCTTGAAGTCTTTATAGTTTTATGTCTTTTGGACTTGAATCTCATGGTAGGGAGGACTCAAGTCTCACAATTGAAAAAGGATCGGATTCTGATGGTTTAAGGAGGACTAGTGCCTCTCTTCTATTGCTCAGCTGTGTTGTCTGCGTGTAGCATGCAACTTCCCCCTTTCTCTCTCCCATGGCCTCTAAGTAGATTGCACCACCCAGCCTCCTCTCTGGAAGGTAGAGATTCCACTCAGACTTTGCTGTCTACTCCTCAACAGGACCATCCCTAATGCCCACATATATAAACATCTCAAATTTCTGCAGATAACTCTGACAGCAAATAAAAGGGACACACTTTATACATCAAGTTCTCAGTGAGACACTGCCAAGCTGGATTTCAAAAGACAGGCTCCAGTTTCCAAGCTAAGCAGCAAATGGCTCTGTGCCTGCAGTTTCTGCCTCTCCTCCCCTCACTCAGGAGAGAAGGCCAAGGCTGACCTTGAGGGATTGCTTCATAAGGAAAAATCAGTGCAGGGCACCATCCCAGGACAGACCAGCGGAGACAGGCTAGCAGAGGACTCTGGGAAGATAGAGCTAGGTGCTCAAACAAGCTCTTCAGTTCCCACAGTGAACCCCCTCCATTACCAACAGGTCTGAGTGCTGACACGGGGTTTCCCACAGCTTCCCCTGGCCTCCAAAGGCATATTTGTCATCAGAGGCTCTTGATGAAGCTGTACATAAATATCTGACTGTTGTTAAATACAAAACAAAACAAAAAACTATTCCACAGAAACCAAATCAAAACCAGCTGTGAAGGCGAAGGGCCAAAAACTTGGGGTAAGTGCAAAGGCCGGGCAGAAACACTTGTTAACAGCGTGGCTGACTGAGCAGAACAGGAAGTCTTTCTGCCCGTGAATTCACACCATACGCCTGCCATGTTTCTCCTGTGACTTTGCTGTGAGGACAACAGACATTCTACCTTCTAGAATTCTGTAGCTCAATGAGTTAAGAGTTTGAATCTCAACTCCGATGGAACTGTGAGCACAGCCCTTCTTGTGGCTGCCAGCCTGCAAGGGACTGTACAGCCTGTGTTAACAGCTGATGCTCAACTCCCCTCCCCTGTTGTCACTAATTAACTCCATGAGACTTCGAGAAGCTGCTTCACTGAAAACTGAGGACATAAACACTGTGAGCACAATGCTAAGAACTGATGATACTGACATCACCCATGGTGTAACTATCCTGTGTTGCCAAGAGGCCAGAGTGAGGGGCAGACAGCCTCAAGTTAATCCTGGAGGCAGGAGAATGGCTGGCTTCTGGCTATGGGATCTGGGAATTTCAATCTCTCAAGGATGGACCAAGATGGTTTGTTTCATCAACTCCCTTAGGAGTCACCCTTTTTTCTTTAGTTAGATGGAGTAGAAAAATCTATCTTGGTGTTTCTCAGAGCTTGATGCCGAACCCACAGTTGGAATAAAAATAAAAACACGAACCTGATATTTTGTTCCCAGGCTGAGAAATAGCCCCAGAGGCTAATGTGAGCCAGTTTTATAAAAGGAGGCTAATGCATCTGCATGTTTGAGTCAGACTGAGCCTTTCCTTAAGAAATCTAGCAATTAAAGCAACATTCCAGGAACCCCCAGCAGATCTGTGACTGAAACCTGATATGGCCATCAGCTTGCAACTTCTATTTCCTTAGGAAGCAAAGAGGCTGGAGGAATGACCAGAGAGTCAAGGCATGGACCAGTGCTCCTCTCAGGAAGTCGGGTCTCGAAGGTAAAGTATGAAAGCATCTTCCATACATGGCCATGTTTTAAGAATGGAGGAAGCTACGTGGGGCCTTTCCTCTGTGGGGAGCACCATTTGACATCCGGATGGGATCCAAAGAACATGGGTGTCTGTCCAAGGCCCGAAGATAAAACACAAGCCAAGGCAAATGGCCTTTCCTAAGTTCTTTTAACTTTTTAGTGTGAAATAAAATTAACTCTCCATACATATTCCATATAAGAACATTTGGATTGTCACTTGGGTGGCAGAGGCAGGGGGATCTCTGTGATGTTAGATGTGTGTAGAACAAGCCCTTGATCCATGTAGTTCCAAGCCATCCAGGGCTACACAGTGAAACCCTGTACATAAAAACAAAACAAAAACTGTACCCCAGCTCTGCAGCCTCCGCTCACTGTGACAAACAGGGTGACTTTCTGTTCTTTGCCATGCTGGTTTACTGGTCCTGTTACTTTACCTTCAAGCTTTATTCCTAGTGACATCAGTCACTGTCCCTCATTATTACCACAAAAACATTACTACCCAAACCAAGGCATCTTTCCAGGGCTGGCCCCAGGCTCCATCTGCGCATGCTCCTTAAGTATGCCTTCCAAGTTGCCCCTGAGCTCCATAGCAGGATAGGGCAACAGTGACCCTATCCTGCAGTGCGTTAGGATGAGGGGCACTGGAAGGAGGGTAGTGGGTAACAAAGCTAGGGGTGCCACGCTTGATCTCACTGAACACAGGATGGCCCTGCTTGCCTGTATCTTTGTCACTGTGGCTCTTTCTGTGGGAACAGGGGACATGTGGTCTCCAGCAGGTTCGGCTGGGCACCCTTTCTTCTCAGTGAGCAATACTGGAAAGACACAGGTGCTGAAAGAATTCAGAGCTTTCCAGAGATTATTGCTAGAAGGGCAGGGAAAGGGGGGTAATGGTTAAGAACACTCAGGGAAAACTACAAACGACAAATTAGACCCTTGAGAGCTGGGATGAGCTTTGTGGCTGCCATGTGCTCTATAATTCAGGAAGGCCCAGGGTGTTGGTCCTCTCCTCCCCAGCTTTCCAATGACCAAATTCAGCTTTTGTTTATAAAGACAGTTTCTTATCCTTTAAAACTAAGGGGTTGGGGTTGGAGAGATGGCTCAGCGGTTAAGATCACTGATTGCTCTTCCAGAGGTCCTGAGTTCAATTCCCAGCAACCACATAGTGGCTCACAACCATCTGTAATAGGATCTGATGCCCTCTTCTGATGTGTGTCTGAAGACAGTGACAGTATGCTCACATATATAAAATAAATAAATCTTAAAAAAACAAACAAACAACAAAACCCAACAGAACAAAACCCTAAAGCGCTAAAGAGAATGGTGGTTGTCTTTCCAAAAGTCGTTTTTACATCCTGACTCTCTGAGTCTTGGGACTTACTGCATACATACAACTAAACATTTTTGATGGCACTTTAGCTCATTGCCAATACCTTTGCTTCTCACAGTGGACATGAGCCTGTGAGCATTACCGTCTCATTAATCCTATGCTAATAACCAACATGGTGCTAGCACCAGACATTCAGAATGTATTTAGTAATTTTTTTGTTTAAATTCTTTTTTTAAAAATATTTATTTATTTTATTTATATGAGTACACTATGGCTGTCTTCAGACGCACCAGAAGAGGCAGCAGATCCTATTACAGATGGTTGTGAGCCACTATGTGGTTGCTGGGAATTGAACTCAGGACCTCTGGAAGAGCAGTCAGTGCTCTTAACCACTGAGCCATCTCTCCAACCCATATTTAGTAATTTTTAAATCACACACACACACACACACACACACACACACACACACACACACACACACACACACACTCATGTATGCATACCCATGGTCCTGAGCTTCAGCACCACAAAAAATTAAACTCTTTTTAAAGACAACATATATGATGAAATAATACATATTACTTTGATGAGTGTTTTGCAAACACCATGCTCATGAAAAAGAGTTCATCCAAAAGGGAAGTGATTACCATCTTCATGAAGTTGCGTTAAAAAAATACAGATGTTCAAATTTTCATACTGAGCATCTATAAGTCCACCAAATATAAGTATAAAAATAAAAGTACTACATTCATATGAATAGATTTTGCCTTTGTTTGTTTTGTATTTGAGATAAGGTTTCATGTAGTGCAGGTTGGCCTTGAATTCACTACATAGCTGAGGGTGACCTTGAACTCCTGATCTTCCTTACTCTGAGTAACTGAGGCTTGGGCTTCCACATGCTAGAAAGGTGCTCCACATGTTCTTTTCACCATACTGAATCCACACAGTGCAGCAATGATTTTTGCTATTTTCAGGTCCCCTGGTGAGGGCGCTATTTTCACTTTTATTTTAAAGCTTCTATTTAGAGCTTTGGCAAGTCAAGGGTTACAGATCCAAACTCCCAGAAAGGCTGTCAACTGCAGAACATGAAATAAGCCCAGAACATGGCTAAAGGATGAAGAAATAGCAGCTGTGTCTGTCTCCAGGAGAGGAAACAGGAGCCACGTGACAGGCATGGCTGTGTTTCTATAGACTTTCCTAATGTGGTGCTGGCACTGGGCCAGGGCCTTTTGAACGCCTGAAGTACTCTACCACTGAGCTACACCCTCAGCACGTTACACGTTTTATGCCTTCAAACCTATATTCTTTATTTCATGAAACTATTTTCATATTTACTCGTTTTAAAACAAATTTGAATGTTACATGTTAAAATCTATTTTCTGTTGTAGAACATTTGCACAGGGCATTTATAGAAACAGTGTTGGAGACAGTCAGCATTTCCATTACAGGATTGATACTTACACACTGGTAGAGAGAATGTGTAGGAGGTACCTAAAGGAGACTTCTACAGAAAACAGGCTGGAGATGATCATTAGACTCTCAAAATAAAACTGCTCTAACTATTTATTTAGTTAGTTACTGGATTACAAATTCCACAAAAATATTGTATAAGTCATGAATTGTGCACTGTATTATGAAGCATTACCCATTGTCCTGATTATTAATTCATATTAGTTGAATAATTAATTGATTTATCTGGGGTTTCAATACATAACTATATTCTGCTTTAAAAAAAAAAAAAAAAAAAAAAAAAGCCTGTATCCAACACATCACTTGTTTGGCTCCCTCTAGTCAAGAAGCAGGTACCTGAAGTTGCCAAATCCAATTTTTCAAAGAAGTTGAAAATGAGGAAATTCAGACTTTAATGTAAAAATCATAATTTTAAAATTCTGGCTTTCTTTAAAATTTAACACAGGGCAAGCTCCAAAACACCACAGCTGTAAGCCACATCTGGGTCATAGGCTAACTGGCTTATTATCTCACTCCAATGTTATGGAGTATTTAAGACCCCAGAGCTAACTTAGTGAAGAAACCTAAAAAAAAAACAAAACAAAAACAAAACAACAAGCAAACAAGCAAACAAACAAACAAATCCTCACTCAGGCTCACAGATGAGGTCTGTCCTCCTGCCCTGCCCATAGCCTACTGTCACCAAGGCTCTGGAACTTCTTTTTTTCTGGATCTTGAGAAGGACATGGCCAGCTGAGCTACTAAAACACAGAATAACTAGATGTGATCAAAGGTTGAGCCCACTACCCTGACATCTTGTCTGTGTCTCCAGGGTAAGAACAGAGGAACTCTCTGCTCTTCTGAGGGACTTGGAAAAGCCCTTTCGCCATCTTGTCATGATGTCATGGCTGCAAAGACCTGCAGGTTCCTCCTCATGCACTTCTCAAGCAATGGCAGCTGACATCAGCGTAACCTGAAACCTGCCTGGAAGGTCCCAGCTTTGTCCTTAGAGTTCTCCAGAGATGGTATTCCTTCCTGACCCTGAAGATGACTCTCCAGGTTTTAAGTACCAGAGCAGTGAAAGACTACATCTGTTTAATGACCTGCATCTGAGCAAGTTAGAGCGTACTCACTTTCAGTTCTAAGCAGGCACTAGAGGGACAGCCTTGTTTCCTGGGTGTGCCTGTAAATCACCCCAACCTGCTCACAAGTCCAAGCAGCTGTGTTCTGGCTTTTCCAAAGGTTTCTTCCACTCAAACTCATCACATCCCTCAAATGGCAGCCTTTATTCCACTGGCTGGCCAGGACGGGTCCAGGTCAGCCACTCCCTGACTACTTGGGGCCTCCTATGTAGTGCAGACACAATTCCTGGGATGATTATAAATGACCAAGACTCATGGCCATGTCTGAGATTGAACCAGGTGTTCAGAATATAGGGTGACAAGGACTTCCCCGTACAGCCATGGAAGTGCCTTGAGGGTTCAATTCACCTCATGACGGCTTCAGGGGAAAGCAAGTTCACTGTGGGAACCTGTTTTCACTCTCAGCCTGTGGCTGTCCCTCATTCAGGGTGGGGACCTGCACAACTCCCAAGCCAGACGGACATTTCACAGCAGGCCAATGTTGGCACCTAAGATTGACTAGACTGTCAACAAGTCAGCCATGTTTTCTCTGATGACATAGCCCAGAGTCCAAGATCCTCACTGACTTGTGTTTGACAGAGCCCTTATAAGGAGACTGTTTACCAACAGCTGTACCCAAGCACACCTGCCAGAAACACAAGGAATGCTAGGAAATTAGCGGCTGCACTTGCTCTGCCCTGGCTTGGTGCTTTGGGCAGACACTTTAGCACACCTGGGTGCTCCCCCATCTCAGGGGGGACAAAAAGAGTCAAAGTCAATCCCTCTATTCCCTTTCACAAAGGTGAGAGTCAGGCAGGTTTTAAGCCCCAATCCTTATAACAGAAGCACTATGTTCTTACCTCAGCGGCCTGGGTCTCTTGATGGAGCAGTGTAAGACCAGTCAAATCTTCTAAGAAGGAATGTGAGGAGTTAAACACCTTTGCTAGGAAGGTGAATCCTTCTCGCTCATATTGATCAAGAACCTGCAAAACATTGGGACTTTTAGAAAGGGGCTGCACTGCCGCTGTTAGATACGCATTAAAAGATTCTGATTTCTAACAAGCACTTGCTAAAAACAGGGAGATGGCTCAGCAGGCAAAGGTGCCTACCACCAAGCCGGATGACCCAAGTTTGATCCCCAGGGCCCACAGAGTAGAAGTAACTGACACCCACAAGTTGTCCTCTGACCTCTATATGCACTCCATGGCACATGCACACATGCTCATACACACTACACACAACTATACGTAAATGAATGAATGCAATAAAAAAGTTAAAAAGAAAATAAAACATAGGGTAAACTTGCTCTCTGACAGGCTGGAGAGAGCCCGGTCAGTGAGGAACTTACTCTTGCAGAGGACCTGGGCTTAGCTCCCAGTACCTACCATCAGGTGGCTCAAAACTGGCTGTAACTCTAGCTTCAGGCAACCTGATGCCTCTGTACTCACATAAAGACATGACAGATGGCCACACACACATATTCTCTCTCTCTCTCTCTCTCTCTCTCTCTCTCTCTCTCTCTCTCTCTTAAAAATATGTAGGAAGGAATATAGGAGGACTGAGTATTTACTCTTTGCCTCTGCTTGGGAGAGTCATGACATCTGTGTAGATGCCAACTTCTCCAATAAAGTAAGTTTCCTGCAAGTTCACTCAATGTTCTACAAGACTCAAGCTACTGGGCCCAAGACTCAATTGTTACAAATAAATAACAGATGAGGGAAAATCCAAGACAAAATGGAAAGTAATCAAGGGAGTGGGCAGGACAAAATGATCTGTTAGAAACCTGACAGCCCAGCTAGCAAAAAAGCATGTTAAAACTGTTAGAAACAGAACAGTAAAGGTCAACACGAGTACCCCAAACAAGGACAAGCAACACAAGAATATGCTCAACATCCTGTGATCAAAGACACACCAAAAGGGTTGCAAAGTCAGGGTATGGGACACTAGAGACTTCCCTAAAGTATCTGAGGAGACCATTTAGCAGTTGAGTACTTACATGCTACGACTCAGCGACCCTTACATATATAAACAAAGATGTGCGCGTAGGAGCATCGGCAGCCAGAAACAAGTGTTCCTGGCAACACTATTCATGCTAACCAAACTAGGGTCACTTACGTGACTAGTCAGAATGGATGATGAAATGAATGAAATATATAGCAATAGGAATTAAAAATAAATACACGTGTCAAACATTACAGAAGGAAGAACCTGTATGCATGTCACAATTACCTTTATACAAAGGTAAAAATAAAAATAGGTAAAACTAATCTAGGGTTTTATAACTCAAGATTGAGGTGGACCTATGGAGAGACTGTACCTAGAAGAGAGATGCTCAGGGTGGTCCATGGTGTTAACAATGTCTGGGTGCTGGGTACATAAACCACCTGTTGTGAGAGTCCATCTGAGCAGTTAAGCTGTGTACAGGATTCCCATAAGCATGTCATCCTTCACAAAACAGGCCAAAAGATGACAGGCCAGTCACCTTGACAGAGAACAAAAGTTCTCAGAACAAACCATATGACTGTCATACCCAGTGATCACAGTAGCTGTCAACTGAAGGGCAGGCAGTGAGCTGCAGGGCCTGGGAAGTTCTAGAACCCAGAAGAGACAGGTGGTGTGGTGTGAAAAAGACAGCAGACAGAGGTACATCCAGGAGTCAGTGTACATGTGAACAGACACCCGAGAAGCAGTAAGTCACGAAGGAGAATTTAAAAAATTCTCCTTTTGGAAAAGCATAAATACCACACTTCAGCAATTTCACTTGTGAAAGTTTCCGAGCAGCTGTCTGTAGCATGAACACAGATGTAACACTGCTCACTGAACCACTGTAGCAAAAAACCTTGAAAACAGATATCTGACAGGGGACTATGCAGCCATATTATGCCGCATTTACAATCAGTGGCATATCCTGTAACTCATTATAAAACACACATGGCTCTGAACAACTGGTACAAATTGATTTCCAAGATATAGCAATATATTAAACAAAGCCAATATCCAGACTGTGCATGTAGTAGTGTGTTTAAGGGATAGAGGGGGGATACAAAAGGGGGAAACCAGGCTCATATGTTCCTTCAATGGTCTCAGTGTTCTGCATCTGAAAATCTCAAAATAGGCTGAGTGCTGGTTCGGTGTCACAGGCAAAACTATCCACATGGTCTCCTGTGGCTAGTCAGATTCAGGCATACTACAGATACTGCATAAAGCTGCCCTCAGGCCGTGAGTATAACCTGCTTAAGAAGTACAGGTGGGCTTAGTGTTCAGGGCCAGCTCCCCTGCCCCAGGCAGTATGGAAGTTAAGAAGGAGCAGAGATTTGTGGGAAAGTCAGGGTCTGGGGCTGGAGGAGAGCGGAGGGGAGGAGGGGAGGCATCTCAGCAGTGCTGGGTAGCTGAGTTAAGTGCTTGCTTAGGACAGGCCAGCTTGGGGAAAAGGTGAATGAGGCTACATCTATGGGTCCCCTAGCTGGATAAAAATATGAGATACTTAGGAACCAACAGCATCAAGAAGGGGCTGAGAAAGGTGGGCACTCCCAGGGGCAGAGGTAGGGGGATCTCCATACACTCAAGGCCAGCCTGGTGTACACTGCCAGTTCCAGGCTAGCCAGGGCTACACAGTGAGATTCTGTCTCAAACCAAACCAAACCAAACCAAACCAAACCAAACCAAACCAAACCAAACCAAACCAAACCAAACCAAACCAAACCAAACCAAACCAAACCAAACCAGGGGGCTGAGAAGAGCCCAAGCAGGGAGAAAATGATCCATAGGCTACAGGTCACCCTGGGAGACCTGGAGAGTTGAAGAGCCTGGCTCAGTTGTAGTCATCAGCTTGACAGGCCAATGCATGGGTTTTAGAAATCACTTAAGAGCTGGGCTATGGTGGCATAAGCCTTTAATCCCAGCACTCTAGGTGATCTTTGAGCTTGAGGCCAGCCTGGTCTGTAGTAAGAGCAAGGGCCGTCTCAAAAATAAATAAATAAATAAATAAATACACAACAACAACAAAAATAGAAAACATTTAATAAATATGGATTACCTCACCCTCAATAATAAGATTCCTCACAAATCAGAATGGTGTCTCAGAAGAACAGGTATTCAAATTAAAAGAGCTAAGAGTAAGTCTGATCTATTTAATGATGACTTAGTCTACTTAGTGATGACTTAGTGGGAGTGAATCTTTTGTTGGATCTTGGTTGAACTCTTGGACTTTAAGCCCTTGTTTCTACAGATCACTATGTAACACTACAAGTCTGTGAGCAGAGGAAGGACAGCAAGGACAAATGAAAGACAGGCAGCCTGTACCCAGGGTAAATATGTGGAAAAACTTGATCCTCTTGGGGTGTGTGGATTCATGCACAGACCTCCAGTGCTGTGAGTTAAACTGCCGAACCCAAGCAGCTTGTGAAAGGTATTATTTAGGCCTTTCTCCTCCTAGAAGGGGCTTAGTCTTCTTAGAGGATGGAATGTGTCTACAACTATAAAACCAAACAAAGAAGAGAAGGGAGGGTGGAAGATAAAGTGCATCTACCAGTAACTCCAACCTACAGGACGCAAAGCACCGCCCTTAAGCTAACAAGGGTGCTGAGCAGCAAATCCCTAAGGAAAGCTACAAGTTTCCCACAGGTCGGGAAGATTCTCCTAAATAAAGCAGTGGTGCATCCCGCCTGCTTCTGCTCACTCCGCCCACTTGGGTTCACTCTGCCCGCTTCTGCTCACTCCGCCCACTTGGGTTCGCTCCGCCCACTTCTCACTCCGCCCACTTCCACTCACACCCTCGACCACCCTAGCCTAATCTGCCATAAAGGTGCTCATTTAATGGTCAGAAGACAACCTGTGGGAGTCAGTTCTCTTCTTTCATCATTTGGGTCCTGGAGATTGAACTCAGGTTGCCAGGTTGGTGACAAGCACCTTTACTCCTGAGGAAGGACTTGCCGGCCCAGTGTTCACTCTTGTCTAATGATACCTGTCCTTTCCTGATCTGAGCCTTTGCTTAACTATTTTGCACAGTAGGTTTTTGTTATTTATGATATATACAGAAACATATCTCTGAACTAAGATGGTAGAATGTTTTTGCAGAGACAATGCCAGGAGCACCACACTCCCTCTGAGACTGTGCTAACTCTTGCTCTTTGCTCTGTCAAATCCATAGTCTACAGCTAAGCACTGAAGCCCACCAAAGCCTTCCAATTCTGGGCTACTCTGGAGAAGGCTTTCATAGCGGCTCCAATCTCCTGATGATAAGAAATAATTTTTTCTTTAAAAAGTATTTTTATTACATTTATTTATTTGTTTAGTTGGTGTATAGGTTATATGTAGGTGTGTTTGCTAGAACACAGAAAAACCTGTGGAAGTTAGTTTTCTCTTTTGACTATGTGGGGTGGGGCCCAGGGACCTAACTCAAGTCAACAGCCTTGACAGCAAGCACCATTCCCCAACTGAGCCACTGACTGGCTAAGTGTGATGGCTTTCATCTAATGAAAAGCGAATGGGTTCTTTTTCCTTCCTTCCTTCCTTCCTTCCTTCCTTCCTTCCTTCCTTCCTTCCTTCCTTCCTTCCTTCCTTCCTTCCTTCCCTTCTTTCCTTCCTTCCTTCCTCTTTCCTTCCTTTCTTCCCTTCTTCTTTTCCCTTCTTTCCTTCCTCTCTTCTCTTCCTTCCCTTCCATGTATGTGAGCTTGCATGAATTTATGTGCACCACATGAAACAGGTGTTCATAGAGGCTAGAGGGAATTGGATCCCCTGAAACTGGAGTTACAGGTAGTTGTGAGTGGCTTTTGTGGTTTCTGGGAACCAGTCCAGGGTCCTCAGCAAAACCACTATACACTCTTAACCACTGAGCCAATCTCTCTAGCCCCTTGTCTATTATTCTTAACAAGGTCAGCACAAAATACACAGCCCAGTCTAAACAGCAGCTTATACGGTTTTAATGGGGATGTAAATGCACAGGTTCTGGAAAGCTGCTGTTACGTCACCTTTGTCTAGGCATTATACTTCCTTGCACATGATGATTCAAAACTATACATGGCACCTATTTCTACAACACTTACTTAGTTGAGGTCATCAAGCAAAAATCTGTTTCCTACATTGAAGTTGCAGGCAGACTAAACAGGACGTTTAAGAAAGCAGACAGCCAGAGGGAACATACACTAGGCAGGAATACCCACACTGTGACACCAGAGGGCTCTGGAAGCCTCGGGAAGACTGCTAGGAGGAAGAAGCCCCCCTGCCTTTGAGGTTTTACAGCCCAGAGCTCAACTAGTAGTTCTCAGAGTGAATATCAGAGAAAGCAGCTCTGCTCCCAGCAGGGGAGTTAGAGTAGCTACTCTTTTAACACAGGCAAGGCAGAGAGCAGACCCTAACAGCCTGCGAAGGGAAATACCCACCTGCCCTGCCCACAGAGGAGGGAATGAGACCCCAGTCATCACATTCACAGTCCCAAGGCTCAGGGGCTAGTGGGTGTCCCCTTTCCCCTTATCCTGTCTGCCCCTGCTTCAGTAAGTCCCATTTACATTTTTCTTTATAAGGCATCATTTCTAGCTATGAAAATACAAGGCAGGCTAACTAAAGGCAAAACCAGTTTGAACAGACAAAGTAAACACCCAAACCAGACATGGTAAGCATGCTGGGATTAGCAGACCAGAAGCTGAAGCAACTTGAGTCAACACAATGAGAACACACATGGAAAACAATACGAAGGGGGGAGGGGACCTAACAAGACACAACAAAGGCTTTACAATTTTTATTTTAAATTACATGTATGTGCCTATGTGGATATGTGCACATGAGTGCAGGTGTCTATGGCGGTCAGAAAGGGAGTCACAGAGGAACTGAACTCAGGTCCTCTGCTCAGCAGGTCATGCTCTTGACTGCTGAGCCATCTCCAGCCCCGCATCTGGCATTGTGGGTTACAGGGATTGAATCCAGGTTGTTAGGCTTGCCTACCTAATGCTTTTACCCACTGAGCCACCTCTCTGCCCTATTTTTCTGATTCTTTATCTGTTCAGAATAACAATGTGTATGTGATAATGAATGCTTACACGTGTCACTCACATATATGTACATGTGCTTACACATGTGTAACTGAAATGAGTGGCAGCAGTGACACAAGGCCAGGAAGGACGGATTAGGACACTGTGTTAATATAAGGTGTCCATCCCCTGTGACGGGTACAGCACTGCAGAACAGTAGCGCTGTAGCAGCTGAAGGTTTATTAAGCTCTTGGGCAGTGTAGTGGTTTGAATGAGAATGGCCTCCATAGGTTCAAGTGTTTGAATGCTTCATCCCCGTTAGAGGAGCTGTTTGGGCAGAATTAGGAGATGTTGCCTTTCTGGAATAAGTGTGTCACTGTGGGCTTTGAGATTTCAAAAGCTCGTCATGCCAGGTCCAGTTCTATGATCTCACTGCCTGCAACTTGATTAGATGTGAGCTCTCAACTACTGCTCCAGCACCTTGCCTTCCTGCCTGGCTGTGGCCACAGTCCCTGCCACGATTACTATAGACCAACCGTTTGAGACTCTAAGCAAGCCCCCAATTTAATGCTTTTCTGCTATGAGTTGCCTTGGTCATGGTGTCTCCTCACAGAAATAAAATAGTAACTAATACAGGCAGATATTAGAAAAGATAAAATTATAACATATAGCTAAGAAAGGAAAACACTGCAGCAGGCTGGTACCAGCTCTAGTGGGCCCTGGGCATCAGTAGGTTCTTCATCTGTAGACTCAACAATCACAGATGGCAAATATTTAAAGAAAAAAAAATTCCAGCTGCATCTGTACTAAACATATTGTGTGTGTGTGTGTGTGTGTGTGATGTCCACTACAGAATTCACAGCCATTTAGAACATTGTAGTATGCTAGGCTCTATAGACAATTTACAGATGATTGAAGCAGAGTAGAGGATATATGCACAGGTTATATGCAAATACTATGCATGCTATGTAAGAGATGTGCATGCTTCTTGCTGTGCTGGGACTGGAAGCCAAGGCTTTGTGCATAGTAAGCAAGTGTCCACTCACTGGACTGCACCCTCGGCCAGGTTATCTACAGACTAACAGCTTAAAAGTAAATGTAGAAAAAGGTACTGTGTTAACAGAATTCTAAGAAGAGAATATAAGTTTTTGAGAAGACTTCAAAACAAGTAAAGTTGCCAAATAAAACGAGTGGCTCTACAATGCACAGCTCATAAGTCTCCCAAGAAGGCATGGCTCTTGCTTCTTTGGTTTTGATTTTCCCTGCAACAAATGGAATTCAGGACCTCAAACATGTGAGACAAGTTTTCTATCACCTCTGAGTTCTGTTGCCAGCACTGTAATATCTGCCCCTCCCTCCCTTCCTCTGTGTGCGTGTGTGTGTGTGTGTGTGTGTGTGTGTGTGTGTGTGTGTGTTTATAGGTGCTTATGAAGATAGGATGTGGAAGTGTGTTATCTGTCTGCATACACATATATGCAGGTGCGTGTAAAGATAGGATGTGGAGGTGTGTGGGGGTGTGTACACATGTGTACAGGTGCGTATGAAGATAGGGTGTGGAGAGGTGTGTGTGTCTGTGTGTGGAGGTGTGTGAGTCTGTGTGTGGAGGTGTGCACCCATAGTCCCAGCTGAGGCATGAAGATCAATTAAGTCCAGGAGTTGGAGACTGTGGAATACATGACAATCAGCTGTCTGCATCAAGTTTGTCATCAATATGGTGACTTTCTGGGGGCAGAGAACAACAGGAGTTGACTAAGGACAGGTGTACTGGCACAGGTCAGAAAAGGAGCAGGTTTGGTGAGCATGGGGACTCACAGACAACACTGGCTGGCTTTCCTTGATCAGTCTCCACCTTTCTCTTCTCAGACAGTGCTTCTCATTGAAACTGAAACCCACTGACCTGAGCTTTCGGGATCCTCTAGTCTCTGTCTCAAACAAGACAGAGGTTCAGGCATGCACCCTCATACCCAGCTTTTTATGTAAGTGTTGGGGACTCAAACTCAGGTTTTCCTTCTTGTCAGCAGTCACTTTATTGACTTAATTATTTCCCAAGTCACACCAAAATATCAGAGTCTAGAGATAACTAGGGGAAAGTCCATGCAGGGAGGAGGTGAAGCCACTGTTAGCACCAGGGATGTCCACCACGCTCTGTCAGCTCGAAGAGATGTAGCAGTCAGGAAGGTAACGAGGACACATCTGATTTCAAACTGCTACCTACCATTGAATATAACAGATATCCTCTAACTGATAACAGCCACAGAATGTTCCTTCTTCCCAGCTACGAATACTTACTGTCTTTGAAGAGGACCCATGCTTGTTCCCAGCACATGGGAGCTGCTCATAACTGCCTGTAATCCTAGCTCCAGGGAACCTGATGCTCTTTTTGGATAACTGCATGTACACAGCACCCTCCCCCACACATATATAGGCATGATTAAAAATAAAAGTAAAATTCTTTTTAAAAAGAAGTTACACAAGGCCTCTGTCAGAGCACAACAGAAAGCTGATAGTAATAAAAACTGCTGAACACAAAACCCCTGAGCTGGAGAAGCAGATCTATGTGACACAAGGGTTAGAGACAAGATGTTGAGAGAAATTAAAACTATTTTGAACTAAGTGCAAAAACAACCAGTGCATGTGAATTTCCACAGTGTAAACAGTGCTTAGAAAGAAACAGAACAGAAGGATGTGCCAGGGACAGGAAAGAACATGGCCAGTCCCCTAAGACTACGAGCAAGGGAACCTTAAAAAGAAGAGATCTTAAGTATGCTTAAAAGAGTGGTTCTCAACCTGTGGGTTGTGACCCCTGTGGGGTCAGATCTCAGATATCCTGCATATCACATATTTACATTGCAATTCATAACAGTAGCAAAATTATTGTACTGGCTAGTTTTGTGTGTCTATTTGACACAAGCTGGAGTTATCACAGAGAAAGGAGCTTCAGTTGAGAAAATGTCTCCATGAGATCCAGCAGTAAGGCATTTTCTCAATTAGTGATCAAGGGGGGAGGGCCCCTTGTGGGTGGTACCATCTGTGGGCTGGTAGTCTTGGGCTCTATAAGAACACAGGCTGAGCAAGCCAGGGGAAGCAAGCCAGTAAGAAACATCCCTCCATGGCCTCTGCATCAGCTCCTGCTTCCTGACCTGCTTGAGTTCTAGTCCTGACTTCCTTTTGTGATGAACAGCAGCATGGAAGTGTAAGCTGAATAAACCCTTTCCTCCCCAACATGCATCTTGGTCATGATGTTTGTGCAGAAATAGAAACCCTGACTAAGACAATTATATTTATGAAGCAGCAATGAGATAACTTTATGGTTGGGGGTCATCACAGCATGAGGAACTGTATTAAAGGATCTCGACGCTAGGAAGGTTGAGAACCACCGGCTTAAAAAAATCAAATTCCTGACCTAGCTTCTTTCTTTTAAAAAAAAAAAAAAAAAAATTGAGCTAATAATTAAGATCCTTTCTTCCCTGAAAAGCAACAGGCCCAGAACTGTCATAGATTTTAAAATACACTAACCAGGTGTGGTGGCATGTGCCTGTAACCCCAGGACCTGGGAGACAGAAGCAGAAGGGTTATTTGAAGCTTGAAGCAAGCCTGGTCTCAGAGAAATTCCAGACTAGCAAGAACCACACAGTGAGACCCTGTCTCAATAGATAAAGAAGTAAAAGCAGTCAGTGTCAAGGCTGGTTTAACAACCAAGTGTCTAAGGTCCACTGTTGCAGCAAGAGGCTAAACAAGTACACGATCACATCAGTAATTTTATAAAAATATTTGGCAAAGTCAAAAACTTATATATGACAAAACTCTTACTAAATGAGAAAAAAAAATTTCTTAAATGTAATTTCTACAAATAATCTACCGTTAATCCTCCCCATTCCCTCCCTGCCTCCCTCTGTTCCTTCCTTTTAAACAGATATTATTTTACTACATGCCTGGGCTAGCCTGGAATTCATGATGCTCCTGCCTCGGTCTTCTCAGTTCTAGTACTACAGTGTGCATAACCACACCCTGTGTCTCAGGTAATTCTGAGTAGGCAAATGGAAGAGCTAAATAAATGGAGGGTGCACTAGGCCTGCGAATGGGAGGATGAGCTGCACCAAATGCTGGTTCTCCCAGCATAACCTACAGAACTGATGGGATCCCAAGGAAACCCCAGCAGGTGTCAAGGATAAGAGTCCCGGGACTTTATAGGGAAGCAGAGGGATCCAGAAGAGCCAACACTGCATGAAAGGAGAACTGTCAGGGACTGCCCTAACCCAAGGTTAAGATCTACCGTACAACTGCAGTCATAATGACAGTAGGGTTGACCAAAGAACAGACAACTGGACCAGTGGGACAGAACAGAGGGCTCAGAAACAGACCCACAAAAATGTCACCTGACAGAGGAGTAAAGGTGATACAGTGAAATAGTCCTTTCAACAAATGACACCGGGACAGCTGGATAGCCACACATAAAAACCTGCACACCATCAACTCAAACTGGGTCACAGGCCTGGATGTAGAATGCAGACCTATAAAGCTAGTAGAGGTAATGGGGAAATCCAGTCTTGGTGCCAAAAGTATGATCTGTGGGAGGAGGAACTGGGGAGCTGATTTCTATTAAAGTGAAACTTTTCAGCCAAGAGAAAAAAGGTATCATAAAGAGAGAGAAGTCGCGCGCTCATGGGGAGAAATGGCAAAGGTGTATGAAGAAGGACCGCCACCAGACAGACAGATAAGCAAATAAATCATGCTTCAAGCCCATGTGTAAGATTACAAGTCATGAGGTCTAAAAATGGGCCAAAGACCTCAATACACATCTAACTGAAGAAGAGTCATGGAAGTAAGCACGCATGTGACAGGTCCTTCACACCACCTGTCACCAGAAGAATACAAGCTACAACCATTGTGGGCCATTGCCGAATAGCTATCAGGCTGGCTGACAGATGCTGTAAGGATTTGAACTGGTAGAAATGTCACTCACTGCTGGCAGAGACCCATGGCCCTTTGGAAGGTATTCATGGTTTCTTACAAAACCAAGGCTACTCTTCCATCCGACCCAGTAAAGACTAGAAGACACTAGTACACTAAAGCTGGCGCACAGATGTGACAGAAACTACTTGTTTCCATCCAAACTGCTCTGCAGTAGACGAACGAATGGCACAAAACAGTGGTGTAAATAACCAGTGCCGCAGGACAAGGACTGATACTTAGCACCGAAAGAAAAAGAGCCATCAGGCCCTCAAGAAACACAGCAGGTTACAAGTGTCTGATGCAGGGAGTACACAGAGCAGATAAATGTGCATAAGCCAGCCAAGGGGTATGTGCTGTATCCTCTATGTGATGTTATAGAAGGCAGAACTATGGAGCCTTAAGATCAATGGAGCAGTGGGCGGGAAGTAGGTGTGTTCAACCATACTTACTATACACAAATATACTATACTCACAAATGTTTAAAGAAGATATTTGAAAGGTCATCGGTCAGGGCAGTGGTGGTACTGTCTGCCACTGTACCTTCATATATTTGCCCAAAACATATAAAATGTACAGCATTAAAACAACCTTGGGGCTGGAGAGATGGCTCAGTGGTTAAGAGCACTAACTGTTCTTCCAGAGGCTCTAAGTTCAATTCCCAGCAACCACATGGTGACTCATAACCATCTGTAATGGGATCCAGTGCCCTCTTCTGGTGTGTCTGAAGACATTAACAGTGTACTCACATATGTAAAATAAATAAATTAAAAAAAAAAAAGTGAACTTTGATGTAAACTATGGGTTTTAAATGATAGGTATCAATGTGGGGTTACAACCTGGGTGATCACACTCCAGGAAGGGGCTACAGTAGCGAGGAAGCTGTGTCCATGCGGAGCGTGAGTGGGATATCTCTGGATTCCCCTCTTAACTTTGCTATGCATCTAAAACTGCTAAAGAAAAAAAAAGTCTCACAGACAATTTAGGAGTAACCTGCCCAATGCCCCAATATGATGACAGAAGGCTATGGCTAGGCACACCAGGTCCTGCCATTCCCACTCATTCTAAGAGAACACATGAATAAGACTCTTTTCCCTCCTCCCTTAGGGCCAGTCATGCAGCTGGTTGTGTCTGCAGAGGCCTTACTTCACAGTGAGGCAAGCCTTTAGTTTCTTAGGACTTTTATGGACGGAGTCACTGCAGAGGGAAGCTCTCTGTTCTGGGTAAGGGGTGGGCACATTACTAGTAGGACACACAGCTATCATCCTAGCCTAGTCTGTCTGCATGTTCTGTTGAACACAGACAGGCAAGACCTACTCATAAAGCCAGGCCTAGAAAGTGGACAGATCTGAGGTAAAGGTGCGAAGAGTTGTTGCAAATTGGAGCACTCCCTGGGCTGCTGCCAGCATGTCAAGAACGCAGGCCATGTGACCCTAAAGTCACTGTAGAGTGCTCACTGCTGTCCAGTCCACATGGAAACTGGGCAAAAAGGTCATGCAGAGGACTCAAGAAGTTTTCACATCAAAACACCTCAGCTGCCTTTAAACTTGATATGACCAACCGGGAAAGAGTATCCGGTATCATTGTATTTTGATCAGAATCAAAGGGTTGGTCAGAATCAAATCTAGATGCTGGTGTTTGCATGAGTTACTGGGATATCATACAACTATACTAAACAGAATCAAAGAGCCATTTTGCTGGGACCACACAAAAAATAAAACTTCTATTGAGGTCAATTGAGAAGGAAAGATGTGGGAGGTTGGTATGCACTCAGGACCATACACAGGGAACACTTCCCATCCTAGAGCTCATCTCCCCAGTTACTGAGAAGAGATTTCAGGCAGACATTGAGCAAGAATGAATCCCAGCAGGAGCGCTATGCATCTGCCCCTAAAATATATGATTGTCCCCAAATTAAATTTACAGAAACAAAAAATACATGATGGTGAGGCAGAAAGTACCCCCCAAAACAGTAGAGTGAAATTCCCGAGCATATCCTCCTCACTCATTAGGAGAAAGGGAACAGCTACGCATTTTGGACTTTTGTTCAAGAAAAACATAGACCTGGCAAAAATAACCGGTTTGTTTGTGTTTTTGTTGTTTTTTTTTTTAAAGAATTATTTATTTACTTAATGTATATGAGTACACTCTCACTGTCTTCAGACACACCAGAAGAGGATGCCAGATCCCATCACAGATGGTTGTGAGCCACCATGTGGTTGCTGGGAATTGAACTCAGGACCTCTGGAAGAGCAGTTAGTGCTCTTAACCATCTCTCCAGTCCCCTTGTTGTTGGTTTTTTAATTTTAACTTTCCTTGTGCAAATCCTTTCCACCTTAAACTTCACAGGAGACTTGAAAACCACTGATAACTATGTACATGGAGTTTCTAGGAGGGGCAGCTTTGGGTGAGAGTTAACTTCCCAGCCTGAGCTAAATTCTCAGATAATTGCCACCTTTAGAAACTCCTGCAAGAGTTTCTCCTCTTAATCGGTCCTTATTTGACCCGACTCAGAACTGAGCTACTGTGAAGTCTCTTTTCTGGGCCAGTGCCCATAGACTAGTTTGTTTAAAATAATCAGCTCTTAAGGTGGTAGGCAGGTTAGCAGTCTGAGCAAAATGGAGCCCATCAAAAAAATGTTCAGGAAGATGTGGGAACTGTCCCTGGTGGCTCTGATGAGCTCAGTGTATTCTTGGCAATGCAGAAGAGCACGTATGGGCATGATGCTCCAAACAACCTATGAGCTCAGCCGAGCTCTGGGAAGGCCTGGGTGCTCAGTGCGGCTGACCTGAGCATCGTGCCAGCAGGGGATAAAAGGCAGGGCAGGATTACTAACTGCCTGCCTGCTCATGGAAGCATGTCCCAGCGTGTACAGAACCCCCTGTCAGAGCCTGGAAGGGGCATTTAAGGAAATCTCTATTTACTCCTGACCACAAAGCTAACTGAGCAGAGACTCTAATACCACGCAGGACTAGATTGCAACCTAACAAAATCCAAGTCAAATAGTTCAAAAAAGTCACTGAAAATAGCAAACACTGAAAGAACAAGCCACAGAGCAGAGAATCTGATGGTCCGACTGGAGGCACTAGTACTCAAAAGGTCCAGTTCTCTAAGGGGTGAGTATGTATGATCAAAATACATCATCTGTATGTGTGAAGATGTCATAGTAAACCCATTATTATGAAACATGGGAATCCAAGAGAAGGATTTGCTATTTTTTAATAAACATTTTCTAAAAATAAACTCCCCACATATTTGTTTATTTATTCTATGTTTGAGTTTGCCTATATGAGTTGACATTGAACAAGGGTCCTCTGCAATCACAGAAGTGCTCTTAATCACCCAGCCATCTCTCCAGCCTCAACAACCATTTCTTAAGAACTGACCAGAATTTCACAAGCACAACTTAGTCCTGTCAGAGGGAGCACCCCTGACCTCATCAGCAGGCTTACTACGTCATCACTACAGGAATCCCTGGGAACAGTCTCAGACTGTGTATGAACTATATGTAGCTTGCTCTTAGATGGACTCATTAGAAACTCTTCTGACTCTGCATTTGACAAGGGTTTCTTAGCTTAACTGACAACATGGGCAACTGGAGAAAACAGATGTGTTTTTACTTCACTAAACCTTAAAGTTTTGTTTCCAAAGATTACAGTAGGGTAAAGGGTAGTCAGAGAATGGAAACTGTCTATACTATACTATACTATACTATACTATACTATACTATACTATACTATACTATACTATACTATACATGATGCTAGTAATGCAGTGTATGGTACCCAGAACCTATCAATCACCCTGACAACCCTCAGTAAAAACACAACTGATACATGGCTTAGCTAAAGGTATAAAAGTGGTTACAGAAAGACATCCAACATCACGGGTCCCTAGGGTACACTTTAGAACCTCAGGGAGATGGACACTGCCTCGTATGTACCTACTGGACACCACCCTACACCTGTAGGTGACTGTAAGAAAACTAAAAAGGAAGACTGGAGTGGCACAGTGTCTTCTAGACAGGACAAGACTCACAGTACCCGAGTTTGCCAGGACAAGATCAAACTAGTCAACAGTCTAGAGAAGAGAGTGGGAAGGAGTTCAAGACCCCCACCCCTACTGAGGGAGCCAATTCTCTTTAAGGGTGTGGCCTCTGGTAAGTCCACCATGCTCCAGGACATGGCCACACACACACACACACACACACACACACACACACACACACACACACAATTTGTTGACATTGAACAAGGGTCCACACATTTGTGTGTGTGTATATGTGTGTATATATATGTGTATATATATATGCAGTTCAAATTGGACATAATAGATTATTTTAAAAAACAAGCAAGCAAGCAAATAAAAATCCAGGACACAAAGCTAGAGGTGGATCTGGGGAGAGAAGTGGGGGTAAATATGATAAAAACACATAGTATGAGGTTATCAAAGAATGAAACTATTGTATCTGAAAACAGACAGCAATGGTATAAGAACTGGAACCTTCCTACACTGCTGCTGAGGTAAAGTGGCACAGCTGTCAGAGACATGAAAACCTGTCTTCACACAAACATTCCCAGCAACTCAAGGTGGACACAATCTCTGTGCCCATCAACTGACAAGCATGGATCTGGCCAACAGGGCATCATTCACCCCTGAAAAGAGGAAGGCACTGGAACGCTATGGTGTGAAAAAGCCTTGAAAACATCATGCAGAGTGTAAGTAGCCATTCTCAAAAGCCACATTAACATGAACTGTCCTAACTAGGAAAGTGCAGAGAGACTGGACCTAGGCAGATGCTTGACAGTGTCAGAGAGGAGGACAAGCTGGGGGGGTTATGGATGGGTAGAAAGCTCGTGCGGGGACTGACAACGACATGGTGGACTCCGCATGATGGTCGTACAGCTTTCAGAATGTACGGGGAAAAGACAACTGAACTGTACTTTTAAAATGTAAACATTTATCATAGTGTGATTTCCACCTTAAACACATGCCCAGACCCAGTGAAACTCAGGATGAGGACCAATGGAGCAGCTGAAACACCGCCTGGCAGATGAACACACCCATCATGTGGGGACTTCCAGGAAAGGCTTCCTGGCCAAGAGTCATTTCTCATCAGCTAAGTAAGTACCAAGGCCATTTTCCATTAGAATTGTTCAACCATTTATCATGTCCTGTCAGCTAAGTAAGTACCAAGGCCGTTTTCTGCTAGACTCTTTCAATTATGTGTCATTTCCTGCCGGCTAAGTCAGTACTGACTTAAGGTGATCACCATAAAGACCAAGAGTACATCTAAAGAGCTGCGAGATGTAGAATATCACAGGGAAGGAAAACGGGGAGAGAGTTTATCTGCAGTCTGCAAACACGGCAGTGAGAGAGAACCACTGGAAAAGCTAATGTGGAAAGGATGGAGGGGTGGAAAGAAGAAATTCAGGAAGGAGAGGAGGAGGCAAAGGAGGGATGAGTGGGAGGGGGAAAGAAAGGGGAAGAGAAACAGAAAAAAAGTTAAGGAAATGCTCACCTGCCACCTGAACCACCCCTGCTTCTATGAGGTGACTTGTCTTTTTAATTCCATCAGAACCTAAACTATGGCACCCTACCAAGCTGAGTAATGACCAGTTATCGCAGTAACCATTCACTGTTGATTCTATGATCAATCCTGCTCTCTTTGGGTTTACTACTGGAGGTTATCAGTCCAGGGAGGGAGTCTTCCAACAAGGACAGGAGCCAACACGGCAAACTGGAGACAGAGCTGCCCTGGGGCCTTCAGAGCCAGGAATGATCAGCACGACTGGCGGCATCTGAGACTCGCTGGGGTTTCTTGGTTTCTTTTAGAAAGCCAGGGATTGGAAACATTCCTCATGGAGAGGTGAGCATCTGAAGACACAGGCACCGTGTGTGTGTGAGCATCCGAGGACACAGAAGCTGTGCCTACAGCTGTTTTTGCCCAGTGACAGGCTTTGGCCTCAAGTGTACACAGCAAGATGCTAGTTTTTATTTCTTGCCAACGGCACCCTCATTAGTTTCTATACATCTTAGGAAGAGAGGAACCAAAGGTGCTTTCCTACCTGAGACTTAACTACATTTAAAAGAAAAAATCCAACTATGAAACATGACTAATTCACAGGGGGAAAAAAGTCCTAAAACTGATTGAGTAAATTACAGGCTTCCAGGTTGCATTCTTTAGTGTAATGTTTCTCCTCCCTCCCCCTGTGTGCACGAGTGTACATGTACGATCCATATACAGAAGCCCTTGGAGGTTAGAAGAGGACATTAGATCCTCTGGAGAGTTACAGATGGTTGCTTAGCAGCCATAGGTACTAGGAATCAAGCCTGTGACTTCTGTAAGAGTGGTCAGTTCTCTTAAGCACTGAGCCATTGCCCTAGCCCTCTAAAGCTTTATTGATGATGACACATCAGTAAATAGTTATTAAAATCTATTGAAGTCCACACTTGCAATGGGGGGACAGTTACAGTACATACTCCTACTTCAAGGAAGTTGTTAAAGTAAGACACTCCAAAACTTCGGATTTGGTTTCAAGCCCAAAGTCTTTTGTTTTTAAGTTAGGCATGGTATATGGTGGTATATGCTTGTAACTCAGAACTAGGGAGATAGACAGGTGGACTCATGGGGCTTGCTCGCCAGCCAGCCAGCCTATTGAGCAAGTTCCAGGCTAGTAAGCAACTATAGTGGTTTGAATAAGAAATACCCCCCCCCCCCCGTAGGCTCTGGCATTTGAACACTGATCCCCAGGTGGTGGTGCCATTAATGGGGGGGGGGAGGTGATGTCTGGGAAATGTGGTCTTACTAGAAGAAGTATATGATATGGGCTTTGAGATCTAAAATACTTGTGTCATTTTGAGTATTCTCTCTGCTTTGTGCTTGTGGTTTAAAACGCGAGCTCTCAGCATCCTGCTCTACTTGCCATGCCTGCCTGTGATCGGTGGCCCACCACTGTGAACTCTAGCTCTCTGGAACTATAAGACAAAAGAAACTCTTCTGTAAGTTGCTTTGGTTATGGTGTTTTATATCAGCAACAAAAAAGCATCTAATATAAGGTAGATGGTGTCTAAGGAACAAAATACCTGAGGTTGTCCTCTGACACCCCCTCCCCCAGAGCACAAATATCAATAATGTCAACATTTCTATAATTGTTGATGTTTTATCTCTGCTATTATGTGGTATAGTACCCCACTCCCTGTGCTCTTCTGGAGAAAGGGTGCCTGGAGGTTCTGTGTGGTCATCAGCTGGATGCACACAGGCTGCCCAGACACCTCCAGCAGACCTCAACCTTCATTATCATCTCCTTTCCATGCTAAAAGACACAGCCACCAGGATCCCCACAGTTTACATAGAATCACTACGCTTGCATCCAGGAAGGACCACAAACAACGAAAGACAACAAGTGGTCTGGACTCCAGCAAGCCAGCTGAACACTCCCTTCTGGTTTTGTTGCTGTGTGTCTGTGACTGGGTGGAGAAGGTGTCTGTGAGTTAGGCTCCCCTGACCCTCTCACTGTGTGAGCTTCTGTCTTTGGTGCTCAGCCTGAGCTTCAGTTTCCAGCTTTGCAGAAGCAAATGGAAGAGGATCCCAGCATAATAAAAGTGGGTGACTTCTGAGCCTGTCCTGAGGGTTGAGTGTGGGAGAGTTGGCCCCGCCACTCATCTGCTGCGAGGTGGTATGGGCACGAGGTTGATGCCCTTTGTACCCTTGCCCCTCGACACCTGCATCGATGGCTGCAGCACTTGGGAGAGTGGGTCCCAGGCCTCATCTGGGCAGCACAATGGAGCTGGCCCTGTAGCATGGGTACAGGTGAGCTGGCCCCTGAGAAAATGAGAGTGGGAGAGCAAAGCCTACTCCTTGCTGGTGGTGGTATTGGGTGGGCTACTTGGAGTAGTGCTGGAGAGCTCACCCTGCCCAGATCCAGGGCTAGAGTTGGCCTGCCCCAAAATCTACACCATCTATGAACTGTTGGAGTCTATGAAAAGGGAGGCCCCACTGAGCCAAAGCTGCAGGATCTCTGTGACACAGGGCAACAGTAGGATAACCGGGAGGAGTTCCAGTGAGGATCCAATATTGATTGTGTGACCTCAAAGCAGACCAATGACTCATCTCAATGAACATTTACGAGATGTGTGGACAGAGGGATACACCGTGGGACACACTGTGACATACTACAGCTTCCATGATGAGATGTTTACTATGCTTTGCTTTATTTTGTTGTTTTATTTTATTTTATTTTATCTTATTTTATTTTGGGGAAGGTTGCAAAGGTGAAGGGTGGAGTAGGTGAGGAGCTGAGTAGACTGAGGTGCCTGATATGAAACCCCCAAAGAATCAATTAAAAAAGTTGAAAAACAAGAGTGGGTGACTTCAGTTCCCCAGTTTCAGTAATCCACAGCTCTCCCCAACAAAAACCAAACAGGAATATCCAAATTAATTGCCATCACCGACCAAGCAGATTGAGAATTCTATCTAAGGCCTGAAGAATGCATATTTTTCGCAGCAGTCCATGGAACTTTCTCTAAAACAGATCACATATTAGGATACAAAACAGATCAACAAATGTAGGGAAATTTAAATTCCTTGTATTCTCTTTGATCATAATGGAATAACATTGCAAATCAACGGCAAAAGAAACCCCATCCATAACACAGACAGACTCAGAGATTAAACCACATACTATTCAAAAATGAACATGTTCTTGAAATCAAGAAGGAAAATTCAGAAATCCTAGAATCAAATGAAAATGAAAACACAGCATACCAAAATGTCTGGGACACAGGAAAGCTGTCCTAAGAAGGAGGTTTATAGCTCTAAGGGTCTTCATCAAGAAAACAGAGAGATTTCAAATAAATAGCTTAGAGAAAAAAAAAAGCGCCAAACCCCAAATTAGTATACAGGAAGAAAATTTTAAAGATCAAGGCAGAAATTAATGAAATGGGAACACAGAGTTGATTCTTTGAAAAGATAAATAAAATGGATGCACTGTTAGCCAAACAAACCAAGAGAAAAAAGACTCAAATTCATAAAATCAGCTATGGGAAGGGAGTCATTATAGCAGATCCCAATGAAATTCAGAAAATCATTAGTTCTTACTTCAAAAACATATTCTACTACACTGAAAAATCTGAAATGCATTCATTACTAGATGCATCTGACCTGCCAAATTAAACCAAGGTGAAATAAATGATTTAAACAGGTTGGTAACAGTGAGACCGAAGCAGTCATTGCAAACCCCCCAACTAAAAGAGGTCTAGGCCTAGACATACGCACTGGTGAAGTTCACCAGACCTCAAAGAAGACAACACCAAGGCTTCTCCAACAGTAAGCTCCCTACAGTAAGAAAGAAGGAGCACTTCCAGGCTTGTTTCATAGAGCTAGTATAACCTCATGATCCAAAGCAGATAAAGACATAACAACAACAAAAATCACAGACCAATTTCCCTGATGAACATAAACATTAAAATACTTAACAAAATACTTGCAAGCTAAATTCAAAAATACACCAAAAAGATCATTCACCATGATCAAGTTGACTTGGTTCCAAAGATTCAGGGGTAGAGATTTAACACACACACACACACACACACACACACACACACACACACACACACACACACATACACACCCCATATATATTTTACAAATTTTATGGATGGTTCAAGAATAGACATCACAGTCATCTTGAAAGATAAAAAAATACTTTTAACAAAATTCTATATTCCTTCATGCTTAAAGTCTTGCGGAAATTTGGAATATAAGAAACACATCTCAATGTAATAAAGGCCATATATGACAAACTTACAGTCAATATTATGTTAAATGAGAAAATGCAAAACATTTCTGCTAAAACGAGGAAAGAGACAATGCTGTCCACTTCTCCACTCTCCTTCAATATAGAACCAGGAATTGTAGTTCCTTAGAGAAGGAAATAAAAGGGAAACAAATAGGAAAGGAAGAAGTTGAAGCATCTCTATTTGCAGACGACATGATTCTGTAAGTTCGGATACTCTAAAGCCTCTGCCAGAAAACTCTTACAGCTGATAAAAACCATTCAGCAAAGTAGCAGGATACAAAATTAACACACAAAAATCAGTAGCCACCAACTATGCCCAAGACAACCCCAACCTGGTGCTGCACAGCCTGGGTGGGTGGTAAGCCCACGATGACCACCAGTCTGTAATTCCTGCAGCAGCCCCCTAGGTCATGTGTGGGAACAAGGCTGGAGTGGAGTAGAAAGCTCAGAAAAGTTCTGTCAAGAAAAAGACTTCAGATACAATAGAGTTCTTCAATAACAAAGGCCTTTTGTACAATAGGGTATAGTGACCACGATAATAAGTTCCTTTACAAATAATGTCATATCATCATTGGTATATAGTTAGGGTATCTGCTACTAAGCCTAGGGATAGAAGTGTAATGGAGTTATTATGAAATCCTATTTCTATGCCAGAAGTTAATAGGAGAGCAGAGAAGGCTCCAGTTAGAGGTCATGGGCTTGGATAACTATATGATACACATGTGTTTGGTGAGTTATTATGTGTTATCATGTAAATAAAGGCTTACTAGGAGTGTAAACAGGTAAGCTTGAATAGGGGCTACTGCAAATTCTAGAAGAGTAAGTTAAATAAGAATAATAAATGTGCCGGGCAGTGGTGGCGCACGCCTTTAATCCCAGCACTTGGGAGGCAGAGGCAGGTGGATTTCTGAGTTTGAGGCCAGCCTGGTCTACAGAGTGAGTTCCAGGACAGCCAGGGCTACACCGAGAAACCCTGTCTCGAAAAAAAAAAAAAAAAAAAAAGAATAATAAATGTAATTGTGGCAGTTGTGAACTAATATAATACTAATGTAGCACTGCCAATTATATGTATTAAGAAGTATCCTTCAGTAATATGATGACCCCTGCCCAGTGCCACACTTCACAGGCAAGGCATAGCACTCCTGAGAACACTCCTGAGATGACTCCAGACATTCAGGGACCCTGGGTGCCACTAAGATAAGCAAGTTAGTGGAGGCCATGGTGGAGTCCTGGCTTGAGTTGCCACTGGGGGCTACGGCCAGGCAGATGTCCCTTGTCTGGGCTGTCACCCAGGCCATGTTGATATCTGAGGGCTGTGCAGTACTAGCCCCAGCCCTCACCTGGGCTTTGTGGGAGAGTGGATCCTGAAAGTGTGAGAGGAGAGCTGGCCCCACCTCTGGCCAGTGCAGTACTCAGGAGAGCAGCCCCACCCCTCACCCAGGAAGGCTTGGTTTTGGAGTCAGCCCTAAGAGTATGAACTTGGGAGAGCTGGTCCTGCCACTCATTAACCCTCTTCTACTTGCAGCAGGCAGAAGAGCTGGCTCTGCCCCTCACTGACTGCAACTCTTGGAAGAGCAGGCCCTGGACCTCACCTGGGCAGCACAGTAGAACTGACCCTGGTGGCAGGGGTATGAGTGAGCCAGCCTGAGAGTATGAGCACGGGAGAGATGGCCTGGCAATCTGTCTGCCTTGGGGTAGCATGGACAAGGGAGAGATGCCCTCCTCACCCCTCTAGTCCCATAGCACCTATGACAGGTAGGAGAGCTGGCCTAGGGAGAACTGGCTCTGTCCCCCACCAACTACAACACTCAGGAGAGTGGGCCCTGTGCCTCCCTTGGGCAGCACAGTAGAACTGGCCCTGTTGCAGGGACTGCAGGTGAGCCAACTCCATGGGTGTGAGAGCTGATAGTGGGAGAGCTGGCTCTACCCCTTGCTGGCTGCAGCATTGGATGAGCTAGCTGGGGCAGTTCTGGAGAGCTTGCCCTAGTGGTGTGGGTATAGAACAGCTGGCAGGCTCACCAGCTCAGGTATCTCCCAGGCCCAGATCCAGGGCTTTGAGTTGACCCACCCTAACATCTACCCCATCGATGAACTGCTGGAGTATGTGAAGGGGCCAGTTCTCCAGATTCAAAGTTGCAGGATCTCTATCACACAGGGCAATAACAGGATATCTGAGAGGAGTTCCAGTGAGGTTCCAATATTGATAGTGCAGCAGAAGCCAGAGACTTTGAAACAGAACAACGACTCATTGCAATGAACTCATTGTAAGCAAAGACAAAAGGGTATATCTTGGGACACACTGTGACACACTGTAGTTTCTACAATGAGATTTTTTTCTTTTTGTGGGAATAGGTTGCAAGGGTGGAGGGCAGGTATAAGGGGACAGGGAGGTGAGGCGGGATTGGGGTGCATGATGTGAAATTCACACACACACACACACACACACACAAACAATAAAAAGTTAAAAAAAAAGAAAAATCAGTAGCCTTTGACAAACACACTGAGAAAGAAATCAGGAAAATGACTTCATTCATAACAATCTGGTTTGTTTTTTTTTTAAACAAAACAAAACAAACAAACAAAAAAACTTGGAATAAACCTAACCAACAATGTGAAAGGCCTCTACAACAAAAACTTTAAAACACCAAAGAAAGAAACTAAGGAAGACTATAAGATGGAAAGACCTCCCAAGCTCATGGATCTGAACAATCCATATTGTGAAAACAGTCAACACACAAAAGGCAACTTGCAGATTCAGTGCAATCCCAGCAAACATCTTTACAAGAAATCAAAAAACAATCTTAGAATTCATAAAAAGCATGCATACAAAAACAAAAAAAAAAACCAAAAATGTAGCTGCCAAAGTAACACTGAACAAGAGGACCAATGCTAGGGACAGTGACACTCTTGATGACAAGGTACACCACAGAGCCACAGTAATAGAAACAGCGTGGTACTGCCACAAGACAAAGACATATAGGTCAATGGAACAGGATGGAACATCCAGACTTAAGTCCAAGCAACTAAAACTTCATGATTGGTTTTTTTTTTTTAAATATACACTGGAGAAAGGACAGCATTTCAACAAAGGGGACTTAAACTTGGACATCTACTTGTCGAATAAAACTGGATCTCTCACTTTACACACAGATCAACTCAAGAGCCTCAATTTAAGACCTAGAAACTCTGAAACCTCTAGAGGAGTCAAGGCAGGGGCACAGGCAAGATCTTTCTGAATGGGGCTCTATTAGCAGATAAAATGACTGACAGAGCAATAAACACAAGATAACTGTATAGCAAAGGATTCCATCAGCTGAGTGAAGAGCCCACAAAATGGGAGAAAATCCTCTAATCATATGTCTGACAGATGGCTAGTATCTAGAATATGCAAAGAACTCAAGAAATTTAACATCCCAGAAACAACCCAATTTTCAAAATGTGCTACAGACCTGAGAAGAAAGTTTTTAAAAGAATATAAATGACTACCAAAC
Organism: Uromys caudimaculatus; assembly: GCA_028551405.1. Classification (NCBI taxonomy): domain Eukaryota; kingdom Metazoa; phylum Chordata; class Mammalia; order Rodentia; family Muridae; genus Uromys; species Uromys caudimaculatus. The sequence continues at coordinate 31,004,252 of CM052700.1, forward strand.
ATTCTAAAATGTGTTTCACATTACTGAGATTCCATATTACCCATTCAGAATGGCTATTATCAAGAAAACAAATGAGGGCACATGGTGAGGATGCGGGGGGGGGGGTATGAATGGGTGCAGGCACTGTGGAGATCGGGGTGGAGGTTTCTCAGAAAACTAAAGACAGCTACTGCACCACCCGGCTGTACCTCTCCTGGCATATACCCAACACTGCATAGCCCACTGCAATGCCTGCGTATCCACATTCACCGTTGCTCTGCCCAGAAGCCAGGAAGGGGAATTGGCTAGATGTCCATCAGTTGATGGGTGAAAAGAGAAGTCTCTTTCTGCACTGGGCAGGTTACTGCAGAGACTCAAAGCTGGTCAAAGTGCTGAGAATAAGTGACTTGCGTGCTCAGCCCTAAATGGGACATCTGTATGATTACCTCCCCTCCAGGCTCAGGGAACATCCTGGAAGAGCGGCCGTGTGGTGGTTTGAATAAGATGTCCTCATAGGTTCATTTATCTGAACACTTGGTCCCCAGATGGTGGTGCAGTATGGGAGGTTTAGGGTACAGCCTTGTTGGGGGAGCTATGTAACTGGAAGTGGCTGGGAATGTTTAAAGACCCACACCTGTCCAGTTACCCTGCTTTGTGGCACGGTTGTGGTTCAAGGGTAGAGCTCTCATCATGCTGATCCCACCACACCTGCCTGCAGCCACACCTCCCCACAGTGATGGCGATGAACTAACCTCTGGAATGATAAGCCTCCAAAACCCTTCCTTCTGTAAGTTTCCTGGGTCATGGTGTTTTATCACAGCAATAGAAAGGTAACATACAGGGAGGAAGGAGTCTAAGAGCAGGAGGATCAGAGGAGTGCAGGGAAATGCTGTCTTCTGCCATGACATGGCTACTGCATTCAATGTAGCCATGGTTTCCTGCACAAGATCAAGTCACTCAACATTCCAGCATGGATGGCATAGGGACTCATGAGGCTCCACCCTTGCTGAGAAACTAATTAGGAACTGACTCTGGCTGGACAAGGGGGAATCATTTTCCCCCTTTGGGGATTCAGCTGATGATAAGTTACCCATGCTCCAGTGGGTCCTGGCTCTACACAGAGGTGCATGCAGACAGCACTAATTGACTCAGTGAGTCACAAGAAGATGATGAAGACAAAGAAGACAATAAGACAGAGAAAAGCAGAAGAGTAGGAGATAAGATGTAAGTACTGGGGCCGTCATGATGTTTGTCAACTTGTAACAGAGACCAGCATTGATTATAGCTATCTCAATCTACCTGAGAGAGCTCCCAAGAACACAAAGGTGACAGAAGTGCTCTGTCTTTCCATCATCCTTCCTTTTTATTCTTCCCCTTGCTCACTGTTTCCCCCTTCCTCTCTTTTTAAAAGGTCTCGTGTCTCTCAGGGTGACCTTGAACTTCTGATCCCCTGGCTCCTCCTCCTGAATGCTAAGCTTACAGGCATGTGTCACCATAACTGCTTTTGTGGCTCTAGAGATCCAACCAAGGCTTCATGCACACTAGGCCAGTGTTCTAACAAACTGAGCCACACCCCAACCCCAGAAATTATTTTTGTGTTGAAAACGCTATCATTCAAGACACACATAACTTCTTAGCAATACTATACAAGGAGCTCTAACCTTGCATATACCTGTGGAATACAAGAATGTGGCAAACCAGGCCAGTTTAAGGGTGTCCCAAAGCACTGGAAACTCTAGACACTCAACAGAAGATCCCACTGACTCATTAGCTAAAACAAGCTACTGAAATGAGACTATTCCTACACCTGATCTACTGAATTTTCCCTGTGAAATATTTATTTACTCAAAGACCCATAGCCTGGGCCTCTCCTAGTCTGCACAGGCATACTGGATGACTTGGCCTTCATGCCTGCTTATTGAGCATTTGTATGTGTGGCAACATTTGGTCTGAGACATGACTTCATTGTTATGGGCCTGGTAGCATGATGCCTCTAGTGCTGGAAGCTAGCCACGTCTATCAAAACAACGGGTGCTGTTTGGGAATTGGGCCTGCAGTGATGGTAGGGCAGGAGATTTCCCAAAGAAGCCTGTTGGGACAGAGCCTCGGAGCAAGAGCAGTGAGATTCTCACCAAGCCGAGCACAAACTTGCCATTCTGGACCTTCCAGGAGAAAGGCTGTTTCTCTTTAGTGGGGTAAACCACAGGAAGCTCCACAGACAGCCTTGGGGGTGTGCACTCCCCAGGCCTGGGACTCTGCCAATCATGCCCCCACTGTGTTTTTGTCCCTGTGGTGCAATGATACTTCAACGTTATTTTCGTTTAAGAAACTCTCCCCAAATACCTGCCTCTTGATTCTACTCAAAATGACATCATTTAATCAATGCTAACATGAGAAGGGATGGGTGAGAGGCATCAGCTATGCCGTTTCTAGTCAGTGCAGACCAGAAGCACCTGTGTTTTCCAAGAAGCATCTTCTAGTCGTAGCAGCTGCATGTCCCTAAGCCTCCAAATGTTTGATTTTAGCTGAGAATGTGAGATTTTAGCTGAGAAAGGGAACTAAGTTTGTTCTAATTCAAGGCAGAGCTTTAGACTCTCGTGGGGCATCTAACAAGCTGCTCTGGCCCCTATAGCTTTCCTGGGCACGATATGAAATATGACAAGGCAAACCCAGTCCCTTTAGACATCAGAATGCCCTTCAAAAGGCCAAGACCACTAAACACAGCAGACAGTTTCCCCACTCCACCTAGCTGCTGACAGTTTCAAGGGGAATCTCCCCCCACCCAAAACAAGCACAGTGGCTAAGCCTGACCATAGTACTGTGGGCGTGGGAGGCATTTAGACTGCAAGCTCGGAATCCCAGACTTCCATGCTATTTTCATGCCTAAAGTCCTTGATGCTGGACAGATGGGACAGCTTTCTTGCTAGCCGTCTCACAGGGCACAAAAAGGACATAGAGATAGCATCCATCAATGCTCCTGAAGGACCCAAGGAGGGAAAAATAAAAAAGGGGCAACTCTCACCTTGTGGGCACTGACCTGCCCCCACCAGTTTATAGCCACAACAGCAGGAATGAGCAAGGGCCCCCCAGACTTCCAGAAAGTAGTGGAACAGGGACAACATGGTCATGCAACTGCCACCCTGTCTCCTGTCCCTGCTTCACAGAGACCAGAGATTCAGCAGTCAGGTCACATGTGAGTGGCTCCCCCACAATTTCTGTTGGCTCAGCTCCTACACAGACACTATGGCCTGAGGACAGCAGAGACAGCACTTTCCCCACCATCACTTTCTCAGGAGCACCAAACTGCAGCTGTATGGAGGTTAATAATTAAACCCCTAGCTACAGACTCCCAAGAAATGGAAAGAAACAGGCTCTGATACCCAGGGGTTGCAATCTGCTCCCTCCTAAGCTCCATTGTTTTGGCAAAGATTGGTTCACCCTTTTTGTTTCTGTTTTCTTTTAAAGATCTCTAAAGATGACAAAATGAGAATATTTATTAGGAGAGGGAGAGAGAAAGAGAGAGAGAGAGAGAGAGAGAGAGAGAGAGAGAGAGAGAGAGCCAATTTATGTTCAATGGAGCCATAAAGACATTTATGCAGCCCCACTGTATGATGCCAGGCATGCAGGCTCTTACTTCATTGTTGTGGCCATTGAAAAAGTATTTTAACTCTTTTATATCAGAGGAAGAATATCTCAGGAAGTCTGAGCCATGCCTCCAAGGTCATACATGATCACATGGTATTTGTGTGAGGGGCAACAATCATCTTGATGTCCTGGCTATAAGTCATCTGGTGGCATTTAATGGTATACTATATGGTACCCAAATCCAGTTGCTGGGGGTCCAGCAAAAGTCCTTTATCTAAGATGGTGTCTATGTGTCACCTGTGCATACCCTTCTGTAGACTTGAATCATATCTAGATTGTCTAGAACACTGACCAAGATGCAAATGCTAGGTATAGGGTGCTTATAATTCTGTGTAAACAGAGTAAGGTTGGAGAAAAGCCTATGTTCCTTTAGTATAGTCTAATTCTTTTCCAAATAGTTGCAGTCTGTGATCAGTTGGCTTCATGGAAGCAGAATGCCATTCCTTTAAGTTTTAAATGTAAATTTTTTTTTATTTAAATTGCTCACTCTGTTTATTCACAATGTATAGTCTCAAATTACTTAGAGGCAGGATGGATGGCCCTGAGAATGAGGTAAGCCTGGGCTAACAAGACTCTTAGAACAAACTTTTTACTCACTGCTCTTCCTCAGGATCCAGACTCAGTTCTAGCATCTATTATGGTAGCTAACAGCTACTTGTAATCCAGGGGATCAAACATCCACTTCTGGCCACCACAGGCAACAGGCACACACTTGGTGCACACACATATAAGCTGGCACTCATATATAATGTACACACACACACACACACACACACACACACACACACACACACACACACGTTTAAATTGTTTTCTTTGAGACAGGGTCTTACTATGTAGCCCTGGAAGGCCTGGAACTTGCTATGTAATCTAGGTTGATCTCCTCTAACTTGCAGAGATCCACCTGTCTCTGCCTTCAGAGAGCTGAGATTAAGGCATGTACCACCACATCTAGCTTTAAAAAATTAAATTAAAAATAAATAACCCACCCTTGAATGTCAAGAATTCACCACTTTGTTACTTAGCTTACTTAGCAACCACTTAGGTTACTAAGAGGACTACACCATGAGCCCAGGGACACTTCCTCAAGTACTTGTCTGGAGTCTTGAACTGGCCAGGCCCTGCTGAAACACGTACACAGTCTGTCTCAGGGAGTGCCCTGTAAGGGTCCCTGAGTGGCCAATCTCTTGCAGAGCTGGGCAGGATGGCACAGGTCTCATTTTCCCGTGTGTTCTGGTGCCTATGAGAAGACACAGGGCATAAGGAGCAGGGGGTGCTGCTGGGTAATAGGAACTCTTCCTGCTCCGCTGGATCGGGAAACCATTTGTGTTTTTCTTTCTCAAAGATACTACTTTTCATAAGCATTCCTTTTCACTTATTTTTATACCTGATTTATATGGTACTGGGAATCAAAGCCAGTCTGAAAATGTATGCAAGGCAAACACTCTACCTTCTGAGCTTTATCAGTTATTCACTCACCTGTGCGTATGTGCATGTGTGTGTAAATGTGTGCGCACCGCCGCTCTGACAGATGCACTAGGGGTCAGGAAACAACCTTGGGTATTGAGTCTTGTACCTTCGACTTTGAGACAGTGTCTTGGCTTCTTCCTGTATATACCTGGCAAGCTGTCTCTCATGCTTCCAAAAAAAATTTGTTTTTTGTCTTTATTTCCTACATTCTGGGATTGTGAACACACATCACGTCCTGGCTTTTATGTGCCCTCTTGAGGATTCTCAGTTGGCTCCTCATGCTTACACTCAGCAAAGGCTTTTTACTGGGGTGCTTTTTAGTACTATCTTCAGCAAACTCACTTAACTTTTTAAAAAATATGCTCACATGATTGAATTGGTTCTCTATGTCAGTCAGATCAAGTGAAACTAATGATTAAAGTCAGCAGACAGGCATATCTGCAGCTTTACAGAGGAAAGAATAAACACTGTTCTGTAAGGGGCAGTGATGCTGTGTCAAGATCCATGTTTGGGGTGCATGGGAGCTTGTAAGCAGAACGTGGCACTGCCCTCAAACCCCACTTCTATTATCCCTTCCTCCAAGGCCCTTCAAGGAGAAGCTAATGTAAAAAGGATCAGGGGAAGCCCAGGCCTATCTCTTGCTTCCACAAAGCACATCAAGTTGGAATGCCAGCGAAGTCCTTAAAAATACCCAGAAGCCTCAGCAAGTCTACGGTCAACTGTGCAGACATGAGCTGTACAGAGGTGGGATGATGGGCAAATCTGACCACAGGGAGCTAGCCTGGGAACATCCTCCCCAGCAGTCAGTGCATGGATGCTAGCCAGGTGTCAGAACACTCAGTGCTCCTCAGACTCACACACTGGTGGCATACCTGCTGCCCTAAGGGCCACATAGGAGAGATTCCCCGAGTCTAGTGAGAGCTGAAAATTGAAGATGTATTGTTCCATGTACACTTTCATCAACTCTCTGATGGTCTGGAAAGGGGGAACATGGAAGGCTTTCATTCTTTAGAATAAAACACAATGATGAGAACATCACTTAAAGCAGGAAAGACAGATACTCTGGGATGTTATCGCTGTCATCATGTAACAAACAAGCCATGAGGAAGCTGGCTTTGGGAACAATGTCTGCACTACAGTTCCTTTACCTCTTCTGTGGCAAAAGTCTATGGTGCTGAATACTTTTTGTAATACCAAGGGGGTGACAAGACGGCCCAGTGGGTAGTGGCACCTGCTGCCAAGCCTCATTGACCTGAGTTCGGTCCCTGGGAACCATATGGTGAGAGGACGTCAACTGTAGTAAGCTCATCTCTGACTCACGCGCTCACACACAAGCAAAGCAAACAAGCAACACCAGGGGCCTATGCTCTAAGATCAAGAATAGACAAATGGGACCTCATGAAATTGCAAAGTTTCTGTAAGGCAAAGGACACTGTCAATAGGACCAAACGGCAACCAACAGATTGGGAAAAGATCTTAACCAATCCTATGTCT
>CM052700.1:31011339-31045777 GCA_028551405.1 Uromys caudimaculatus
AAATAAATAAATAAATAAATAAATAAATAAATAAATAAATAAATAAAAAAGAAAAAGAGCATTTCTTCAAAGAGAAGGAATTACCAGGGCCGCCTAATAAGAGGACTTTTCGAATGGGCATTTCAGAACCTCACAGGGCAGCAAGCAAAGCCTTCAGAGAGCTCACTGCTGCAATGCCCTTGATTCCAATGCTAAGCCAACTTTGGTAACTCCCAAAGGCAGCTTGTTTTGGTAAACTCTGGACATGATCATCCAAGAGAGGAACAGGTCACCAAGGACGTCACTAAAGCAAATGGGAAGGTAAAAGCTGAGCGGAATCTGCTGGACAAACAGAGAACACTGTAAAAGGCCATGCCCCAATCTGGCACCAACCAGCAAATGGCACTGTGTTGTCATATCTGGTGGTCAGCATCCCACTGGACAGAGGCCCATCTGGTGGTCAGCATTCCACTGGACAGAGGCCCCAGGAACGGCTGACCTGATTTCTTTATTTCTACTTTCTGCTGTTCATAAATTTACCCATGAGCAATTGCTTGTTCTCTTGTCCTCACACTTGACGTCCGCTAGGTCCTAGCCATCCCTTGAGCGATGTTTGGTTGTTGGCTAAGGATCATTAAAGGACCTCATACATAGGAAGGTGCCACTATCTAGCATTACTGTCATGTCCAGTAGGACATCAACAGAAACTCAACACACTATCATCCAAAAATATTCCATAAATTATTATTATTGTTGTTGTTGTTGTTATTATTATTATTATTACTATAGTATTTTGAAACAAGATCTCCCTCTTATAGCCTACTTGGACTGGCTTCAAACTCTTGCCTCAGCTTTCTAACTGCTGAGATAATTAGTGACTCGACACTTCTGGCTCTATAAAATTATTTAACTGACTCACTTTAAGGTCAGTAAAATAGATGCATATAAATACATTTTTGGATTTTACAAATGTCCCATTTAAGTAGTTATACTGGGGTTGGAGATATGGTTTGGTGACTAAGGATGCTTACTGCTCTTGCAGAGGCTTGTGTTCTGTTCCCAACACCTACAAGGTGCCACCACCTCTAACTTCAGCCCCAGGGGATCTAATGTCCCCCTTCTTGCCTTTGCTGACTCCTGCATACACAAAGTGTATATGAGCTCGTGGAGGTGCGCACTTATACCCGTAACATAATAAATATGGGGCTAGAGGGAGGGTTCAGCACTTAAGAGCGCCTGCTGCTCTTGCAAATAAGTGGATTCATAGCACCCCATAGAGGCTTACAACTGTCTATAATTTCAGTTCTAAAGGATCTGATGCCCTATTCTGGCCTCCAAAGGCTCCGGTATATATGTTGTGCATACAAACTCACACAGGCACAGACACATAAAAATAACTAAATCTTTATATATCTACATATATATATTATATAGCCTATTTAGGTATAAACATATATGTATTTAGGTATAAACATATAAGCTTCCCAGTTCAAGCGGATCTGTCTTTCAGTTCAGTGGTGAGACGGTAGCTCCCAGCTGGCCCTTCCCTTCTGTCCTTCCTCTGATCACGACATCACATAAATAACAAAGGGGATGAGGATGATGAAAAGAGATTGCCTGGCCTCTGTGCCCTCGAGGGGAGGAACTGACCCACAGAACTCTGAGCAGGGTTACTGTCTTCTCATATTCCCTAGTTGGCTGCAGCTGGGCACAAGGCACACACTGTGGCAGATCAGTCCTTCATAGTTCCCTGTGATTAAAGAAAATGAGTCCCCAGAGAAACCTGGTACCTCTCCAAAGCCGTGAGTGAGTGTCATGGTAGGACTGGGCTGGCTGCAGGGATTGCCTCGCAGTCACTTTTCCAGGAGAACCTGGGTATGGTACCAGAGAAAGCCTCAGGGGGTCAGGTATCCTATCAGCACAATGGTGGGAAGCCACTGAAACACTCTGCAGAGCCACAGTGGCTGCACGTTTTCCAAAGGAGTGCCTCAACTCCTGTCATCAACGTGAACATGGTCCGTGACCCAAAAGACTTAAGAATTAGGGGATAGACGTAGGACAGAGGCTAAAAATGAATTGATTATTTCTAACCTAGAAAGCCTAATATTTCAACGTCCTGACAATCGGTAGAACCACTGAAAAAATCATAGTCCTATATTTTCTGTTCTGAATAAGAGACAGGAGGACCCCTGAAGGGAAAAGTATACTCAAGTGACCACAGGCATCAGGGAAGCAGGATAACCTTTGCTGCTGATCAGAGGCCTCAGAGGACCAGGTCAGCAGGGAAGGGCAAGGCTATGTCCTCTGGCATCATGAGGAGGGTTTTCAAAGAGGGCTGTCAGGGGACAAGAACACAAGCTTTCTGCAGTTTTTAAAAACCAGGGCAGCCTTGAGTCTTGACTTCCAGATCCTAGACTCTGTCCTTCTTGTATCTGTCTGTGGAGAAACAGCAGCTTGAGGAGACACCACTCAGGGATACTTCAGGCCACCACAGTGGTCTTTGTTTTCTTCCTGTTTCTGATGTCAACACCAATCCCAGGAGTGGGCAAAGGCCCTGGTGCCTGGGCTGAGAAACTGGATATGCGTCAGCCATTGCAATTTCCCTGGGAAACAGAAAATATTTTCCCCGCTCTATGGATGAGGAAATTGAAGCAAAGGGAGAAAACATCCGAGATTTTCCAAAGAGGAGGAAGAGCCAAGAGCTGTGAGGTTAAGGCTTATAGCTGAGCACTGCTCTCTGGCTCTGGCGGGACATCCCAGCTCCTTTCGGGAGCCCAGCATCTCTGGAGATGGGAGAAACACAAGTTGCTAAGGACGAGATGTGGGATACAGTTTACACCACATAACCACACATATGGATCCCATCACCCGTTCAAACAGAAAGCATGAGGCCTTGCTGGGTAAGCGAGATAGGACAAGAGAACCAGGGTGGGGGTTACTCATCATTTTCCCAACTAGAGATTTATGTCCCTTTTGGAAAGGGGAAGAAAACCCTGGCTGCAGCTCCATTTTGAGTAATATTTGCCACTGAGAAGTTGTATGCAGACACTCTGGGCAGAAGCCCTTGGGAGCTCTTCTGATTGGGCACTGGCCAGTCCTTGTAAAGGGCTGAGAAGCAGGCAGGACGCTTGTCACCTGCTCTAATCCCCCTACCTGAAGCTCACTTCAAACTGATAGCAGGATTGAAGACTAGCTACATATCACCATGTCAGGGCACAATGCATAGTCAACAACAGCAGGTGACCGCTGATGACCCTCGTCCTTAACTACATTTTTATACTTTTCTGTAATTAAAATGAGTTGCCGGGCTGGAGCATGAAGCATGCCAGAAGCTCTGGCTTCCACCCCCAGCATGGGACACAAAATAAAACTCACGGTGAAACAAAGACTGAAAGACCTCAATCCAAAGTGCAGAAGCAAATAACTTGAAGAGTGAGGAGAGAGCCAGCACTTATCTCACTGAGCTGACTCACTGGCCAGAGGAAGACACGGAGGCGGACAGAGGCAGAAGCACCCAACTTGGGGTCACTCAGCAGGCAAGGCAGTGAACAGAGCCAGGACCCTGGGAATCCCCCACTGTGGCTGCTAATGCCATAGGCTGGGAAAGTCCCTGGGCTCCAGGCAAAAGTGAGAGTTTTATGTGGAATTGTAAGATTCAAAACAGAATCTTACATTCCATCTTGGGAACACATTCCATCTTGGGAAATGCTGCTCATGGAGGCAAATGGCCATCCTCCTGAAGGTCCTACCACCCTGGGTGTTCAACAGCTTCCAGTGTGCAGTGTTTTCTCTGGCCATTACATAAGCTTCTCTCACCCAGGGGTGAGAGAATTCCTATTTGTCTTTTCACCTCAGCTCAGAAGTGACTCTCAACAAACCCTCCTCAGGGTAGCCCCCATTTATAAAAAAAGAATTGGGTTGTACAGATGGGAGCATGCACCCTAACACAGAGCAGAACCTAGGGTGGTGGCATCATTGTTGGACAGGTTGTCTCACTCTGCACATCTCATTTATTTCTCTTTTATTTAGATTTTATTTTTAACTATGTCTATGTGTGCACATGAGAGCAGTGCCCTAGAGGCCAGGAGTAAGTGCTGGATCCCCTGGGCCTGGAGTTTCTGGTGGTTGGGTGCTGGGAACCAAACTCAGGTCCTTTGGAAGAATGGCGAGTCCTTTTAACTGCTGCACATCTCTCCAGCCCCAGCACCTCATTTTTCTTAAGGATAATGCCTTTTTTTTTTTTCCTATGTAGCCCTGGCTAAACCCACAGAGAACTTCCTGCTTCTACCTTCAGAATGTTGGGATTAAAAGCATAGCATAATGTTGCTTTTGATCATTGTGATAGTCAGCTTCCAGTTACTGTAACAAAATACTTGGGCAAACAATTTTAAAAAGAAGAGACTTTTTTGTGACTCATGGTTTTAGAAGACTCAGTTCATGGTCAGGTGGCGCATTGTTTCTGGTGGTGAGGTCAGGTGGTTATACCATGCTGGGAGTCCATGGTGGAAAGACCCTTACTTCACTGCCAAAAGAAAAAGGAAAGAAAGAGGAAAGGTCCAGGATCCCCTTTCAGGTACATCCCCAGTGATCTCTCGTCCTCTCGAAGGCTCCACCACCTCCTGACAGCACGGAGCCTTTTACACACATGCCTTCGGGGGGGGGGGGAGCCTCTCAGAGGTAATGGTAGCAATGGCCTGTGCTGCACACAGTGTGTGCATCTCTAGCACATACCACGCATTCATAGCAACCCAGTGATGAATGCCTGCTGCTGGGCTCTGAGACGCTGACCCTTCCCTCCACATCTAAGCTTGGTCTCTTTGTCTTCTGAGGTTATGCATACAGAACTCTCAGGTGAGAGGTTGCTCTGGTCAGAACTCCTTCTAAAAGAACGTTTCAATAAAGGTTTAGTTCTGGCATTTTATGCTTCTTTCTAAAATCTTTTTGTGTGTATATGATGAGTGTACATGATCACGTAAGTGCGGGCCCATACATGGCATGAGACCTTGGTATCAGCCTCATCTTCCACCTGTTCTGCCTTTCATTGTCCTAGAGGTGAGGAGATCACAGATGTGCACTAACCATGCTGCTTTATGTGGGTTCTAGGAATTTGAACTCAGCACAGCAACTGATTTTCCAACTGAGCTTTTTCCATCACAGGTAATTGTACAATAGAAGAGAGGTGGGGCTGTGTGAAGTGGAACTTAAGGGGTCTTTGGAAAGTCAGTTGGATGGTGTTTTGCTGGGGCAAACATGTGAAGGAATGTTTAGCTGAAGCAGACACAAGCGAAAGGATGTTCTGCTAAAGCAAGCACATGAAAGGCCACGGTTCGCCTTACGTTGCGAGGCTGAGCTGCATTTGTCTGAACTCCATAGAGAGAACCGCACCAAAAAAACTTCTGGAGGTATGCTACAGTTTCTTGCTGCTTCCATTGACTGAAGCTGATTAGCAGGAGATGTCCACTGAGACAGATGCACCTACTGAGGCAAGATACATGGAGGACACGTGATGTTTGGAGGGTATAAATAAGACTTGATGGACAGTGATGGGGGCGGAGCTAGGTTTGCTTATACAGCTAGCTGTGCAATGCTTGTGAGTCTCAAGTCTTCACTGACCTTCACTTTGCTGAGGGAGGCACAGCCAAGAACTTCGGGTGTTCCTCCTGGTCCCTCCTACTGACTTGTACTGAGGCTGCGGCCTGGCTGTCTCTGCTAGGTCCTGTCACTGCTGCTGCTAACCCAACAAAACTGAACTGGACGGCTGATGGATTTGTGAAGTGTTTGTGAGTGGATGGATCTGCCGCTGCTGACCTGTGACCCGAACTTCTGATTTCCAGACAACACAGATGGGAGTTGCTCCAAAGAACCTTTCTAAACAGGTCCACTTCCCCCGTATCCTTTCTTTCCCACTACCTCTGGTGAGAGGTGGGTTAAAAGGGAGGTAAAAAAGCTGGGCAGTGGTGGCGCACGTCTTTAATCCCAGCACTCGGGAGGCAGAGGCAGGCGGATTTCTGAGTTCGAGGCCAGCCTGGTCTACAGAGTGAGTTCCAGGACAGTCAGGGATATACAGAGAAACCCTGTCTCGAAAAACAAAAACAAAAACAAAAAAAGGGAGGTAAAAGCACTTAAGGACCATCATTAAAAATAGGTTTTGAAAAAATTAAAGTTACAGCTGTGTTATATCAACAGGCTGTGGTGAGAAAGGCAAGAAAACTGTTTGCCATCTGACGACACCAGCTGGTGGCTGTTACACTAATCCTCCTTCTCCTTCTCACTTCCCAGGACACTCACCCCAACAACTCAGAAGTTGTCTTACAACCCATCAGCAGAAGCTCTCCACATGGTCATCACCAGAATGAGAATATTATTAGCCTTGCTCATCACTAATTAAAACCTCAAGATCAGGTTTCTGGGTACATCTTGGTACATCTGTGCAGGACACGGGCCCCAGATGGTAGGCAAGCCGGGCTTGAGGCCTGCTTTCTCCCAAGAGGTGTTTTTGTGATGTCACAGATGCTGTGGGTAACAGAACCATGCAGCAAGAACAAGCTTAGTCTTGCACACTGCCCCTCAGGTGAGTATGCTCAGGCATTCTGCTCCCCTCAGAAATAGCCCTGCACCTCACTCTGCAGTTACCTCAGAAACAAAGCTACTGCTATGGAAACACTGGGAGATGTCTGGATTCCTTAAAGAAAAACAGCATTCCCAGTAGATATCCTCTGCTTCCTGTGGAAGAGACTAGAAAGTTCTAGAGTGATGAACAGTGGGTGACCAGCTGATGTCATCAGATGGCAGTGACTTTCCTCTCGCCTTTCTCACAGCAGCCTGTCTAGTCAAGGTCACGGAACTGCTTTAGGGTGAGAGCATTCCTCTAGAAGAAGCCAGCAAGAAAAAGAGGACTATGTTCATTTTCTTTTGGGATCTTGTGCATAACGCACATGTGCGTGTATGTATACATTTGGGCCTGTAGATACCTGGACATATAACACACATATGCGTGTGTATGTATACAGATGGACCTGTGGATACTTGGACATATAACACACATGTGCGTGTGTGTATGTATACAGATGGGCCTGTGGATACTTGGACATATAACGCACATGTAGGTGTGTGTGTGTATACATATGGACCTGTAGATACCAGGACATATAACACACATGTGCGTGTGTGTATGTATACAGATGGGCCTGTGGATACCAGGACAAATGTGCATATCCGTGTGGTGACTAGAGTGTGTCTTTCTCTATCACACTCCACCTTACTTTTGTGACAGGATCTTCAATTGGATCTGAAGCTGTCCATGCCCTACACCCTCAGCACTGGGGTCACAGATGCATGTCACCCACACATGGTCTTTGTACAGATGCTGGACATCCCAATTTAGGCCTTCACACTTGCATGGCAAGCACTTTAATGACTAAGTCCTCTCCCCATTACCATTTTCTGAAGTAGCAGGGTATAGCAGTTTTGAAACTTGTGTATTCTAGATGAGAGCAGGCAAGTCCACCTATTCAGGATGAGGGGAACCAGGTTTCAGAAAAAAGAAATGAACACCACCAGTGGTGACAAACATTTCACATGCCTCCAGGCATGAGGACACATTAGACCGATACAAACCAAGGGAGATTCTACAAACATAACAGAGAATGCCTCAGTCGGGCATGGGCAGGAAAAAGGAGAGTAAAGAGATCTCTCCCAGACTGAGGCAGGTCAGAAGAAACGTAACTACATAAAGATCAGGTCTGATCCTGAAGTGAGTCCTCATTTGGGAGAAGGGGAAAGAGGGAAAGTCCGTTAAGAACATTCCAAGACAGACAATGTCTGAAATATAGCCTTTGGGTCAGGTGCAGTGGCTGTTACTAACACTGAGCGTCTCTGTTTCCTGTGTGTGTGTTGGTGAGCGGGTCTTTGTTCTTAGGAAATTCACAGGGAGATGTTTAGTTGAGAAGGAACAGTTCCCTGTTGACTCTAGAAAACTCAACAAAGGAACCAGAAGGGGCAGAGCTGAGGAAGCGAGACAGCAGAGGGGAGGATGGTAGAAACCTGGGAGACTCTGCCAAAGGCCACGGAGAGCGGACTCTGCAGTTTTCTGTAAGTTCGTCTTCCTTCCTTCCTTCCTTCCTTCCTTCCTTCCTTCCTTCCTTCCTTCCTTCCTTCCTTCCTTCCATTCTTCCTTCCTTCCTTCCTTCCATTCTTCCATTCTTCCTTCCTTCCTTCCTTCCTTCCTTCCTTCCTTCCTTCCTTCCTTCCTTCCTTCCTTCCTTCCTTCTTTCCTTCAATTCTTCCTTCAATTCTTCCTTCCTTCCTTCCTTCCTTCCTTCCTTCCTTCCTTCCTTCCTTCCTTCCTTAAAGATTTATTTTGCCTGATTATATGTGTACTATGTCTGGTGCCCACCGAGGCCAGAGAGAGAATAGACTTACCAGCCACCTGAAATGAAGGACTCACTCCAGGATCACACTGGACTTTTATGTGGTTAGAATGTTTCTATGGAATTGGACTTACTAGCCACTTTATGGGTGCTGGGAACTGAACCCAGATCCTCTGCAAGAGCAACACTCTTAACTGCTGAGCCATCTCTCATGTCCCAAGTTCACCACATTTGAAAGTGCATCATCAGAGAGATGCTCAGTGGTTAAGGGCACTGCCTGTTCTTGCAGAAGACCCAAGTTCAGTTCCCAGCATACACAGCAGGCTGCTCACAACTGCTTGAAACTGAAGCTCCAGGGGACCTGATACTTTTGGCCCCTGTAGGCTCTATACTCTCCTATTCCCATACATTTAATTTAAATATAAATCCTTTAAAAATTGTACAAAAAAAAAAAAAAAAAAAAAGCTGGGCAGTGGTGGCGCACGCCTTTAATCCCAGCACTTGGGAGGCAGAGGCAGGTGGATTTCTGAGTTTGAGGCCAGCCTGGTCCACAGAGTGAGTTCCAGGACAGCCAGGGCTACTCAAAAAAACAAAAAGAAAAAAAGAAAGAAAGAAAAAAAAATTGTACCAAAATACAAAGTTACTAAAAAAACCACAAACTTAATTAAAAATAAGAGAGAAAGAAATTAAGATACAAACTGTTGTTAATAAATTGCCTCAGTGCATTCTGGGGCAGCTTTTCTAGATTTCTGGCTGACAATCACACCTGTTGACCTGATAGAAGTTCACCATACTCTAGAACTGAAAAGTAACTTGTACATGTGTCAAAAAGGCCTCTTTAAGTTCAGACAGTAGATGCCACTGTTTGAGGAAGCTCTTCGAGATGATGAAACACATTAAAATGAAAGCACCCCTCAGCACCCCCATCTCCCTGCATGTGTGTGAATGCCACAGTTCACCAGCTCTGTCCCAGGCTGAGATCAAACAGGCTAGGACATGGCTGAGAGAGACAATGAGGCCACCTTCCCAGATATGGGCACAGAGGTCCACGTCCTCCTTCAACTCTGGCAACATGATGGGGTTACACCACCGCTACCTGAGTGTCCCGCTCCCCCAGCCCCTTCCTATATTTGAAACTAAACCAAGCAAGAGTGGAGTGATCCCCTCTTTGAGGTGGGGGTGGGGGACAGGTACTGGAGACCACCAAAGGAAAGCATCACCTCATGGGAACAAGAGACAGAGACACAGTCCTCAGGAGGACAGGCTTCTAAACACCACCACCTCCACAAGGGCTGGGGAAGACGGCAGGACAGGAGGTACAAAAGGACATAAGAGCTGGAGGAGGAGGAGAGGACTTGACATGGCGACGCTCTCATGAACTCGGAGAAATTATGGATACCTGCAAGAGTCCTGGGGGAGACAAATCCAGTCAAAATTCCAGCACAGATGGCTGAGGTATGACCCAGACCCCCATCTCTTACTGGGAAGCTGCTGGCAGCTGACAGCTGCGGGGGAGGGGGGATTATTCTCTCGTGAATGTGTGGCCCCTGAGAGATGATTTCCCAAGTCCCTCCCCACACCCATAGGAAGTGCTAATGGGACTGAGTAGGTTATTAAGGATGGGAGCCCATAGCTGGGAAAGGCTGTGTTGGGGAGGTTTAAGGGGAGTTGCGGGGGGGGGGGGGGACAGGAAGATATGACAACATGTCATTGTATACAGGTATGAAATTCTTAAGACTGAGGAAAAATCTTTAAAAAATGACTTCATGGGGCTACACAGAGAAACCCTGTCTCGAAAAAAAACAAAACAAAAAAAATGACTTCATGGATATGAAAGGAAAAATGTGTAGAACTCACTTTTAGCTCCAAAGAATTTTGATTCAAGAGCAGCAACTCAGACATGACTCAGTATAAAAACCATCCTGCTGAGTAAGCGTTAAGCAAACACTCTCATACAGGGATTGGGCATAATTGGAATTGTCATTTCGAAGGCTCAACGCTCGATCTGCAGATGATGTAGATGACAGGGAAGGGGGCCAAAAAGTAAATGAGGGGCTTCTCCTGGAAAGAGGTGCAACCTTCTCGGCACAAAGGAAACCCAATATCCAGACCACATGAAAAGTGATCGCTATGGGAACAGCGCAGCTGTGAAAATCCAAGTCAGTTTGTATTAACTCGCCTGGCAAGTTTGTGTAATGCAGAACTCTGAACGGCCACTGACAGGAAATGACTCTGGTAACAAAGACACCATACCTGTGTTTAATCTGATGCTTCCAAGGAGGGAGGACAAAAAACAAAAAGCTATTCTCTCTTAAAGAATAAGGAGGGGTGGCAGCCTGAGGTATGCTTGGGCTTCTTTACAGACAGCATCTTAGGGCTGATTTAATTAGAAACAGAGCAGGAAAGCAAATGCTCACATTTCTCTGAGAACCCAATTATCTTCATCTCATTGATGAGCTAGACCTATGTAAAGCCACAGAGAGGCTTCTGGCATGGGCACCAAAGGATTTCAGTTTGAAAATAATCCTGCCAAGTTATTTGGAGACCAATTAGTTCAGCTGTACAATGAAAAGATGGAAAGACAGACAGAAAGTCATTTCCACTGAGGAGCACACAGTCCTGAGACCCTGTCTCTGCAGTCAGATGTACACATCACCACCCTCAGGGCCCTGCCAAAGAGGATACAGGATACCTTGGGAAACTGCAAGAAGAATGGGCTCAGAGGTCATTTACCCACAAATTATTAGGTTTAAATCTCAGCCAGGCACTTGAGATACCCAGCAATAAAGCAGGCTTAGTTTACTCTCAGAGCAGAAAGGAAAACAAACCACTCTCCACTCAGGAGTGCTTAGATTTAACCAAATTCATCACTATGCTTATTGATCCCAAATTCCACTGTCAGGCAAACAGGTCAGGACAGAAGCTACTCAGAGTAGACTTTTCCTAGAATTCAGTTCCCTCAGCTCCGCCCATTGCAGGAGGCACAGCAGGGAAACCTCAGACCTCTGAGAAATGCCAGCTTGGGATGAGTGACCCCACAAGCTACTCTGCATAGCACCCGAAGTAGGAGTTGGAAAAGGGGAGGTTGAAGGCATAAAGTGGTTCTCAACCAGGAGGTTATGACCCCTTTTGGAGAGGTTGAACGACCCGTTCAAAGGGGTTGCATATCAGATATTTGCATCACGATTTATAGCAGTAGCAAAATTAGAGTTATGAAGTAGTGATAAAAATAATTTTTAGTTTCGGTCACCATAACATGAGGAACTGTACTAAAGATTTCATAGCATTAGGAAGGTTGAGAACCACTGGCTCAAAGGGAATCCAAGGGAATCAGCTGCCACATACAGCACACATGTGAGAGTAACCCAGAGCCTATTAAAAGGAGGTGCCGTGTAGTTCTGAGCTACATCAGCCGGTTCCCATTACAGCGGACAACAGCCTGCTCTATTTTTGGAGCTGCTGCAAAGATCAAAGAGGAAGGGGTCTTGCTCAGGCCTCCCAGTCCAGGCCCTCATCTCTGCTCGCTCACTGTTCCTTTGTATTAGGAACATCTCCAAAACACAACTGGGACCGCCTGAAACCCACCCCCCTCCCGCTGGGGAAAGCTTAAAAACTGCTCTGCTCAGGAGGTGCAAGAAAGGAAACCCTCAAGAGAGGGACTGCCAACCCCAGGAGAGCTTTAGGATCAAACTCAAAGTACTGTAAAGCAAGAAGGGACCCAGCAGCCAGCTCTGGCTCTCTGCACACTAGAACCTGAGATTTTCAAAGCTGGCTTCTGTGGATGAATGCAGATCAACAGCAGCAGGGCCAAGCCTACCAGGCTCCCCTCCTTTACACACGCACGCAAACACACACACACACACACACACACACACACACACACACACGCGCGCGCGCGCATCACCCCACAGGCCCAAGTGGGTTAGGTTGCAGTTAAATTGCTCAGAGGTAAATGACTTACTTTGGGTGAACAGGCTGTACATTTATCAAACGCCAGGCTGACAGGAAGGACATTATCGAACCGTGACAGAAAACCCCGGATCTAAAACAAACAGAACAATTACTCATTAGGCCAGGGACGGACACAGCTATAATGATGCATGTCTGTGGGTGACAAAGAGGAAGAAATGGTGACTAGGGGTCCTGACACAGGCTATTCTGTGAATGTAAGTTTCTCCCCATACTGTAACAGGTTTGGGAGAGAACTATATTGGCTTTTCATTCCCATAATATACATGATTTTTAAATATTTGAGACCTAAAAGCAAATTTACTTTAAAAACATAAAAAGCATAAAAAGGTGGAAGATGTCAAGCACTGTCTCAGGGTTGGAGTGTGGCTTAGCTGGTAGAATCTTTGGCTAGTATACGTCAGGCTCTGTGTTCCATCACCAGCATGGCATAGAACCAGGCATGGTGGTGTACAGCTCAGATTCCAGCACTGAGGAGGTGGAGGCAGAAGGATCAGAAGCCCAAAGTCATCCTTGGCTACATGGCAAGTCTAAGGGCAGCCTGGACTACATGAGACCTTGTCTCAAGAACAAAACAAACAGAAAGTACTGTTATAAGAAATGTCTGAGAGCTAGGGTGTAGTCCAATGGCAGGTCGCTTGTCTGGCATATAGGAGGCTGGAGTTCTGTCCCAGCATCACAAAACAGAACAAAACTGAGTCATCTGGGTTGCTCTGACTCGCTTCTCTTATGGAAATACAGAGGTCTGGGGTAAGCATGCATTTCCACAACTCTGCAGTGGCTTCTCAAGGGCAGACAACATGGGAATAACAGAAAGCAAAGACTGTGGTAAAGGTAGACACACTGACTAGCTGCTGACTGCAGACCCCATGGAAATAAAAACGCGCAGTCACACCATTAGTGGGGAAACAGCACCACCTTGAGCAGAAACATCTGATTGCAACCAATAAATCCACTTTCAGAGCACCACCATGGCTGAGTGGTGACGGGGAGCTGCAGCCTCTTGTATATACCGGGAAAATATCATTTATAAAACTTGTAATGGTAAAGCCTTGATCATTTCCACAGAAGCCAGCATCTGCAGGAAGTAAGATAACACAGATCTTGAAAGTTCATTTGTTTGATGCCAGAACTTCCGGTTTTAAGGTAATGAAACAATGAAACGTACATTCAGAAAGGTAAAGCAGCCTGTCACAGGTGAGCAGGAGGAAATAAAACCCAATTTCTAATGGGGCCTGTCTCAGGTTCACACTGCTGTCATGGTGACCATGACTAAAGAAGGCATCTCAGTTTCCTACTGCTGTGAGAAACACCAAGACCAAAAGAATTTTGGGGAGGAGAGGGTTTATTTCAGTTTACACGTCCACATCCACAGTTTACAGTCCATCACCAAAAGAAGTCAGGGCAGAAAATGAAGCAGAGGCCATGGAGGGGTACTGTTTATGGCTTGCTCATCATGGCTTACTCAGCCTGCTTTCTTATAGAACCCAAAACCACCTGCCCCAGGATGGCACCATCCACAGTGAGCTGGGTCCTCCCACATCAATCACCAATCAAGAAAATACCCTACAGGCTTGCCCACAGGCTAATCTCATGGAGACTTCCTCAGCTGTCATTCCTCCTCACTTATATCTAGGCTGGTGTCAAACTGACAAAAATAATCAGCACGTGGACCTTCACAGCCAGATGGCACCTGGCTCCCTGGCACCCTCTTTTTAGGTAACAGCTTTGTCTTTTGTGTCTCCTCATAACTTTCCTTTGCTCCCTCTTTTAGAGCTAGGGATCCGATCCAGCACCTCAGACTTGCTGAGCACAGCCTCTCCGGTTAACTTCAATCGCCTCATTGAAACAGTGCCTCTCCCCACCCCCGCAGGCTCCATGCTTACACACAGGCATGCAGATGCCAGAGGAGATCAGGTGTCTTCTATCACCCTCCACCATATTACTTCACAACAACAGGCATTCTGGCCAGCAAGCTCTCAAGATCTGCTTGTCTCTGTCACGTTAGGCCTACAGTACACACAGCCCTGCTGTGACTTTGCTTTCAGTCTCTCCAGGCCCCCATCACGTCAGGTGAATAGCACAAAAGAACAATCCCCTCAACTCTCTTTACTCAGAGCCATTTTGTATGAACACCTAAGTCCAGATGAACACAAAGCCTGATGCTGTTCACAGCAGACTCTGATTGTTGTGCTGCAACCCACAGCGTGACAGGAAGTGTATTCTCACCTCCAGTACACCCAATCTTGAGAAAGCCTACAGGCCATTTGCAGAGCTCCTTTCAATCCCAGAGCAGTAAGTATGCCTCAGGGTGACTACTGCTGTGATGAACACCAGGCTGAAAGCTGGTGAGGAAAGGGCTCACTTTACTCACGGTTCCACACGGCGCATCATCCAAAGCAGTGAGGGCAGCAGCCTAGAGGCAGAGCTGATGCAGCGGCCATGGAAGGGTGCTGCTTACTGGCTTGCTCCTCATGGCTTGCTCAGCCACCTTTCTTTCAGGGATGGCACCACCAACAATGGGCTGAGCCCTCTCTCATCAGTCATTAATTAAAAAAAAGTCCTACAGGTTTATGTGTAGCCCAATCGTACAGAGCTCTTCTCAAATGACTTTAGCTTGTGTCAAGTTGACATAAAACTATCCAGCACAAGTATTAAGTCACAACTGACTGACTCCTTGGGAACTTTTGAAAATGTGACTTTTAGTTTGCTGTCTCTAAGGAATGTGGTGGCCACTTCACAAACTAGAAAAAGAGGCAAGTTTAGGGGGAATGTCTGCTAGTGAGGAACCAGGAAAAGCCATCAGAACTGCTGCAAGGACTTCAACTGCAAATGACAAAGGACAATGTTGAGACTCTGAGCACCAGATGTTCCAGATGTAAACGTAAGTGCAGGGGCCGGTGAGATGACCCAGCACTAAGGGCACTGGTGGCCAAGCAGGATGAGCTGGGTGGGGCCCTGGGGGCCATGTGTAGGAAGGAGAGACTGACTTCTACAAACTTGTCTCTTGGCCATACATGCCTGCCATGGCTCACACTCACTCATGCACATATACACAAGTAAATAAACATAATAAAAAGATGAGATGCATGCATGCTCACCGTGTAGCTCACACACACCTAAGTTACTTTCATACTGAGGTCTTTCACAGCAATTGGATCGAACACATTTCCACTAAAATGCTGTTGGAAGCGGCCTATACATCTGTGTCTCCATTCTGTGGTGGCACATGGAGCTTCTGTTGTCATTTCTGTTCTGTAGGAATGGTCTCTGCTAAACTTATGAACAGAGGTTAGGAGCAGAGCTAGAGGGAAGGGAGAGAGTAGATCTAGTTAGGGAATTGAAAAGAAGAGCTGGGAGAGGGGAGTTAGGCAGACGAGAGACAGAGCAAGCCCAAAGCCCAGCTGCAACACAGGCCACAGGTGCCCCCCAGGAGTCAGGCTATCTCACCACCCCATGGCTGATATTTATTCATGGCATGAAGTAAGGGTCTGAAAATCCTTCTTTTGCATGTACAAATTAGTCATGCCGCAGATGTTTATTTCGATTCTCAGTGCTGGGATAACGGGGTGAGCCCCCATACCCAGCTGCAGAGCTACCTGATGGAAAACTTCCTCCACCACATGTCATCAGTTGGCCATGTGTGTAAGAGCTCAAAGTTAGAACAAGCTCTGCAGTATTCTCATACGGCAAGGTTGTGGACCATGAAGAAATGAAGTCCACAAATGAAGTCTTAAGTGTATGGCCAACTCCAGTCCCTCATCCTGACAGGAAATGCATGAAACTTATGGAGCAGAGGCTGCTGCCAACAGTTCAGCACTATGCTTAGTTATCCCAGCACTGATAGAAGTGTTGCCTTCTAAGGCAAGCCTGGGCTACAGAGTGAATCCCTGTCTCTGTATAACCCCCAGAGGGACCCAAGGTCCAGGTTATGTAGAAGTCCTAAGGGATATCTTGTCAGCGAGACCAGGCATCATTTCACAGTTAATGAAAGTAAACATCTACCCTATATTAGAATTCTCTCCACATTTTCTAGGAAGAACGCCACTATTCCACCTGATGGGCCAAACAAATATTTAAATTAAAAAGGTCTGTAAAGTGTTGTCAAAGATTCTGTTCTAGGCCCTTTTTTGTTTTTCAAGACTTATTTTATTTAAAGTGTGTGTGTATGTGTGCTCATGCATGCAGTGCCCATGGAGACAGGTATTAGGATCCCCTGGGGCTGACAGTTATGAGATTTCAGACTTGGATGCTGGGAACTAAACTTGGGTCCCCTGCAACAGTAGCATGTGCTCTTAACCACTAAGCCATCTTTACAGTCTCCACTTTCCCTTTCCATAGATAAAAGCACAGAGGAGCCATGAAAGCAGCCCATACAGAAATCTGATCAGTGGCTGCTGGGGGCTGAGGTTGGGACTGTAGAGGATTCCAGCACAAAGGAATGGCTGGGGAGACAGAAACACCAAAGTCTCCTCTGTGGTGGCGAGATGCAGTGCAGGTGCTTGCCAACACTTATTAAAGTCGACTTATTGTCAACTGTAAATTATGCCTTTAGAAAGAGTTTATAAATTCGGTAGTTTCAACAAGTTCAGAATGAAAAGTCCCTGCACCTCCCCCACCCCCAAATAATCACCAGCTTAAGTGTCTGGTGTAACTTTCTAGGGGAAACAGTTTTCATTTATTTATTTCTGGTTCTTGATGCTAATCCCAGGGCCTTGTGATTGCTACATTTAGCACAGAGATACGTGCCTGCCCTCCTGCCCAGAAGAAAAGATATGCCCAAAATATGTTTCTTTGCTACTACCTGCATTTGGATGGGCCTGGAAGAAAGCTGCCTGTGCTTTCTTGGCTCCTGCCCTATAGGTCACTGTCAAACCCTAAATAGGCAAAGCAGGTGAGGGGAGATCTCTGCTGCAAAGCATAAGCCCTGGGTTATCCCTGAGCTTGGCCATCAGTGCTCTGAAGACAAGAGACGCTGCCCTGGCTGTGAGGTGAGAGGCAGCAGACAGGACGCACATGCCATGAGCTCGGGGCTGTTAAAGGAGGGTTTGGCAGTCCTGTGGCTGTCTCAGCACTCTGCCTGTGCAGTATGGCCAGACTTCACCAGGCATACAAGGTCCTCCAAGAAATGCACCTAGCAACAGTAAATGTCAGAGGTTAGTTCACGGAGTGGGCCTGGCTCCATGCCACCTGAGGAATGTGACCATCCCTGGAAGGAATGCCACCACAAAGCCTTTCTTTCTAGGATGGTGCATCTCCAATGACCATGTCCCTGGGGGTTTCCAGTGGTGGCCCTGAGCTGTGATGGCAAAGTTACAGTCTGGAAGAGCTCAGAGGTGACTGATGGTAGGGCAGGGATGGGAACCCCTGGATTGGGCTGTAATTTTAGCTAAAAGGCCTCCAGTTTTACATGAGGATTCTTCATACCTCCAGTCTGCTCTCCATGCAGTGGCCAAGGCTTACCTTTGTCAAGCCAGGTAGGATGCAGGGCGTCCGCATGCACAGGCACGTGCACGTGCCAGGTCATCTACATGCACTGGTCCTATGACAGCTCCTTTGGGTGTCACTGCATCCAATTACCTTCCACACTTTCCAGATAAGATAACTAAGACTCAGAGAAATGGTGAAGCCTTACAGGCACCAAAGAGAAAAGCCAGGAACATCAACTCTGGTTTATTTTGGCTCTAAAGCCTGGTGAAAAAGCACAGAGGACAAAGGGAGAGTGGGAGGGGGGGAGAGAAGGAGGGAGAAAAGGAGGAACTCAACCAAACAAAAAACCCGCAGAAGGTGAATTCAATTATCTTTAGTGGATTTTACCCAGCTGGACACAAAAGAAATAGATCAGGAAAGGAGGGGCCTCCACTCTGGACCACTGTCCAGGCCACGTTTCCACCTGTGCTCAGTGTAACTAACTTTGGTGCCAAACCCGCCTTGCCTTAAAGGGAAGCTGGGATCCACTGCTCAGGAACAGCCACCCCAAAGTGCCCTGAAGCCCTTTGGGAGCCCTGCTGCTTGGGTGCTGCAGCAGCTCCCTCCAGTTTGGCAAGGCCGCCAGAGCTTGGAGTTTGCATGCATAAAAATGTGCCTGGAACTCCAGATCGATCCTGGATGCTGAAAAGACTCTTAATCACTTTCTGTGCCAAGATGGAGTTTAGCAACAGCGAGCCCCGTGCACACGATGGAGGTCTTTGTTTCAGATAACAGCTTCCTTTCTCATCCCTGGCTGCCTCTCATTATTGAACTGGAGCCACAGAGGGACCAAAGAGCTAAACTGGAAGCCAGCCAGCATCATCCTCAGAAAAATATTGCAGGATGCAGCTAACTCTCAAGATGTAGTGAGCATTGTTTCCTGAGTTTGATGACTCTTCCTAATTTCCTGTTTAAAGGGTAGATAAACTTTCATTTTAATAAAAAGTGGAAAGAGAAAGAAGGCCAGCATGGGCAAGTGTCTCGTGTGCTCAGAATTCTGCTAGTGCCCTAATGAATACAATCTTTTTGTGACTCTTGGGCCTGCTATTAGGTTTTCCTCATTTATAGGTAGAAAACAGGCTCAGAGGAGATGAGAGTCTTGCTGAGGAGCAGGTAAGCAGCAGGAGAAGGTGGTCAGAGCATATAAATAGGGCTCTCCTAGTTTTCAGGTACTTCCCTCTGGACAGAGATCCTACCGTGTCCTCATGGCCTGGGTTGCATCTATATTATCTTAGGCTGAACCAAGGGCAAGCACTTCCATGGTGTCTCTGATTCCTGTGTGCTCTGCACTGTCGGTGATTAGGAAGCACCTGCTTGGCTGGTTGTATGCAGAAGATGGACAGTGTGACCAGGTCACAAACTACAGCAGCCAACATAGTACAACTGGGGACCATCCCATTTCCCTGCCACTAGCTAGCTGAGGGCCACAGAGCCTGAGGGGAGGGAGAGCAAGGAAGCTCTTTCCGAGGCTACACCTCAGGCAGTGTGCTCTTGCTGGACCTCCTCTAAGCAGACAGGGCACAAGAGTTGAGCATCCTTGAACCCGCCCCCCCAAGAGATCTTAGGAAAAATAGAAGGTCTGGGAGCAGAAAGATGGCTCAGTGGTTAAGAGCACATGCTTTCTTCCTGAGGACCTTCCTGAGTTTGATTCCCAGCACCCACACCAAGCTGCTTACAACTGCCTGCAACCCCAGCTCCAGGGGCATCGGACACTCCGACTTCTGTGGACACTTGTATTCATGTGCATACACCACACACAGTCACTCACTCACACAATGCGTATCATTAAAAGAATAAAAATAAATCTTAAAAGGAAAAATAGAAGGCTCAAGACTGGGAAGAGGGGTGTCAGAGCCTGAGCAGACAGGCAATGGACAGTGGCTAGAGCTTCGGGCTCCCTGTCTACTTTACCTCACACAGAGGACTCCCAGGTCAGCCTTTCCTGGTGCCCTGCCCTGGTTTTGCTTTTCTGCAAAGAGTAAAAGGAAAGAACTCAAGAACCCCAGAGAACCATGAGCTTACAAGTGCAGACCTAGGGGAAGGGCGCACACACACCCCCCCCCCCACACACACACACGCACAGCCCCTAGGAACAGGACATGTGCACTCAGAAACTATTCCTTACTAGTATTTCAAAGTTAGGAGTACATTCCTCAAAGGCAAAAATGCTAACTGCTTAGTCCACAAGATGAAACAGGTCCTGGCTATCTGGACAGCTGCTGCAGGGTCCTTCTGAGGCATGCAGGCAAAGATTGTCAGACCACAGGTGTCTAAGTTCTGTCAGTCAGGCTCTCTCAGAGACCAGAAGGCCAACTTTCTTGTGTGTCAGGAGAGGCTGTACATTTTATAACACCTGAATGGACCGCAAAAGCCTTGTAGAGCTCGCCCATCACCCAGGAGCCAGGAAAAGACAAATACCATGGTCACTTGTCATGGCTGGACTTGGAGTCACCTAGGAGACGTACCTCTGGGTATGTCTGTGTGGAAGTTTTCAGACTACAAAGAGGGGAGACCCTTTTTGAATGTGGGCAGTACCCTCCCATGGGCTGGGGTCCTAGACCAAATAAAAAGAGAAAAGAGGGAGTGAGCTGAGCACCAGCATTCTCTCTTATGGGAGGCACAGCTGAGAGAAGCATCAGAGGAAGCAGACTTGTTAAAGCGCTTATCTCTCAGTGACTAGAACCCAGGCGTCCTCCATCAGTAGAACCCACCCTTATGCTTATTCCAAACCCTTCCTCCCCAGGCCCTTACCCAGCACTGCTTATCAGGAAATAGAACTCACTCTTGTAAAGATCACAGGTGCTCTGCCATAAAGATGCACATTGCAAGGGAGTTCCAGTGTAGCTATCCCTGAAGCATTGTTGTGATAAGTGCCATGTGGAGACTTTCCCCCAGTGTTTTACTGTTTTTAAGTGAGTAAGAAAAATAAACCATGAGGTCAGACTCTGGAAGTTTCTGACCCAGGGACTGCTAAAGTGGTGCTGCCTGGGTTTCATTCTTCACCTCAAGTAGCTGTTTCCTTGCTGGTGGTGAGGCTTGCAGGGACCCTCACAATCTCTCTGTGCTTCCTGACTGTGGACACAATGTGGCATGCGGTCTCATGCTCCTATTGCCACACCCTCTTCTCTGTGCTGGTCTGTGATCTAGAACAAATCCTTCTCTTAACTTGCCTCTGGCAGATATTTAATCTGACTTCCTTTCTTGCCTCTCACTTTTCCCGGGTGTGATGCAGGTCACACACACACACACACACACACACACACACACACACACACACACACACACACACACAAACACACACACACGGAAGACTCTGAGTGTTCACCAAAGGTTACTATTCCTTGTCTTCCTTATGTATGTATGGAGGCAGGGTTTCTCACTTGAATCCGAGGCTCCATGGTGAGGCTGGTTTAACTGGCCAAATGCTCTAAGAGTTTCCTGTCTCTTCCTCCCAAGTGCCAGTGCTGGGGTCACAGGCGGGCTGCCATGCTCACCCTGCACTTACATGGGAGCTAGGAATATGAAGTGTGGTCTGAGGCGTGTGCAACAGTGCTTTATCCACAGAGTCCCCTCCCCCCACTCTCACATTTGAGTCAGGGCCTTACTATGTTCCCCAGAGAACCTGAACTCTCAACTTGCCTGTCCCCACCTCCAACTGCTGGAACTACAAGTTGTGCCATCATGTCTGGGTATCATTGTCTTAATAAAAGATCCAGGTTGGTGGGACATTAATTCGTTGCTGAGAACTACAATGAAAAAGATGTCTGCCAAAGTCCCCTGACCAAAGGGCACATACTATAGGAATCCATTTTCTCTAAGTTCAAAGTGTGACAAAAGCTTCTGTGAGTCAGGAAAAGCTCATCTTTCTGTTGGAAGGGGCATCAGGAGAAGCACACGAACACACATTTGTGTATTTGTGTGTGTGTGTGTGTTCACTTTGTGAGTGCTTGGATCATTCATTTAGAGATTTGGTTCAGTATCTGTATGTGGTTTATGCATCAATATAATACATTTTTTGAGAAAAAAAACTTCTCTTCATATACAAAGCAGCTTTACTTGCTGCCTGCTTGCAGTATCTATCCCTATGGGTTGGGCCAGAAACTAAAATAAATAAATAAATAAATAAATAAATAAATAAATAAATAAATAAATAAATGTAAAGACAAAAAGTCTCCACCCAAGAGCCTGCTCTCATAGCTGGTGGTCTTTCACAGTTTTCAAGGCTAGTGCCAGGTTTCTTCTGCGATAACACTCAGTTGATTTCAGTTGGGACTAATCAAGGTTCTTACTGTCCCTAGACAATATCTGAATGGGGTCAGTTTGCCTGTGCACTCACATGGAGGGACAGAGCAAGCCAGTGGCCTCCCAGGTCCCACTCAGAGGACAGCAAAGAAGTCAAGGGATGTTCTCCACCATAACACACGGTGTTGGGGGGGTTGGAGGGGGGTGTGAGGGCTTTTCAGGCATCTCACTCCACAGGGACAGATTAATAAGCACTCTCCTTGGGGCACTGAGAAAATGAGCCAGAACCTTACAGGTCATTCTTTACAAGCAACATACACAAAGGGACTTAGCCAGCTCCCCTCCAACAGGAAACCATTTGTCTCTGGAGGAGGGAGAAGAAAGGAAGAGAAAGAGGAGGGTGGAGGAGGGAGAAGAGGGGTAGGAATAGGAGGAGGGGGAGGAGGGGGAGGAGGGGAGAAGGATGCTGAATCTGCCACCAGACCCAGCTCTGTGGAGATGATGCTCCCTAATCAAAGCACAGTTGCATAAATCGTCCCGTCCACTTGAGAAAAAGAAAAAAACCCAAAACGTTTGTTTAAATGGGAACTGAACAATTCTGATTAATTCTAAAGTTCTTTCTCTTCTTTCTTTTTTAGAGTGTTGCTAAAAATAAATGCCTAAAACTTGAAATAAGTAAGCAACACACACACACACACACACACACACACACACACACACACACACACACACACACACTTTTACCATATACGGTGGCATTACTCTTCAGCCTTTGCAAAGGCCAAATGAAGAGATGGCCAACAACCAAAATAACCCTTCAGACAAAGGCAAAAGACGAAAGCTGTAAAGCGTGGTGAGTGGCAGGAAGTTGCCAGGCTCGCTCGCTGGGGATGAAGGCCCATCGAGGGATGAGTTGCCATAGCACTTGGGAAACACAGGCACATGCAGATGCCACCTCCTCCGCCACCTGTCTAGGGAGGGTGTTTTGCCCCCTGGCCTCAGCACTAAGAAAGCAACAGAGCCTGCAATTTAACTTAAAGGAAGAAACCAGTGCAGGGGTATGACTGAAATTTTAATTAAGGCCCTCCTCAGCATGAAATCTGTAAAGGAGTTGAGGAGAAGGAGGGACAGGGCAGGAAAAGAGGTAGGATGACCTGGAGATGTGAATGAGAGCAGCCCAGGCCAGCCTGAAGGTCAGCAGCCTTGTGTGTGATGGGGGAGGGGTGGTTACCACATTGCCAGGGTCTGCTGGGAGTGTGTCTGGAAAAAGACTGACATGTTCAGGTCATACAAATGACACACTTGGGGGTACTGAGGGAAGCCACCTTTCCTGGGATTCTGTGCTTTCCAAAGCCGAGGCAGAGGTAAACCTGGACCCTCGCTAAAGCACCTACTTTTTCGACATAAACAGGTTAAGAGACAGCAGGTATAAGACAGGAGGTGGCACAGACAGAAGAGATGGAGCAGAGCCAGGCTGAGGTGCCACCATGCAACCTAGGGCTCTCTAGCCACAGAAGCTCTGGGAGAATACCAGTCATGGGACAAAATCTGGGCTTGGATCACAGCTTCACTAACTCTCCATGATGGTGGACTAGCCTTTCCTTCTGCTGACTCATCTTCACTGGCAAGCGCCAGCACAGGGGCTGGGTAAACACTCAATGGTAGACAATATTCTTGGTATGCATGATGTCCTGGCTTTCATGCCAGCACCAAACAAATACCTTGGTCAGGCGGGGTCTGCAGCGAAGGGACCTCTCTCAGCTATGGGGTGGAATGCATGGGACTGTGGAGAACAGCTCCCCAAACGTGACACTAAAACTGCCCTTGTTTCCCCAAAAGGCAGCGTGTAGACTGAGAGACCAGGACCTGTGGGCCTCATCTCATTTCCGAGCGTCTTTCATTTCAGCCTCAGGCATGGACCTGCAAGCTGTGGTGGGAAAAGGCCCTGCTTCTGGGTGACATGGCTAACAGTCTACCCATGCTTGCCCAGAAAGGCTTCCTGCCCAGGTAAGGCACTGGGCACTGAAGGCTAGTCAGCTTATCCATATGGTGGGCTGCTGGACTGGCATTTATCAGCCTGATCTCCATGCCTACCAGGGAGCTCAGTGTGATCTGTAGACAGGAAACTAAGGCCCTGAGAAGTTCTGAGATTGGGCCAGGGAAGGCCATAAATGGCAGGGCTGAGACTGAAGTTGGCTGAACCATGCACGGCAGTCCCAAGGCCCGTCCCTTCTGTTTCTACTTATGGCAGAGTCCAGTCAGCAGCTTCAATGCATCAAAGTGAGGCAGTGCCATGGTTATTTCTTCCCAGCAGTGTCCCCAGAATGTCCCCACAGCGTTCTCCAGGTTATTAAGGCCCCTCTGAGGCCCCCGCTGCAGGAGTTGTGTTGCTGGAAGGGTGTGGTGTCCCACCTACCCCTCTACTAGGGGATGGGGCAGGACCACACTTCATTTCCAAATCACTCACCTGGTGAGGCACAAGCCCCAGTGAGGTGGGAGGCTCATTCATGCGGTCGTCACTGCTGCTGGCGATGGCGTAGCCCCTGCAAGAGAGAAGCAGAAGGGCTCTCAGCGCCTTCATCCTCATGGTGGTCACTGGAAAGAGTCAGGAGAACCAAATGCCCCTTTGCTGAGCTTCATAAGCTCACAGAAAACTCATTTCCAGGAAAAGCGGTTAGTTTTTTAAAATGGGCACCATAGAGTGGGAAGGATGAGAGTGAGCTTGTGAACACTGCCAAGTGGCAAACTCTCCTCTGTGCTTTGGGTCCATCAGCTGTGAAACAGGAGGGAGGAGGCTGCATGATACATTAGGGACATGGGAGACAAACTGCCAAGTGCAAGGCCTGCCTGTCTGCCTGCCTGCCTGCCTTCCTGCATGCCTGCCTCCCTCTCTCCCTCTTTCCCACTCCTTTCTCCTACATGCTTTCACTACACTGTGAAGGGTAGCCTTAACTCCTGGCTGGGGCTATCCTCCAGCTCAGCCTTCTGGCAGCTGAGTGGGTTGTGTATCCCCACAGCCTCCTCTAACTTGCTAAACTTATTTAAATGCCATAAAAATGGAGGAAGGAGATATAAAAGGAATGAACTGGGTAGGAGAAGAACCAGCTCCTCCCCAGAGACGGTCAGTGTTCATTTATGTCCCAGAAGAACTGTTTTGTAACCTGTTACAAGGACCAAGAAGACAGGGATTGGGATCAAGGAGGTGTAGATTTACTTCCTACTAGAGGTAGTAAGAAACCTGGATGGCAGGGGAGGACACAGCTGCTCATCCCCACGTCGTGCCTTGTCTACTAGCCACTGAGGCCCTCTGAGTCATATGACAAACAGATCACTGCTGTGGCTTTCTGCCATTGCTTTCTTGGAATTCAATTTGGATGAGAAATAAGTATTTTCTAAATTTGATTCTCCGCCTGCACTGCCAATGGCACGGATAGCACAGCTCTCCAAATCAGGGTGAAATGATGCTGGGGGAGCCAAGCCTGGCTGCCACTCATGGGCCATGAGTCAGACACCAAGCCCAGCTCCCCACCAGAAATGGGACTAATGAGCCAGGGCATGAAGTTGTAATGCTAGCACTGAGCAGATTAAGGGTCACAGTGAGTATGAGGGCAACCTGGGCTACATGAGTCTATAGCAAGTCTGGAATACATAGGCAGTGTCTGTCCAAAAACAACAGCAATATAAAATCACGAATGCTAGTTAAACAAGTCAACAGCTCTAACATGCTTGGAGCAGAGTCTTGCACAAACTTTTGAGAAATGAACCACAGCATCTATAGTCCAGTCAGGTGTGGGCATCTGTTCACCCTCAGGCCAAATCACAGCTTCAGTGGTGACTAGAGCTGTGTGAAGTAAGATTATATGCAAAGTTTAAACCTGAAATGTAACAATGACACTGAAAACCTTGATGGTTTAACCTTTCCCAGGCACAAAGAAGAAAGAATCAACTCTATATGGATGAGCCAACAGCAAGGGAAGACGGAGAGGATGCAGGAGACCCACATGAGGGACACAGAGAACCAGACAGTATATCTGGGGGTCTTAGCAAGAGCATGAAGGACAAGAAGATTAGGCAGAGTGGCGCTCTAGGGACAGGGCAGAGAATCACACTGCAGACAGAACACCCACGCCAGAGATGCAGATGCTGCAGAAGGCTGAGATAGAGCGAACTAGAGCAGGGACATTGCCCAAGAGCCACTAGGGGAAGGAGGAGGGCAAGGAGGAAGAAGAGAAGAAGAAGAAAAAGGAGAAGAAAAAGGAGGAGAGAGAACAAGCCAATTTAGAATTCCACCCAAGGAGGGCACAGGGACATACCCCAAAGATCACATGATGACTGACTAGGTGTTTTTAGTCTTGTTTTGAGGTCAGAAAGGCTAAAAGAGGCCAAGGGAGCCCAGGGGAGACAGTTCCCAGCCATTGCCAACAAGCACTCAGTTCAAATGTTCATCTGTGGGCTCCAGACTCACCCCTCAGGATGCTGCAGGACAGAAACCATCAGCTCCACAGCCAGGGCACCTGCAATCACGGCCAGGCCTGGGCGGCTCACTGTACACTGCTGGTCCAGAGTCCGGTCTCTGGTTGACTAAAGAGAAACAACCACAGACATGTATAGAATATTCGAATTAAGCCAGACCTAGGTGAACCTGAAACTCCCCATGATAAAGCTTTAAAATACAACCAGATTGGTATGGTTGATAAAGACCAGATGGCCTCACCCTGTCTGTCTTGGGAGAAAACACTATGGAATTAAAGGAAGCACTACACTGAACAAGATGTGCGCTGTAGAGAGACAGAGATGGGACATTCGCCATCAGCATGGCCTCCGTCAGTGTAGCCTCATACTGATGAGGAACAACCATGGGTAGTCGGTAACTGTCCTGCCTGAGGTAATGCCTCACAGTGATTCTGACTAAGGTGGGAGCCACAGTCTCTGCCTTGTGTCCTCTGTTCTGTGCACTAGGTCATCAACCTGACTGTGCCCTGAGGACTTAAATGCAAAACTGCAAGCATCTGTTACTCCCTGGCTACATGCACAAGCTGTTACTGGGTCAACCTCACAAATTCTAATCTTCCAAACAGGGGCTAATCTCAGGGTTATTTAATGTTATAAAAATTTCAATATAATGAAAAGACATGGCTGTCCTGCTTGGGGGCTCAACCTTGTTTGATGACAGCCACTGACCAATAGGAGAAGCTGCACGTTCTAGCACCTTATGAAGACTATTAAGCCACCTTCCTCATACAAGAGGAGATAGCAGCTTTTCTCTGTGGTGGGAGAAGCCAGTCATTCCAGAGAGAGCAGACTGGGCTTTATAACTGCAGAGGGGAAACAGGGAAGTTCACAGAAGAGGTCTTCTTCTGACCCCTGAGAGAGACCTGTTCCTGCAGGCTCACTAGGCTGCAGAACCCATCTAGAGGCACTCCTGGCTGCCTCACATTCCATCTGCATAACAGGGAGCATGCTCAGAGTTGGAGTGAGAGTTCATTGTCTATATTGTCAGATACACTAGGCACAGTTAAGAGGTCAATTTCAGACAAACAAGAAATACGGTTTTTTTTATTCTAAGCAGCTCTTGACCACTGTAAAGGGCAAACTTATATACTTTAAAAAAAAAAACAAAACAAACCAGCCAACCAACCAACCAACCAACCAACCAACCAACCAACCAACCAACCAACCAACCAAAAAACTCCAAAAGAACACTTGCTGTTTTCTGCAAAGTCACAGGGAACAAGAGGCCTTCTGGATCATCAGAGACAGCAGAAGGCCTGAACCAGAGCCTGGGGCTCTTAGTCTCCTCATATTTGGGGCTTTCTGAAGTGAATGCAGGGCTGCAAGGGAGCAGCCTATGCAGGCCACATTTATGGAGTGACTGTGGCTCAGCCTTTCAGGTAAGAGTGCCAACATGGTGCATGGTGGGACAGCCCCCTCCCCACAACTGGAAAGCGCTCTTTATTAGCTGGTCTCTAAACAGCAGTGGGGCAGGGACACAGGGCCCGACTTACGTCCCCCGGAGCCACCACGTCGTTGCAGAAGTAGCAGCCAAGCTTGTACCCGGGGATGTTGGCAAAAAGTGAGGAGCCCGGGTCTGCAGATGCTACAAGGTGGCTCGGGCACAGGTCCCCAGCTCCCTGCTGCTTGGGTTTCTTCAGGCCATGTCTCATGACAACAAAGGTATCAAACCCCAAGGCAGCATTGATGACCAGCTGTTAGCATTGAAGGAAGAAAAGGGAGTCAGGACAAACACATCTCAGGCCAAGACGAAGTTCCTATGTGGCTGGCCACCCTCAAATTCTTTCTTTTTCATGTGAGTGTGACTAGTCTTTCCTGCTAGAGACTTGATAAACTGCTAACATAAACCATCTCATTTAAAACCCTTGACAAATATTGCCTGTTTACAGGTGAGGATACCAAAGGTCAGAGTTCCACCTCTGTCCGGGATTAGGGGGCTGACAGGAGGGAACTAGAGCAGCAGTTGGTGGCTGCCCACACCACTCTGCCACACCCTCTTAGTTACTTGGAAAGCTCTACTGGGACGAGGCTTGAAGCTAGGATTTTCCCACCATGTGGACTTTCTTTTCTTTTCTTTTCTTTTCTTTTCTTTTCTTTTCTTTTCTTTTCTTTTCTTTTCTTTTCTTTTCTTTTCTTTTTTTTGAGACACGATTCCTGTGTATAGCCCTGGCTGCCCTGGAACTCACTCTGTAGGCTAGGCTGGCTTCAAACTCAGAGCTCTGCCTGCCTCTCCCTCTGGAGTGCTGGGATTAAAGGAATGTGCTACCACCACCTGGCTGACCATGTGGATTTTAAAGCAAAGCCTTCTTCTTTGTACTTTAAGAACTCCTCTTGGTTGGGATTTTTGTTTACATACAAAGTTTGAAAGAATCAAGAAAAGGCACACTGGAGAAGATAAAATAAAAATCACAGCTCTGGGGGTTTAGAAACTGAAGCATTGCCTCTTGTACCTCCTCCCCCCTTCCCAGTCTGTCCTTTGCCTCATACATAATAGACAAAGACTGGATGATGACTGACAGACAGACAGATGAGAGGTGATGGCGGTAGAGGCAGACATGCATGATTGTATATACAAGTGTAACATAACATTCATAGACTATTTTATCTCATACTATGGTATTTTCTTATTAGCATTCTTTGAAAACCTCCCTGAGAGTGGCTGCACACTTAATTAAGTATCTACATCACAGGCCCTTGAACTTCACATGCACCAATGGTAGCACCTGCAAGGATTGCTGGGATAGGAAGCACACCCATTGCAGGTTGATGGCATGAGGTAAGGAGCTGCAGGACCACACAGGTCACACTCCTTCCTGGGGGAGGGAGGGCTGTGGACACTTCTCTCCTGGGTGGCTCATTAAGTTCTAGACAGAGGTAGCATAAGGCACACTCCACCTTTCGCTTGCTGGCTGCAATAACAGTAGGAAGCCACCGGCTCTCCCTGGTGTCCATTAGCAGGAAGATGACATCATGGCTATCGATGAGCTTCTCCAGCTGCTCCACATCTCTGCAGGCCTGCTCCATTGTGATGTCAGAGAAGTTCACAGGGTGTCCTGGCATGGGGATGCTCAAGTTGAACCCGCTGGCATTCTGGGGACACAATGAGCACACTTACGTCACTTACATTATAGGAATTCCTCTGTGCACAGTGCTACTACTCCGTCCCTCAAATACCTGGGCTCTGCTCTCTACTTTCTCGACTTCCTTGAGCTGTGTGTGTGTGTGTGTGTGTGTGTGTGTGTGTGTCTGTCTGTCTGTCTGTCTGTCTGTCTGTGCATGTGTCTAGGTATCTGTCTGTGAATGTGTGTGTACATGTGTCTCTGTGTGTGTATGTGTGTGTACATGTGTCTCTGTGTGTGTTAGTGTGTATGTCTGTGTCACTAAGGATAGAACTCGGAGTCACAAGAGCAGCACAGCCAGAGATTCACCTTCCACAGAAGGCAAAGGATCAAAACGGCATCTCAGTGCTCTGCATCCCACTGGCCACAGGCAAGTGTGAAAACATCAGCTTTCCCAGAGTGGCCAAAACACTGACTAGAAAGATGGCTGGGGGTGGGGTGCAGGTTGGAAAAATTAGGAACTAAGTGGCAGAGCTCAGACTCAAAGCAACATCTTCCTGGGCCCACGAGGTTCATAGTCCTCTCCAGTGACAGAATAGACTGTCCTCCCAGGTGGGCTTGCTTTTCCACTCTAGGGAGAATGACAGGCCAGTGGCTTCTTCCACAGGACTTTCCGGCCTCCCCCGGGACTCCAGAGCACACTGACCAACGCCTCCAAGCCTGTGCTTGGCCCTGTGACTTGCTTAAGCAACGGAACAGAGGTGGTGTGCTATGATGAGGCTGACTTGAGACTCTCTGGCCTTCTATTCTTCCTAGGAACCACAGGACCAGGAGAGACTGTGGCTCCTCAAGCCTCATTTTGAAACAATCACATACAAAGTGGACTGGAAGCTGAGTCCAGCCTTGCCTATCAGCTTACACCGCCGGCTGGCAAACCTGCAGTGTTGACTTGCAGCTAAGACTTGGAAACTGTGAGATATGCCACACTGTGCCAGCAGAGACCTAACATCTCAGTGGTGAAGCTTTTTTTACCCAACACATAGCTGGGAAAAGTGCATCCTCAGTCAATGTTATGGAATTCCACTTGACAAATAATGCTCCATCAACCATCAAACCATCACAACAGGAGGCTTCGGTAACATATGAATCAATTGAAAGACTAGAGGAGGAAATTTTTGGAAGGCAAGCATTTCCATGGCTAGGGCTGAGGATGCCACTCTTACTGGCATTATAAGAAGAAACCTTAAAGATTGCTCATGTGATCCTATTAGATAAAATGACCACGTATTCAATGGGAAGACTCTTGCTGAATGACTTTAAAAATATCTCAAAATGTAATTTTTATTCAAGTGAGTTGAATATGCTGGTTAGTTTTTGTCAATTTGACACAAACTTGAGTTGTCTGAAAGAAGGAACCTCAACTAAGGAATTACCTCAACCAGACTAGCCTGTGGGCATGTGTCTAGGCCATTTTCTTGACTGTCATCTCTAAAGTATTGAGTGTGATTCAAAAGTAGCAGGAGATAGAGCAAAGGATTCAACTTTCAACCAGTCCTTCTGCTTAGATGTAGTCAGTACAATTTCATGAGCAGTACTCGGCAGCCAGTGGGTAGTCTGGTGACAGACGAAAGCTAATACCCTCCATCTGCACCCACCAGAAATCCCTTTCCAGCCAGGCAGGGTGAAAACACACAGCTCCAGAAGACACCTCTTCACGCATTCTTCATCTGACTTCTACTGGGGTATATGAGAGGCACTTGCTGTGCAGTGCTGGGGATGGCTTCATGCGTACTAGCTTTTTTGTTTGTTTGGTTGGTTGGTTTGCGTGCATGTGCGTGCGTGTTAACATAGGTGTGGGACTGCTATGTGTAGGTATGACTAATGAGTGCAGGTTCACACGCACCATGGTGTGTGTGTGTGGAGGTCAGAGGACACCTCAGATGGCAGTCCTCACCTTCCACCTTGTTTGAGCAGGATCTTTGGGTTGTGGTTGTTTGCTGCTGCACAGGCCAGGTTAGCTGGCCAGCCATCCAGGGCCTCTCCTGTCTCTTCCTCCTTTCCCACCACGGAAGCACCAGGATTACACACACACACACACACACACACACACGCACACACACACACACACACACACACGCACACACACACACACACACACACACACACACACTTCCACACCTGGCTTCATGCTTACATAGCAAGCACTTTATCCAATCACCCCTCTCTACGTAGTGTTTTTAAGAGGCTATCACAGAGGTGAGGTGGCAGGCTTGGTCTGGTAGGAAGTGACTGATTTTCAGTCACCAACACTACAGAGCCTTGATCCCCAGGATTAAATATTTACAGAGTTTACAGGAAAGAAAACATGGATGTTCCCCCTGAGTCATCAACGTACCACTCCGGGAAATATTTTCTGGAGCCGCTCTGCTGCAGCCAGGGCCTTGGGCTTGCCACCCCCTAGACAATCTTCAAATTCATACAGAGGCTGCCTCACAGGATTGGAGTAGGAGATCTTGGCGTTGTCCACAAATGTGACGTGTCTGACGCCCCAGCCCTGCATGGAAACAGGAGACCGTGGCACCCCCCTGATGAGCATGTGCCAGTACATACTTCCAGACGTCTCTAGGAAGGGTTTTGCTTTTGAGCAGCAGGAACATTAAAATATAGGAAAATACAGAAATTGAACTGTACAAATTCAGTTTTGATCATTAGAATGTCAACTTCTTTTTAGAAGATGAAATAATTATATGCTGGGGCCTAGATCCCCACGGTCATTAGAGCAGGGACTGTCATGGTAATTCTCACTCACAATGTGTTATTTTTGACAGTGTCACTAGAGGAAGATTGCCAGGGAATGCTAGAAGAATGCTACTTCGTTGTCTCAGGGTTAGCGAGAACCCGCAGATGTCTTTGGTTTCTCTTAATAAGTAATTAAGTATAAATATCAGCTCCTCTGGAAACTCACTTTGAATCTCAATTAAGTCTTCAGAAACATGACTTGTAAGTTGTCCCCATGTGAAATGACGGAGAACATTCTTGGAGTACTTCTCCATGCTGGAGAAATCTTGCTTATAATTGGGCCTTAAAAGCGAGTCTGTATTTTCATGCAGGTTGTCTTGTTGTCATGGACATCACTTTCATAGACGGGGGCATTGCTGAAGACCTTTTTATTTAAAGATTTGTTTTACGCATAGTGCCATCATGTGTGTAAGTACATACATGCATTGCCTAAGGGAGCCAGAAAAGGGCATCAGATCTCCTGGATCTGGAGTTGTGTGCTGTTGTGAACTGCTGTATGGGTGCTGGGAACTGAACCCAGGTTTTCTCCAAGAGCAGCAGTAGTCCTAAGCTCTGAGGCATCTCTGCAGCTCCTATATTTCCTCACAGTTTATGAAACCACATAGCTTTAAAAGTTTTATAGAGAAACCGTTTTATAAACAGCAGGCTGTGAGCCTGTTTTTATAAATATAAATGAACAGGTAAGTGACAAGGCCTGTGAAAGGCCTCCATTTCCGTCTGCCAAGGACAATCCTGGAACAATGCTGATGTCTTCATGTACGAAATCTGACTATTTGTGGGGCTGGGGCTGGGGCTGGGGCTGGGGCTGGGGCTGGGGCTGGGGCTGGGGCTGGGGGGCATGCTCGGCTTCTGTTTCACAATGGCTACAGATTGCTCTTAGAACTATAAAGATTCTCAGGAAAACAAAAGGGAATGGGAAGGCACAAAGCTTAACAGCAGCCATGAGGCCACCAAACTCACCATCAGTGTCCTAGCCACATTGCAGCCCAAGGTACCAGCTCCCAGCAGCAGGCACTTGACAGACACGACCTTGTCCAAGTCCAAGGTGGGGACCAATCGCCAGCACATCAGCTTGAGATTCAGATCCACAGATGACTCAGCCAGCCTGGAACACAAGATTAATGTGCCAGTGAGTCACTCACTTGTACTCCAGACTTACTTCCACCAGAGAGACATGACCTGTGGGAGGGACAAGATGGAGGTAGCTGGGCAGTCAGAATCCCAGCAGAAGTAAGATGAAGCTTGCAGGCAGCAGGGAGGAGGAAGGTCACCACACAGAAAGCAAGCCACTGTCCTCTGTGGTTCTGGGGTGGGGACGAAATTCCTTATATGGAGGGCCCAACGGCAAGGTGAAGGAAGTCAGAGCTGTCAGAGCTGAGGTGTGGGTTTAAAAGAATGGCTCTTCCAAGACCAGAAGCCCTGGCAACCTTAATAAAGGGTGAGCAGATTCTCCCCCTTCAATACAAAATGGCTTCTCCGCAACATTCCTTGTAATATCCTTCTGTGGTGGCAAGTAGAAGAGAGGTTCACAACCAAGAATAAAGAACCAGGAAAGGAGGCAAAGGCAGGTGGATTTCTGCAACTTTCAGGCCACCCAGGGCTGGCCTGCTCTATAAAGAACAATAACAACAACAATAAAAACTCAAAAAGACAGAGGCAAGGTCCAGGTGCCTCAGAGTCTAAACTAGAAACAAGAATAAAGAAGCCGAGCATGCCTCGCACGATCAGTGCATGCCTCAGGTCACCCGTCACACTAACCCTCAGGATGAGTGCACGCCTCAGGTCACCCGTCACACTAACCCTCAGGATGAGTGCATGCCTCAGGTCACCTGTCACACTAACCCTCAGGATGGGTGCAGGCCTCAGGTCACCCGTCACACTAACCCTCAGGATGAGTGCACACCTCAGGTCACCCGTCACACTAACCCTCAGGATGAGTGCATGCCTCAGGTCACCTGTCACACTAACCCTCAGGATGAGTGCACGCCTCAGGTCACCTGTCACACTAACCCTCAGGATGAGTGCACGCCTCAGGTCACC
>CM052700.1:31046277-31100049 GCA_028551405.1 Uromys caudimaculatus
AGTTGCAATTCCAGGACTGAAGGAGTCATGCAAAGGAGTTGAGGCTCGGGCACTGTGAGAAGCCTCGGAAGGCCATTGGTGAAGGTGCAGTCTCAGTTGCATTGACAGCCAGGATTGAAGGGGTCATGCAAAGGTGAGGCTTGGCACCATGAAGAGAGCCTATGAGAAGCTGTAAAGCTTAGTTGCAGCGGAAGACAGCAGTGTTTTGGAGATGCCAGTACCATGAGATGACCACCAAGAACAGCAGCAGCAGTGGAGTACAGGCATCTGGAGTTGTGTGTGCTACAAAAGGCAGAGCTGGAGAAGTGACTCAAGCCCTTGGATGAATTCAGAAGATCGTGAGTAGATCCCAGACATTGGACGAGTGGAATTTGATTTTGCTTTTGATTGTGACTTTGCCCTGATATATATTCCCTCCTGAAGAAAGAAGGTATTTTTAGTGGAGACCACAGTTAAGAGATTGAATTTTTAAAGACTTTGAATTTTAAGAGATTGGATGTTTAAAAGGGACTGAAATGTTAATATGTAAGAATTTGTAAAGACTGTGGGACTTGTAAAGTTATTTAGATCTGGGGGATGAATAAGGAAGTAAGGGTCGAGGCTTATTGGCGATGTTTGTGTGTCAAGTTGACAAGGGGTCAATTGTACTGGCTAGGTTTGTGTGTCAACTTGACACAAGCTGAAGTTATCACAGAGAAAGGAGTTTCAGTTGAGAAAATGCCTCCATGAGATTCAGCGGTAAGGCATTTTCTCAATTAGTGATCAAGGGGGGAGGGCCCCTTGTGAGTGGTACCATCTGTGGGCTGGTAGTCTTGGGCTCTATAAGAAAGCAGGCTGAGCAAGCCAGGAGAAGCAAGCCAGTAAGCAGCATTCCTCCATGGCCTCTGCATCAGCTCCTCCTCCTTGACCTGCTTGAGTTCCAGTCCTGACTTCCTTTTGTGATGAACAGCAGCATGGAAGTGTAAGCTCAATAAACCCTTTCCTCCCCAACTTGTTTCTTGGTCATGATGTTTGTGCAGGAGTAGAAACCCTGACTGAGACACTCACTTTCTAGAGATCTAGCCCAGGTCTCTAGGTTTGCACGACAAGCATCTTTAACCAGTGAGCTGCCTTGTCAGCTGGAAAATTAGCTATTTGTGGCTCAAACCATTCAGTGGATCATAACTAGAACTTTGCAAAGATAAAACATGAGCTGGGCTGTTGTTCAGTGACATAGTGATTACCTAGATTACAGAGGCCTTGGGCTCCATCCTTGGCAGTATAAGGGTATGTGTGGTGTGTGTGTGTGTGTGTGTGTGTGTGTCCCACCACAAATCATTGCATACACATTCTCCCTCATTGCATACACATTCTCCCTCCCCCCAACACACACATTTTGGGAAACATTTTTAGGATGCATACACTGAAGAACACATGAGTATTGAGTTACAATGTCACAGGTAATTTTCACTCGGAGTTAAATCCAGCAAGTGTGTATTGAACAACCTCATATCATCCAAGGAGTGAGAGAAAGTAATCCCGGATGTACTAGCTGAGTACCCATGCAGGGCCACTCCACTACGCTAGCAGGCCTGGTTAGATGTGTGGGGCTAGTGGTGGCCTGAGAGCAGCTTCTCTGGTACGTAGGGCTCTTCCTGTTTCTTCTAATTTTTTCAAAACCAAAAAAGAAACTTTGCCTTTTTTTGGGTAAGCCTTGAGGACTCCAAATGTTCTTCCATGAGATAGCTAAGGAATGAGGCTAACAACACAAGTTTCATAGAGAACATAATATGACCAGTTTATTCTACGAAGAGCCATAGGAACAGTGGTCATGCATGGGGAAAACCCAGCAAAGCCTGTCTCACTGGTCATCTCCCAGTTCTTACAGCCACCCATGAGGGACGGTGTTGCTACTATATACCTGTCAGGTTAGAGACACTGCAGCTCAGCAGTGACACTCTCTCACTAACAGCAGTGGGCACCAGATGTGGCTTTCTCCTCTCCACTTGGCCAGGAGCCAGAGAGGAAGACTAAAGCTTCTGCTTTTTCCACCCAGCACACGCTCAGCTCAGACAAGCCTTCCACCCTAACCATGGTCCATTTTCCACATCTGTTATGCAGGGCCACACTGCTCACAGAGTGCCAAGGGGACCACTGATGACATCCGTGCAGCTTCACGCTGGGCCTGAGGCTTGGGCTGCTGGTGGCTGGCAGTGCGGCCAGAGATGTCACACATGTTCATCACATCTACTTACACAGTAGTAGCCCTCCCTCCCCATCCTACCCTCAACTACCCCACAGGTACACACGCTCCTTTCTTGGCTCTCCCTCCAAGCCAGAGACCTAAAGAGATCCACAGATGGGTCTCCATACTTATGGCATTAGATGTGAGCTGGAAGCTAGGGGAATAGCTTAGTGGAAAAGCTATACACAAGGTCCCTGAATATACACAAGGCCCTAGGTTCAGTCCCCAGCACACATTCCTAAATGCAGACCTGTGGATAGCTATTATTTTTTCTACAGAGAGGACCTGGAGGCTTCTAGTAGATTCTTGAAGAGTTAATGCTCAGTACACAGAACTTCCACTGTAAGCCATACCAAGAGCTTCTTGGCCTACTTCTTGGAGGCTACTGTGTGTTGGGCACTGACTAGTCTTCTCATGTAAGACCTCCAGTCCTCACCACAAGTCACTCAAGCCTGGTTCATTCTCCCATTCCACTTTCCACACTAGGCAAGGTTCTATACTATTTAGATATAATGCAGGGCAGGCAGAGACAAGGTAGCAGTCCTTGGAGAGCAAAACATTTAAAAGGAGGCTGAGCATGAGATAGCTCAGCAGGTAAAGTTGTTTGTATAAGCCTGGTGACCCAAGTTTTGTCTCACAACTCACAAAAAGTCAGATGCTTCAGACTGCATCTTCAATCCACCATTCTTACAGCAAGCTCAGAGGCTGACACAGGAGAGTCACCGGGAATTCAGGGGCCAGCTAGCCTAGAGTACTTAGAGGACGGAAGCAATACAAGAGACCATCCTTCAATAAAGAGGAAGATGGCTGTCCTCTGACCTCTACACGCATGCCATAGCATGCACACCTCTGTACACACATATACATACTACACACATATGCATAATAATAATAAATAAAAGTTTTAGCCCTGTGCACATCTTTAATCCCAGGACTCTGGAGGTAGAGGTAGGTGGATCTCCATAAGTTCAAGGCTAGCCTGGTCTACAAAGTGAGCTTCAGGACAGCCAGGGCTACATAGTGAGATCCTGTCTAAGGTAAACAAACAAAA
The DNA here is from genome assembly GCA_028551405.1 of Uromys caudimaculatus. NCBI lineage: Eukaryota > Metazoa > Chordata > Mammalia > Rodentia > Muridae > Uromys > Uromys caudimaculatus. Next base: position 31,049,553 of record CM052700.1, read on the forward strand.
GTTTTGAAAACAAAGAGACTGGGTGTGGTGGCACAATGCCTACAATCCCTACATGCAGAGGCTGAGGTAAGAGGATCTAGAATTCAAGGCCAGCTTGGACTACAAAGTAAAATCCCTTCTCAAAAGACCCAAAATCTTAAATGAATAAATAAATTCAAAGCAAGAATTAAAATCAAAGATCACCAAGAAAATGAAGAATGGTAGCTGTGCCAAATAAATATGAGATGAGACGGTGGGCTATGTTAGCGTCCAGAACAGAATAAGCCTGCATATGGAAGAGGGAATGTCCCGAGGACGAGAGAGTGCTCAGATCCACTGAGTAAGCACTCAGCAGAACAAAGGGGATGTGTGTGGCGAGGGTGGGGAGAAGATAAGAGTGCCACAGGCGAAGGCCAGACCAGAAGCCTGTGGGAAAGAATGAGGACTACACTGGGGCTGCATTCCCTCCCACAGCCAACATCAAAAGTCAGGCATGTCAGACTTCAGCTGCTAAGCTCAGAGTGAAGAGACTCAAGTGGTCCACTTGGGAAGCACCACAAAGGAGAACTTCAGACAATGTGAGGGAGAGATCAGAGGCCACCTCAGACCCACAGAATCCACAAGTCGCTCAGTGGCACAGGGAAAGGCAACCCCTAATTTGGGGTGATGGCAGAAAGGTACAGGTGGGAGGCTGAGGGGTTGAGAACCTGAGAGGCACAGGAAGCCACTGTGTGAAGAGGGACAGGGAGGTGGCCAGCAAGAGGGTAGAAGCATGGCCATTCTGAGGTGATGATGCTTCTAAGAGCAGCATTAGCCTCAAAGGGAAGGCCCTGAGTTCAGCATGGGTAAGCAGCAGCTGGATAAAGTGAGGGGCCATGGCAGTTCAGGCTCAAGGCAGTCCACTGAGTCATGTGGGACGAAATGGCTACTAGAGTCATGGGTGTATGGGTGTCAGCCAGGACAGACATCTGGAGGATGGCAACACTTTGCCATCTTTCCCATGACACAGGAGGCTCACTGAGAAGAGCCACTTCTGGATTAAAATGCACCTGGGAAGAGGAGGTGGAGCTGGGGTGGAGCTCAGCCAGAGAGAGCTTGCCTAGAATGAGGGGGAAAGGAGAAGGAGAGGGGGAGGGGGAGGGGAGAGGGAAGGGAGGGAGAGGGAGATGGGGAAAGAGAGAGAGAGGGAGAGAGAGAGAGAGAGAGAGAGAGAGAGAGAGAGAGAGAGAGAGAGAGATCAAAGAGAAGGAAGAGGAGAAGCGGAGGCAGGTGTGATGCACACACCTCAGGAGCTCACACTGAAATGATGAATACCGCTACGAGTAACACCCACAAGAAGGGAATTATCTAAACAGCAAACTAAGGCTAAGGTAGTTAAAGCAGGAGTGCCTAATCTCACCTAGACTCTTCAGAAATCATTTGGGGTGTGCGAGTGTGTGTGTGTGTGTGTGTGTGTGTGTGTGTGTGTGTGTGTGTTTATGATACCCCTAGTTTCTTGGGAAGCCTGTTGGATGGCACCAGGCCATGATGGCCTTTTCCCTTCTTCCACTTTTACCAGGGGCTGCCTCTGCACACAGATTGCAGTAAATATGGAGTTCACAGAAGGGGCACAGCACGGCTGCTGTGCAGTGTTCATGGGCTGCCTGGGACCTGGGCCAGAGGTCCAGTACTGCAGTAGAGCTCAATGGGTAGGAAGGAGGCTGCAGCTGGACCCCAGATGAGGACAGGAGACAGCACACAGTTATCACTTTTGAATCAGGTGAGTAAGGTATCAGCCAATGACAGGAGAGAGGCAAAGGGAAGAACCCACCAGAGGACAGACTAAGCCCGTGGTGTAAGGGCACATGTTGTAGCCCGAGCACAGGTTTCACCTTGGGGCAGTGGGAGATGAGGTACGGCTAGGCAAGGGCATTTCAGCTTTATCCTGAAGACAGCAGGTCTGGAAGGACTGCAGGGATGAGGGTGGATGGGGGCACCTAAGAGCACAGGCTGGAAGGCTTACCAACTCTAGTGAGGTCACCAGTGTGCACAGCTGCTGTGACATTTTCTAGAATATGCACTAGCATAGGCAGCCAACAGCGTATGTATCAATGTCTCATTTCTTTGGGCCTTTTGTTTCCTTCCTTCAGCTCCCATTAGCTTTTCATGCTGGTGCCTCTTCTGCCCAATAAGACCCTGGGTTCTGTGAGAACAGCATCTCTCAAGTTCTAGTCCACAAGGAGGCAGTGGTCACATGTGCTGAGTGATCCTGGCTCTCCAGAGACCTGACCTGAACTAATGGTATAGTTCTAAGCAAGTGAAGGCCAATGGTTCTGGCTGCATAGGTCCTTGGTCTAATGATCTCCTGCAGAGAAGTTCAGAGACTCAAGATCTGCATAGTCTCTTAGAATATGCTGGGGCCTCCGGGGAAGAAAACACAAGGAGGAAAATAAGTGGGTCTGTACCAAGTGCCTGCTACATACTGGGGGCTGCTACATGATGAACGCCCACTATGCACTGATCATTGCTTTTTTGGTTTTTGTTTGTTTGTTTGTTTGTTTGTTTATTTTTTGGTGTTTTTGTTTTTTGAGACAAGGTCTCTCTACATAGCTGTCACTGTCTTGGAATTTACTCTGTAGACCAGGCTGGCCTTGAACTCACAGAGATCCACCAGCCTCTGCCCCTGAGTGCTGGGATTACAGGTGAGTGCTACCACACCTGAGTTTTGTGCTGAACATTTTATTCACATTAGCATGTTTAGATTTCACCAAATCATGGAAAAGAGCAGCCCTGGGGTATCTGACAGAAATACCAAAGTAAGGAAAGGCCACTCTGCTTCCCCAGGACCACAGAGCTAGCAGGTGCCAGCACTGAGGGAGCATCAGAGTCAAGTCTATTTAAAATCCCAGGATCAGGCAGAGGCGGGCTGACCAGAGCAATGTAGAGATGGGAAGGCAGAGGGTGCAGGGTTCTTGGAAGCTGCCATGGGTACAGGGTGACTGCGGTATCATTTTCTTGCATAGGGGTGCAGTAAGACACCCATTTCACAGATTTATTATGAGATTCTGTGGTTCTGAAAGCCCCTGTGGAAGGCTGGTGAACTCTATTAACTGCACTCACCTTGACCTCAGGTAGCTTAACCCTGCCTGCTGTCAGTTGGCCCATACAATAGGATAAACTCTAAATTACTAAAGGCCTGGTCTATTAGGCAACTGCTGTCCTATTATCACCTGGACAAAAGGAGAATTTTAAAAGTGAAATCTATATTCCTTGAGGATTTTTCCTCTGAAAAAGAAAATGCGAATGTAGTTGATTTTAAAATAAAAATATCCTAGCTTCAGGTGGAGTTTGGTTTAACATTCACAGAGCCCTGGGTTCTAGGTTCAAAATGGCCATCAGTTAAGGGCCTCTTTCTCAACTCTCATTTTACTTACATTACTCCACCTGATTTCACAACTTCCTAATACTTGCAGATTGTTTTAATGCACAACTTGATGTATAGTATGCTCAAATTGCATACTATATATCTGCTTATTTAAAAAAAATTTTTTGCAGTACTCTTATTCATTCAGAAGAATTTGGTTGAGGGCTTCAGACAAGCACTCCACACTCCACAGACACTGACTGATCAATACGGGCTCTGCTTAACAGTCCAACGTGCTACAAAAAGCATTTCTGACCAGGCTCTGTGTGGAGGGAGGCCAGATAAGGAAAGACCATACATATATGGCTTGCCTGTCCGGATGCTCTGCAGTGGGAGAGGAACCACTGAGGACTGAGTGTTATAGGACGCTGGCAGGAAGATGACACTGCATGTAAAAACAGACAAAAAGAGATCTTAGCTGTGTTTGATTGGGTCATGGTGATTGGGGGGGGGGGGTAGAGTCTAGAGGAAAGTAGGCAAGCTTAGTTAGAGCAATGGCTTATGGGAAGACTAGTAGAGGATAGGCAGAAAGGTACTGGGACCAGAAGGAAGAGCCCTCTAGGTTCTGCTCATTGGAGGACCGAGTGACCTGGGCAGTCTGAGGATGACTCTTCCAGAGCTGATGGAAGCAAGCAGATTTCCCAGGAGTAAGGCAAGCTTCAGTGGTGGTGCTGGGAAGTTGAACATGGATGTACGGCATACCCGGAGGGAGAGCAAATCTCTTCATCTAGCTAACAGAATCAAGGAGTCCAACCCACCGAGCTGTGAGAGGGCGAGGGCGAGCTAGTTAGAGAGGGAGGTGGGACTGAACTGAAACAATGGGGTGGGAGAGGGCAGAGAAGGAAACTTCCTAGAACATACTGTGGAGGGCGGAGGCCTAAGTTTCAGATCCATAGCGGATTATTATAACATGAGCTTCAATTTTTTTAACTGCCTAGCAAAATGATACCCGCAGACTCTGACCTTTGTCCTTTGACCTTGGAAGAAATCATTGTAGTGTCTGAGCAAGGAGACCAGCACAGTGTTGTCATGGTACTTGAATAAGAAGTAAGGCAGGGCCGTGACACCTTCAGTCCGACACAGATCATCATAGGCGTGCTCCAGGGCCTGGATCTGAAAACAGGGAAGGGGAAGGCACTCTCTGGGAAAGGCAGCTCTGAGCTATAGACCAGACCTGATCAGAGGAGCCACCAGGTGCCAGCTTGGAACACATGGCTCCTCAGGTGCTCACTGACAGCACCTCTTACCCCTTCTATAACATTTTCCCTGTGCCATGCCTTCACACAAAGGGGCACACTATGGGACAAAATGATGGCTGTCTAAGCTGTCAGCCACAGAGGTTTATGGAGGTAACCAAGCATTCTTCTGTAATAACACAGCATGGTCCATCCAGCAAGAAAATTCATCATCGTCTTTTACACTTTGTTATGACATAATTTACATGCCCTACAGTTTACCCACTTAGAGGGCAGAATCTATGATGTCTTGAAATTTTTTTATTATATATTTTTGTTTTATGTGTATTGAGTTTTTGCCTTTATGTGTGTGTACCAGGTGCCTGCAATGCCCATGGAGGCCTAAGAGAGCATCAGATCTCCTAAAACTGGAGTTAGGGATGGTGTAGGTACTTAGCAAGAACCAGTGCTTTTTTTTTTTTAAAGATTTGTTTATTTTATGCATAGGAGTATGCTGTCGATATCTTCAGACACACCAGAAGAGGGCATCAAATCCCATTACAGATGGTTGTGAGTCACCATGTGGTTGCTGGGAATTGAACTCAGGACCTCTGGAAAAGCAATCAGTGCTCTTAACCACTGAGTCATCTCTCCAGCCCAAGAACCAGTGCTTTTAACCACTGAGCCATCTCTCCAGTCCAAGACTTATGGTTTGGGTTTTTTTGTTTTTTGTTTTTTCTTTTGATAGAATGCTTACAAGGTTGGGCACTCCTGAGATGATCTGAGAACCTTAATCCTCCTTAAACATGAACGTTCAATTTCCAGCTAGAATGTACTGCCTCATGTTAGGTTTTTTTCTTAGAAAATTCTTTGCAAAAGACTACAACCATGCATTAGATATAAAATAAATTTTAAATCTTTTGTTTTAAAAAAGACTTGTTTATTTTTCTTTTAAGTGTGTGCGTATGTTTGCACATGTATGCCTGTGTATTACATGCATATAGTGTACCAGGTGGCCAGAAGAGGGCATCGGACCTCCTGGAGCATGAGTTACATATGGTTAGCTGCCATGTGGATGCTGGGACAGGAACCTGGGTCTGTGGCCAGAGCAGTAAGCACTCTTAACTGCTGAGTCCTTTCCTCCCCCCACCCTGCCTTGAAATCTCTGCTGGCTTCAGTTCTGCATCTTATTGACTGACAGACCTCTGGAACTCATATCATCTTGACCCTCAGTCACGGTCTTAAAAACAATCAGAATTCTCCAGCTAGGTCTTTGTTCTGCCAGCCTGATTCTAATTATTCTTGGGACTAACCTCTAATGGCCTCCTTGAAGGAAGGACCAGACTTGAATGTCTGTTCCAGAGAAAAGGTTCTGCTATTTGGTCTGAGGGTAGGGGAGGGCCTGTGCTTGTTCCACAGACTCTCCATAAAGGCTGTGGCTTTGTCTTTCCCAGACAGAAAATGAAAAACACTTTGGTAAATTCTCAGTCTTTCAAATTTTCTTGTAATTCCTCCCTGTGGGCTTAGCATTTCCAAATTCCATGAGCCACCTGGAGGATAGTGGCTCCTCCTCTTCACAATGACCTTATCAGCACTTAGTAAATGCTGTTCCTGAGCCATCTGGAGTCTCCCCAGGTGCCTTTTCTCCATCAGAGACCACCCAGCTCATCTTCCGGATGGGTCACACACCTGCTCTCACAGTTAAGCCCCACTTTACCTGCATTTGTTTGACTTGCCAATACCTGTTTTGGTGAAAGTCTTTGATCCAAGCCCACAGGCCCTCGGATTAGAGGGATGCTCTCAGGAAGACAGAGGGCAGGGCAGCAAAACCAGTAGTAGAAGTGGTACTTCTTTAGGTCCTGGGGTAAAAAAAAATCAGAACAAAGTTATATACAACATTGGTCCCATGAATTAAAGCAACACACATCTGTTAATGTAATATATTACACCAGGAGCAGTGGTGCATGCCTGTAATCAGCACCAGGGGCAGTGGTGCATGCCTGTAATCAGCACCAGGGGCAGTGGTGCATGCCTGTAATCAGCACCCTAGAAGTGAAGGGAGGACATCCTTAGCTACATAGCAAGTTAGAGATCAGCCTGGGTTACATAAGATCCAGCTTCAAAAAGCAGATGCACCACCACTAGAAAAGCAGATGCATTAAAAAGCTGATAAACAGCCGGGCAGTGGTGGTGCATGCCTTTAATCCCAGCACTTGGGAGGCAGAGGCAGGTGGATTTCTGAGTTTGAGGCCAGTCTGGTCTACAGAGTGAGTTCCAGGACAGCCAGGGCTACACAGAGAAACCCTGTCTCGAAAAAAAAAAAAAAAAGAAGCTGATACACACTAAGTATGCCCCAATTATCTCCATCAGACACCAGAGAGATAGAGACAGAGACAGAGACACAGACACAGATACAGATACAGATACAGATGGGGTGGGCTCACAATTTCTGCCTGGATCTCAGGCTTGCTGTTCATGTCATCTCATAATAACAGACATTTTCACTCAGAGAAGAGGCTGAACCTGCACTCCTGCATGCTTCAGGGAAAAGCTACCCTAATCTTCTTCCTAAATGATGAGGAAGCATCTCACCCCATTTTACAGAAGGAAACACCCAGCAGGCTTCCCATGGAGACTCTACCAAAAAGCACAGCTGCGCTCTTCAGTCCTGAGAAAGGGGTGCAATCCAGTCTCCTCTACCCACCAGAGGGAACCCTTCCACCAAAGGCTTGGCATTCAACATGGCTCAGATTTTTCAAGTTTTTCAGATTTCAGACTATTTGCATATATACCCTGAAACTTGTGAATGGAACCTAAGCCTAAACAGGAAATTCATTTGTGTGTTATATACATCCCATCTCCATGACCTGCCTGGAATTTTATACAGTATTTTTAGTGCAGCAGCATTTTAAGTGTGGAATTTTCCATCGTGTTACCATGTCAATATTCACTCCTGATCTGGGAATGGTTCTGGCTTTCAGATAAGGACATTTCCCTGTTTGATGCTGCGTTCCAAAATGTCATCCTAGTCAAGTGTAAATCAGCATCTATGAAATGCCTACTGTGTACATGACAAAACAGGACACTCAACAATACAATGACTAAGCTTGAGTCCTAGCTATCAGCTGCTGGCCTTCCACACAGCAGAGAGAGTGAGTCTGTGATTGTCAGTCTAAAGGAGGCTCCAAGTACTGAGGTACAATGACATCATGCAGGGAACAGCTGGCCTCTCCTGCAGCAGGGTGAGAGTTTCTGAGCTGTTCTAAACTGACCTCCCACGCAACCCCAGGGCTCTGGCCTCAAATTCTCATGGCATTAGGACCTGACGCTCTCATGGGGTAGGACCCCGAGCTCTGTAGGCCTTAGACAGCCTCTTCACTCCTCTGTGATGAAGCCTCTGATACAGTTCTGTAGCTAAGGAGTCCCTTGTATTGAGTCTTGCTAAGTGTGAGAACTGAAGAGCTGTCATGTGAAATTAATTTAGATTTTGTTTTTGCTTTTGCATCTGAATGAGTGTGCTACATATGCATATATGTGTGTGTGTTCTCATGTCTGTTGGCACATGTGTATGTATACAAGGGTGCAACACGTGCACATGTGTGGACGTTTGAGGGTACCATCAAGTGTCCTCCCTTTTCCACCTTAACTAACTATAGCAGGGTAGCAGGCAGGGTCTCTCACTTAAACCAAAGCTCACCGAGGAAGCAACCTGACTAGCAAGCTTCTTTGCCCTCCATGCCCTGGAGTTATAGATGGCTGCCACCCTAGCTTGGTGTTATGTGGTCCTGGGGATCTGAACTCAGGTCCTCACGCTTGCACTGACACTTTACCCACCAAGCCATTTCCCAGCTCCTAGAGGCCTCTTTTTTTTTTTTTTTTTTTTTTTTTGGTTTTTCGAGACAAGGTTTCTCTGTGTAGCCCTGGCTGTCCTGGAACTCACTCTGTAGACCAGGCTGGCCTCGAACTCAGAAATCCGCCTGCCTCTGCCTCCCGAGTGCTGGGATTAAAGGCGTGCGCCACCACTGCCCGGCTAGAGGCCTCTTTTTATCAAAACATAATTCAAACTACATAAATGTATCACATTTACATATACAACTTTGTGGGGTTTGTTTTTGTTTGACATGGCTGAACCTCTGACAATTCTTGAACATTTTTATTATTCCAAGAAGAAACTCTGTCCCTAAGAGCAGAATGGGCCAATTCCCCACTCCTCCATGACCTTTGGACACACCAAGCCATCCTCTGTGGACATGCCTGTTCCAGAGTTTTCACAGAAAGGAAATCACTGGATAGCTTTTAAAATATAAATATGTATGTAATGCAGCTCTAGATGAGAGCCTAATAATTACAGCCCCCACAGTGTCCAACTCGGCCCTTAACTGATGAACTAAAGAAAGAGAATCCCTTTTCACAATGCCAAAGCAAACTGGCAATTGAAGTTAATGACAGGCCTAGGCCTGGCCCTGAGAGGCCTGAGAACCACAGAAAGGAAAGCTGAAGGCCTGGGAGCCTACTCTCCCCTGCGTTTAAGTGACTTGTCACAGCTGAACTTCAGTAAAAGGTTAAGTAATTCAAAATGGGAACTGCACACAAGCCACCAGCTTATCGGCATCTCCAGAAGCAGAAGCTTTGATTTCTTAGAGTTATGCTTTTTTTTTTCCATGATACAAAGGATCTTGGACAAATTAAACATAAAGCCCTTTGTATCTGAAGACTTTAAAGGACCTCTAATTTTTTTATACAACCTAGCTAAGGACACTTTGCAAAAAGGAACAGCAGGCAGATACCCACTGACTCCAAGAAACTGCTTAAACATTTAATGAGAATTGATGTTATTTTTTTCATTAAGCTGAAATTATCAATTAGGATTCTTGGTATGAAAAATGGATTAATGTTTAATTAACAAGAACTCTTAGTATAAAAAGGCACTCGTGTTCAAGTAAAAAACTCTGACACCTTTAGCAATATTTAAATCTATCCTACCAAGGAACTCATAAGCAGACAAATGATTGATATCCAAGCTGCGCCTGGTAACCTGACAGCGCCCTGGAGCATCCACCTCTCCTGCCATAACTCACTAGAAAATGTGTCCCCATAGGTAATGACCGTTGGGTTCCCTGAGGTTTATACTCTGCCAGCCCCACCTGCCTGGAAGGAAATGACGCAGAGGGCATTCGGAGAAACAAGACTCAGTTAAAGTCACTAATGTGGTGCCTTTCTCTCACTACATGAGTATGTATGCTTAAGTCTATATGAAAACATTTTCTTAACATACCCAACTTTACTCAGTAAATACATAGATCAAATGTGTGGAAGGAGACTGATCTCCAGGGCCTATGAGGCTGTGGCAAAGTAACATACTTACGACACGGGGATCTTACTATGCCTAGAGACACACGCGAGCCAGTAGGAGCAAATATCAATATGGCCACTGTGGGTCAAGGAAGTGATGTTCTCACTAGGGGACAGGACTCTGATCCTGAATGTAAGCCAAAGTCTATAGAATATCCACTGACAGACACAGCATCCACATGCACAGATGCCTTTTTCAGCTCAGGGTTTGTATGTGAGCATACAGGGAAGGCAGGTCTTGGGTTTTCAGCCAGTTGGCAGGTGTGATTTCATCCCCACTTTGAGACTGCACTTAACATTTGTATAAGTCAAGTCCTGAAAAGTTTTCTTTTTCTCTTGATTAACCATTGTGTGTACAAAGACAGGTGGTAGAATGGCCTCTACCCAGAAGATCCTTTCCTCTCTGCAATGTGGAGTTCTGCTCCCGAGAGTTCAGATCTAGAGTGTCTTCAGGGGCATATCTGTTAAAATCTTGGTCCCCAGGCTGTAGCTGAGAGCCAGTTGGACCTTTAGGAGGTGGGGGTGGGGTTTAGGGGAATGGAGGTTAATAGGAAACTAACCCGCTGAGATCATGCCTTTAAAGGGGAGAGTGGGTGCCCAACCCCTTCCTGGCTCTCTCTCTTTGCTTCCCAGACACCATGAAGTGAACAGCTTCTGCTCCATGCCCCCATTGTGATATTCTCTGCAACCACAGGACCAAACACAATAAAGTCAAGAGACCATAGACCAATGCCTCTGAAACCACAGCCACCTTCTTATAAGTGTTGTCGTGATAGCAAGCAGAGCGACATGCTAGGCCTTGACAGCATGCTAGGTACTTACTTGTTTTTCCTTTGCTTGTTTTTTAGACAGAATGTCGCTATGTAGCTGGCCTGAAATTCACTACATATACAAGGCTGGCTTCATGACTGCTGGGATCACAGGTATGTGCCACCACATCTGGCTGCAGGATCCTATTTAACACAGACATTATCTGGCAACAATGCAGCCTCTCTTCCCTGAGTCTGCTTTGTCCTATGCTTAACTGCAGTTGTTTGGTCACCATGTTTGAGAAATTATACAGTGGCTGTAGGGTGACCAAGAGGCACAGATCGGTCCTGCACTGCTCATAGGTACTGACATAATCTGCACTAGTCAGAAAGCTTTTCTTTAGCACATACTCCCAAGGATCAGCTTAGAGAAAAGAGAGCCTCCTGTAGGTCTGTGGGGCTGAGCCAGGGTTGTTCAGTTCCTACGTATTTACTTACCGCAAAGGTCAAGAGCAGAAACTTGTTGAGGAGCATGGGGTTTTCGAGAGCAGCACCTGACTTTATGGCTTCCCAGATCTGACAGAAGGAAGAAAGGTGTTAGGTCAAGCTGCTGCTTTCTCAGTGCAGGCACTGAGCTTCTTAGCACAGCTCTGCTTCCCCTCTAGCCTGCCACTGCTCTCAGACTCTGAAGTGGTTCATTACCTCTCCCTGCTACTTCACACTGCCTCTCCACTAGCCTTCCCCCATCATTATCAGCCAGTGAGAGTACCTGGCACTCTCCCTCGGGGGCCCTCAGCACAGGGAAGGCAAGTAGACACTCACACCTTTGAGATGCCCTCTGAAGGGATTTACTACTCTCTGCTGGGTGCTAGGCATGTCATGGTTACAGAAATAAAAGAACAGGTTCAGCTCCATACAGGACTCCTGTCACAGAAGCACAGAGAGTTCCTGAGAGGACACCTGACCTGTCAAGAATTGGGAACTAAGGGGAAGAGGGCTCTGAAATGAATAATTTGAACTAAATACACAGTATGGCTTTCTTTCCTCCTTCCTCCCCCACCCTATTACCCTGACTGGTCTGAAACACTCTAAACAGGATGGCCTCAAACTCAACAGATTGTCCAAGTATGCCTGAGTGCTGGACCAAAGGAGTGCACCACCAACCTATCCCTACAGCATCTCACTCCCCTACAGTGCCACACCCTTCCCTACAGCACCACACCCATCCCTACAGCACCACACCCATCCCTACAGCACCACACCCATCCCTACAGCACCACACCCATCCCTACAGCACCACACCCATCCCTACAGCACCACACCCATCCCTACAGCACCACACCCATCCCTACAGCACCACACCCATCCCTACAGCAAACCTTTCTCAAAGGTTTGTTTGCAAAACCTCTCACCTTGAGAGATAAGGAAATGAGCATTGCCTCTATGTCTGAACACAAAGCTAGTCCTATGTCTGTAGGTGAAACCTGGGCTGTCACCAGCTGGTCACAAGATTCTTATAGGCCAGGTGCTAAACTGTATGTTGCTATGAAGGCCACAGCAAATGCTGGCAACAAAACATGCTCCACATGCAGGTGCGAGAGGAAAATAAGCAGACATCACCACTCTGGAGGCACTGGACTACGGAAGAGTGGACCCTACTTCTGAGCTGGATGGGGGTGGGGTGGGAACACCAGGAGAAGTCTGAGCCTGGTCAAGGTCAGAATATTTTTTCCTTCATGCACTGAGTTGTAACTCTCTAGAGCTGCACTCATTGTGAGTGGGGTGACCACTGGGACCCACACAGAGAAGAATCATCTCTCATGTTTCTCTGCCATGTTGGTATGGTTACTGTTAGTGTAGCTTGCAGAAGATTTACTAAACTGACATAAATACAAATACAATGAGTGAATCTTCCACCTTATTAAAAAGAAAAGCAAAAGTAAGAACCTCAAACTGGCCAGCCCCTTTGTGTATCTTTTATAGGCTATTTCTGTGACACACACCTGTGCCTGAGTAGACACAGTGTACTTGCCTGAAAATACAACAAAGTCAATGTGACTGTGCAGCTAACCTCATTTGCTGACTGCTCCAGAAGGAGCTTCTTGTCTGCAGTCTTAAAAGCCTCAAGTGTGTTGGTGTTGTGCAGGGTTCCCATGGCCGGGCAACAGCGGGCAGGCGTGGGGGCACTCCTAGAAACAAGAGAAACACAGTTAGTCAGCACAGCTGGGGCTCTGAACAAAGCACAGGGCTTACAGTAAACCTGATACCACTAACTGGGTTGAAAGTGATTCTCTGCTCAAGCAGGAGCAGCAGGCACTGCCTAGATACCCTCTGTGCCCTGAGCTCTCAGCTGTCAGCTTCCTGGGGAGGATCTGGCTGAACCAGGAACTACAGAGGACCTGAGTTCTATCTAGTAACTCCTCTTAAAGCTTATGAAAACTGCCTAGTTCATGTCAACTTGAAACAAGTTAGTCATCCATAAAAAGAACCTCATTTGAAGATTTGCCTCCATCAGATTGGTCTGTCTATGTGGCATTTTCTCTTTGCTGATTGATGTGGGAGGGCCTGTCCAATGGGCAGTACCACCATTGGGCCAGTGGCCCAAGAAAGCAAGCTGAGTAAGTCATGGAGAATAAACCAGTAAGCAGCATTCCTTCATGGCTGCTGCTTCTGTTCCTGCCTCCAGGTCTCGGCCCTGTCTTTCCTTCATGAGGGACTACAACTGTAAGATGAAACAAACCCTTTCTATCCCATGCTGCCTTCAGCCATGCAGTTTATCACAGTAATAGAAAGCAAACTTGGACACTGGGGGTCACACAAGCACAGACAGAGCAGAATGTGAAGTTTCTACTGGTAGACTCAAGGTATAGCCCCTGTGTTGGCTCCAGTCCACAAGCCCTGGGCAGCACTCCTATGTTCCTGCTAAAGCCTAGCCTAGCATCTCAGCACATTTTCAAGAATGACCACACATACTCTAGAAGACAAACAGCTTTCCAGGAGCCAGGAATACGTCTTTCCCTGCTTGTCCCACCAGACAGTTCTGTACACAGTTGCTGTATCATCTCAGCCATGGATAAAATGTAGGCTGGCCAGACTACTGTCTAGGGCATCAGTCACATGGTTTACATCCACTATATTTCCCCAGAGCCCGCCCCCCAGGAATTGGAGGAATAAAGTTGAAGAAGATGAATTGACTCTAAATACAGGCTTAATGAGGGACACATTTGCTATCTCTAAGTGGTTAGCCTGAATTTTGGATAGTACTGATGTTAAAGAAAACATTCTTGTTGCTGGAGAGATGGCCCAGTGGTTAGGAACACTGGCTGCTCTTCAGAGGACCTGAATTTAGTTCCCAGTTGTTGGGGCTCTGTGTCCTCTTTTGAGCTCCATGGGTACCATGCATGTATGAGGTACACATATATACACTCAGTCAGGCAAAGTACTCATCCACATAAAATAATGAATTAAATCTAAACATTTTTAAAAAGAAATATTTCTGCCATTAACGCTTTATGTTGTTATGTAGAACTTGCAGAGAGAAGGGTCTATTACTCATCACTCTGAGGATAGCACATGTGTCAGAGACCCAGTGCCCTTTCATATCTTTCTATGTGGGGGCACAAAGGAGCTGCAGGGGGCCTGGTGGTAAGAGATCTCAATCTAGGACAGGTGAGGAGGGGCCGTGGGTAATGACAGCTTTGCTAAATGCCAGCAGGAAGCCTTAAATGTGGAGTCCTGGTCTCCTGTAGGGGAGAGCGCCAGTGGCCAGTCTTCCCTTGAGAGCTCTGATCCTCACATCATAGGCTGCCTGCCATCAGTCTGTTCTTAAAAGAGCATTCCTCATTGAGGCCACAGGAAGGCACTGAAGACAGTCTTGAGGAGAGAGAAATCATACAGGGCTAATTTGGGTCTGGGGGGGAGAGGGAGGCGGAGCCTTCGCTCACCAGGCTTCCCACATTAGACAGCTCTATGGAATTAATGCTGAGGCGGAGGGAAGGAGGCTGGGACGAAGCACAGTGTACAAGCTGCCACAGAGCCCTGCTCTGAGGGACAGAAGCTGCTTCCAAGAACACAGACACTGCCAGGATGGGTCCTGGCAACACCAGACAGAGACAGGCTACTGAACACATGACTAGGCTTCCACCAGGAATTACTAGGATTTAGTTTGTTTTTAGTAGCTAGGTAGAATGGAGAGAGAAAGCTGTGAAGAGTGGGGCTGGAGAGATGACTCAGCAGTTAAGAGCACGGGCTGCTCTTGCAGAGGACCTGAACTCTGAGTCCCAGTACCCACAGGTGGCTGACAAACATCCATCAGTCCAGTTTCAGGGGATCTGATGCCCTCTCCTGGCCTCCTTGGGTATTGTATGCATGTGGTATGTAGACAGACAAGCTGACAACCACACATAAACTTTGTTTTGTTTTTTTTTAAAGAAGGCTCTGAAAGAAAAAAGAAACACCAGCAGGCATTTTGTAGATATACACACTAACACTGTTCTGCATTTCTGTTGTGCTTTTAAAATCTGTAACTTGATGGGGATAAAGAAATAAAGTACATTAGTATTCTGAGAGAGTTAATAAGGGGTTGTGTGTGTGAGATGGCCTAGAAGATAAAGGTACTTGCTGCCAGTACTAACCACCTACATTCAACCACCAGGGCTAACATGGTGCAAGCAGACAGAACAGCCTCCTACAAGTTGTCCTTTGACCTCGACACATGTGTGTGGTAATGCATCTCACATGCTCATGCACATACTTACAGTAATAAACAAAATGTAATTTAAAATATTTTTTAAAGGGCTAGAATGAGGATCCAACAGCTTAAGAGCACCATACTCTTGTAGAGGACCCAGGTTTGCTTCCCAGGGCCCATGTAGCATCTCACACCCAGCTGTAACTCCAGTTCCAGGGGACCTAATGTCCTCTTCTGGCTTGCATGAGAACTGCACACATGTGATGCACAGACATACATGCAGGCAAACACTCATATATTAAAAAGAAACAAATAAAAAGAAACAAATCTTTAGAACAAATAAGTACCAAGAAAGAATCATAAAATATTCTATAGTGATGATCTAGAGAGCTGCTATCTGAGTGCCGGTCTGGACAGCACATGGCAGGCTCTTAAAAAGACTTATCTTTCCCCCTAATAAACAACTGCAGCAGACAGTCTTCAGCTTTAGCACTTCATGGGAGCTTCTTGGCTGCTCATAGCCCCACCTGAAGAAAATGTTCACTCCTTGCCCAGAGTAATCAGGGTCCTTTGGACATTTCACAAATCAATACTCACATGTCAAAAGCACTGAACTCCAATGTCAAGCGGGTGGGCAGGCCGGCAGAGTCACCTGCGTGGAAGCATTTTCACAGCTCAGTGACAAGCCAGAGTGGCAGTATCATGGCAGAAACATCTATGGTTAGTCATGTCTTTTTATTGGATAGTTGAGTGCAGGAGACCTATCTGAGTCTGCTAACCCATGACTTGCAGACAATAGTGGATCTAGAGAGAGAGTGACAGGAAGGGACTTGTGACCAATATAAAAAAGATGCCCTGGAAATGCCTACACTCCCCCCAACTGGGAAGCTAGAGGAGCTTGAGTTCCAACACTCCTCTTTTTTCCCCAAAGATGGAAAAGAACTTTTTAAAAGTGACTTGGGGCAAAAGAAAGACTAATGAAGCTAAAAGGTTTGTGTCTGGAAAAGACAAGCATGTCCCTTAGAGGAGGCTTGTCCCTTGTTCGGGAGGCTCTGGGCTCCATTCCCAGCACTCCTACAGTAATAATAACCTAGTAAGAGGTACCATGTTCACAGAGGACAGCCAGGAGCATACGGATGGGGATGAGGCAGGTGGGACTGCCTACCATTGTAGTAATAGCCCTTGATGTCTTTGGGTGCCTCGTCCAGGCGGTACTCGTTCAACTTCTTCTGGGTCAGTTCGTGCCAGAAGCCAACGTCCAGGGCACTATTAAAGGGGGCGAACTGCAGCTTTGACAGTCCAGGGTCCCCCATGGCCACTGTTCTTACTAGCCTACCAAAACAAACAAAAAAAAAATAGAGCTTAATCCAAGTAAACCGCTGGGGCTGGAGAAATGGCTCAGTGGCTAAGAACACTCATTACTCTTATAGAGGACCTGGGTTTGGTTCCCAGAACCCACACAGCGCCTTATACCTACCTGTAGTTCCAGTACCAGGAGATCCAATGTTCTCGTCTGGCCTCCTTTGGCTCCTGCATGAATGCAATGCATATAAACTCACAGAGGTACACACAAACATACTAAATAAATGGATGGATGGATGGACGGATGGACGGATGGATAGATAGATCTGTTTTTTCTAAACAGCTAACTCACCAGAGGCAGCTTCAGTGTAAGGGTCTCTTAAGACACCACCTATCCTTAAGACTGCAGTCACAGTCTGCTGATTGTTGGCATGCCCAGTCCCAAAGTTTAAGGTTCAATCACAGACCTCTGGAGCCATCCCAACTCCTGACGATGGAATGCTGCACTATTTATTCTTAATTGTTATTATTGTTGTTATAGTTATTATTAATTTTTTTGAGACAGGGTCTCTCTCTATATAGTTCTGACTATCCTGGAACTCACTATATAGACCAAGATGGCCTTTAACTCAGAGATCCACTTGCCTCTGCCTCTGAAGTGCCGAGATTAAAGGTATGCATCACCATTTGCATCTCTGCACCCTTAAAGAACAGCTCTCTGGCCCTTTCCCAGGCCCCCAGCACCAAGCCCTCTATCACTGTGAGACTGACACCACAGATCCCTTAGAGAAGGGGACTCATGTGATTTACGCTTCAGAGTTTGGCTTACTTTACCTAAGACACAACTTTGAAAACATCCTGCAGAATTTATCAAGTTCAGTCTCTTTGTAGGAGTAATTCTATAAACAACCTTTCTGGGATTAACTTCTTTTGTCTTATGTTGGTGCTAAGCGTGCACCCAGGCTCTCTCCTGTTCAAGGCAAGCACTGGAGCCCTGAACTACACCCTCAGCTCCATCCCCTTCTCATCAGAGTCAGCTGGGGACTGACTCCTTGGAGACTGTCACAATCCTATGGGTCCAAAATCCAAAGTCCTCTCAGTCAGAACATGCCTATCTGAACCTGGTGTGGTGAAGCATTCTGCCACCCCAGCACTTGGAAGATGGGGGCAGGAGGACCAATAGTTCAAGATCATCTTTGGCTACCTAGTGAATTCAAGGCCAATCTGGAGTACATAAGACCTTGTTAGAAGGAAAGGAGGGAAGCAAAAGAAAGTCAAGAAGGGAGGGATGGTGGAGGAGGAAAGCTATCTAGAAGGCTAAGTGGAATTCTGCCTGTCTGAGGTCGGTGCTGAGCACTCCATCTAAGAGGGGTAACACCCACTGCCCATGAGCACATTATAAAATTAAAATCCCACATTATATCTCATTTCCCCCTCCCTATAGGATCTGTGCTAGTGTGGGAACTGTTGCATCTCTGAAGTACAAGGAAATTTTGTATTCTGCATCATAATATCTTATAATGCTCTTATTTCTCCACTCAAGTCATCAAGCGAATGTGGTCCTGTAAGCAACCCTGCCTATACACTACAACGATGCCACACACTTATGCACATCTGTGAACTACAAGCAACTCTGTATATGCACCAGAACAGTGACACACCCATGTGCATACCTGTGAACTATGTGTGCACCAGCATGCTGTGAACCACCCATTCGTACCATGCTTGTGAACTATTCATGTAGACAATGTATGTGCATCACAGCAATGGACCACCCATGTGTACCACACACGGGTACCTCACTTTCAGGTGCTCACATCCAGATGAGGAACACCTCATGGCAGGAAAAGTGTGGAGTCAGCCTCATCACTGTGCTCTTGGGAGTTTTCCAGAGGCCTATATGCATAGCTTCTAATCATCACCACACATTTAAAATCCTAATGCTGTCTGTGCCAAAGGGAAAATGAAAATCAACTTAGCAAGAATGTTGTTTGCCAAAAAGTGGTTTGTGCCTGTGCCTGGCTGCTTGTCTATTTAAAGAAGCAAATGGGTTCAGATTCATTTACTTCACTTACTTCGTGTGACCACCAATATGGGCTGACTTACCCAATATGGCCCAGGATTATTTGGGTTGCCTTGGTTATTTGCCACTTACTCCACAGTAGGCAGTGCATTTTCACTGTTTCCTGGCTTCTGGCCGAAAGCCCGCTCTATTCCTAGTCTTTACTCTTAGCTATACAGGTATACATTCACATTGGTTTTTACACCCCAGAGCTGACAACCCCACTTTTAGACAGCCTCTGCATTTTCTAGAAATAGAAAGAAGTGCTATGCATTCTTGGAAATTAACTTTAATTTCTAGAATAGAAGCTATTCTAAAAGCTATAAAGTTTTCTAACAAGAGCTAAATCTGAAATGTTTTATTTAAAGTCTGTTATGAATTAACTATCTTTTAAAGGGATGGGGTTGATTTTTTTTTTTTTCACTTTTATTTTTTATTTTTTGGAGACAGGGTCTCACCATGTATCCTTGGCCTGGGACTCACTCTGTAGATCAGGATGACTTCATTCACACTCTTAGAGATCCGCCTGCCTCTGCCTCCCAAGTACTGGGATTAAAGTCCTGTGCCACCACACTCTGTTCATTCAGGTTGATCATTTTATATGGACACTGGACATTTAAATAGGAAAACCTCCCCAGGCCCCATGTAAAATGCCTGCAATCCCAGCACTGGGGATGCTGAGGTGGGAGTACTATGAGTTAGAAGTGAGTCTGGGTTACATGGGGAGTTCCGGGATGCAGGAGAAACCCCTGAGACCCCACTGCTTTCAGAGAAGCTTCTGGTAGTTAGTGGCTGCTGAGAGAGGGTGAGTCAGTCTCCTCCTGGATGTAGCCCTGGCAGGTGGCTTATGCCTCAGCGGGAGGCCCCGCCCCCCATGTGCACGTGGTGGCACTAACTGCAATCAGATAGTTACTAATTACAAGAATGAAATGAAGACATGAAGCTAGGAGAGAGGTGAGGTGGGGGCTCTAGGGAAAGCTAGAGGGGTAGTGGTAACTGGATAGACCAACAGACCTTGCACAAATATGTGAAACATCCCAAAAGAAAAAGTATAAGAAGCCGGGCAGTGGTGGCGCACACCTTTAATCCCAGCACTTGGGAGGCAGAGGCAGGTGGATTTCAAGGCCAGCCTGGTCTATAGAGTGAGTTCCAGGACAGCCAGGGCTACACAGAGAAACCCTGACTCAAAAAACCAAAAAAAGAAAAAGTAAAAGAACTGCTTCTGACCCAGAGGTTTAATTGTGCATTTAAATGGCGTTTAAATGGCATTTAAACTAGGCCAGCAAATGTCACAATGGGTGTTAAGAGATTATAAACATACACATTTCAGCTAGCTTGCAGGCAATTAACCACACATTTTCAACAACTTGCTTTTATTTTTTGTTAGTATTTATAACTTTCTTCAATATCAGCAAACTAAGCTCCCCATTTCCTATAATGTGATTTATTTAACTCTGTTCCAAATCTGAATTAAAAATAAAATTGAACTCAGTACTAAAACTTTTTTCTTTTTATATAAAGTTTAGAAAATGTCTATAAAACATGCTTTCTGGGAGAATTTTAAATATAAACAGCTAACACAATAACTAGGACTGAAAATAGTGTCTACTTCAAAGCCTTTATATATCCCTTTAATGAGTGGTTTTTAATATTCTACATAGCAAGGGTTCTTAAGCTTTATCTGCTTGCAATCACTGTGTGTTTTGGACACACGGGTAAAATGGATAATACTTATTATTAGAATGGGCTTCATACTCAAACAAACCAACCTTTCCTTCCGTGGGTTGCTTTAGTGGGTATTGTTGCAAAGATGAAGAAAATCCTAATATAGAATATTGGTCCCCAGGGGCCTTTGCTGTGGCAATCCTGATTGTATAGATTCTGGGCCTTTGGAAGAGAGCTGGGGGATACATGTGTGAGGATTTGGAACTTTGGGCTGGCAAAGCCCAAGATAGCTG
The DNA here is from genome assembly GCA_028551405.1 of Uromys caudimaculatus. Classification (NCBI taxonomy): domain Eukaryota; kingdom Metazoa; phylum Chordata; class Mammalia; order Rodentia; family Muridae; genus Uromys; species Uromys caudimaculatus. The sequence continues at coordinate 31,070,223 of CM052700.1, forward strand.
TAAGGAAAACACAGTGGACATTTTGGTGGAAGATTGGAAGACCAGAATGCCAAGAGATAACTGCACAGGGAGGCCAAGCTCATGACGTTTCAGAGGGAAAGAGCTCTAAGTGGGAACTGTGCCACAGGTGTCAAGGTGCACTCTGGAAAAGAATCTGGCTTCATTCTGCCCGTGTCCTGGGAACCTGAGTGAAGCTGGATTCAAAAGCAACGGACTAGTGACATGACGGCAACTCAGGCCACACTATCATCACCACTTGGTGCTCTTATGCAGATCTACAGCAGGACAGGAAAAGGAAAGGATTTTTTTTTTTTTTTTTAATGTCCTATGTAGTAGAGAGAGGAGGGGGTTAAATTTGCCCACCAAGAGGATACAGAGAATCAGCTGTAAGTAGAGTATTAAAAATATTAGCACCATTAAAGAGAAACCTTGTGCCCTAAACTAGGACAGCAGTAAAGGCCCTGAGGAAACACACACTCCTGAGGGCTCCAACTCGTCAAAATACAAACTCACTTGAGAGGTGAAGGAGTTCTCTGCTCTCAGCAGGACCCTAGGAAGTGTCCTGAGGAGAGGACACTGAGGGGTAGCTGCAACTGTGGTCATGGAGGCCAGTCTACAGCCTGAGCTCGCTGAAGAACTTGAAAGCTGATTTTACAAACATGAAAGATGCAATAGTTAAGGACTCATGGAGCTTGTGCCAAAGGTCTAGAAGGTCACCACAGCCAGGCAAGGTGAGGTAGTGAAGGTGACTCCTTTTTTGCAACGGAGTCACCAGGGTGTTGGAGATGCCAGAACTGAGATGCTCACCGTGAGAATGTGAATGAAGGATGAGAGCCAATCCACAAATGCAGGGCTACCTAAGCCTTCTGGGTCCAGATGATTCCATTGTGAGCTCCAGACAGCAGATAGGGAGCTGCAGGAGTTCAGCCTGCTGGGCTTCAGCCTTGTTTCAGTCTGATCTTTTCCTTGTGCCTCTATTCCTCCCTTTTGGAACAGATGTTGACTCTGTGCCATCGGCATTGGGAATATGTAACCTTTCTTTTTTCATTTTATAGATCCTCACAGTTAAGAGGCTGCCGTGAGACTCAGAAGAGATTTTGGACTTTGAGCTTTTAAACTGGGTTAGGGATAGCTATGGGGACTCTTAAGTTGGACAGAAAGCATTTGCAGGATGATAGCCATGGGTCTATGAGGATGACAGGTGCACTGTGATAGCTGAAAAGTAGTATGTTTGGGCCTTAGGTTGACAAGAGGTGGATTTGTGATGACTAATATTGACCTAATAATCACCTAGAGGACAAGCCTCTGGGCATGTCTGTGAGTTTCTAGGCTGGACTTATTGAGATGAGAAGATCCACTCTACAAATGGGTGGCCCCATCTCCTGGGCTGGGAGCCCATCCATGGAAAAGGAGAGGTACAGCAACAACACTCATCTCCCTTCAGCCCCTGACCATGGACACAACCTAAGCAGCCACCTGGTGCTCCGGTGCCAGGATGTCGCTACCAGGATCAACTACATCAGAATACACCCTTTCTTCCTCCAGTTTTTTAAATCAGGTATTCTGTCACAGGGGAAAGTGCATAATACAACAGGTATGTAGTAGGTATAGAAATCAAACATTTACTGATAATTAATCATGAAGAAATTTATTTGAAAATAATTCTTTGGTATACATTTAATTTTACCATTTATTAGATGAGAACAAACTAGAATACTAATTAAGATTTATTTTTAATTATGTGTATGTGTCTCTGTGATGGGGAGGGGATGATACACATGAGTACAGGTGCCCATGGAAGCTAGAAGAGGGTGTTGGAGCTACAGTTGGTTGTGAGCGGCTGCAGGAATCTGACCCAGGTCCTCTGCAAGATCAAGTGTTCTTAACCCCCAAGACACATCTCCAGCATCTAGAACATTTTTTTAAATTTATTTTTTATGATGAACTAGGTTGAATCTGTCATGCACAAATGAAAACAATACCATCATGCCTTGCTACCTATGGGTTAGGGCTGACTGCATTTAAACAGAATCCTGAAGAAATTAACAATACAGAATGAAAAATGGGCTTTCTTGGTCTTCCAGGTTAGTAAAAACTCAACTTTTGACCTATTAAGAAACATTTTCAATGACTGAGATGTATATAAAGCAGGTTTTTTGCACTCCAATGCTAGCCCATGTCCAACATTTCATACAAGATGTAAGATGCAGCATTTGGTATTCTCTGTGCAATTTATAATGAAGACTCTGGTTTGGGAAGGTAAAGCCATGCCTTGACTATGAGATGAGGTAGAATTTACCGGAAGTATCTAATATTTTAAGTAACAAGGAGGCATCTGCTTCAGGAATCATTACAGTCAACAGACATTTAGACTGTTAGGAAGCCGGGCAGTGGTGGCGCACGCCTTTAATCCCAGCACTTGGGAGGCAGAGGCAGGTGGATTTCTGAGTTCGAGGCCAGCCTGGTCTACAGAGTGAGTTCCAGGACAGCCAGGGCTACACAGAGAACCCCTATCTCGAAAAAAAAAAAAACAAAAAACAAAAAACAAACAAACAAAAAAAACCCAAAAAAACAAAAAAACAAACAAACAAAAAAAAACGAAAAAAACCTCAAATGCCTATAACTGCAGCTCCAGCATCCCTTTCTGGACTCCAGTCACCTGCATTTATGTGGCACAGACACAGACGGCACAAAAAGATAAATAATAAAACCTTTAAGACACCTTTCCTATCATCTAGATGGGTTTTGCACAACTTTTCTGCCAAAGTTTTTGAGATGCCAGTTTCCCCGCTTTTTTGGAGTTTAGAAGCAGAAGTAAGGAGTTCTGGCAGGAGGGCTGCAGGAAAGCCCGGAGGAAGAGCAGGTGCCAAAGAGCTTCAAAAGGCTGGATACAGGGGATGATAGGGAGAGGGCCCAAGGCAAAGCAGCAGAGGACTGACTCCTGTAGGAGTGGGAGGAGGCACAAAGCTGGCTGGCTGGTTACAAATACCAGCACACTGAAGAATTCTGGGTGGAGCTAGCACAAAGTACCACACACCTGCAGCAGCAAAGGTCTGCAAGTGGTGAAGTCAGTTCAAAGGCTGGATGTGGATTGAGCTCAGTCAGCAGGAGACCTGTCTAGCATACATGAGGCCCTGGGCTCCATCACCACTGCAGACACAAGAAAAGAGGCTGTGAATGGATGAAGACCTGAGTAGGGCAGAGAAAGTGAGAACAGAAAAGAGGGATTCTATCTGGGGACACTTAGGAAAGGTGACCAAACAGTGGTGACTTGTGGAGTTCAAGGAATGTCAAGGCCGAGTTGTGGTGCAGTGAGCAGAATACATACTTGAAAGTGTGAGACCTGCATCCAAACTCCAGCACAGAAAAAACAAACAGAAAGAACAATGACAGAGAGCCCTGTGACTGCCACTCATGCAGGGCTAGGAAGGGTGGGGCTGATGTCAAGACAGGAATACAAACACAGGACAGACATTTCAACAGAGCATGGTAACAGACAAGGAAACTGAGGTGAGCCCAGGAAGGTGACCCAGAGAGACAAGCAGTATAGGCTAGTGGATTCATGGAAGGCATGACTGCCTCTGTCAGATCTTGGGTGTTCCCCCTTCAAGTACTTAAAAGTTTTAGGACTTTGACCTGAGTTGAATTTTTGAGAAAAGACACCGAGATGAAATAGAATCTCAGTGTGTGGTTTTGTTTTGTTTTTTTGATTTACCTTTTCCTAATGGCCATAGATGTTGAATATATATTTTTATATAGTTATTATTTGTCATACTCTGTTGAGAACTGTCTGTTCAGTTTGTTTGCCCATTCTGTGGTTGAATAACTTGTCCTTTTCTTGTTGATTTTATTGAAGTTGTCAGGTATTCTGCATAAGAAGCCTCTGTCAGATGCATGGCCTGCAAAGTTCTCTAGTTCTGTGTCTCTTCCAGTGTGGATGTTCTTTAAGTTGATCTAGCCCCACATGCCAGCTCCCAAGTGTAGCACGACCAATTTAAGCTTATCCCCGACTAGCTTACAAATAAATGAGACTCAGACTATGGTTATTTTATTTGGCCATGACTACTGTTCTAACTGTTGACCTGCCGCCTCCTCAGTGGTGTTCCCAAATACTTGCTGCCCCTCCTGGCCATGTGCTCATGGCCCATCTCCTCTCATGGCACCTCCTCCTCTTCTCTTTCCTCGATCTCTGTTCTCTGCTTTTTCCTTCCCTCCGATCAACCAGTTAACTAAAAAACCTGCCTACCTCTGATTCCCTCCAGTAGCTGTAGCCATTTTTATTAAACCAGTAGTTTTAAATTAAGGAACAAGGTTTGCCCAACAGAAGCTGGGAAATTCATAGGCCTAGACCTTTAGGTATAGAATTTAGCATTACAATGCACAGCACCAAACCAAACCTCAACACCAAGGATAAAATCTGAATTGTCTGCATCATACAATTGATGCAGAAAATGATGTTTATAAAAATCAGTATCGCCAGGCAGTGGTGGCGCACCCCTTTAATCCCAGCGCTTGGGAGGCAGAGGCAGGTGGATTTCTGAGTTCAAGGCCAGCCTGGTCTACAGTGTGAGTTCCAGGACAGCCAGGGCTATACAGAGAAACCTGTCTCAAAAAACAAAAAACAAAAAACAAAAAAATCAGTATCTCCTCCTGGCTTAGTTAGGGTTTTATTGCTGTGAAGAGACACCATGACCAAGGCAACTCTTATAAATTCAAATATTTAGTTGGGGCTGGCTTATAGCTTCCGAGGTTCAATCCATTATCATCGTGGAGAGAAGTATGGCAGCCTGCAGGTAGATATGGTACCGAAAGAGCAGAGAGTTTTACATGCTGATCTGAAGACAGCCAAGAGGAGACTCTCTTCCTCAGGCAGCCAGGAGGTGGGTCTCCTCCACACTGGGTAGAGCCTGAGCACTAAGAAACCTCAAAGTCCACCTCCACAGTGACACACTCCCTCCACCAAGGTCACACCTATTCCAACAAGGCCACATCCCCTAATAGTGCCACCTCCTGACTAGCTTACTTTAGGCCAAGCATATTCAAACCACACGTCCCAATCAAAAATATGAGAAAGTTGACACAGAGCTCTTGCACCACAGAATGATAAAGGCAGGATAGGACACATCCCAGGACTTCTGGATGAGGGAGCAGAAGCCGGCAGCCTCAGAGGACACAAAAGATGAGGGTGTCTGTAAACATTCAGTATTTGGAACTTTAGCCAGAACAGTGAAAAAGATTAAGAAAGTGGTGTCAACAGGAAGGGAGAAGTCAGATTATGCCTGACTGCAGATGGCAGGAGTCTGTTCTTAGAAAATTCTCACAACTCCAAGACTCTTAGAATCCATAAACAAATCCAGCAAAAGAGTAGGTACAAAATCAATGTTGAAAAGTCATTAGCTTTTCTATGTGCCAGCAATGAACTCACTGAAACAGAAAGAAAACAACCACTGTCACTGCTCAAAACAAAATAAAACCAGGAATAAACCTAACTGAAGAGGTGAAAGACTTCAACAATGAAACCTAGAACATATGGAGGAAACTGCCATACAATGAAGAGACTTCCCGTGTCTGAGTCAGGACGACTAGTGCTGTTTACAGATGACCACACTACTGGAGCAAGGTTTACATTGGCTGCAGTCCCCAATAAAATATAAACGACAATCTTTATGAAGCTAGAGAAAAATCCTAAAGCACACACGAAGGAGGCTGGTTATGCTACACGTGCCTGTAATATCAGCACGGGAAAGGACGGTGCAGAAGGATTGAGAGGCCAAGGCCAGACTGGGCTCAAACAAACTAAGTTTATGTGGAAACACAAAAAACCCAGTAGAGTCAGAACAATTCTGAGTAAAAGAAGCAATGCTGAGGTCACTACAGTACCTAAATTCAGAACATACTATAGAAGCTGGGCAAGGTACATGCCTTTAACTCTAGCACCCAGGAAGTAGAAGCAGGCAGATCTCTTTGAGTAAAAGGCTAGCCTGGTCTACAAAGAGAGTCCCAGTCCCAGCTATACAATGAGATCCTTTCTATTATATTTTACATACACATATTCATACTATAGTACAGAGTTGTAGTATAGTACAATAGTATGTAGTAGCAAAAATAGTAGGACATATTGATGCAACAGTCATATAGACCAATGGAATAAAATACAGGAACCCCGGAAATGAATGCATGCAGCTGTAGCCAATTGGTTCCTGAAAAAGGCAACAAGTAACTGAGCTACACTGTTGGAGACATTAGCAAGCCTCTACTTATCACAACACTGTACACATCCGTCAACCTCAGGAATCAGCAGATGACTGGAGAAAGAAAACTGCTACATATACACAATACAGTGTGTGGAGCCATAGAGAAAGGGAAATCGGGGTGTTTGCATAAAAATCGAAGGAACGAGTCGCCCTTAAAAAAGACGGAGACAACTAGCACACATTTCCTCTTATCTGCAGAAGCTGGAACTGAAAGAAAGAAGACAATTGAGGAAAGATAAGAGGTGGAAGCCATAGGGAAAGAGGGTAAAGAGCATCAGTGAATACCAAAGCAAAACACGTACTTGAGTGGAGCCAGTCCAGCGCAAACAACAGGCAATAAGTACCAATTGATAATTATGCTTTGAAAAGGGAGCTGGGTGTGGTGGCACACGCCTTTAATCCCACCTCAAGAGGCAGAGGAAGGAGGAGCTCAGTTAGTTCCATGCCCTTAGAGAAAAGCAAGGACAAAGGACACCACAAGATGACCTTCTATACACTGGATTTTAAAGTCTAAAACTCTCTAAAATGCAATTGAACAGAAACGTTTAGGCAGCAAACAGGCTGTGTGCTCAGAGTCACCACAGGAGAGGAGCTGCTTGTGTCCCCATGGCCAGGACTAGGTTACTTTGCTGCTGGAAGCCTTGGGGGCAACTGCTTTCTACAGGCTCAATATGTTCTGCCCACTTAAAAGTACACTTGGGCACTAGAGCCCCAGTGTGAATGGATGGAACACTCTCAACAGGGCTTAGAAAATGGAGAAAAATCAGCAGAAGATGAAAATAATTAATCCCTTTCCTATAGAACTGGTGACCCTCATTGATCACAAAGAGTAGCATCATGCATTGGGCAATGCCTCACCCAGGGTCTCATTACATAGCCCAGGTTGCCCATAGACTTTTGATTCTCTTGCCTCAGCCTCAAGAGTGCTGGGATTACAGGTGTGCACCGCCCTACCTGCGTTTGAGAAATGAGGTGTGTGAGGCTGCAGAGATGGCTCAGTGGTTAAAAGCACATATTGCTCTTCCAGGACAGGACTTTAGTTCTCAGCACCCACATGGCAGCTCACAACGGTCTCCAGCTCCAGGAGATCTGATGGCTTCTTCTGGCCCCACAAGGGCACTAGGCTCAAATACAAACTAGCACACCGACACACAGACACACAGATAAAAATAAATCGTTTTTAAAAATTGAGTTGCCTGTGTCCCATGTATTCTTCCTATGCAGGAGACAAAGAACAAGGTTGGTGTCTAGGAGTCAGCAAGTCTGACCAGCAGCCCAGGTTATGCCTGCGGATACCTGGTGCTACCTTGGAGCTGATGGCCATGGCTGATTCTTGTATTCTTAGGAAATCTTTCCCCTTTGCTGGGAAAACTCCCTTCTCATCTCTTAAGAGTCCTTCAGAAGCTCTCATTAACACCCACAGCTATTGAGGGGCAGTGGTCTTCAGGTGACAGAGTCCATTACAGCACGGGATGCCTTTTAAACAATGTGTGGGCCTGTGTGTGCAGGTGGATGTGCAGTGGAGAGGAGAGGACAGCCTCAGGGGCCGTCTACAGGAGCAACACCCACCTCGTTGCCCTGGTACCCATAGGCTAGAATGGCTGACCAGTGAGCCCCAGGCCTCTTCTCATCTTTCCCACCCAGCACTGTGATTACACATGCTTGCCACTGAGCCAAGCATTTATTTTTACATGATTTTTTTTTTTTAATTAGGGGAGATTAGGTGCGCAAGTGTATCATGCCATACACGAGGAGGTCAGAGAACAATTTGTAGGAATTGGTTCTTTCCTTCTACCTTGTAGGTTCTGGGATTGGATGAGGTCATCGGGCTTGGTAGCAAGCACCTTCAGTGCTGAGCTACCTTCCTGGGCTATGTCCTGTATTTTCACATGGGTTCTGCAGTGCAAACTCAGGTCCTCATGCCCTTTGCTAAGTTATCTTCCCAGATCCCTTTACAAAAACTCATAATGGCCAATGGGAAGTGTTCTCCCTGGATGCTCATTCTCCCAAGTATCAAGCATTACACTACACATTGTACATAGCCATCCCATGACAACCCAGAAGCAGTTATGTTTCCTTTACAGTAAATGAGGCACTAAGAGGTTAAGCAACTTGCCCTGAGTCACACAGTGAGGAAGTGGCATAAGGACACAGGCCACCAGTTTCAACAACCCTCCTCCTTCCCTGTGCTCCTGGGCCTTGATGGAAAGACCTTCTTTTCAGAATCTTTATTCTTTCATCTCTTAAGCTAACCAACAAGCAGTGTTTGGATACTCATCTGCTTGCTGATCTCCTTCCAACACAGGCTAGACACCTAGTGGACGGGGAGACAGGCTCAGAAGCGACAGCAGTGCAATGCACCTAAGCTAGTCCTGCAGAGCCAGCTGTCCATAACTCCCTCCCCAAGATCAGGCCCAACTCTCTTTCCCCTGAGTGCTCTCTGATGGCCTGCTGAGGTGGAATTTTACTAGCATCACCACTGGATCCCCCAGATTTAAAAAAAAAAAAAAAAAAGCCCCTATAGCTTTAAGGGCTGGGAAGGACCAGGAGTGACCACTTGGATGACATTTACACCTCTGTAAAGCCTGGAGAAGTGCTAGGGAAAACAAAACAAAATAAAAAACAAATCAAACAAACCCCAAAGGCAATAAGAGGTGTGCTAAAAGAGCATAAAAGTCAGTAGTAAAAAAGTTCTCTGGCTCACTTGGCTTTGAGAAAATCTGGGCAGAATACAAGCTCCTACTGACTTCACAGAGGGTATGGCTGGGCTTCACTGTGTGACAGGAGGGTATAGCAGCCACAGTAAGACAACAGAGGAATTTGCTGTAAGCATCTAGGACAGGCTAGACCTGAGGAACCTAACAGCATGTAACACCATGCCTAAGCTGGAAGGGAGGAGCAGGGCACCTAGAGGAGCAAGTGCAGCCGGGGTGGAGTCACTCTTGCCTAGTCACTCTTCATCCCTCCTGAAGGCTCTGCAGCTCCGAGCAGAGCAGGAGAGACCTCAGCCTCTTGTCATCTTAGAAACTGAACAGCTATACCTGGGCACTGCCTTCAGACAAGGGCTCTGATGCTGAGTGTGGGTCAAACCCAAGTCTCCCAGATGGGACTGTGTTGTTTCTAGTGAAAGAAGACAGGCTTTGATGAGGGCTTGGCCTGTAACAGACAAGAATCCCAGCAGCCAAAACACAGTTAAGATGAAAGGCAATGAGCATGGTTGGGCAACAACCGCCCAGGGCTTCACCTGCCACAGAGCCCTGGTGCGAGTTGTAGACATCTATCAACAGAGCCATACCCAGTGACTTACATGTGGGAGCACAGATGTCACAGCATGACACTTATCTAAAGCTTATGACCAAACTGACCAAGAGAAAGAAGCTAGGGATGTGGGATGGGAAGAAGGAGAGGGGTGGGGAAGGATAAGACACAGGGGTAGGAGGTAGGGGACTGGCAGGGTAGGCAGTAAGTGGAGGGCAAGGGGTGGGGGGCCAGGGGTCAAGGGGAAAGGGACAGAGAGCAGGAAAGGGTGGGGGGCTGGGCAGAAGGATAAGGAGGAAGTAGAGGGTGGGGGTAGGTGGCAGGGGTGGTGAGCAGAAAGCAGGGGCAGGAGGCTGGGGAGTAGGAGGTAGAGGGTCATGGGTCAGGGGTCAGCTACCAACAGAGTCACCGTATCATCTCTGAATCTTTCTAACTTGGTGCTGTGTATCTGCAACAGAAATACATAAATAAGGAAAATAAGAGTTTTCTTTCTGTCCAAACGGAATGGCTCCATGGACAGGCTTGGCGATGCTTTGACGGGGCAGGAGTTACCCAGCACTGTCTTCAGAGCCATCCCAGCTGATTACACCAGCATCTCCTGGCCCTGTGCTCCACTGATAGGAGGAGGAAAAAAGGTTTTAGTAACTGTGTCAGATACCAGGAGAATTGTGTATATATTTTTAAAGATGGAAACCGTCATGGCTGTTCTTGGTTGTTAACTTGAATTAACTAAAATCCAAGCAGCTGGGTACACCTGTGAAGGGGTTTTCTTAATTAAATCATTGAAATAGGAAGAGCCACCTTAAATCTAGGCCACACCTTCTGGAAGGAGGCAGCCCTTGCTCTTTGCCTGTTTGCCCTGGCTCTCACTGGCCAGTCTATCCTTTTTTTTTGGTTTTTCGAGACAAGGTTTCTCTGTGTAGCCCTGGCTGTCCTGATTTTTTTTTTTTTTTTTTTAAATGTTTGGTTTTTTTTTTTCATTTTAAAGTTTTATTTATTTATTTCATGTATGTGGGTACACGGTAGCTGTCTTGAGATACACCAGAAAAGGGCACCAGATCTCATTACAGATGGTTGTGAGCCACCATGTGGTTGCTGGGAATTGAACTCAGGACCTCCGGAAGAGCAGCCAGTGCTTTTAACAGCTGAGCCATCTTTCTAGCCCAGCTGAGCCATCTCTCCAGCCCCAGTCTATCCTTCACTGGCATTACAGCCTATTTCTCTGGGATTACAGAGTGTACTGAAGAAGTATATACAGTTGAAACATCATGGACTGAACTACTGAATTCTTAGACTTTCCACTGGTAGACAGCCATTGTTGAACTAGCTATAAACCACTGTAAATTTCATATATTTGATAGATTCATTCTATCAGTTGTGATCCTCTAGAGCAGTAGTTCTCAATCTTCCTAATGCTATGACCCTTTAATATAGTTCCTCGTGTACTGGTGACCCCAACCATAAAATTACTTTTGTTGCTTCTTCATAACTATAATTTTGCTACTGTTATGAACCGTAATGTAAATATTTCTGGAGACAGAGGCTTGCCAAAGGGTCACAACCCACAGGTTGAGAATCACTGTTCTAGAGAACCCTGACTAATATACTATATAAAGGATGTTGTAAAAATCTAAAACAAATACTACCCTCATAAAAGATTTTAAATAATGTTGATTTTAAAGACTGAAAATTACTCAAAACTGAATCTTTAAGATTTTTTTGTTTGTTTTTATTTATACATGTGAGTTTGTGTGTTTGTCGTGAGTATACAGTGTACAGGTATCCAGGAACCCAAGAAGAGGGCATCCCCTGGAGCTGGGGTTATTAACAGCTATAAGCCACCATGTGGGTGTTAGGCACCACACCTGGGACCTCTGCAAAAGCAGTCAGAGCTTGTAACCCCTGAGCCATCTCTCCAGCCCTAAAAACTGAATCTTTTACCTGCCATGTTTTAATTTTTTTAAGGTTAGGGGATTAAATCTACTAAGTACTTTTTAACATTAAAGAAGAACCCTGTACCACCTGCCTCCCCTCAGCTGAGCACAGTACCTGGGGCACAGAAGATGCTTGGCAAACACTCACATGAAATCCACATTCTCACCCATTCCAGGCCAAGTGAGATGACTCAGAGTAAGACAAAGTCCATCAGAACCCAAGTGACTAATGTCGCCTGAGCTGTCCAGACAGGAAACGGGCTGCTCACGCCTTCTGCTAGCGGAAGCACCCTAGTGTCGTTTTGATGATCACTGATCAAATGATGCTGTGCCAGCCACACCAGGAGCTAGCAAGCTTTCTCTGGAAGTGGCTAGAAAATAAATATTTTAGAAATTGCAAGCCACAAATAGTTTGTCTATATTAATCTCCCTTTTTACAACCCTGTAAAAATGTCAAAACCAGAGGCTGGAGAAAGGGTTCAGTAGGTGGGGACACCCGCTGAGTTGGGATCCCCAGGTTCCATCTAAGAACCTGAGTGTGGTCACACACAGCTGTAACCCCAGCACTGGGTGGCAAACAGGTGGACACTACAAGCTCACTGACAGGCCACTCATCAAAACTGGCAAATTCCCGGTTCAATGGGGACTCCATCTCAAGGAGAGGAGGTAGAGAGGGTGATAGAGTCGAACACTCAGTGTCCTCCTCTGGCCTCTGAAAGTGAAAAAGGAATCTGTTTTTTAAAAATTATTATTATGCTTTGCTTTTATGCTTTGGAGAGACTGACATTTCTGCCAGAATATTTTATATGATACCAGAAATCACTGAGGGCTGCTAAAGGTCAAGCAGTTTCTAAGGTTGGCATCAAAGGCCACAATCAATTGACCTAGGATGTGACCTTGTAATACAGTACATACTGGGCAGGAGGACCGATAGCAGTGTCCTGTGCATAGCTACGGCTGACTGTGAACTTGCTATGAAAACCAAGCTGTCCCCTGAACTCACAACCCCCTGCCTTAATCTTCTGTGTGCTTGGGAGTACAGGCATGTGCCGCCATGCCCTGCTCTCTGTAAATGTTTTTATGATCAGGTAAATACAGTCTATGCAGAGCACTCACTCAGCCAGCTCTCAGCATTAGATGAAGCACATTTAAAATTTATTGAGACTTGGTAACACCTTGAAAGACTGAGGCAGCGGGATTCCAGATCCTCAGAAGCACAGTGCCATACCTCACCGCACACTTGCACATCTTGGGGATTTCCTTCACACCTTGTCCTGCCTCCTGCCACTGCCTTTCAGTCCTTCACTCTCAGCTCCTGACCCTGCCTCGATGCATCTGACTTGATGCTCTTCTTGAAGCAAAAGGTAAGCCGCCTATTATGTCCCAATGCCTACTTTCAGCTGCCGCACTGATGCTCTCCCTCTGTCAGAGGACTGTTCATTCTTCTCCCCAACACTTCCTTATTGAGGCAAGCAAGCATAGAGAATAGTTTAAGTAACACAGGACTAAAGGTATATATACACCCCCCCCCTTCTAACAACGCACCGGGAACCTGAGATTTGTCTGCCTATACTATGCACGCACTCACATGCCTCTCTAAACAATCCATCTGGCAACCTGTTAGCAACCTAGGACCCCCACCTGCAGCAACCTACACATACCCACTACTCCTCTCCCAACAACCAAATTGGTTTCTCCTTCTCTTGACAATGGTCAAATTCAGACAGATTCCAGTGGTCGTGCTCTCTTTGTGTCCAGGTGTAAGAACCAGTTTTGGAACAAGGAAAAACTGCATCCTCAAAGGAATTTCTAGGGACAATCCCCTAGCTACCATCTTACACCTGTGCAGAACTTAAAGTGCATATAACTAAAATCAGATACAGGAAGAGATGTGTGCAGCAGAAAAAGGATTACCTGACCTAACCCATCATTACAGAGAACCATCTAAAACATGAAGCAGCAGGCCCCTGCTTCTTTAGACCCCATAAAGAGACCCCGGGCAGTAACTTAGGGCCCTTGAGTATCTTCCCTCATGTGACTCACTGCTTGCTGCTCTCTTGCAGCATGTTCTGCATGTTGTTCTATTACTTTGCTTTGAATAAAGTTTCCTCACTACCTTGCCACCTAGATGGGCTTTATTGTATCCGTGAATAAGAGTCCAAGAACCTAGAAACACTCAGCCTGCGGTGTCACAGGTGGCGGTGTCACAGGTGGCACTGAGCCGCTGCCCCCAAGCCTCCTCTGCATCTGCTTCCATGTTCACCTCTTTGCTTGCCCATCTGTCTCCATGCACTCACTTGTGAATTCCCAACACACAGATTATGGCTCATGCTGGCCCCCCACATTGCTAATCCCTTACAGAATGGCTCTCGGTGTGAGGAGAGGTCTGGTAAGAAGTTTCAATGGATAGAGCCACTTGGCACCAAACCTGACAACCTCAGCTGGATCCCTATGACACACATGATGGAAGGAAAGAATCAACTCTGCAACCGTTCTTTCACCTTCACGTGAACGTCAGGGCATGCATGTACACGTGCATGCACGAGAGCGTGCGCGCATGCGCACACACAAATTAACAAATAAATAACAATGTAAAAACAAATGTCACTGGGATAAATTCTAGATTCCTTTCCAAGAGACACAGGAGCAAGTCTATGAAGACAGACTGTTGATTTTGAAAGCTTATTACCATGGACAGTGGCGACAAGCCTGAAGAACACATAGGATGGGGATTTGCTAACTGATATAAGGTCTCTGACCTACTGGCCTTCCTTGAGGACTAAGATCTCAGTGTTCACAAGTAAACTTAACTTGCTCTTTACTACACACATAAGCAGGAAAGAGGACGTGCTTGTGAAAGTGCTCCCGTAATAGGAAGCTCAGGGTCTCAGTTCAGCCTCTCCATTAAAAAAAAAAAAAAAAAGCCAAGAAGAAGAAAGAAAGTGACCACAGGGACAAAACCTGATCATTAAGACAACACCTTGAGTTGGGGTATGATCCAGTGGTATGGCCTATACTTGGCACACTCAAAGCTCTGGGTTCTAGTTCCAGCACAGGGAAAAAAATGCTGTTGATGATGTCAAAGTTAATGCCAGTAGACAGTCTGTCCTATTGGGTCAAATGCATGAGAACAACACGGATACCCTGGGCAGGTGTAAACATTAAATAAACCCAAAGTGAAAAACATTCTGCAGAATGGATGACCAGGACTGGCTGACAACTGTCCAAGGTGTCATGGTGTTAGAAGTCCAACTGAAGCTCTGCTGCAAACTGCGGGAGTAGGAAGACACAACTAGGCAGGGTGGGAACCGGGCTCAGCTTCACTACGGAGCATGCCCTGATAAAACCAATGGAAAGCTTGAGTGTGCTGAGATGCTAGTCCCGGTTGGGAGACTGAGGAGAAGGACTGCTGTGAGTTTGAGGCCAGCTTGAGCTACACAGGAAATTCACAGCTATTTGATGAGAGCATGTATCCAACAAAACAAAACAAAACACATACAGAGAGAGAGAAAGAGAGAGACAGAGACAGAGAGACAGAGAGAAAAACAGAGAGAGAAACAGAGAGAAACACAGAGAGAAACACACACACAGAGAAACACAGAGAGAGAGAGAAACACACAGAGAGAAAAACATAGAGAGAGAAACACACACAGAGAGAGAGAGAGAGAGAGAGAGAGAGAGAGAGAGAAATGCGTACACACACAGACCTCTCTCCCTGAATGGAGTTTCTAGGTGAGAGATAAACAGGATCTTCTAGCAACATTTCTGCTGAAAAGACTAAGTTTACCATCTGGACACACAGCTTTACTCTACAGCAGGCAAACCCCATCAACAAGATGCTTTTAGTTGAAGTCAGTTACTACCGCATGGGGGCAGGCAGGTGGCTGAGAGAGAGCATAGGGAAGCCTTCCAGGGAGCTGGAAGGTCCTAAAGCATGAGCTGGGTTGCTCATGGGCCATATACCTTTGTAAAGACAGTCATGATCACGTGTGTGTGTGTGTGTGTGTGTGTGTGTGTGTGTGTGTGTGTGTGTGTGTGTGTGTGTTAAACCTGAATACAAATG
This sequence comes from Uromys caudimaculatus, assembly GCA_028551405.1. Taxonomy (NCBI): domain Eukaryota; kingdom Metazoa; phylum Chordata; class Mammalia; order Rodentia; family Muridae; genus Uromys; species Uromys caudimaculatus. The sequence goes on from CM052700.1 coordinate 31,085,732, forward strand.
AGGAAGAAAGCCTCCAATGTCGAGACAAAGCCAACCCTACCAAAAGCCTTAGGGGCCACATCTCCATCTGGGTTAGCAGGTTTCGACTTCCTTTTAACACAGAAGAACCTGCTTCAAATAAGAATTGTCTTCCATGACCTAGTATTTTTGCACTGCTCTTCTGTCCTATTGGGTCAAATGCATGAGAACAACACGGATACCCTGGGCAGGTGTAAACATTAAATAAACCCAAAGTGAAAAACATTCTGCAGAATGGATGACCAGGACTGGCTGACAACTGTCCAAGGTGTCATGGTGTTAGAAGTCCAACTGAAGCTCTGCTGCAAAGCATCGTTACCAAGCAGGCTGAAGAAGGAGATATCTGGGCTTTGGTGTTCATAAAATGATTAGAAGGTGTGTTTGCTGGGGTGTGGTGAGGCTACCCAGCAGATATCTCTCAGCATGTGTCTAATTGGATTGGACACAGCAAATTGCAGACCAGTAGTAGATTGTCAGAAACAAAGGAGGCACCCTGGTAGAAAATGAGCAGCTAGAGAAGCAAAAAGCTCTCTTCCCGGACAGTGGAGCTAGAAAGGGGAGCAGAGAACCACACCCAGCCTACCCATCTCCCAAGTGGCCTCACAGTCATTTTTTTTTCTGTGAGTTTTGGGCTTTTTGTTTGCTTGCTTTGAGAGAGTTGGGAAGGTTTTAATGGTTCAGAGAGAAAATGCCAGAAGCAGAGTTGGCAGGATGCAGTAAAAAATTTGGCCTCAAGCCCCCTAGGAGCCAGGTTCCAGGTCCACTTGCCACTAGCTGAGAAACCTAGATTTCCCCATCTGTTATGTGTGGGCCGTTGTCACAAGCCAGGATGCCTCTGCAATAGGAAGGGGGTGGGGATGTTTGCCCCAGGGCCTGGCATCCAGGAGGCAGAGGCATAGATGCAATCCATTTTCCAGTCCCTCTTTGTGCTAGCCTACGGCATTCCACAAACATGGCTCTCCCTAACTCTGGCTAAGAAGTGACTGCCTGGCATCTCTTCTCTCAAAGGAGCACAAAAGCCACAAGAGCCTGAGGACACGCTGTTTGGAAATGAAGCAGTCAGCTCCTGCAGAGAACCTCACAGAGAAAGCAGAGTTCCAGGGCCCAAAGCTCTAGCAGGGAGAGAGACGGGAAGTAGAGATGGGATTCTTAGATGCTCTCCCAGCAGCTATCATGGTATATACAGTGGAAAACCAACAGAGAGACTGTCTCAAACAAGGTGGAAGGTAAAGGTGGCTGGCATCTGAGGCTGTCATCTGACCTCTACACCTGGACCCTTATTCACACACAAAGTGCACACATATTTCTTTTAAAGTTTCAGAGCTGGCACAAACTCCATGATCCACAGTGGTGTCCTGCCTGCAAGATAAGCTAGGGCAATGGTAGCACAAAGCTCGTGGAAGTAACCAACGAATAAATGATTTGACTTAAGGCCCACTCCACCAGGTGGAACCCATCCCTGACTCCGTGTGGGTGACCAAGAACCAGAGACTAGATAGCCCAGGGACCTAGGGTAAAACCAAATAAGCAAGCAAGCAAACAAATTGACCCAAAACCTACAGGCAAGAACACAGTACAGCTGGGTACACTGTAGGAGGGATGAGAGGGAGGACACAGTTTCACAGGCTGAGGACTAGTGTTCAGTCCTACCTCGGCCCCTTCCCACCTTCTTTCAACTTCGGAGACTTTTCTGCATATGTACATGAGATGTACTGACTGCAAAAGTATTGTGAGGATTCAGTCAGAAAATGCATATTACTGCTGTATAAGAGGCATCAACACAGAGAGCAAAGGGGCTGGGGATTTAATGTGGCTATAGAGCCCTTGCAGAGCAAGCACAGGACCCTAGGTTCAGTACCAATATGGAAACAATGAGCTAACACTAGCAAAACATGCTAAAGACATACAGGTTTCCTATTTTTCAGCAAACACTTACCTGATCTCCTACCCCCACCCACCTGCATGCAATATTTCAGGGTTTGGTAGCAATAGGCCCTCCTTCAGAGCTGTTAGGGAATCCGTGCTGGTAACAGCAGCACAACTCGGAAGTGAACCAAGCACAGTGTGCAGAGTGTGGCAAAGGTCTGCACAGGTGTGGTGGGAGGAAAGAGGAGGGATGTCTAAATACACTAACTAGGCCAGACTGTTTCCCATGGAGACCCTTCAGCCAAGCTTTCACAAACCGGAAAAAGACTCTCAACAGGGGCAGGCTGGGTGGAATAACTTTTTTCTTTTGAGCCTCACACTACAAAATGTTGAACTTGGCTGGTTCCCTCTCAGTTAAAAGAAAAAGAAAAAGAGACATCCTGTAGTTACTGTTACAAAGTAAAACAGAGCAAAATAAAACAGTGAAAGACCCCTGAGCTGGGGAGACCCTCGCTCAAGTCTCGGGATGGTGCGACCCCCCAAGAACTCACGAAAGACCGTCCTTGCTGCAGTCGCACGAGGTTTAATTCGGGGGCGGTGAGAAGGACCAGTGCACTGGGGTCGAACCCGTAACCTACGCGGAGCAGAGGGGTTCGGCCCCCAGCAGCTGAAGTCAGGGGTATTTAAAGGAAGAAACATCCCCAAGGCAAGGAAGGAATCACAACTCAGGGAAAGGATAAAGCAAGGGGTAGGGAACGGAAAGAATTTGCATTATGGGGAAGTAAGGATTGTTCTAAGCTATTCACAGGTCAGTTGCACAAACATTTCTAGTTCCTGAAACGTTTTGCCTCTGGTCCTGAGGCCAGGTCAAAGTCACCCGTTTCTTAGGAGAAAGAATGTTGTTGGGTGGGATTTTTGCCCAGGCATGTAGTTTCTAATCTTGACTCTAAGTTTGCTAGGGGGTTTTGCCCGGGCATGTAGCTTTCAGTCTCGGCTCCAAGCCTGCCAGGGGTCTCAACCCTCCTTACAAGAGGGTCAGGTCTTACAACAGCCCCTACACTTTTAAATCCCAAGAATGGGGTAGGTGGCTGGCAAGTACTAGATCGGGAAGCTACACTGGGACTGAGTGAGTGCCTCAGTGGGTAACAGCACTTAATGAGCAACCATGAAGATCTGAGTTTGAATCCCCACCTCCTATGTAAAAAGCCAGCAACAGCCATGCATGCCTGTAACTCGAATGGTGTGGAGGGACTGAAGCTGGCTGACTGCCATCCTAGCTCCAAGTTCAGTGGAAGGACCTGTTACAAAGGACTAAGGTAAAGAACGGCAAGGCACCAACTGTCTGCCTCTGGCCTCCATGCATGCCATTGCACACATGTGTATGCCCATCTATACACACACACACACACACACACACACACACACACACACACACACACACACACACACACACACACACACTACGGTAGGCCAAAGGGAGAAGGGTAAGCTGGGGACTACAGCACAAATCTGCAATGCCAGCCCTAAGGACAGTGAGGCAAGTGGATCATGAGTTTGAGGCCAGCCTACACTAGAGTAAGATGCAATTTTAAAATTAAAAAACAGAAAGGAAACCGTTTTGCTTCCACATCAATTCCAGAATCCTCCAATGGCTTCTGCACAGAATGGGACGTTCTTGTCCTACACACTCACCCAGGTATGTTTTTCTTTCCCTGTTTACAACTCAGCCTTACCATCCTTTCTACAAACACTGTACCTTCCAAAAGCACTCTGCACCTCATCTTCACCATACAGTTAGTAATTTATGAATATTAGTTTTTTGAGACAGTCTCACAGCTCAGGCAGGCTTCAAATTCCTCCCACCTTGGCCTTGTGAGCGCTAGAATTCCAGGGGAAGGCCAGCATGCCACCTGCCCATCATTTTATATATTATGAATCATGTTATAGATTACGAATATCCATCTTTCCTGGAAGCAAAGTTCAAACAGAACCGTGCTGGTTTCCATGTTCCATGCTTTCTCAGCATCTGCCCAAGTCCCCAACCACTCACACGTTCCTAACAAGGACTTGCTGATGACAAGGTCAAAGAATGAATGGCCAGCAGGGTATGTTCGGGAAAACAGGAATGAGCCTGGGCAGAATGAAGGAGAGGTGTGAGGACAGAGCAGCTAAAAGCTACAGGTCACCGCAGTAGGCAGAGCTATTCGCCGAAGGGCCTGGTAGGAAAGGGACTTCCACTCCAGGGATTGTACAGTAGCAAGGATAGACTGCTAAGGTGGGCCAAGCAGCAGGAGGCAGGGTGGGAATGCAGACAAGGCAAGGAGGGCAGGCAGTGATGAGGACAGCAGGTACAACGTGTCAGGAGTAACTCAGGAAGGAGATCCTGCAAGGGAGGGAATACCCAATAAGACTCTGAGATTCTGCCTCAAGGACTGAGGAAGATGATGGCAAATTAAAGGATGCAGAAAGAACAGCAGGTTTACAAGAACAGTAACAGGCTTCCATCTGGACTCAGTTCCAGGGTGGCACTCAGGAGGGTCTCAAGACACACAGCAAGGGTCACAGGTCTGTTAGCATAAAGTTGTATGTGAGAAGGTCAAAGAATTGTGGGTACAGCCTTGGAGAAAACTAGTACTCAGAGCAGAAGGGAGAGAGCCCATGGATGTAATCAAGAGGAAAATGGTCAGGCTGGACAATACTAGCAATGAACATACACTAGCAATGAGCATTCACCAGGTATGTCAAGCAGTTCAGAGATGAAGCAGGAAAGCTTGGGAGCTCTGGCAGGGTGCTGTCAGCTGCTTGGGGATGCAGTGTGGTGGGTGCTGGGTACAGAAAGCATGGCAACCAATGAGGGTGGGAGGAAGCAGAGTGCTCTACACTGCTCTCACCAACACTGTGTCTGGAAAGGCAGGCAATGGCTAATAGAGGCTGTGCTTCTTTTTTTACCAGAAGAGAGAAACTGAGGCTGAGGTGGGACTGGTTAGTGAAAGACCAAAGAAAATGGACAATGCAACCAGGTCTCAGGGAAAGAAGATTGGATCTGTGGTGGTCTGACTAAAAATGGCCCCAGTAGACTCATAGGGAGTGGCACTATTAGGAAGTACAGCTTTGTTGGATGAAGTGAATCACTAGGGGTGGGCTTTGAGGTCTCATAAGCTCAAGCCAGTCCTAGAGGCTCACTGTCTCTTCCTGCTGCCTGTGGATGGAGATGTAGAACTCTTAGCTTCTTCTCCAACACTCTGTCTGCCTGCACGCTGCCATGCTTCCCACCATGACAATAATGGACTAAGCCTCTGGAATTGTAAGTCAGCTCCAATTAACGTTTTCCTTTATAAGAGTTGCCTTGGTCAGCCATGGTATCTCTTCACAGCAGTAAAACCCTAAGAAAGGGTCTCACAGGCAGAGGAATCAGCCTCATAGTACATGAGTTCTTCCTGCCTTTCCCGAACCCCTCTTCCTCCTGTCCATCCTCCCTTTCAAAAAAAGACTCACTATATCACCTAGCCTGACCCCCAACTGTCATAATCTTCCTGCCTGCCTCCAGTGGTGGTCTTACAAATGGGCATTAGCCACCAAGCCCCTGTCAACATACTGTCTTTCTCCAGATTAGAATTAAGTGCAAAGTGATGGACAAGGCTTTAAAAGACTGGGTGAGGAGCAACAGAGAAAGAAGAGCCTTGGCTGATGGGTGTAACATGGTGAGGCAAGAGGCAGGGAGGGCAGCTGAGGGCTGTGGGGAGGGCACGGGAAGTGGACAAGAGCGTCCCATAGCCATGCAGGTAGCACTCAGACTTTGCTGGAGACACAAGTGTGTGATTGTAGGAAGATCATGATGTATCTACTAAGTCTACTAAGGGCTTTAGGAAATGTCAAGGAATGTGCACCCCTCTCCCACATGGCTGGATCCCCTGAGGAAAGAGACTTCCTTTCCACAAATTCCCCAACCTAGTGAGCAGATGCCAGTTCAAAGGGTGAGGCCCGAGCCGGGCAGTGGTGGTGCATGCCTTTAATCCCAGCACTTGGGTGGGAGGCAGAGGCAGGCGGATTTCTGAGTTCGAGGCCAGCCTGGTCTACAGAGTGAGTTCCAGGACAGCCAGGGCTATACAGAGAAACCCTGTCCCGAAAAACCAAAAAAAAAGGGCGAGGCCTAGGTAAAGAAGGTGATAACACCTGGAATTCTGGGGTTGGACCAAGAAACAGTGAACAGGACTTATCTAGTCTGCCATGTACATGGAAATTCATACTGTCTCATCTCACCCAGGACTACACAGTGAGCCTTCAGACTTTGGGAGAGGAAGGGGAAACCAGGAGGAGGAAGAAGAAAGCATCAGTGGATTTCACTTCCCTGGGGAAGGGTGGAAGAAGGAAAAACTCAGCCCCCAACATGAGTCTTGTCTTCTTCCTCTCCTGAGTCAGGCCCGCAAAGTCTACCTCCTTACTCAAAAATCCACTGCCTTCTCTGTAGCCAGTGATTCCGACCAGGCTGTTGTCCTCTGTCACCTAGATTACTGCCACAGAATCCTGACAAGTCCTCAGGTTGACCTGCCCTGTGCAGTGACTTAGAGATGACAGCACATGCCCTCCTTGCTTAAAATTCTTCAGTACCCCACTTCCTACTCCCATACTTTCAAAGTAAAAGTCCACGATCCAGCAGGTAAAGGTGCTTGCCCACAAGCCTGATCACCTTTGCTTGATTCCCCAAGAGTCACGAGGTGGAAGGACAGAAGTGACTCCTGCAAGTTTTCCCCTGAGTACTATGCTGCACCCCACCCCACAATGACATTGTAAAAGCCTCCAAACTTCCCAGCCAGCAGTATATATAGGCAGGGCTAAGTGGGCAATGTTTACTTCATCATCCCCTCTCACCCTTTTGTCATACTGGGGACAGAGTCTGGTGATGTAGCTTTGCCTCTGGCATCCTCGGCCCTAATCTTAAAACACATCTAATAATTTGCCTTTTTATTTATCTATTTTATTTACATATTTGCTTTATTTTAATTAACTCACAACTAAAACCATCACACTGCTAGGTTTAAGCAGCCACTCAAGCAGTTGGCCAGTCTCAAACTTATTCATCTGAGTGAACGTGGTTCACTTAGAGTAGTTGTTCTGAAGCTCCAGAGTTTCAATTAGGGGTTTTACATTTTCACTATTACACACACACACACACATACACACATACACACACACACACACACATACACACACACACACACACACACACAATGCAGAAGAAAGAACTATGACAGAAACTAGAAAAAAATATCGTTCCACCTAACTTTTGTTCTTCTTCTGGGGCCCAGGATGGTCTGGAATGTGTAATCCTCATGCCTCAGTCTTCCAAGGAGAGGAATACACCAACAAGACCAACTGGGAAATATCAACATTTTTAAAAAACCAATTTTTCTATAAATTCTGTATTTTTATCACATTTTAATTTGGTAGGAAGAAGTGAGCATGCCAGAGTATGCGTGTGGGGATGAGAGGACATGTTCTCACCTTCCACCGTGTGGCCCCTAATGACTCAGGTCATTAGACTTGGCAGCAAGCACCTCTCCCCACTGAGCCTTCCTGCTGACACAGTGCATTCTTCTATTAATTTACCGGTATCTGCTATAAAGATGGAACCCAGGGCTTCATGCACGATGGGCAACTGGTACAGCACACACCAGTCCTCTCCTCCATATTCTATAGAGGACCCTGAAGCCCAGAGTAACTTCTAGAAGTGTAGCATGCAACCTCTGTGCTTAAAATGGTACTGCCCACAGGGCCATGCATAATGTGACTCCTACTTCCCAGACACCTTTCAGGTTCCAACTCTCCCCTGGCTCTGCTTCCCTTCAGGCCATGCAGTGTCACCCAGACCCTGGTTCTTATCACTGCAAACCCTCTTCATTTGGCGTACCCTGGCATTGTTACCAGTGGGTCTGACCTTTTGACACTAGAACAGCATACTGTCACCTATAAAGTTCATGCTGTCCAACTGTGAAATCTAATGTTTTAAATAAATTTGCAATTTTTTGTTGGGCTGCATTCATAGCTGTCTGAACCACATGCAACTCCAAGGCCACACTAAGGACATAACCTGCTAGGCCCAGGATAAAGTGCCAGCATTGCTGTGTATCCCCAGTCTGATTTGCCTGCAACCAAAGTCCTCCTCCCTCAAACCTCTGCAAGTTTCTTGCCAGATTGTCACAAGTCAGCTCCTGGAGGGCAAGGATACATCTATCCATCCCTCATCTTTGTAGTCCCAGATTTTGGGGCTGTGTAAGGCACTAAGCAGATGCTAACTATCCATGCTTATTTTCTTTAATGAGATACTGGCTAAGAACAGAAAAAGATTCCCCCTAACTCCCTGCCCCCAAAAGTATTTCTGTGTAACTCAGGCTGGCCTGTAACTCTCTGTAGCCCAAACTGGCCTTGAACTCAGAGATCTGCTTGCCTTTACCTCCAGAATGCTGGGACTAAACATATGAAAATGAACCTTGACCCTTTGGTTTTGTAATAAAGCCCTATCCTCAACTGTTTAAAGGGTTTCAAAAATCATGTCACATGAGGCCACACAGGAGTTGGCCACATGTGACTGGAAGGTAGATGTTCAAGGCAAATGAGGACAGAGCTCTATGCAAGACACAAGTGTAAGCAGGGCAAGAAAATTGGGGGACAAAGCTGGGGTGAATGAAGACAGTTTTCATTGTTTGGGTATGGCTCAAATACCATGTCCTCAGAGTTCATTCTTCATCACCAAGTTCTCAAATAGCACCCTCAAATCCAAACAGAAACAAAATGGCTCCTGGTGTCCATGTTGCTCTCCAACCTGTTACCTGGGTTTTTATGAAACCACTCAGAACTTGAAGCACCTCCCATTCCTTAGAAGTATTCTGTTACTCATTCATTCATTTTTGGAATCTGGGCTTCATGTAGCCCAAGCTGGCCTTGACCAAGGCATGCAACTGAAGATGACCTTGTTCCTTGTCCATTTTCAGGTGTGTGTAGTCCATGTATGTATATGCATGTTTGCATTATGTGAGGGCACACATGCATAGGATGCACATATGTGCACATTCCATCTTGTTTCACCAAAGCAGTCTCTCAATCAGCTCCAGAACTCAATATTCTCTATCTATAGTCCAGCCAGCCAGCTTGCTCTGCACAGCCAGCCTCCACCTTCTAAGGCTAAAATTATAGACAGGTCACCAAGCCAACCTGGTATTTATAAGGACTCTGGGACTCTGCACTCTGATCCTTGTGTTTGCATGGCATGGGTTAGCTACTGAAACAATGCCCCAGGCCTCAACTTGGAATTTTTTGTTTGTTTGACAAAGCCCCACTATGAAGACCAGGATAGTCTCAAGTTCATATGGCATCTGCCTGCTTCTGGATTAAAGGATCGAACTACTGCGCCTATCAAAAGCTTGAAATCTTGTTTTTTAAGACAAGGTCTCTCTGAATGGCCCTGGCTGTCCCTGTAATTCACTCTGTAGATGAGGCTGGCCTTGAACTCAGAGATCCACCAGAGTGCTGGGATTAAAGGTGTGCACCACCACACTTAGCATCTTGAACGCCCTTCTCTGCCTTCTCTGCTTCAGTCTCCCAAGTGCTGAGATTAAGATAAGCACTCCCACCTTATTTAAAGTGCACAATTTACTGACACTTTAGGAGATCCTATTTCATCTTTAGGACTTACAAATAAAGCCTGGTGCCGGGCAGTGGTGGCGTACGCCTTTAATCCCAGCACTTGGGAGGCAGAGACAGGCGGATTTCTGAGTACGAGGCCAGCCTGGTCTACAAAGTGAGTTCCAGAACAGCCAGGGCTATACAGAGAAACCCTGTCTCGAAAAAACCAAAAAAAAAAAAAAAAAAAAAAAACCCAAAAACCAAAAACCAAAAACAAATAAAGCCTGGTACATAATAGACATTCAAACATGCCTTTTATAGGTATTCATATATGCCATTTATTTGGTATATCTATGCATATTTGTTAAACATATATACCAGACACTGTTCTGTATGTTGGGACTTAATAATACAAAAATCTTTTCACAGTAAAGCTGACTATGGGTAAAGAACTAAATGCATTTAGCTACAGGGGGGAGAGGAAGGCAATGTATCAGTTTTCAAAGATACGTGGGGCAAATAAAAGCAAGTGTGACTCCAATGAGGCAATGAGCTGTGACTGCAAGCTACAGTCCTTAGCTCCTCACATGACTTTTTGAGTAAGAATTGGGTGGAGGCAAGCTGGAAGCAACAGGAAGTCATGAGCTTCCACAAACCAAGGCCAGTGGCTGAGGTGTACTAGGACAAAAAAAAATGTAAACAGTCTATGGGAAAGGAAAAGCCTGAGGCAGAGCCTCAAGTCTACAGGCAGAGAGGTCTGTTTACCAGTTACAGGGGTTTAAAAAACAATAAAAAGACAAAGTCAAACCAACATCAAAAGTCACCAAATTAGCACCTTTGAAAGGGAAAGCACATTTGTGACCAAGATTTTAAAAATAGGGTGCCTGGGATGGGAGTGAAGCTCTGAATTTGATGATAGAGCACTGCCCAGCGTGCTAGGTTCAGTCTTGCAGCACCAGAAAAAAACAGGCATAGTGGTGCACAGATGTAATCCCAGAACCCAAGGAGGTGAAGTAGAAGTATAAAAAAAATCAAAGGCCAGCCTCTGCTTCATTGAATGTTCAAAGGCAGCATGGGGTACATGATGTTCAGTCTTAAAACAAAAAATTTAATTTATACTGGAAAACTGACTCGACTCAGTGCTTACAAGGAACTGGGTCAGGTTTCCAACACCCATATCAGGCACAACTGCCTGTAGCTCCAATTCTGCTAGGATCTGACATGTCTTGTCTCTGGAGGCTTCTATGGGTACCTACATTCATGCGACCATTCACACATAAATGCACACATAGTTACAAATAATTTTAAAGAATTAAATAAGATTGCATATGCTCGGTCTCACCTCAAATTCAATTTGGTATGTGCTGCTAATTGAATCCAGGACCCTGGACTGCTGAGGAACTGCTCTGGGACTTAACTACACCCCACGCTCCTTTTCCAGACTGCCCAGGCTCGTTCTAAATAGAAATTCCCTGGGCTCAGGTTCCCTGCAGCTGGGGTCACCTCTCTCCGCGACCATGCCTGGCTCAGAAACTTTCTGACAAGTTCATTTGCCTCACTAGGCTGATTGCCTATAAAGTATTAATTTGTAATCTCTGGGCCCTTTAAGGGGATGCAGAACCTCTATTATAAAAGATTTAAAGGAAAAACTATGTCACAAGATCAAAGCCCTTCACAGACCAAGGGGCACAAGCTCACTCGTGGCCCGTCCACACACCGCAAAGGCATCACTTCACAGAATGAGCGACCAGAGGCGCCTCCCGACCCGGAGATCGCAACACTCTCTGCCGGGGTACGAGGAGACCGAGTACAGACGGGTGAGGAATTTTCCAGACCAGCCCAAAACTAGCTTCAGCTTTCCTAAGTAAACCCTGCCAGCCCCGGCGCCTGCTCCGCAACCACGACTTACTTACCGCCGCTCAACTTCCGGCAACCACAGCTCCAGACGCGCCGCGCGGCCCAGTGACGTAATAACTCAGTCCACTAAACGCGGAAGCGCAGCGCGCATGCGCACGTTACAACAGCGGAAAGGGTCCCTAACACGGCGCTAACAGGGTGATAGCGCTTGAAGGCTAACCTGTAACAGCCTTCTTGGGCTTTTAAGGAAGATTACAGTTTCCTGCGAGTGACTAGAGTACTACGGAATTACTGTCATTATTATCAAATTCCCAGGGTACTTCTAGAGTGCAGATATTGAAACAAGGTTTGCTTTTATTTTTTGCATTTTAATTTATTCTTTTAAAAGGTTACACTACTTAGATGTCTGTTCTGGACCTGTATACATACATCAGTCTACTCTCGAACTAACAAAGATTGCTTACCTTTGCTTTCCCCCAGTGTTGGGATTAAAAGCTTGCCCAACTGATTTGCAAAGGGAAAGCCTATGAATCTGGAAAACCAAATAGAGTCGAAAATATCCACCAACCTACTGCAGCCAGCAACTTCAGTGGCTATGAAATCACTTAAGAACCTACTATGAGCCAGACGGTGTGGCATGTCTTTAATTCCAGCATTTGGGAGGCAGAGGTAAGTGGATCTATGAGTCGTGAGTTCTGGGACAGCCAGGGCTACAAAAAGAAACACTATCTCAAAACAAAACAAAACAACAAAAAACTTAGTACTGGTAAAACATGAGAAATATGTTTTTCACAGGATAATGAACATAATCAAATGCTCTAGCCTGGGGAGTCTCCTGTATATGGAGTGACTTCCTTAGAGACAGGAGTGTACTTGACATGATTTAGTTCTATAGTCCAGGATGATCAGAGCTCAAGGCAAGCATCCTGATACCACATCACCATTGCTGAGATGGCAGCCCATGGACACCTTTCCTGGCACACAGTGCCTTTGGAATGCCTCTAGGGACTCATAATAAGATGGACTACTTATTGATTTTTTTACATTCAGGGTTTCTTATTTCTAATGGATAAATTACAAGATGGTAGAGTTTTTTGTACCTTATAGCTTATATGGGGGGAGGGGGGACAGATGTAAACAAACGAAAAATGGTTCCTGGAAAAAAAGAGACTTTGGAGTCAGATTGACAGTAAATAATCTTAGACTCTGAAAAATAAGAAAAAAACCAGCGTTAGGAAGGAGGCATAAGGCTAGGGAACAGGGGTTAACTACTGGAATTGGAGACCACCCTGAACTACAGGTAGGCAATTGTCTCCAGGACGGCAGCTGGCTAACAAATCACAGCTGATCAACAATTCTGCGCCCAAGTCATCATCTTGCCCCAAATATCACAGAGAGCAAGATGACAGGTGTGTGTTCCTGCTTCTGATAAGTTTTCTCTGCTTAAGGAGTAACACCCAAGACCAGAAAAAAAGGCAAAAGGAAGCTAGTATAATGCAAAGGGGCTGGACCATCCTATGCTGGACTGTTCCCTCTCCTGGCCAGCCTGTTCTCTGGTGGCTTCTTTGATGGCATAAGCTAAGCTTGGGACAAATAAAAGTTGATCTAGCCCCACACACTATTCTCAGTATTTTCAGTGGTATGCACAGAGTAGGCTAAGTTGAAGTGATACTGTGATCATTTTGTAGGACAGGGTCTTGCAATGCTACACTGACCTAAAACTATGTAGATCTAGCGATCCTTATACTGAGATTCTGCATGGGACTCTGGAAGACCTAGATCCTAGGCTAAAGATTGAAGGCTAAGCTGGAGGGTGGTCCTTTGTGATTGAGGAGATTTTTTTTTTTTTTTTTTTTTTTGGATTGCATGTGCATACATACCTGGGGAAAGAAGGTACCAAGCACCAAGCTGTACAGGGTGTAATGTAAGAAGCTGTAGACATTAGCTGAGACTTCTCAGGAAGGCACTACCCTCCTACAAATGATTCCAGAGGACCCCAAGATGACTGTCTTTACTGTAGAGGACTCAAAAAGAACTGTAGAATGTCAGGTGTAGACATGGGAAGACATTGTGTACTTTAATTTTAATTCAATGGTATTTTATTGAGACAATGTCCCCCTGAAAGTCGACGACTGTCTGAGGCATTAAACTATTTAACAGACTGCCCTGAAAGATGAAGATCCAACAGTCCCTGCATTTCCAGTGCTAGAAAAAAAGACATGCATCACACAAAGAAACAAAGCAGAACAAAAAGAAAAACAGGAGAATTACCACAGAATAACCTAGGACATTCACACTGCAAGGAGTATACAAAATTCACCCTTTCTACAACTGAGCCTCCATTACGTTCACGATGAACTTCACAAACCAGGGGATATTGTTGGTGTGTCAATGGATCACAACACAGAGCATTCCAGTGTGAGATCAGATATCTGGAATCTCAGCACTTGAAACTGGGACCCTGCAGAACAAACATTCCACTGGATTGATAAAGTGAGCTACAGACAGACATGTGCTCGAAGAGGAATAGAACAGGAACCATGAAAAGAGAGCCAGATAGATATATAAATAGATAGATAGATAGATAGACCGATAGATGGATGGATAAAAAGAGCAAGCAGACAAGAACACAAAACTGCACGTCAGTTGCTTATGGGAAGAAAATGCATATTTAATTTGACCCTGGACCCACAGAAGCAGGGAAATGGCAATGAATTGGGGACCAGCAAGGTCTACTACATCCTCCAAGGTAATGTGCAGTTGAATAGTCAGACAAAATCCACAAAGAAGAGGAAAGACACCTCCACAGTTTATGGTTTCAATATCATGAACTTCATTGAGAAACATACAAAATGAAGAAAATGAATGAGGAAAGATGTAAACATGCCTCAGTGGGTGACAGAGATTCCAATGAAAGCATGAGAGAAGAGAAAACACACAAGCATCCCTGCTAGGGA
>CM052700.1:31100549-31128177 GCA_028551405.1 Uromys caudimaculatus
CCCAGGGATTCCTGCTTCACTGGGATAGATTCCCTTTGCAGCCCCCACCTCTCCTTTCTCAGTAGCTTTAGTCTTTACCCTCATGCAGTAAGCTGGCAGCAGTTGTTTTAAAGCAGTTGTAGGTGTGGAGAGATAGCTTAGTAGGTTAAGAACACCAGCTGTTCTTCCAGAGGACTGTGTTCAGTTCCCAGCACCCACATTGGGCAGCTAACAACTTCCTATAACTAGAGCTCTGGGGGATCCAATACCTTCTGGCTTCCATAGCACTGTTCAAATGTAGTGCACAGAAATACTTGCAGGCAAATACCCATCACATAAAATATCAGTTATGGTCACATCAATTGTATTAAACTATTATTAAGAAAACTGCAGCTGGACAGAGTGGTGCAGGCATTGAATTCCAGCATTGGAGAAGCAGATGCTGGTGCATCTCTGTATGCTTGAGGCTAACTTATTGTTCCAGGTCAGCCAGGTCTACATAAAATCTCATAAAAGGGAAAGTTTTACATTTATGAATTATTATAAATTACTAAGATTTAAATATGGTCTTTCTCTGAGATAATGCAGCTTAACCCCCAATGTTTTATGTTAAAGAAATTAAGAGAGTGAAAATTAATATCACTGTGGTTGGAGGTAGGGCTTTTGGGACGTGGGTAGGGTAGATAAGGTCATTGGTGGGGCTTAATGGACAAATCCTGAAGGCTTGTATAAGATTAAGGAAAGAGAACAGATTAAACCAGACCAGACCAGACGTACATACAGACAGGCAGACATCATGATGTAATGCAACCTAGAAGAGTCCTCAACAGAGCCTGCACCATGCTGTTTTAATTCTGAACATCCAGAGCTATAAGCCAACATAAACCTTTGTTCCTTACAAAAGAGCCTGCCACATATATTTTGTTATAGTAGCAAAACCCAAACTAATTCATTATCTTTGTGCATAGTTATGCAGAAGTGTAGCAGTGAGTTAGTTAATCCACTTTCCTGGTGGGTCGAGCACACAATGCACCTGCCCAAGAGCTCTGGATTCACAAATGAAAGACACAAACAAGTCAGCTAATTTTGATATGCCTTGGCTAGCTCAGTGGCTGGGCACTTCTAAACCGCCCCGCGGCTAGCACACACTCCCCTTTGGTATTCCTGAGTTAACATCTTTTAAAATCTGTATTTCATCTCTGTTACTCCAAGCCCAACTGGGTGCCTGGCCCCTACGTCCACTTTCCTGGAATCTTCCCTGTTGGCGGCCCTTTAAATCTGCTTTCCTTGCTCCCTAGTCATGGCCTTTCCTCTCTTTCTCCTTGTTCCCTTGCCTAAGCAATGTAAAAGTCCCGCCTCCATGTCCCTGCCCAGTCATTGGCTGTACAGCAATTCTTTATTACCAATCAAAGCCAGCTTGGGGCAGAAACCCTCAGCATCCGGAAGTACAGCTTTGGGGAGCTGAATAAGACAAAGCATTAGAACTAATCCCCACTCAGAAGTCAGTGTTGGGTAAATTCATAAGTTTAGCAAGTTGGTCATCCAGAGAACTTGCCTGAAGTTAATCAGCCCATGGAGAGAATCCTGAAGGAATTAGAGAGTCTGGAGGCTCTTATCTGTAACTGACTCCTCTAAGTGGAGGATTTTTTATTTTTATATCTTTTTAAATTTAAGGCAAAAAACTTTTGCTTCTCTTGAATTTTGTGCAAGCCACTCACCACTGATTCTTCCCAAATGGTCAGAGTCCAAATCTACCTCTGCACTGCAGTCCGGGACTTTTCGTAATTCCAAGATGGATTCAACCATGTAGACACAAGCAGCCACAGCTGACAGAGCAGAGAGGAAGTGCATCCCAGTGCTGCACAATGGACTCCATGCTTCTCAATCTCTCCATGTGTCTGTTTGCCTGGTTATGAAAGCAAGGTGAGCCCAGTACAGTGTTAGACAGTGGTGGTATGACACAAAGCCTGGCTGTTGGCATATGCTCATGGTGGCAGCAGCAGTGGCAGCAGTGTGTGTGTGTCGCCCAGAAGTCAATGTCGGGTGTCTTCCTTTATTCGTCTCTAGCTTAGTTTTTGAGACAGGGTCACTTGCTGAACCTTGTCTTCGCTGACCGAGTTAACTGAGCTGGGTACTGGATGCTAAGGAGCCCCCATCTCTGTCTCTCCTGTACTGGGATTACAGTTGCATGCTGCCACACTTGTTTTAAAATTTATTTTATTTTTATATGTGTATGAGTGTTTTCCTTGTATGTATATATGTGCAATGTGTGCATGTGCGTGCGTGTGTGTGTGTGTGTGTGTGTGTGTGTGTGTGTTGCCCACAGATACCAGAAGAGGGCACCTGATCCCCAGGAACTGGTGTAAGCTGTCCTGTGTGTGCTAAAGCCATACCTGGATCTTCTGCAAGAGTAGCCAGGGTTCTTAACTATTGGGCCATCTCTCCAGCCCCAACTTTACCTTTTAGATTTAGTGTGTGTGTGTATGTGTGTGTGTGTGTGTGTGTGTGTGTGTGTGTGTGTGTGTGTGTGTGTGTGTGTTTGTGTGTTACCTTTATGTATGCATGTACACCAAGTGTGTGCCTTGTGCCTGAGGAGACTAGAAGAAGGGGTTGAATCCCCTGGAACAAGAGTTATAGATGCTTGCGAGTTGCCATGTAGGAAGTGGGAACTGAACCTGGGTCCGCTATATGGTTAGGCAGTGCTCTTAACCACCAAGCCATCACTCCAGCCCCAATGTTTTTAGGTTCATGTGAAAGTCTCCTGTGTAAGTGCTGGGAACTCTGAGCATCATCACAGGGCATCATATGTTCCTTAGCTGGCAACTTGTACTCACTGATCCCTTTTTGTTCTCGTCAGACCCACGTCAAAGCTCCTTTCTCAGCACAGCCCCACCCCCCACCCCCAGGCTTGAGCATGAAGAGTGTCCCAGGATGCAAGAAGGAGTAAGGCACTACTTAGAACCACCACCAGGGGCAGCAGCTGAGGGCTGGCCATGGCTGGCCTGCTTCTCCCATGTTCTAGAAGACAGAAGTCTTTTAAAGGGCATTTATAAATTTGAGGAGAAAGCAGATAGAAATCCTTGTCAGGCTTTTGTTTCCATTTGTTCCCCCAGTGAGACTCAGAAAAGTAGACACAAGGAGGCCATGTAACAGTATCCTCCCAAATGTCATGTTTTAGGTAAGCAAAAATGTCTCATTGGGACAGACCATGCAAACAGGAACACAGACACAAAAGACCAGCTTTTACAGGGGTTCCTACTTGCAACACATACTGATGTTTAACATTACATTTTAAAATATAAATCACAACCCGACTGTGGCATAAATAAAACTGGATGCTCCCATGCCTTCAACAGGCTTCACTTAGCATGTGTGACTAGAAACCACACAGTCTCACAGAGAAAAACACATTTGTCTCTTCTGAGGGTACCCCTCTGTGGACAGATGTGCTCCATGCCAGCTACTTAGGACATTGTCACTTCTCCCGGGGAATGTTGTGAATACATGACAGGGGGCATTGCTTCCTTTTTGGAGATGAGTGACAAGGGGCTGGGGCCATACAAAGTTCTCATCCCAAGTTTCTGACGTGAGTGTCAAATGATCCCAGGAATCTCTTTTTCCTTGGCTATTTGCCCAGCTTGTTGTGTCAGGGGCCTGGAGTGAGAGCCCCCTGGTGGAGTTTTCAAGAAACAAGGCTCTCTTGCCTTTCCTTTGCTTAAAATACAACCATTCAGAAACCACTTCCTCCTCCTCTTGACACTTGAGGATAGTTTTTGTTACTGTGTGGTTGTTGTTGCTGCCGCCATTTTAAGAGCCAAAAAGAACTAAGGGTTGCAAACGACAGGCTCACAAGCTGCCTAATTTCCTAGCAACTCTGAGACACGAGTAAGGCAGGTTCCACGGTGGGGCAGACAGCTCTTGGACAAAGCTCTAAGAGAGGCGAGGCTCAGAAGGATTGTGTTTTGAGACGTGTGGCTACAATGGAATAGCTGCCATGCCTCTCCAGGTGAGCCCTGGAAGGGGACAGCATCTGTGTGCATGTCTCTGCAGTCACATAGCTTTTGTTCGGGAAGTTTGAGTCCAGGCTAACCCTCCAGAAGAACTGTAGCCACACATTCCCACTTCGGTTACTAAAACTTAAGTCAGAGTTTGACTTCCAAGGAGTATCTGAGACTCCCACAGTCCCTGAGGGCCAGGCATGCTCTGCCTGGGTCTCTTTCAGATGCTCTGCGTTCTACCCAGGGAACAATCGCTCTGCTGCCTGCTTTCCTTCTGACAGTCCCTGGGAATGCCTTCACACTGCTCAGCCCAGAACCTTAGATTCCACTTCCTAATGCTCAGGGGTCTGGTGACACCCATGCTTTCTTCCTCTGGTTCCCTCTTGGACATCAGACGTTGTCTATCCACTATGTGGCATCCTTTTGATATGCCCTTAGGAACGAATGTGCAGAATTTTCTTGAATGTCTTCTTGAAGTTCTCATTGCACAGGGGGTAGATGAGAGGGTTCAGCGTGGAGTTGACGTAGCCCAGCCAAATGGTGAACATGTGCACAGGTTCGCTGCAGCAGTTGTTGCAGAAGGCAATGACCATGAAGAAGATGAAATAGGGAATCCAGCAGAGGATGAAGGCCGCCATGATAAAACCCAACTGCTTGGCTGCCTTCCGCTCTCGGTTCAAGTGCAGCCCGGACACGTACTGTCTGGAATGTGAACGGAGCCTCTTCCAGGTGATTTTGATGTAATCCAGGCCACTGTTAGACCCGCTTCTCGGTTTGACTCTGCCCAGCCCTGGCTCTATGCTGGTGTCTGAGTCTGTGGTCCGGGAGAAGGACTGTCGATCCACCAAGGTCTGGTCCTCTGATGTCTCACTGATCCGCCGACAAGTATTCAGGCTCTGCTCATCCATTTTGGGCTGGCTCAAGGCCTGATCATTGGCCTTTGAGTCCCTGACATCTCCCTCAGCCACAGACTGTGTCTGCATGATGTCGAGACAGAAACAAGGACGTGTGACTGTTTCCCTTTCCCCCTCTTGGCTGAAGACAGTTGGAGGGGTCATCTTGGGGTCTTCAGATTTTGCCTTCTGATCCGGTCCCCCACTAGGGTCTCTTGATGGCCTTTTCAGAGCCCCCCAGGGAGACTCTTTCCCAGGTTTCTTGGCACCCTCCTTGGTATCCTCTGATCTCAACTTGATTTCTAAAAAGGAAGGGAGGGACCCGTTGGTGACCTGGCGGTGCTGACAGTGTCGCCGTACAGCCTTGTAGATCTTCACATAGAACCACAGCATGAGCAAAGTGGGGAGGTAGAAGTTAATGATTGCAGTCATGACCTTGAACCAAGTAACATTGTAGAAGTCTGTCTCACACTTGTCTTCCCGAAGCTCTGGGGCTGAGGACAGGAAGTGATGCCAGCCGATTATGGGTATAACCCACAGGGAGGAGAGAAACCAGGCCCCCAGGATGGTAACTGATGCACGGGTCTTGGTTCGATACCTCAGGTACCGGAGGGGTTGCTGGACGGAGCGGTAGCGATCAATACACAGGACGAAGACGCTAAAGATGGATGCCGTGCTGGCCACATAATCCATAGAGAGCCAAAAGAGGCAGAGGGGGCGGCCCAGGGACCACTTGGTCATGACGAGATAGAGGATGTTCATGGGCATGACGACTGCCCCTACAATCAGGTCTGCTACTGACAGGCTGACAATGTACAGGTTGCCCACGGTGTGTAGCTTGCGCTCAGTGCGTACAGCATACAGCACCAGCAGGTTGAGGCCCACTGTGACCAGGGAGATACTACTCAGAACCACCACCAGGGGCAGCAGCTGAGGGCTGGCCATGGCAGTCCTGTTCCCCTCACACATCTTGTTTTCGAAGGCAGAGGAGGTGTTGGGATGGCTCATTGGCACAAGGGCAGCCTTCAGTAATGGCTTCCTCCCTGGGAGAAAAGACACAAGATCAGGGTCAGAGGTCACCCATGAGCACCATGCTGGTCATGCAGTGGAAGCTGCAGGGGGCAGTGAACACCCATCCCACCATCAGGACCAAGTATTCACTCATGTGTTCCTGCAGTCCTCACATTCCACCAGGGACTAGTTGCTGGATTCCTACCATTTTTCTGGATATCAGAGGACATCGTGGACAAACCAGAAGAAAAAACTCTGATCTTGTGGGGTTTAGATACCAGAGTTTAACCAGAACAGGGTGATCAGTACCTTGTACAAGTTTTATTTCAAACATGTCCTGAATGCCCTGAGCAGTCTCATCATTTGGGTCCATTTTGATGGTCCTGAGACAAAACTGTGGCCAGAAAGAGGCTTCGGAGCTCAAAAGCATTCTTCCTCTGTGACAAAGATGCCGAGCTATGAAAATCACCCTTTCCCCTCTACCCTACCCCTGAAAGGAAGTGAGGAAGGGGTGTTTGGGGGTGTGATGGTAGATTGGAGGTAGTTAGGAATGTCAAGAAAACCTCAGAGGCTGCAGTTTAGGATTCTGAAGTAACTCTGCAGCCTTGCTCATATAGTAGCTAAGTGTGTTCTTTGCTTAAGCCACTGCCCAAGAATTGTTGGAAGAGGGCAGCTGTTGGAGGAAAGCAGTTGGGAGGGACCTGATGGGGTGGAGATGCTGGGAAGCATTTGGAGAGAAAGCCCTGTGCCCAGCTCGTGGTGAGGCCGGAGGAAGACCCGCAGTCCCACGGAAGTGGAAAAGCCTCCGGGAACTCTGTGAGTCCAGAACGAAATGGCCGCACAGGGAGCTCAGCAAACAGCACTGGCCTGAGAAAGGCTGCTGCCATTCCAGAAAAGGAGGGAGAGCCTTAGGGACAGGCTCGAGGGAATGCTGGGGACTTCCCAAGAAAAAGAGATGCATCAGGCACCTGTGGCTTTTAGGCCTAGAGCGTATGGTCACACACAGAGAACTGCAGAGGGTCCATGAGAGAGATTTCCTCCACTCCATGCCCCACCCAGGGCCAGCTACTTTAAAATAAAAGAAAACAAGCTACCAAAGTACTAATAAATTAAAAAAAAAAAAAAAAGAAAAGAAAAATGTTTTTCAATACTGGAAATCAAACCTAGAGCATTACCTTCCCCAGACAAGAGCTTTGTCACCAAGCCTCACAGCCTTAAATAGAAACGTCCAAATGATCGATCAGGAATTTGGTGTCAGAAGATGCAGAGCATCCCAGCATCTGGGGACCCTTCTGGGCAGCTGCAGGGTTTCAGGGTCAGTGGCTGGGAAGTACCTGTGCTGTATCCAACTCTTAGACAGGACCTAGCCAGGAAATAACAAGCCAATGTGCTCCTCCCTTCTTTCGGATCAGCAGTTTGAAGAGCAAATCCACAGCAGTTTCTAAAAGAGGGCCAGGCGCTTGTGGCAAGAGTGGGAGACATGCCAACACAGACCCCATCTGGCCTCACAACCCATAGAGACTACAGAGAAGGAGGGAGACAAGACCCCACTTCTCACGAGGCTGTGAAGAGGGTGGGGACACACGGCGACAGGGACCCACACCTAGCCTCACATCCCAGTGGGGACTGAAGAGAACATGGGGGACATGGGCTCCCATCTGACCTCACATAACACAGGGGACTGAAGAGAAAAGGGGGCATGTACAGACAGGGGCCTGCAGAGAGGATGAGGGTGGGGAGATGGATCCCTGCAGCCTCATACCCTCCCCTAAGTCCCCAGGAGATGGGGCAGCCTAGATTCTGGCAAGGTGTCCTTATATCAAAAGCAGAAAAAAATGCCTTCTCCTTCCCTCCCTCCCTTCCTCCACTCTAGGAGGCCAACATCCTTCTGAATTACCGTGGTGGATACAGACCAAAGCCACTGGAAGGAGCAGGCTCTTTAGTGGTCACAAATAGTAAAAGCCAATCAAGTTCAAGTACTGTGAAACAAGCCCAAGGTCAATGTTCCTTCCACATTCTGGACCACAGACAGTGAGAAGCCAAGCCCTGGGCATCTCTCACACATCTGCTACATTAATCTGAATAGCCCACACTCAGAGAGGCCAAGAAATGTACTCAAAGCCACGTAGTTCTAGGGTGTTTGCCAAGACTGTGGTCTACATGTACTTCAGAGTTAGAAAAATCTTTCATAGTAATCTGAAACATGAACAAAGATGTTGACCCAAGGCGGGTAATCTCAACACCTGCAAGGTAGAGGCAGGACAGGAGTTAAAGGTCATCTCTGGCTATTAATGACCTCAAAAAAATCCAGAACAAAACAAATAAACAGATCTTCACTGTGTTAGTCCCCAAGGGACTGACCTGCAGGTGTGAGGTTTGTATATGGATGCAGACCAGCCTATAAAGGCTTCTAGTCACCAAAATGGGAGGGGTCTAATAGGGCCTCCAGTCCCCTGGGGGAACTGCTCATCTTGGGATCAAGGTAGACCTTCAAATCTTGGAAGAACCATTGGCACTGAAACATGAACCTGACTCTGGGCTCTCTCTGGCTTCCTGTTTCACATGCTATGGCCTTTGCCTTCCACACATGCTCCAAAGCTGCGCCCACCCGAGGTTACTGCACTAGGAGCGCCCAACCTTGGCATTTTGATCACCCGAATTCTGATCTGCATCAATCTTTTTTCTTTACACTTAGCCTGCCTTGGGCATTTTGTTACAGTAACAGAGAGTAAGGGTCACTAAAGCAGAGACTGTCATGTAGTCACTGATACCCAGTCTTAGACCACTCACGACAATATAGGAAAATCTGAGGACAAAATTAAATCTTCAAGATGTTGTTTGCACAGGCTGGTGACAATTCTACTGACCTAAAGGCTCCGAGAGAGAGCAGACCTCTGCTGCACTCATGGCTCTCTCTGGGCTGTGAAAAACATTATCTTTAATATTTCCCAAGGTGTCATGAAATGAGATTTGACTTAATTTAATGACAGGAAAGAATAAAAGCACATCAGCCACATTTGTTTTTAAAAATCACAATAAAAGTAAATTTCATTTAAAAATAATAAAACAATGTGTGTGATTTTTGAAACAGGTTTATTCTCTTTACAAGGAATAAGAATTCAGGATTCCATTTGGGCACATCTTGAACTGATCGCCATTCTAGCCTGCTCTCTTTATTTGCATAGATGACCCTTCTAGTTGAGTAAGTAAAAACATTAATTTCTTGGCTCCCATTCCAAGTAAAAAGCACTACAGGCAAGGCTGTGCCAAGTGTGGCACAGCCTCCTCGTGTCTGAGAGGGCATAATTTCCACAACGCTCTAAGCTTGGCAGTGTCACCTTCAGAGCACAGAGCAGATGCCAGTGGCAGGAGACCAATTGAGCTCTGCTGCAGAGGTCAGCCTCAGTGAAAGAAGCAGTTAGCAGGTAACCTTGAGCTTGGAAGAGGCCCTCAGGGATCTTGTAGGGGTGCAGGTCTACATCCTGGTGTCTGGGGGCTGAGAAATAGCTCAGTAGTTAAGAGTGTTCACTGCTCTCAAAGAGGACCTTGGTTCAGTTCCCAGAACCCACATGGCAGCTCAAAACCACCTGTAACTCCAGTTCCAGGGGATCCAACACCCCCTTCTGACTCTGACAACTCCAGGCTTATACATGGCACACAGCCATACATGAAGGCAAAACAGGCATACACATAAAATTAAAACAAATACATTTTAAAACAAAATAGAACATTTCTTAGATATAATACTAAAGGTTCAAGCCTGAAAGGAGAAATTGGCAAACCAGACTTAGAGCCCACATAGAGCCCAGCTTGGTGTGGGGTGTAATCTGGCACTCATGAGACTGAGGCAGGAGGATCAGCATGAGTTCAAGGTCAGCCTGAGCTACACAGTAGTGCCAGGGCAGTCTTGGAAACATAAGGAAATCTTGTCTCAAACAAACACCATGGGAAACTTGTGTTTCAAAAGGAAGCATGGGGCTGTGGAGGCAGAGGATCCTTTAGTCTATCTGTATGTGATATATCCAGGATATGCCCACAATGCACTGCAGCTGTGACTGTGGTCATGTAGGAGTGTGTGGACAAGCGGTGGCGCTGACCACATTGGGTAAACATACCATGCTCACATGAGACAGTCTGATAAAGCCTTTCTAGGACATAGCATCATCAGGAAGGGGATGTGACTACAGAAAGAACTCCTCCCACACAACCAGGAGAAGATGAGTAGTGGACCCCCTTTAACGACCAGGAAAGGATCTGAACAGACATTTTACCGAAAAGACTGAAAAGATAGGAAATGCCTTTCAACCCCAGGAAAATATTTGCAATAGTGTGAATCTCTAGGGAAATGCAAATCACTATCACAGTGACACACCACTTCGTGTTTACTGGTCTGATTAATAATTAAGAAAGAACAATAGCCAGTGCTGGATGTAGACACGTTAGCCTCAAGGGCTGCTGGGAAAATATGAAGTGGCACAGGTACTATGGGAGGAAGTGCAGGTTCCTCAGATGTCTAAATATAGTCTTCTTTGGATCTGAAACCCGATGCCTAGATGCTATCCGCACGCCAGAGACCCAAGAATGTGTCTCCACGGGAAACAGGCATGCAAACAGCGTTGTTCACAATGGCCTAGAGAAACTCAAGACAGCAGCTGGTGACTGTATCCTAACTACACAGTTTATTACTAAAAGATCACCGGATGCCAATCAATGAGAAGGATCAAAGCACTGACAGGCTGAGTCATGCATGGTGGTGCATGCCTTTAATCCCAACACTTGTGTGGCAGAAGCAGGCAAATCTGTTTGCGAGCTTGAAGGCAGCCTGATCTACACAGTGAGCCTCCAGAGACCTTGTCTAAAAACAAAACAAAAACAACAACAACCAACACACACACACACACACACACACACACACACACACACACATACACACACACACACAAATCCACACAGTGAAACACAAAGGCAGCGATTACCCAGATTACCCAGAACCAGCAAATCAGAGAGAGACAGGCAGGCAGGCAGACAGACACACACACACACACACATACACACACACACACACACACACACATAGAGACAGAGAGAGACAGAAAGAGAGAGAGAGACAGAGACAGAGACAGACAGAGACAGACAGAGACAGAAAGTTTGTAACAACTCAGAGTAGTTCAAGAACAAGTGTCTTTGGGTAATGACAGAATGTGCTGCAGCTGGTGTGTGTGTGTGTGTGTGTGTGTGTGTGTGTGTGTGTGTGTGTGTGTGTGTGTGTGCGCTACCTGCATGTATAGATGTGCAGCATATATGAGCCTGGGGCCTGGGAAGGTCCGAAGAACTTACCAGATCCACTCCAAGTAGATTTAAGGATAGTTGTGAGCTGTCATGTGGGTGCTGGGAACTGAACCTGGGTCCTCTACAAGGCAGTCAGCACGCTCAAGCCCTGAGCCATCACTCCAGCCCTTAGTGTCTGAATTGTATGACTCATGGTATATGAACTGTATGGCTCACAGTATTAAATGAATGAACTTTATAGTATATAAAATATGCCTCAATAAAGTTGTTGAAGATTTTTTTAATTCCTCCAAAGTAGAGGGATTGTAAATTTAAGGCCAGCTTGGGCTGTGTAGTAAAACCCTACCTCAAAAATCACAACCACACCAGAATACTATATTAAAATTTCAGAGCATTAAGAAAGAGGCTGCAGGGCCATGTGCAGGGGCATGCATCTGTAGCCTCAGCCTTCAGGAGGCAGAGGCTGCTCAGGGCTCTGGACCTCTGCATCTGTTAAAATCATCTTCTCTACTAGCATGGGAAACAGGATGGATTCTAAGATTCTTAAGACCACTGATTTATTTCTCTTCTTGAAATATTTACATTTACACTTTGTGTGTGAGGGTGCCTACGGCTGTTTTGTACTATGTGCGTGCTGGATCTGGGAAGGTCAGAAGAGGATGCTGGGGGAGGGCAGAGTTATAGATGGCTGCGAGCACCATGTGAGTGCTGAGAGCCAGACCTGGGTCCTCTGCAAGAGCAGACAGTGCTCTTAACTGCTGAGCCATCTCTCCAGCCTCTCAGTGCCATTTAAATGACAGCAAGCCAGTTGACTAACAGGGCAATAGCTTTGGCCAGGATCAGGTCATAACTGTTGCATGGGTGGTGAGCAGAGCACACGCCAGGCATGTGCGAGGCTCTAGGTTCAATCAACAAATAAAGTAACTGTACACACACACACACACACACACACACACACACACACACACATGCACACACACACAAGCACACTAGCACACATGTACACACACATGCAAGCATGCATATGCCTGCGCACACACACCTCATTAATATCATAGCTTCTTGGTAAGGGGACACAGTGAACTGTCACAGCTAACTTCCGAGTTAGTCATCAGAATTTCCCTAGTCTCCCTATGTGGTATAAGGGTTTAGGACAGTGGCTCTCAACTTTCTAATGCTGTGACCCTTTGATACAGTTCCTCATGTTGTGGTTACACCCTAACCATAAAATTATTTTTTTATTTTTTGGTTTTTCGAGACAGGGTTTCTCTGTGTAGCCCTGGCTGTCCTGGAACTCACTCTGTAGACCAGGCTGGCCTCGAACTCAGAAATCCACCTGCCTCTGCCTCCCGAGTGCTGGGATTAAAGGCGTGCGCCACCACTGCCCAGCTCATAAAATTATTTTTGTTGCTACTTTATAACTGTAATTTTGCTACTGTTATGAATCACAATGTAAATATCTGATATGTGACCCTGTAAAAGGATCATTTGACCCACAAAGGGGTCAAGATCCACAGGTTGAGTCCCACTGGCTTAGGAGATCATAATTGTTTAACTGTCTGGCCCACCCCCACGGAGACAGATGAATGCAGGAAAGAGGCGCCTAGGGATACATGGTCCCCAAAAGGAATGTGGGATGTATGGGAGCTCAGTTCAGCTGTTTCTCCGCCCTGGCCTTGGACGTCGGTGATGAGGAGGTGGACCGATCCATCAGTCTGGGAGAGGTCCGTTTTCTCACCCCTCACACCACCAGTGGCCTCCCCTAAATCAAAGATGCAGAACTGAGGCTTACAGAGCTTGGCACCAACACTAAGAGACCCAAGGTGGGGTGACAATGGCCTGGGGTGTGACTGAGTGACAGAGTGCCTACTGAGTGTGGGAGCCCTGGAGTCCAACCTCAGGCTTCATAAAGATTCACTTAAAGGGCCTGAGAGTAAGATTCACTTAAAGGGCCACACCACAGCACACCAACTTCCCAGACCTTCCAGCGAACTTTGACCCCTCCTTAGCTCCCAGCCTTCCTTTTCACTGGAAGAGAGGGAAGGAAATAAATGCTTTAAATAAAAATGTCAGGAAATGGAAAGTATGAACATCTATGCTAAGGTTAGACAGAATTGGTCAATTCAACTCCCAACCCGGCACGTGAGTGTCATTTCAGGATATGAGGAATGAGGTTTTCTTTTTCTCTCAAATCCCTGAAGATTCAGCTTTGAGAAAGACACTTCCAAAACCAATGTTACCAAGGATGTTCTCTGCTTCAAGGGAAAACGCAAGATTTACAAAACTGCAGTGAACAAAAGAGAGAAGTGGGCACGGTGTGGGTGAGCATGCCTGGAACTGGGTGTTCCCTTGCCTGTCTCCCTCACCCAAGTAACCTGGGACCCAACAGGCTGTCGCCTTGCTCCACACTGAGGGAGCCTCGAAACCATGGGGCTTGTCTCAGAACCAAGCACATGCAGACACGGGAACCAGCGTGGCTATGGATGCCATCTGATGTTCCTTCCCTCAGTTTTGCATTCATCCATTTGCCCACTCATTCTATCTTCACCCATTCACCCATTCATTCATTCATTCACAAAGTCTTTATTGACAGAAATTCTCCTTGTGAATAGATAGAATGAATGGGCTCAGCCCCTGCTGCCTGCAGTGGGCAGCTCTTATGAGCAGGTCTCGCCCCTGCCTTCCCAGACTGCATCTCAGTGTTCTGTACTGTCTACTTCCTAGTGATGGGGTGGACATGCTCTTCCCCCTATTCTTTACTAAACACAACTGGAACCCTTGGGCATACTCACAATGTTCCTGTAGCTCCAGTGACCTGGAGGGCTGAGACAGGAGGATCACTTGAGCCCAGTAGTGTGAGAACAACTTGGACATTATGAGACTCAATTTCAAAAGCAAATAAGCAAATGGACCAATCCCCAGAAAGAACTCTAGATTTTTATTCGTAATTATGTGTAGAGTATGTGGGGGTGTATGAACCTAAGTGAAGTTGCTCAAGGAGGCGCAGGACACCCTGGAGCTGGAGTTGCATGTGGTTCTGAGTTGCCTGATGTAGTTGCTAGGAATTGAACTTGGGTCCTCTGCGAGAACAGCCTATTCTTAGCCACTGAGACACCTCTCCAGATCCAAGACACTGTTTTTGTTTTTAAGATAGGATCTCACTATTTTGTCCTGGATGTCCTAAAGCTTACTACATAGCTTACTACATAAAGCTTGGACTCACAAAGATCTGCAAGCCTCTGCCTCCAGGGTGCTGAGATTAAAGATGTACAATAGTACGCCCAGAGCAGACATTATTCTTAAGGTAAGCACAGGCTGACAGGTCTTGGAGATGCAGAGGCCAACTAACCACGAAACTTGGAAGCCCAAGAATGATCTGAGGATGAACCCTTTCTTGGCCACACAAACAGAACAATGAGGTACAGGGAGGAAGCAGGAGTGCAGACAGAATGAGAATCCTCAAGCAAAGCCCACGGGGTCAGTTAAAGGCCCTAGAAAGTAGTAGCCTGGAAAAAATGGCAACCTTTTGGTCTTAAATGGCTATACTCCAGCCAAGTCCTGCAGAAGGCCCTAAAGTTCTTGTCAGCAAAGATAGAACCCTGCTCAGGAGTCTCTCTTCCTGCCCCCTGTGGATCTGAGTATAGACCTCTCAGCTAGTTCTCCAGTACATGTCTACCTACATGCCACCATGATCCCCTCCACAGACTAAACCTCTGAAACTGTAAGCCAGCTCCAATTAAGTGCTTCACTTTACGCGAGTTGTGTGGTCATGTTAATAGAACACTGAGTGAGACACCCATAGACACCACTAGAGAGCAGGTCTCTCGTTCCCTCTACTCCCACGGTGATGGACTTGGGGAGCAGGAGCCCCCAGCCTCTTCTAGTGCCAGCAGAAGCTGAGTGGGGTATCTTGATTTCACTCCTATCTGGAGCTGATGGTGCAACATATCTACCAATAATGCCTCCTCCTACCCTAGCAGGGTCATATGAGATCAGGTACAACAGAAGCATGAACTGTGACCCAGGGTCCCCTAACACAGTCTAGAAAAATTACCTACATTTCCATAGGAAGTCACTTGTGTTATATAATGGGCATACTGCAAATAAAAAATGTAAAAGATATGGGCTGGAGAAATGGCTCAAACAGTTAATAGTACTTGGTGCTCTTCGAGAGGACCCAAGTTTGATTTGCAGCACCTACACTGGACATATTACAAATGGCTGCAATTCCAGTTCCATGGAATAGGACGCCTTCTATTGGCTTCTGTGGGAACCAGGCATGTACATTATGGAGGTAGGCATATAGGCAAAACTCATATACAAAAAATTAAAACAATCAGATCCATATTACTTCCTATTTTTAAGGACAAAAACCAAATAGATCTTTCTTTTTATTGTTTTAAGGACATGGGCTGAGAACACAGCTTAGTTGTTAGAATGCTTTCCTAGCTCACTGTCAAGATGCTAGCTATACTTTCAGAGAACCTGAGTCCCTTCTAGTACACACGTGGGGCAGCTCACAATAACCTGTAACTCTAGTTCCAGAGGATCTGACACCCAGTCCCTTCCACAAACCTGCATACAAGTAAACACACACACACACTTCGAAAATAAAGGATTAAAAAAGTTAAAGAGACAATAAACAAACAAACAAACAACAACAAAAGCCAGTGGTAAGATTCAACCGTCTCCCAATAGTCTAAGCAATTTTTTGAAGAATTGTCATAAAGTGTTTCAGTGTTCAAATGTAAATGTGCCTGAGATAAGTGAAAACAGTCAAAAGTCTCGGGAAAACCACAAGACATAAAGGAAGAGCTGAATGGGAATGTTAGGATAAAAAAAATAATAGTTGAAATGAAAACTCCATAGATGGGGTCAAGAGCAGAGTGAAGGCAGGTAAACTGGCTGGGTAACCACGTCTATAAACCTAACATGTAAGAAACAGAGGCAGGAGGATTGCCACAAGTCCAGGACCAGTCTAATCTACCACAGTGAATAAAAAACCAAACCAAAACAAAAAGAGCAAGTGAACTGGAAAATTAATCAAAAGAAATTACTCAATTCCAACACCAGAGGGAAACAGTCTACATTTAAAATAATTAAGCAAACACCAAGAAGCTATGGGACTAATAAAATGGATTTAATATTCATGTAATAATACCAGAAGGATACAAGATAGCAAGGATAAAATATACTGCGAGGGGGTGTGTGCTAGATTTTCCTAAAGTTGGCAGAAGATGCAGGACTCGTTCCTTTTATCATTGCTGTGACCCAATGCCTGACAGAAACAACTAATGCAACAAAGGCTGATTCTGGCTCATGGTTTCAGAGGGATTTCAGTACCTCAGAACAGGGGAGATGAGCGTGGTGGGACAGCTTCCTGGATGGGGATCAACCAGGCTCATTCATGTGATGATGGAGCAGTGGTCTTTCCCCCAGGCAAGCTCCATCTCCCAGGGGTTTCAGTGCTGCACCTGGGGGCCGAGCACTCGCTGCCTGAGCTTATGGAAGACATTTTTACTTATGAGCCAGTGAGGGACACTTCAAACCATCACATTGTAGACCCAGCGAATTTAGAACCAAACGAATTGTAGATCAGATACAGCTCTGATTACTCCTCACCAAGGCACATGATAATTAAATCACTAACAGCTAAGGATGAAGGAAAAAATGTGGGAAGCAGCTCAAAGAAGCCACACCTTACTTGTGAGAAAACACAGGCAGAGAAAGGGGTGGGTAGGGACACTCAGAGGCTCACAGAAGGCAACAAGTCCTCAGATAAAGAACTTAAACAAGACTTGCATGCTGGAAATAACTACTCAGGGATGAAAAAATAAAAGGTGGAAGTGACTGGAGACACCCAGAGCTCACACCACAGACCATGAGGCTCAGCACAGTAAATAGTTCCTCAGTGAGATATAGATTCATATAGTTACTCTCAGTTCACAGCAACATGCCTTACACATATGGTAGGGCTGGAGAAATGGCTCTTGGTTAACACTGCACCATGCTCTTCTAGAAGATGGGTATTTGGTTCCCAGCACCAGGTCAGGCTGCTCACAACTGCCTGTAACTCCGCCCTCTTCTGGTCTCAGGAGGCACTGCAGTCATACACACACACACACACACACACACACACACACACACACAATTAAAAATTAAAATTCAATAAGAAGATTATTCTAACATGTATGTAGAAATGCAAAAGAACTAGAATAATAAAAACACCAAAACTTTAATTATGCTGTTTATTTTTCGCAGATGGGGGGGCTGGATGTGCTACAGTGTGTGTGTGGGAGCTCAGTTAGTCAGTCTTGGCATCAGTTGATCACTGAGCCATCTCACAAGCCTGGTTTGATTTTGAAACAGGGTTTCATGTAGTCCAAGCTGGCCTTGAACTCACTATGCAGCCTAGGCTGACCTTGATTTCCTCACCAGCCACCTGCCAAGTGCTGGCACACCTAGAGTGAATGAAACATTCTGAAAATGATACAGAGACCAGCTCACATTGTTTTGAGATGTCCCACGATCAGAACACTTACAAGTCTGGGGGTTTGGGAGTGGGAGTAGAATGGGAGCCAGCAAGCAGTGTCCAGATAGAGTAGAGGTGCCTGGGCACTTTAAGGAAGAGCAGAAAGGCTTTAGTTAATGGTACCAAAGCATCCTTGAGCCCTCAGGCAAAAAAAAAAAGCATAATCCAAGCCTCATGCTGGTTTACATACTAAACCGTAAAATATGACACTATAAAACTTTTACAAACCTCCAAGCTCCAGGGCTAGGCTGGGACATCTCAGACTCGAGGCCAAAAGTAAGGCTCAAAAGGAGAAAGAAAATGTCCAAGAGGATTTCATCAAAATGCTAAACTTTCAATAGAGCTTTCAAAGCGGATAAAAAGCCAAGAAGAGCCTATGTGTGATTCACCCAGCCACCAAGACGAACTTCTAGTGCACATAAGGGACTCTCCAAGGGCATGGCGGTTCCTGCCTATTAGCCAAGCACAGGGGAAGTGGAGGCAGGAAGATTGGAAGTTCAAGGTCACTGTGAGCTTGAGGTCAGCCTAGGTTACAGGATATCCTCCCTCAAAAACAAACAAACAAACAAACAAACAAACAAACAAAAAACCCAAACTCTCAAAACTCAAAAGTAAAGACCAAACAATCCAATCAGGAGACAGGGGAATGGAGACACACTTCACCAGGAGATAGAGGACACACACACACACACACACACACACACACACACCACATTCAATACCACTGGCCACAAATGGAAAGCATAGCAGACACTTCTGCACACATATTGAATGTTGAAATAAAGAATGATGGCAGGAATGCCGAGGAGCGTGCAGACTGTACCATGCTCTTCCCATACTCCCAATGGGAACCAGAAACCGTGCAGACACACAGAAGAGAGCACAGCTGTGACCCAGAGTCCTAAACATGTGGCTCCCTACAGTTCAGCAGTGCACCCCTGATCATCTGTCCCAGAGAAAAGAAAGTGGTGTTCACACAAGACCTCACTCATGGATCACCCAGTTGCTGTATGCTAATAGCCCCCAAACGTAGCACAGCACAGTACAGAATACCACTCAGTAATAAAACAGGAGCGAGCTGAGGACCTGGTGTAGCTCAGTGGTGGGTTGTGTGTTTGCCCTCCGAGAAGTCCTGGCTTCTGTTCTTCAGCACAAGAGGACAGGCTGCCAACAGGCACAGCGATGTGAATGATGCCCCAGAGCACCCTGACGAGAGAAGCCCAACTCAGAAGGCTGCTTACTACATGATTCTGTTTATACAGCACCCTTGAAAGTATAAAATTAAAGATATAAACAATAGATGAGTGGTCACCAGAGGCAGGGAATGCTGGCATGCTGCACCCTGGAAGCAGTGATGTCAGCATGCTGGCTGTGATGCTGCGCAGGAGCTTTGCAGGCTGCTCCCATGGAAGGAAACCGAGGAAAGAGACATGGAATCATTCTGCATGCTTTCTTGGCCCTGTATTAATTAACTGATTGGACACTGGGCCTCATGTAGCCCAGGCTGGCCTCAAATTCTTTGAACTTCTGATCTTCCTGTCTCCACATCCTAAGTGCTGGAATGACAAGTGTGCACTAGCAGCCTGGCTTAAGCTAGTTCTTTGAGCATCTTACTATACATATATTTGGGGGGCTCAACTTAAAATGCATGAGGCAGCACCTGGGGTGCTGCCTTTGTAGCAGACTCCCCATAATACCCATGCTGCTGGATCACCTTATAGCCAGAGCATTCTGCACAATGCTTGTATTTAGACTGAGATCATAAGAATTGCCAGGGAAACATCCATGGATGGAGAGATGAAAGAAGCAGTGTGCACACATAGTGAAATAGTGCTCAGTCAAAAAAGAACAACGTCCTATGGCTTGTTGTAACAGGGGGTGGGGACTGGAGGATAGCCTGTGAAGTAAATAACCCACACAAGAAAGACCAACGCTGCATGCTATCTAGCATGTGCTAAAACCAACAATCTGAACGCCAGGCAGGGATTACTCTGGGAGGGCTGAGAGAGGGGGACAGGGAGGTTGCACACTGGGTAGGAGGCACAGTTCTTCCAGGGCAGCTTAGGGGGTAGACTGGCTCATAAAGACTGGTGCTCTCTAACTTAAGAGTCACTACAGAGAGGATCCTGAAGGCTCCAACACAGCCACAGAAAGAAGGAGTGACATTCTGCACATATGATGAAAAGTCACACTTGCATGTGGGTGTGAGGTCACTAACTGGAAAGGCTTAGAGCTCATTTATGGAGCTGGGACTCCTCACTGTCCTGACTGAATGGAGACACGTTATATATGTGGGTCCCTTTGTTATTCTCTGGCCCAACAATAGGCCCAAGTAAGCTGATAATAAAAATAAATCTTCATTTTAAAAGATGACAATTAATTGAGAGAAAAGAATTACCAGGGCAACTATGAAAAGATACACCAGGCCAAATTCTGGAGAAGTGTCCAGAAGGTCTGGCTTGGGGTTTAGGAATCTAGTCTTTAATCCCTTGCCCCCCAGCCAGGTTTGGGGGCCAAGCAGTCATGTGTGCGTCTCAATCCCCAGTTTCTCTGGGAACAAGCTCCCTGTGGCCCTAAATAGGCACAATCGTTAGCTGCCAATTAGAAAAAACTCATGCAAAGCCCACACATGGTTTTTGTGTTCCGTGGAAGCTTCCCATAGCCGTGAACGTGTTGACAACAGTTGAATGTAACTGAGTTCTAGAGGATTCCAGCTAGCAACTGAGAAGGCCCAGCCCTGAGGAAGGGAGGCTAAGGCTGTGTAGGAAGAGCATAGAGCCACCACCTCCCACCTCAGAAGTAAAGGGAGGCCGAGACACAAGCACAGACACAAAGCAGAGACAATACTAATCACCACCACGTCTGTGTGCCTTGGTCATTCCCGACACCCTCGACTGTGGGAGCACTTGAAATCTCAACACAGTACCGCTATTCTCATCCCTGAAGGAAGCCGTCTAAGTCCGTCTGAGCAGTGCAGGGCAGTCAAAGCAAAGCCCATCCGTAACTGCAGTGCTTGGGATGTTGAGGCAGGAGGATCTCAAGTTCAGAGTGGACCTGACAATGTGGTAAGGCAAAGTCTCAACTTTTTTTTTAAAGATTCATTTATTTTATTTTATATGTCTGAATGTTTTTGCCCACATGGGTGTTTGGGCACTGTGAGCATGCAGTACCCATAAAAGCCAGAAGAGGGCATCAGATCCCTTGAAATTAGATTTCCAGTTTGTTGTGAACAGCCATGTGGGTACTGGGAATTGAACCCAGGTTTTCTGCAAGAGCAACCAGTGCTCTTAACC
The DNA here is from genome assembly GCA_028551405.1 of Uromys caudimaculatus. Taxonomy (NCBI): domain Eukaryota; kingdom Metazoa; phylum Chordata; class Mammalia; order Rodentia; family Muridae; genus Uromys; species Uromys caudimaculatus. The sequence goes on from CM052700.1 coordinate 31,121,545, forward strand.
AGAGTTAGGAGCACTTTGTCAGTACGCATGAAACCTAGGTTAGAGCCCCAGTACTGAAAGAAAGTGAAAGCAGGAACAGGGAGGGGAGGGGAGGGAAGGAAAGGGGAGGGGAAGGGAGGGGAAGAGTACTTGCTGCTGAGGTATAAGACACTGAGTTCAGACCCCCAAAACCCATGCTAAAAAGCCAGGTGTGACCATGCAACTCTAGTACTGAGAGTGAGGGCAAGCTGAGACAGAAGGATTGCTGTGGCCTGCTGGCCAAGGAGGGGAGCGGGGGCTGGGGGATGGGAGTGAGCTCCAAGCTCAGTGAGAGACTATCTCAAAAGGGACAGGACAGAGAGCAAGACACCTGGCTTCCTCCTTTGTCCTCAGCACAGGTGCACACGTGTGAGTACATTCACACACAGGTACATGCACACTCAGGTGCCACTCACAGAACAATATGAAAATAATAATAATAATAATAATAATAATAATAATAATTATTATTATTATTATTATTATTAAAGGGTTCAGGAATAACTCAATAGGAGAATGCTTGCCAAGCATGTGCTGGCCCTGTTCTCCAGCACTGGAGAGATAAGATGGCAGGAAAAGAAGGAAGAGTGAGAAATACAGAAGACGTTAACGGGCTTCTACTTATCCTACAAAGCCCATCTTAAATGTTTTATCTAGTCACTTATTTGATGAATGTGTATGGGGCGTGTGTGTGTGTGTGTGTGTGTGTGTGTGTGTGTGTGCATATTATATAGAGCATGCGTACATCAGTTCTTTCCTTCTACTACGGGGTCCCATAGATTGAACCTAAGTTGTCAGGCCTGACAGCAAGTGTCACTCATCCACCTTGGTGGCCACTCACAAAGCCTAGCTTCAACGTTCCTTTTTCTTCCAAGCTTTTCTGTGTCCTTCAACCAGCTCTGAATTAGGCTCAGACAGTGACAAAGTAAGGTATTCCTTTCTGGGGGTTCTCATGGTACAAGTCTCAAAACTCAAGTCAGAGTCCTGAGTGCTAACCACTCTGCAATGGAATTTCAATTCTCTATTCAGGTTTCTAACACTCTGCTTGAAGGAAGGAAGGAAGGAAGGAAGGAAGGAAGGAAGGAAGGAAGGAAGGAAGGAAGGAAGGAAGGAAGGAAGGAAGGAAGGAAGGAAGGAAGTTACGTGTACTTCTGTCCTCACATGAGCAGGGGAAATGAGACATTTACCTCATCTCCAGCACCTGACCTAGTGGCTGTCAGCCCTGGCTGCTCTTGATGTCACGGGGAGCTTTAAGGACTGTGGCATGAGTCCCACCTAGGACACTATTCTGACTTAACTGGCTTAGGGTGTAGCCTTGAAAACCCTCCACATGGCCTCAATGGCCCATGATTGTAATCTGCCACCCGAACCCAACACCCAGCAGGTGGAGAGGCCCGACAGATTCCTGCCATCGACTCATCCAGCTCAGACCCAATACCATTGTTGGGTTTCATGTTATGCTAATTCATTAATATATTCAGGAACTATTAATTAAGCAGTAACATGGTAGCAGGTGCTATGCTTGGCTGAGCTGCTGGAGATGGGGCCGTAAACAAGACATCCACCTCTCTCCCTGGTCCCTTGAGAATTAGGGAGCATGGGGGCCATGCGCCACTCAGCTCCTCCAAGAACTTTCTGTCCTGCTCACCAGCCATCATTGCTCTGGCTGCAGGCAGCCGACCTCACTTTGGGCTGTTTGCTGTAGCAAGGTTACGTAAGGATAGATCATATTCACTTAAGGAGACAGGAAGTTCCTGGACCAAGTACAGAGTGGCCTCACCTAGACAGCCCCACAAGCTGCAGTAAGACAGGCAGGTCAGAGGCCCCACTGCAGCTCTGTGCAGCCAACGTACACTTCTCTCTGGGCATGGGTTTACACACAGAGATGGAAAAGCCCCAGCAAAAGACCTGGCTCTTAATTATCATCCCCCCCCCCCCCAGGTTGGAAGACATTCCTAGCAGCTCCTATCTTAGCACGCTTAGCCTTTTCTGGAAACTCTGTGTAAGTGGGGACAGCACACACCCATGAGTCCAGAATGTAGAGGGAAGGCAGGACCATGAGCATCTTAAGTTTCAAACCAGTTTCTATAGGTAGACGACCTTGCTTCAACAAAACAAAACAAAACAAAACAACAACAACAAAAAAAACCCAAACCATACACTGGAGGGCAGAGAGGCTGATGCCTGGCCCTCACTGCCAACTGAGGGCAAAGCCTCCCCTCAAATCCTCAGCTGCTTCCTCACTGGACTGCCTATTCCATCCGTCCTCCAAAGCTAGCCAACGTCCTTACAGCCATGACTCCAGTCCTCTGTGCCCTGCTCCAAGCTCTTCTGGATTTTCACTGTCAGATTATAACGGAAACCCGGCTATATGTAAATGAAGGTGAGCACATGAGACATGGGGCTGCATCTGCTTCCCACCCAGGGCATTACAGCCGATATCAAGTTATAAGTATGCACACAGAGGGAGATTCATATTTGTACTTATATACACAGATATCCATGCATATATTTGAAGTCACTAAAATCGCTACTGGAGGGCCGAAGAGATGCTCAGCAGTTAAGATCAGGAACCTGTAACTCCAGCTCCAGGGGATCCAATACAATCTTTTGCCCTTGGCAAGCACCTGCACTCACACATGCACGCATGCCCTCCACAGACTCACACAGACTCACACACATACATATGATTTAAACAAAAACATAAACCTAAAACCTGTTTTAAAAACCCTACTGGGGTCTTAAGAGGCAGGATCTTAATGTTCTTTCGGGACCGTGCCATAGTGCCACTGGCTCTGTCATGTGCCTGCCCTCAAATCTCCCTCCCTTCTAAAACCTCCAGCCTGCTCAGTGTGCCCTTTCTCTCTCCTTTCTTGTCCCCACCACAGTCATTCATTCTGATCCTTGGAAGGACACCAAGTCATCTGCGTGACGAATCAACCTGGCTTTCCCCAAGATTCTCTTTCCTGTTCCCTACTCCTGTCAGAGATATCAAGACAAGCAGTCTGTGGAGGGGCCCAGGGCCCAGAGAGAGGCTGCTTTTACACAAATACCTTAGGACATCGAAGCTTCCACACCCAGTCCCATCAAGTGCACCTCGCCACCTACCTGGGTCTATGCTGTTCTCTCTGCCAGGAAACACCAAGGCCTTCCCTTGGTTCCTAACTCCCAGCTCTGACATCACTTCCTGTTGGGTATTCCTTGACCTCACAGGGCAAGTTCACCTGCTTCCTTCTCTGGGGTTTTCTCAATTCTGTATACTTCAGTTCTAAGCCTTATCAAGCTGGGCTGTAATTACTTAATTGCCAAGCAGACTTGCTCAGACTGTGGGTGTTGACTGGAAAGGGCTGAGTCATGTCTAGGTCCTTGGTGCCAAGATCCCAGGAGGCTCTCCCTAGGGTATTCAGAGGCTTCAGAGGCTGCCTGTACCCTGCAAGACTGTCCCTGTCCTCTCTTCCCTGCTTGTCCTCTGGAGAGGCCAGGCCTGGCCCTAGGGCCCTGCAGGCCTGCTTCTCAAGTGGTTCTGAACAGTCTGCCACCCCAGGAAAAAAAAGCAGCTTCCTGACTGGAAAGGTGGAAATTGTACCATCCTCAGAATGCACCTGATCTTGTCCAGGACTTCAGGGGATCTGTGGAACCCTGCTAGTCCTAACCAAGTGAACTCTGGGGTCCTGGATTTGGGATGGCCCCCAAAGGCCTTGGAGGCACAGATCTGATTCTGGCGTAGTTTGACAACATTTTCAAGTGCTGTATTCTTCATGTAGCTCCGAACACCAGCAGCCACGGACCCTTCCACACCATCCTCATCTCATCTCAATGTCTAGAGTGAACAGTTACCCTAGGAAGGCAGAGTCTGCCCCTGAGCCTCATCTCCAGCTCAGCCTTATTCCAGCTTGGCACCATCTCTTACTTAGCTAACCCGCACCCACATTTTCAGAGAAGGTGCCACCCCTTGTCACTGCTCACAGTTACAATGTGGAGCCTCTGTGAACTGAAGCAGGGTCTGAAGACACCTCTATACCATTGCCTCAGACAGATACATCCTTAACCTAAAATCTAGACCAGAGAGGCACTGAGCCTGTTCTCCCACTTGGGTGAGATTCCTCCTCTCTCCCTGGCCTAAACTGCAGGATAGCAAGTGATCAAGTCTCCAACCACAGGTCTACTAGCTCAAGAACACTGGCCTTGGCCAGCTAGAGGGCCCAGCACTAACCAGCCGCACACTGCAGGAGCTCAGAAAACAGAAAAGCAGATGGCAGAGGGACATGACTCCTTTCTTTTGCCTGCACTTATTTAGGGGGGGGGGATAAATAGAGGGGGGGTGTCTCAGCCTTTGCTCACAGAGCCTCATGTGCCCCCCATTGCCTCATAATTTTATCCCCTTCTTACAACTTCATCAGACAAGGCTAGAGAGTTTTTCACCCGCTCCCCTTTGTCCGGGCAGTGCTACTGCTGATTCAGGTCGATATTTCTCTAAAACAGATAAACGAGAACAGATGTGCTCGGAGGGCAGGGTTCAGAGCCCCATGTTCTGGCTTTTCTTCACCTTCCTTGCTCTGTGCTCCCCAGAGAGCATTCAGAGCAGCTTAGCAACACAAAGGGCTTCAACATTCCCCAGCACAGAGGGTGGCTCCCCAGGAAAATCTATACTGCAATGAGCAGCCTGGGAATGAAGTTCTTCCAGACACATTTGGACAACAGTGACCAAGCCTTGAAGTGCTTGAAGGGAGGCAGGCAAGGCAGCTTGCTGAGAAACAACAGGCTGGACCGATTCAGAACGGAGAGAGGATTTCCCCGGTGCCTTCGACCATACTGGGCAGAGGATGACTTGCTCTGTCCTCTTCTTGAATGACATCTGGCTACAGAGCACGTTGCAGTCAGCAACTTGAGCCACTGCACCTTCCTGCCTGCAGCTTTTGAAACAGGCTCCCCAACTTTTCTCCATGTTCCCCCTGCCTTCCGCTTTCCAGAACTCATGCAGTCGGTTGAATCACGCCAGTGACTCCCTGAGAGAAGTCAATAACTAGATGAACAATAGGCCAGCAGTCCATATTTGGATGTTAAAACTCAATAGGACGAGGTGGACGATGTGGACGATGGGCTGTCCAACCACACAGCAACTGTTCTCCTTTTTAGGGAAGTGGCTGCAGATGCTGGGAAGTGGAAAGTAATCACGAGTGGCTCTCAGGAGAACCTCCCAGGGCAGGGAGGTTACCACTTCAAATATTCAGGATGTTATGACCCCTTGTCCCAGCCCAGCCCTGCTGCCCTCCCACAGACCCTGACTCCAGCTGTCTTGGAACTTTCTAGCCTCTGAGCCAGGGGCGGGGCTCGGAGAAGCTGCCAGCTGACTGAAGCACCTCCTTGAGATGTTTCCCTGGAACATCAGGTTACATAAGATCTGCCCTGCTCATGGATTGGCAGGATTAATATAGCAAAAATGGCCGTCCTGCTGAAAGCCATCTACAGATTCAATGCAATCCCCATCAAAAGTCCAACTCAATTCTTCATAGACTTAGAAAGAGCAATTCTCAAATTCATTTGGACTAACAAAAAACCCAGGATAGCAAAAACTATTCTCAACAACAAAAGAACTTCTGGGGAAATCAGCATCCATGACCTCAGGCTGTACTACAGAGCAGTAGTGATAAAAACTGCATGGTATTGGTACAGTGACAGGCAGATGGATCAATGGAATAGAATTGAAGACCCAGAAATGAACCCACACACCTACGGTCACTTGATCTTTGACAAAGGAGCTAAAACCACCCAGTGGAAAAAAGACAGCATTTTCAACAAATGGTGCTGGTTCAACTGGTGGTCTACATGCAGAAGAATGCAAATTGATCCATTCCTATCTCCCTGTACAAAGCTCAAGTTCAAGTGGATCAAGGACCTCCACATAAAACCAGATACACTGAATCTAATGGGTACAGGGAAAAGTTCCTGAACAGAACACCAATGGCTTATGCTGTAAAATCAAGAATTGACAAATGGGGGACCTCATGAAATTGCAAAGCTTCTGTAAGGCAAAGGACACTGTCAATAGGACAAAACAGCAACCAACAGATTGGGAAAAGATCTTTACCAATCCTACGTCCGATAGAGGGATAATATCCAATATATACAAAAAAACTCAGGAAGTTAGACTCCAGAGAACCAAATAACCCCATCAAAAAATGGGGAATAGAGCTAAACAGAGAATTCTCAACTGAGGAAATTCGTAGGACTGAGAAGCACCTAAAGAAATGTTCAACATCCTTAGTCATCAGGCAAATGCAAATCAAAACAAGTCTGAGATTCCACCTCACACCAGTCAGAATGGCTAAGATCAAAAACTCAGGTGACAGCAGATGCTGGCAAGGATTTGGAGAAAGAGGAACACTCCTCCATTGCTGGTGGGGTTGCAAGCTGGTACAACCACTCTGGAAATCAGTTTGGCGGACCCTCAGAAAATTGGACATAATACTACCTGAGAGCTGGGCGGTGGTGGTGCATGCCTTTAATCCCAGCACTCAGGAGGCAGAGGCAGGTGGATTTCTGAATTCGAGACCAGCCTGGTCTACAGAGTGAGTTCCAGGACAGCCAGGGCTACACAGAGAAACCCTGTCTTGA
>CM052700.1:31128677-31148477 GCA_028551405.1 Uromys caudimaculatus
ACACACTGCCCCCCCCCGTCAGTCACATACTGCCCCCCCCCCCCGTCAGTCACACACTGTCCAGCTTTCGATGGTTGGTAACAGGCTGGTTTTATAGTCTAACCACTTGACAGCATGTGGCAGGGTTTCTTTCCACTTACAGGCTGAGGAGTGACATTTTGCTGCATCCAATACAAGATACATGTAATCCTAACACTCAGGAGGCTGAAACAGGAGATTCTCTGGGTCAAGGCCAACCTGGGCTATGTAGCAGAGACCCTGGCTCAAAAGGCCCCAAAGAACAGCAAAATCAACAACTATAAACAACGAGAAGCTGAAATGTGGACCTGGAGGTCCTGAGAGTGAGACTGAACGCTGGGACAGGCAATAAACAAGTGGAGGGGGAGGGGAGCTAACAGTAAGAGCCTGGGGACAGCAGTTCTTTGAAGGGACCCTGCTCACTGAGTTCTCACTCGGAGGTGTCCATTCTTGTCACTATTATTGTTCTGAATTTTCACCGCTCTCTACAGTAAGTTATTAACCTCATCACACATGCCAGCTGTGCAGAGTTAGGAAATTCTGCTCTGCTATATTCCCGGCAGGGGGGCAGCCTAGTGCTGGCAGAGGCCAGTTCACTGCTGCAGGGGAGGGTTTAAGCAACACCTTCTCCCTGTCCTTTGTCCTAATGACAAAGCAGCTATCTCTAATCCACTGCTGGATTCCTTCCTTCTGAATCTGCATTGAATGCCTAGAAATCTACTGTGGGTGGCTTGACAAACCAACCGGAGCTGACACACACTGGGAACCTACCAGGAACTGCCTCTTCCACAACTCTTCGTTACAGAATTTTTCCCTCCGAGTAGAAAATGAGAGAGACGCTGAGGCAGAGCGCCGACCCGGGCTGCCCACTGAACGCACTGATTTGGACATAGTAAGGCACTCTGTGTTGGTTGAGGGCATAGATGAGTAAAGGAGTGGTTGGTAAACACAGAGGGAGCCTTCATTCTTCATTCCCTCATGGACTGGCCTCCAAGTCTACAAAACAGCGCCATGTCTGGTGCCTGGAAATACCACCCCCGCCAATGACTGGTTTCTTCTGGATATGAGACTCCACTCAGGGCTATTTTTAGGTGACTCTGGTATTGGAATAACAAGCTTGTAATCTTTTCTACCACCTCCAGAGGGGCTGTGACAGTGAACAGCGCCATGCTCGGGCACCTGCCTTCTGGCTGCATAGCCCTCTCCTCTGAGCAGGCTCGGAATCACTCTGCCCCCTTAAGTTCCGTTGGCCATGCTTCCCAGAAGGCACCAGGGCATCTCCTCTCCCACCAAGGCCTCCCTTCATGCTTGTTCTGCTCTCCCTGCCCCTCACATTCGTTTTGGAAGCATTGCTGCCCAGCCCCCAGTACTCCCCCTTCGAAGCCTCCTGGTTGACACAGTGCCACCCCACACCGCCATCCCATGTGCCCAGAGGCCCAGCTCACGCACCTATCCAGAGAGGGCTTTGCATCTGAACCGCATGGCCAGACTCTGCCATTTCTGAACATGACAGTCCTTTGGGGGTTTTTCTTTAGCATGCTCTATCTTACTTTGCTGGTCTTGGTAACAGTCTAATGGCGCTTACTGGAACTGAACATACTGAGTGTCATGTAGATCAACCACTCGGATGTGTGTGCAGCTATGGTTTGAATGTCTGTGTCATCTGAGGAAGGGGCCCTCGCCAGATAGGAACTTGCCAAAACCTTAATCCTGGGCTTACCAGCTCCACACTGTGAGAAGTAACTTTCTGTTCATTATAAATTGCCCGGTCTCAGGCAATTTGTGACAGCTATACAAAAAGACTAGAGGTAGATAAACCATCTTGTCTAGCATGCAAACTTAACCAAGCAGACCTCTCTAACCATGCAGATCTGTCTAACCAAGCAGACCTTTCTCATTACGCAAGCCCATTTTATGAATGTACAGACTAAGGATCAGAGATGCTAATCACACAGAGCTAATCACATAGCTAGCAAAAAACAAAGCCAGTCAGCCAATCAAACGGCCCTTATATTGTCCTACAGTACCTTAGACATATGGGAACATAAGAGAAGCCCTACGTATAAGTGCTATTATTCTAATGGAGAGACACGTACCACAAAGAAAAACCCCAGTAAATAATTAATATGCCAGGTGGTGAAAATGCTATGGGATATTATTGATGGATTAAAGTGGCTGAGGTGAAATGGTTGCATCCAAGCAGGGACCTAAAAAAGGAGAGAATCGATGATACAGACACCTTTGGGAAAGAACATCCCAGAAAGAAGACACAGTCAGTGCAAAGGCCCTGGGGTGGACATGCCCTGGCATGAAAAATGAATGGCAAAGAATTAGGTGTGGCCAGAGTTGACAGTAAGTGGAGTGGAGATATGGTAAAAACTTTGGCTTTGACCTGAGCAAGGAAAGGAGCCCCGGGGGTTGATTTCCAGTGCCCACGCTCTTGGTGGCTATGTTCTGTGACTGACTGGCTGTACACATGAACATCACAAGGAAACTGGGGCCTATTCCCATCATAACCAGCAGGCTGTCATCCATCCAAGCAGTCTGAAAACAACCCCACAGAAGCTGGATCTGAGCAAGCAAGGACAGCAAGCTACTACAGTGAAAAGACCCTCCCCTCAGCCACTGGACCATGGCCCTCCCCAAAGGGCTAGGTGGAGTTCTACAGTGGCCTTCAGAGAATCAGCTTCTCAGGACCATCCCTGGGATGCTGCGTTCTGTGAAATCTGCTCTCGGCTAACCACAGGCAGCAAGCAAGAAAAGGCAACATCTGCGGTGACTCACCAGAGAGGGCTGAGAACTGCATCCAAGCTGGGAAAGAATCCATTTGAAGTGACACATTTGCCTCAGAACAGATAGAAAGCCTTTTCTTTTTCCTCCCCATTTGAAGGAAGGCAGAGCCCTGTAGACAACCGCCTCACAGCAGGAGGAAACTGGCATCTGAGATTCTTGTTGCAAATCTCTCTGAGGCAAAAAATATAACTGTGGGTCTGTGGCTGGCACCAGATTCACAATGGAGTGCCATTTAATGGCCGGATGCAAGCATGCCATACCATTCCTCTCCAGGATGAATTCCACCGCACGTGTTCTGATTGGTTATCCACTTGACCCAGCCCTCTCAAAGCCTGTAGTGTTGTGAACATCAGAGCCAGGAGGCCACTGAAAGCTCACAGTGAGGTTGGGCACCAGTGCTAACCACAGGGTCTTCTTCAGTCTCTCTCCACCTCAGTTTTTGAGAGAGAGTCTCTCGAAGAACCTGGAAGTTGCCAAGCTGGAAGCTAGACTGGCTGGCCAGCAAGCCTGACAGCCCCCTGTCTTTCCCTTTCCTCCCAGTGCTGGATTTACACTCAATTTTTATGTAGGTGCTGGGGATTGAACTCAGGTCCTCATGCTTGTTCAGCAAACACTTTATGATCAGGCTGTCCCCACATCCTGCTACATTTAACATTTCTTCCAGGGTTGAGGATGGAACCCAGGGGTCACACACTTTAGAGAAGTGCTTACCATTGAGCTAACTCAGCTTAGCGATGCTTGTTACAGAAGTGTTCCCCAGGTTGTCTGAGCTTCAGGAGTATCTGGTATTCCACATGGTTCTGGTTTACATTCTAGCTTCCACTGGTCAGACATGTCACACTGAACAGGCACTCAGCTAATATGTGCTGACTGAGAGGGTAAGTTGTGGGCTTTGAGAGAGCAGAGCCACCTGCTCTGCTCAAGGATCCAGGGTTTCACTTTCTAAATGATTGGGCAGAGAATAATGGCAGGTGTTTTCATTTATTGCTTAATATGGACGAGCAACATTATCTCATTTTGTCCTGAAGACAGCCTGACAAGGTAGAGATCAGCACCATTTAAGAGACAAGGTGAGGGGGGGCTGAAGAAATGGCTCAGCTGCTGAGAACACTGGCTGGTTTTGCAGAGGACCTGGGTTCAGTTCCCAGCACCCACCTAGCAACTCACAACTATATGTAACTCTAATATCAGGGGATTCACTACTCTCTTCTGGCCTCTGTGGGTACCATGCACACATGAAGTATACAAACACACATGCAGGTAAAACACGTGCACTTAAATCTTTAAGAAGAAGAAGAAGGCGGGGACAGGAGAGATGGCTCAGTAGTTAAGAGCACTTGCTGTTCTTCCACAGGACCTGAGTTTGGTTCCCACAGCCCATGTCAGGAGGCTCACAACCATCTGCAGCCCCAGCTCCAGGGGATCCAGAGTCTCTGGCCTCTATAGGCACCCACATTTACATGCATATGTCTTCATGTCGACATACACCTACACCTTCACAGAACTAAAAGTAATAAATCTGAAAGGGAGAGAATGAGAGACAGAGACAGAGGAGAAGAGCAAAGATAAAGACACCCAGAGCTAAGCTGCTTCCTACGAACGTTTGATGTGACTATCTTGTATCGACACTGGAGTGGGATTCAAGGGATCGAGTCAAGGTCCCAGCTCCCAAAATCCAAGTCTTCCTGGGCAGTAGAACTGAACAAGGAGCAAGAGTGCATCCCTAAGGCTCCTTCCCCTCCAGCTGAGCCCATGATCTCTCCTGTAAAATGGAGCTAATAAGGCTCACATATGGTGAGAAGGAGGTCTGCAAGTCCGGGTGGGCCCACACCAAAGAGTGTTTCCTTACCACAGAACCTGACACACTAAGTGTTCAATTAATAACAGGGCTCACTGGCTACCACTAGAGAGCCAAGAGACCCTCCCTCAAAGCGGTGATCCATCCCACCAGCTCCCAGACCTGTCCTATGGACTGGGTGCTATGACACCTCCTTAACAAACACACATTTTAGCCTGACCTTCCGTGGGACAGCATTAGGAGGTCAGATCTTTAGGGAGTCATCAGGCTATGAGAAGGTCATTAGGTGGTCCCATCCCAAGATTAGGGTCCTTCTAAGAAGAGGATGAACTCACTAGTTTCCCCCTGGCGTGTGAGGACACAGCAGGAAGGAGGCCATTGACAGGCCTCCACATTGGTACCTGAGCATGAACCTCCAGCCTCCAGGAGGGTGACAAGTGTCTGCTAAGCCACTTCTGTGATGGCACTTTGTCAGCGGCCTGACAGACCACAGTGGTCTGAGAGCTGCGGCAGCGACCAGATGCTAGGGAATGCAGACACACTCAGCTCTAACCTACAGTTTCATTGTCAAGTACACAATCAAAGGAGTAAAACTCCCCGGGCAAACCAATTACTCCCAAGTCCCTCTATTAATAAGTATTTCTGAACTGGGTGTTTTACATTTTAGCCTTTGGGTGAGCAGCACAAGGCAGGGAGCACTGGGGGGACAAAGCAGGGAGCACTGGGGGGACAAGGCAGGGAGCACGGGGGGCAATGCAGAGAGCACTGAGGGGAACAAAGCAGGGAGCACTGAGAGGGACAAGGCAGGGAGCACTGTGAGGGACAAGGCAGGGAGCACTGGGGGGGCAAGGCAAGGAGCACTGGGAGGGATAAGGCAGGGAGCACTGGGGGAGGAACAAGGCAGGAAGCACTGGGGGTGCAAGGGACAAGGCTTCCACTACTTCCTGCAGAGCAGCTGTCAGTAACTTTTAGTTCAAAATGTAAAACATGTCAGCCCTTTGGCCCAGAAAGTCATCTCTGAGAACACCTCATGTCACATGTCACCAAAAGATATTCAGCAGAGTGTCAGTTTGAGAATCTGACCTGAAGTTCTAGGGTGAGGAAGACTCAGGTCTAAATCTGAGATTAATATGACCTTTGCCCTCAGGCAGAGACTGACATGTGTGTCCCATGCAGTATGCCTGTAGGCAGAAGATGGTTTTGTACAGAGTCCTAGCCTTTGAGAGAAGCTTCGTGTTCTGGGGTGCTTCAGACTTATAGACTATTAGACACAATACAGAGAACGGCCATCACGGAGCTGGAAGGGGCAGGATGGAGACAGTAGGCTTCTGTAGTGCCACAGGGAGGAGTGACTGTCAACCTGACAGGAACCACCGAGGAGACAAGCTTGTGAGAGTTATGCAGATTAGGTTGTGGTAGAAGGTGTCACCCTGAATGGGGGTAGCACCATATTAAGGACCGAGGTTCCAGTGTGAATAAAATGGAGAAAGTGAGCTGAGCACCGGTGTCTATCTCCTTCTGCTTCCTGGCCATGAATATAATGTGACCAAGCAGGTTGCTGCTGCCATACCGTGCTCACGATGAACAGTGGGAACTGTAAGCCAGATAAACCTTCCTGCTCTTGTCAGGCATTTCATCTCAGCATGATGACACTGACACACACTTGCATGGATGCACCTGCTTGCAGAAAGCCTACAAAATGTTCTCTAAAATATTCACGGTGGCTTTGCTTTGGGGGAAGTATTTCAAGTACTTTTCCCCAACACTTTCCATAAATATGTTGTGTGTGCGGGGGGGGGGGGGGTGGAAGCTAAGCAAGAAAATGAAGCAAGTCAGCTCAAAGTTGATTTAAAGGAAAAGATCAAGGAAGTAGTAGAACAGACAGGAAAAGGTGTGCTAAAACCATGGCAAGTTTGCCAGACACAGCTTTCAAATCCTCATCCGGCTCTTGCAAATAGTCCACAAGGTGGAAACACACCTCAGTGAGTAAACTTCTCCTTTACCATAGCACAGCTCTGGCTGAGCCACGACATCCACCCTTCCTGACAGCTACCAGGACCTAAGCCAGATGGGTCATAGGAGGTGACCATGCTTCTTTCCTTGCAGATTGTGAGTGTGTGTGTGTGTGTGTGTGTGTGTGTGTGTGTGTGTACATGCACAGTCATGCACAGAAGTTCAGTATCTGCAGAAGCCAGAAGAAGGCAATAGATGTCCTAGAGCTGGAATTACAGGTGGTTATGAGCTACCTGACATGGGTTCTGGGAACCAAACTCATGTCTTCTGCAAGAGCAGGACATACCTTCCCTGCTGAGCCGACACACTGACTCCTCTTTTTATTTCTGTGATAAGCTTAGACAGCCTCAAACTCACTATGTAGTACAGGATGGCCTCAAACCCTTGATCCACTTGCCTTGGGTCCCTTTAGCATTTAAATACATTTTCTTGTGTACATTTGGATTTACAGCATAACCTCACTGGATGTGTGTAGACAGTAAAGTAGTTACTATGGTGACGGAGATTAATATATTCATCATTTCATAGTTACATATTTTTCTGACAAGAGCAGCTAAAATCTACTTACAGAACAAACGTCCCTAGTCCAGTGCACCTTTATGCCATGCTACAGAGGAGTCGGGTCCCACTAGCTCAACTGTGTGTGCCTGCTGTTCACGCTCTCTGTGCTCTCCATCCACCACCGGTGGTAACTAAAGTACCTCCACTACCTCTCTCTCTCTCTCTGATGCAGTTCTCCACTTCATGTACAAGTGAGACCATGCAGTCTGTGCCTGGTTTACTTTGCTTAGCACAGTGATGTATATACACTCCAGTTAGGAGGGTGAGAGAGTCACGAATGGCTGCCAATAGAGAATTCTCATTTCATCTCTTCATTCACTCACTCACTCATTCATTAATTCATTCATTAATTCATTCGTTCATCTGTCCTTAGGCTGTTCTCCTGGCTTGGCTGCCATGACAGTGTAGTAGCACAACATACAGGCATCTTTCTAAGGTGGCTATCTTTCCCCCTTTGGTTCTCAGTCTTTAAGGAGGATCACCTAAGCCAGTGTAACTCTAATGTATGTTTTGCTTTGTTGTGACAAAATCTCTCTATGTCCTGGCTGTCTTGGAGCACACTTATGTAGACCAGGCTGGCCTTGAACTCACAGAAATTCACATGCCTCTGCCTCCCCAGTGCTGGGACTAAATCTGTGCACCATCATGCCTAGCCTTATTATATTGTTTATGAGAGGGAGGGTGCTACTCTGTTGTTCAGGATGACCTTGACTCATGGGCTCAAATGAGCCAGCCCCCTGCCTGGCTGCAGAAGCTGGGACTACAGGTGAGCTCCATCCTGCTTGGATTTATTTTAAAGTGCATGTGTTTTTCCATAATGGCGGTTCCCATTTACTTCTCGAACCTTCTTCCACACTGTTCCCAACATTTGTGGAACTGCTGTCTCTTGACTTTTGGGTAACAGCCATGGTTACTGATAGAAGCCAGCATCTTGTCATGCCTGGCTTTAATTCGTGCTCTCCATTGGTGAGTGGCATTTCACAACCTGTCAGCTGTCACACATCTCTTTTGAAGAGGTTTATGCCAAGGACCTTTGTCCATTTTTTTTTCCTTTTTTGAACCAGCTCACTATGTAACGTGGCTAACCTGGACCTTGCTATATAGAACATGCTAGCCTCCAACTCAGAGGTCTGCCTGCTCTGTCTTGTGAGTTCTGGAATTAAGGATGTGTACCACCATGCCTGGCTCTATGTTGTGCTGTAAGCTTCTTTGTACGTTTCTGGCATTACCCCTCACCAAGTGTGTGACTTGCTGTTACTTTTCTCCCATGCTGACCTTTCACCTTGCTCACTGGTTTCCATGCTACACGCAGTTTTGGTTGGCTGCGATTCTGGGAAGAAATTGATTGACTTACTGTAGCCTGAAACATGGCCCACAGTAAGGGACTTCCCTTACTTTCTCTTTGAGGAGGTTGAGGTGGTTTCCCTGTATGGGTAAGCTGGTGTCCATTCGCTTACATGTGGACACCAAGTCTCTCAGAGCCCATCATGGAGAAGACTACCTGTAGGGCAGTGGTCTGTGGCAGGCAATTCGGCACCTGGTTGAGCACAGGCTTAAACTCTGGGTGACTCAGTGGAGCAACTCGCAAGGGACTGGAAAACGTTTTTGCCAACGCTCCTGGAAGGCTCTTGTAAAACAGCTACAACCTCTACAGCCCCCTGTAGAGAGGCCTGTCATGTGAGATTTGTCACGTAGGAGCAACACCAAGCCCTCCCACATGCAAATAAGGTGCCCTTAAGCTCTCAGACCAAGCCAATGAGAAGTACCTGTTGTCAGACCCCTGACCCCTCCCAAACAGTATATTAGACCATCCCAACCTGTATAGGAGAGATTCCCCATCCAGAAGGAATAAAGGTGTGAGAACTACTCCATCGTCTGAGAGCTTCTATCATAAGAGCTGTAACACTGCTGCTTGGGAAGAGGTCTGCTCTCCCGAACGCCACCAGAAGCTTCCCACACTCTTTGTAGGCTCGTGGGCTCAGCCCAGGCCCAACTCAGCACAGGGCGGTGGGTGCAGCGTCTTGGAGCAACTTAGGCAGCAACTGCAGAGACTGAGGTGAAGGAGACTCCTTCCCTGCTCACACTCTCCCCTTTGCCTGAACCCTCGCATTTGGCCGAGCCAGAGATCCCTGAGGAAAGCTCCCAGCATTCAGGCCCACAACTACACACTCTTCATAATGACATAGTCAAAAATTAGTCACACATATATATGAGTAGACTTCTGCTCTCTAGTGCATTCCATTGATGTACATTTCTGTCTTACCTGCATGCCATACTGTTCCTACTGCTATAGCTTTGTAGTATCATTTAAGTTAGAGAGCCAGTTATTCAGCTGTTCTGAGTGTTGCTCCTTTACTAGAGGGTTTTGTTTGTTTCCTTTTGCTGGTTTTGGTGGCTCTCAGCTGTTTTCCTATTTCAGGGCAGAACGCCGCTCCTGTTGATCTTGCAGCTGCATCGTATGTCTTCGAAACAGGGGTGGGGGGAGGTCATGCAGAGATTGGCTGGGGTTTCCTCACACATCTTCCCAACCACCCCAAGAGAGAGGGCTTCCAACTACCCCCGGCTAGTTTACTGTTGAAGAAACAAGGCCTAGAGAAGTAAAGGGTTTTGCCCATTGTCGCATAGCAAGAAAGTGGAGGAGCGCAGAGTTGAATCCAGGCCTAAGTGACTCTAGAGCCCACCACCCTAACCCTCCAACATGTTCTCCCTGAGGCTGCCTTCCAGGCCAGCCCAGTCTGGCCTCTGGCCCCTGTCCACTTTGACTGTCTCTCTGTCACTGTCATTCCTACCCATTCTGAGGCCCCAGTCACTAAACCACCACACAACTGCCACAGCTCATTCCTGCCTGCCCTGGGGACACTTTTCCAAAACACGTAAACCTTCCACACTCTCATCCTTCCCTCAGCACTGAAGCCAAGGCTTGATTGACCCCTTCCTTGGCTTCTCCTTAAGAAGACACAGATCATCCAGCGCTCCCACAGACCCTCTGCCTCAGGATCCCATCTGTTGCATTTCAACCCCTCTGCCCCCTCCTGCATGTCTGCATGCTTCTCCTTTGCTATGCTCCTGGATGAAGCGTCTGGGAAGCTGCTGTTGAGCAATAGGTTCCTAGGAACCAGAAAGCATGCTGACTAGAAGGCTTGAGAAATCAAACAAGCATGGTGTAAGTTTCAACTTGGCATCTTCCCAGCTGTGTGACTCTGGGCTAGTCACGCTACCTCTCTGAGCCTTAGTGTCTACAAACCATGAGTATGAAACCACATCACAGGTGAGGTTCTTGGCAAAGTGAATATGCCACAAAGCACTGGCTATGGTAACAGCAGCGCCAGTTACGTGATTTACTTGGAAACAAAAATTGCCACTGAGGCAGTGGAAATGAGAGCTGCTGGACACAAGCAGGTGCTAGGAGTGGTTCTGGCTGAAGGGCCATGGCTTTGGTACTCAACAATCTGAGAAACAGCTATCCAAAAGCAGCAATACAGACATCAGCTCCTGGACATGCCCAGGCTCTGGTCACAAGAAGAGACCTATGAGCATGGGGTGAAAGACACTACCAGACTCAGGGAACACAGGGGCCTGGAAAAGCTAATGACAATGACCCCTGCACACACAGCAGATCACTGCTAAGTGTTTTACACAATCATCGTATTTCATCTCCATGGCCGTCTTCTAGGAATGCGCTACTATTATCGCACATTAGATAACTCAGGCCCTGAGAGGTTCATAAACTTGCCTGAGGAAGCACAGCTAGAGTGTTGTGGAGATGGAATTTGGGTCCAGGACGTCTGAGTCCAGAGCTGCTGACTATCTTAACCCTGCACTGGGGGTCTGGAGCAGGCAGGCCCTGCAGGTGGGTCCAAAGAGGCCCGGTGAGTCTCGCCTCAGGGATGCTGTGGACGGGCTGTTTCTGCACGCTGTGTCCTCCTCCGGTGTGAAGAGCTCCTCCCTAGAGGCATCCCAGATGTGGCCTGTGTGTGGCTGTGCACTCATCTTCCAATGCTCCAAATTCTTCCTTCAGTCGCTGTACAAATCTGCATCTTAATTAGGCTTAATGAAATCCAATTACCAGGCCCCACATTTCCCCCTGGGATCCTAAGTAAGGATGCCACAGAGACCAGCCAGAGGCCAGGAGAGCGGGCTGGAGGGAGCTGGGCTGGGCCGGCCCTCTAGGCCGCCTCACCTGGGAAGGGAGGGCTGGTGGGGAGCATCAGGGACTGCAGCTGGTTCTGTGGGGTGAAGGGCTGGGGCTTTGACCAGGCGCAGGCAGGAAGCCTGGTTCTGCTGTGGGCCAGCACCTCAGAGTCTCTCTTGTCTTGTGTTAGATGGTAACTATGGTGTAGTGGCCATCACTGGGGGCTGCTGAAAACCATGTGCACCAGCATCCCATGAAGCATTTGTCCTCTTTCTCCACACCCTCTCTCTATCCCACAAGGCCATGCAGAGTCAAGCCCTCCTTCAGAGATGCAATGACCTCATCCTGTCCATCCTTCCTCCCATGCTCTGGCCACATACACCCCCGAGTCCTTGGAAAGCTCTGAGTTCCAGCCAGCCCCAAGGGTTCTCCTGGGAGCCTCTGACCCATCTTGACTTGGTCCATATCAACAGTGGACCTACATCTCAGCTCAACAGTGCCACCTACAGGCAGACTCCCAGGCCCCAGCCCAAACACCCCTATATCCTCCACCTGTGGGCAATGTCATTTAGTGGCTCTCTGCCTCCTACCTAGTAAGCCCTGCGAGCATGTGGGACAGCACTGCTGCGGCACCTGTGAAGCTCCTGGATTGGGGTTTAGCAGAGGAAGAAATTCACCTCAGGACCCTGCAAATACCTGACAGGAATTATTACTCTGCCCCCAGGTACTACATACAGAAGGATTACACAATCTGAGGCACACAGCTGACTCTTGACAGACAAACTCCCCAACCCCCCTTTCCTTTTGCATAAGGAAACTTGGAAATGGGAGTTTAGCCAGTTTGAAAGGCAGCTCTGATCTTACCCAAGACAGCTTCATGTGCACAGAGAGAAGTCATTGCTGTCTTAGAATACCAGCTGTTCCCAACACTATAGATGTAACAAAACCCCAGTCAAAACTATAACAAGCTGCTGTGTGAATTTATACAGACAGACCCTAAGGTTTCTATGAGGAGAGAGATTTTCAGAAGAGTCATCACGGCACTGAAGAAGAGCAGAGTTCCTGTCTATGGAATTGTCCTTCCAGGAATTTCCACCTATCATAGGCTGAAACTGTGAGCCAAAGCAAACCCTGCCTCCCTTAAGTAGTTTCTATGGGATGTTTCTGTTAGAGCAATGTAAACTATAGGAAATTGCTACCAGGAGTGGGGTTGTTGTTACAACTAAACATTATGTCATTCTTAGGGCTCTGGAATTTAACTGGTTTGCAGGAGAAATGTGGAAGAGTTTGGTATGGGCTAGAGAAGTCCCAGAATGATGTCAGTTCTGGGGTTATATCTGTGAGATTTCAAAATGCAAATAGAAAAGCTGGGTGTTAGTGGCATGCTCAGAAGGTTCCAGATGGGAACAAGGACTCCAGAGATGGCCTTAAGTCTCTGAACAGACTTTCAATTTTGGATTTTTTAAAAGATTTATTTATTTTTACTTTATGTAGGAAGGTGTTTTTGCCAACAGGTATGTATGTGAACCATGTGCAGTCACACACATAGCGGCCAAAAGAAGTCACTGGATCCCCTGGAACAGGAATTACAGACAGTTGTGAGCTACAGTGAGGTGCTGGGAATCAAACCCAGTCCTCTGGAAGAGCATCAAGGGCATCGTTGAGCAACCTCTCCAGCCTCCTGAATTTTCAAATGCTAAACAGTGTTGAGATTTGGGGTACTCAAAATTGAACTGAATGCATTCTGCATGACTATGGTGGCCATGAGTCTCTAGGTGGCCAGAGTGGAATGTGATAGCTTGCATCTGAAATGCCACCACAAGCCCTGGAATGTTTTCTTCCCATTATTTTGGGAGTGCCACTACTTGGGGAGGCTGTGGAACCCAAGGGGGAAAGGCCTAGATGGAAGAACTAGGCCAATGGGGATGGATCTTTGAAGATTACCACTGAGCTCCTAGTTCCTCAGACTCTTCTGCTTCTTGGACTGCCATGATGTAAGAAAACTCTTGCCATGGATTCTGCCATGACCTACTGTCCCCCCAGGGGGAGTCGCTCGGCCATGCTTGCCAACTATGATAAGCCAAAATGTTCTCAGACTGTGAGACAAAAGAAAAAAAAAATCTACCTCTTCAGGTTGTTTCCTTGAATATTTTGGGCACAGTAACATAAAACAACACGGAGGGTAACTGAGGTACTAGGACTGACGCCCTGCCATGCTTTTTGCCTCCCCCTCCCTGTTCAGGCCTGGAGCTGCCTGAACCTTGACTCCCTTGCTTTCAGTCTGCATTGTGTCCCTGGATGGACCCTTTTGCTCCTAGCCCCAGCCTCCTCTCTGCTCCGTGAGTCCTACTTCACAGCACTCGTGTCAAGTAGCACCATTCACAGAAGGGGAGAAAGAGAGAGTGCAAACACACTTGGTGATGGGCCTGTGGCTGCTGAGTCCTCAAGAAATGGCTCAGCAGGAGGAGAACATGGCGGCCAGGTGAAAAGAAGTGAACATAAAGACACGCCCCCTCCCAGGGGCCCAGAGCCAAGGACTCTTTCACAGAGAGGCGGCCATCATTCATCTGACTCGGGACATCTGAGATGAGAGTCTTAGTGCCTGGACATCCACCAATCCAAGATGTCTCTATCCCTGTAGTGAAGGCTTCTTGCATGCAGCCAGCTGCCCTGACCTGTAGGGATATGGGAGTGCATTGCTGGGCCTCTTCTATCTTGAGCCCCAGGCTGTGGTGTAGGCCTGGAGTTCAGGGGAGTTAATGCCTAAGGAAGGACACACACCCAGCTTTGGCGTGTCACTTTTTAGGCACAGCCCATGCTTTCCTCAATGGTCAGCATCATACTCAGTCAATGACATCATCCCCCTGGAGACCCAGTGACTTCCTGAGTATCTAATTCCCTCTCTGCTCTCAGACCATATACCCAGTTTCTAGTAACCTTATGTCACAAAATGATTAATGGCATTCAAGTCTTCTGCCCTAAAGAGACTGAAATGCTTTCTAGCAAGCCACATTCACAAAACCAGGGAAGAGGCTACACCCCTAACCTCCCACTGTTCTTTGTCCTGCAGCCTGGCCAACTCTGCACAGTGCAGAGATGCAGGGTCCCTCTTTCCAAGAGCTTGTGGTACCACATCTTTGGGTTTTGCTATCCACTTCCTCCAGAAGCCCACTCTATGGGGACAGGGCTGTTTACACATCTGGTGTAAAGTAGATGCCCTCAATGGTGGCAGAGTCAATGATGGAGCCTTTTGTAGAGTTGCTTCTCAGAGCTTTATAAATCCATATAAGATACCAGGACTGCTACCCTTGTGGTAATGTATGCATTTGGCACCCAGCTTCCTGTAAACAATGGCTACCACACACATTCGCATGCTCTGAGCATGATCTGCAGGCCAGCATCACTTTGGCTCATTAGAAATGGAGTACCCAGGCCCTACCACAACCCACCTCTCCTGGACTCTGAGCCATTTAGCCTTTGTCAAACTGCAGACCACTTCCAGAATCTCCTGTACCATCCGTGACCCTGTGCTTCTTTCCTTTTGTGCCTGCCACTTTAGTGTGGGGTGCCTCTCCTTCTAGGCTGCAAGTGTCCCCAAATCTGGGGAACCCCAAGTAAAACTGCAACTGCAACTTCAACACCTGTCCTATAAAGGCAAAGAATTAGGTTTTTTTTTAAAATTATCCCCCAGGGGAGGGTCAACCTTGTCTTTCATAACACATCAAGCCCACAGGACAGGAAGCTATGCTACTGAAAGTGGCAACTGCTGTATATAAGGGGAGACCGTGAAAAGCCCTACCAGCAGCTTGCTGAAAGATGGAAGCAGGCTCAAGACGTGGCTCAGAGGGTAAACCCTCTAGGGGCCTCTTCAGAAGTCCTGAGGGAAGGTAGTGGAATGGGGACACGCAAGGGGTGATGCCAAGGCCAATAGATTGGAGGCCAATTTCTATGTGGCACTGTCACACAGCCTGCCTGGCTCTTGCCTTCTGGAACCCATGCCCGGTGGAATCTCCTTCTGTTAGTGTGAGCTAGACACATGGCTCTCTTCTGATAATCAAGACATAACAAACGTGGGAAGTATCATGTGTGTGCTTATATCACATGTGCATCTTTACTTTGGTGGTTTTGATGGCCATATCTATGACAGACAGTTCCACATGACCAGGACCTAAGGGCCATACCTGCTAATCGTCACAGAAGAACTGAAGCTTTCATTTAACAATCCACAAGGAACAATGTCCTGCTGACAACTTAACCACCCCTGCCCTTAGAAGCAAGCCCTTCCTTGCTCAGCAGAGCTAGGTCACCACAAATGATTAACTGGTTTGCTTAAATTTTAAAATTTGGGGACATATCTCTGTAGAGAGCATTTGTCTGGCATGTGTGGGGTCCTGGTTCAATCTGAAGCTCCAGAAGAAACAAATACATGAATCTGGTAATGGCCTCAGCGATGGTTCAGATGTTTACTGTGGGCACATAACAGACAATAAAAACAAGTAAATAGATGTAGTCCGATTTAGAAGCACCCTGGAACTGTGACTTCACAGCTCTTGGCTGGAGGTCACTGTAAACATGGTCTGGAGACCACCCACAAGAGCATTACAGTACATGCCTGTACTGGGAGTTATGGAACACATCACAGAATCGGCTTATGAGGAAGGGTGACAGCTCACCACAGGCTCCCCTGCCTGTGTGCCTTCCCGACACTGCAGCAGTCACCAGGGGGCTCACTGGGAAGCCCACAGGCGGCAGCTTTGGGGCTGGAAAGTCCCTAGTTTGGTCATACTATTAAGGAAACATTTGGGGAGACACAGGTAAGGTTGGGGCAGACTCCTGAGCCTTACCATCTGGTGACTGCCCTCTGCCTCTCAGCTCTGCTCTCTCCTCACCTGGAAACAAGGACTCAGCCCTCTCAACCTGGTGGTCACTTATTCACCCCCTAGTTGAGGTTTCCAATGACCTGTGGCCCCCTTCTGATTCCTGTACCCTCAGCCTTTCTCACCTTTGTTGTAGTATAAAGACCAAGAGGCCTTGAGTAAGGCTTCAGCAGAGCCCCATGACAGTGACAAGAGCCACCAGGTCGCCCTCAGCCTTCACACTGCCTGTGCTTACACAGTTTCCACTCAAGCCCACAGGCTTGCCCACGGCTCCTGTGAGTCCCCTTCCCCCACCTACAGCCCAGCCAGCTGCCAGTCCTAGCCCATTTGCCCAGGTTCCACACACTTTTTTCTCTTCACTCTCCAGTTGCCATCTCCCCAAGGCCCCACTGCCAGGTTTTCTTTACTGGCGGAACAGAAGGGAAAGGACCACGGGAATGGCCAAGAGAGCCATCTCTCATTGTTCAAATAATAGCTGCTATTTTTGAGCAACTGTTTTGGGCTTAGATTGGACTTGTGTGTGGGTGGCGGGGCTGTTCTCTGAAGCAGAAAGGACAGCGAGATCTTTGAGGCCCACTGGCTGACCTAGGGACAGGAGCTGTGGTCTAGGGAATGAGCACCTGCCTAGCACACATGAGGCTCTGGGGCCCATCCCTAGAACTGTATAAAAGTGGAGAGTGAGCACATTCATGCAGGAGATGCCCCAGCCCTGAGCCCACTCTGTGAACCAAGGCAAGATGGAGCATGGGTGGTTTATGGTTTGATTGTGGGTCTGGGGGAGCCTGGAATTGAGGCTGTGAGATGTAGCAGCCAGGGAAGGGGTCAGTAGGAGAATGGGATGATCAGACTGGCATCCTGGGCAAATCCCTTCAACAAATCACAAAGCATCAGTGATGGATGTGGGAGATGCTCCCAAGACAAAGATGGGATGAATGGCTACCCCAGTGTTATAGGTGTGTGGTCAAGGTGGGGGACACGTTGCCAGCACAGGTGGCCAGGAAGAGACCAAGCTAAATCCATCCCCTCCAGGGAGAGCTGTCAGGAGGTGTGGATACTGGCCTGGGCTGGCAAACATGGGCTGAGGAGAAAATCACTGGATGACCAAAAGAGGGACAAAGAGCCTGTGCTCACTGCCTAGCTAAGAGGTAACAGCAACTAGAACTAGAAAAGGTGGCAGAAGAATCTAGAAACACAGGTGAGATGGAGAAGTCAGTTCTTGGTTCCTGAGAGGAGGCAAAGCAGCTTGGGGAGAGATAGGGACCTGGCCTGGCCTCTGCCCAGAGTCAGTCTTGAGCTAAGATGTAAGTGGGAGCCATTTAGCCCGGAGGCAGCTATAGTGGGCAGTGGGCAGTGAGCCAGAATCTGGGCGGAAGAGCAGGTCAGGGAGCGAACTACAGAACTCTCTTTGTAGACCAGGCTGGCCTTAGAGTCACAGAGATCAACTGTTCCTGCCTCCTGAGTGCTGGGATTAAGGGCAAGTGCCACCATACCTGGCTGAACAATATCTTGTTGTTTAGGGTTCAGTTCGCTGGGAGAATTACAGAGAATCGGTTACAGAGAACATTAGGATAAGTAGATTTGCAGACTGACTAATATTGAGATATATGTTTTTTGGTATGTGATTTTTTCTTTTTTTATGTGGTTTTGACTGGCTAGTAATATGAGGGGTAATAGTCAGGTTGTTAAAATAATTAATGGGGTAGATAATGGGTCTGAAGAAAATATAATTGAATAGTTTTGGTTGTTTTCGTTGTGTCATAGTAGTGTCAAGCTAATAAGGCTGAGTAAGAAAGCTATAGGAGGTTACGTTTATTCAAAAATTTTTTGTTTTTGATAGTCAAGTTAGTGGAAGGAGTATCATGTGGTTTTCACAAGGGCAGTGGCCTGATATTTCATATTTGAGATAGCCTAGGAGGTCTCAGAGGGCACCAGCATTAGCTCTGCCACCAACTGAGGAGCACCTACTATGTGTCAGGTGACTAAACAGACATCCCACAGTCACTGTGGAGGAAACAGCTGACAGGAGTAGACAGTAAGATCCAAAGACTCCAAGGGACACTGGCAAAGTGCATCTGTGACAAGTGCCATGTGTGACTGTGAGTGGCAGGCAGCATGTGAAGAAGGGGAGGAGGGGAGAGAAGAACCAGGCACGGCTGAAGGAAGAGACCACAGTGGTCCTAGACAGGGCCAGTGGCAACCAAGACTGCAAAACAAGGCAGCAGACCTGTGTTCATACAGAGAGAGCCTACACACTGCAGAGTGCTGGGAAGGAAGGCCCCCACACCTTTGCCCTGTGCAGAGATGGCCAGGCTGCAGGACAAAGGGGGGCCAGGAAGGACTAGGGTGTACAGCCACTTCCTTGGACTCGTGGGTGAGGCTTGCTAGAAAGCATTTCAGTCTCCCGGGGACTGAAGACTTGAAAGGCATTGATCACTTTGTGACATGAGGTCATCGGAAACTGGGACATGTAGTTTCAGAGCTTAGATAGAATTAGACACTCAAGAAGTCACCGGGGCCGGGAGGGCAGTCAGTAACAGCCCTGAGGGCTTGCCTTACATGCAAGAGGTCCTAGGCTGATCTGCATCCAAAAGCTGCCTCTGGTTCCGGCCCTGCCGGACACTCTTCTCTGCTGCCTTGATTTCCTTGAGATGCCTCTCCATCCATGAGGAGTGCTTCAGATGAGGTGGTTTCTTACAGCTCAGAGAGCCCTGGGGAACTCTTCAGTACCCTGAACTGTTGCTGACAATAATACAACAGATCTGGAAAGGCAACCTGCAGGCACAAGGTTGGAACCTCTAGTCCCCCTGCGATGTGGTCCATCGCCACAGCGGTCACTTGGTTCTGCTAAGCCAGGGCAGGCGAATGCCAGGTTGCTGCCTTTGCCTTGGATGGGCTGGGGTAGACTTTCTAGCCTGAACAGGGTGGGAGGGCACGCAGGAGTGGCTGGGAGAATATGTGATAGGCAGGCCTATCTGTGGCCTGCTTTGTTGTCTAACTTTCTACACAGGGCTCTTGATGCTCAAGTCATACGGAAGGGTGGGTCTTGGATTTGATCTATGAGCAGCTCAGGCAAACGAGACTCTCTCCAGAAAGAAAACCCATTCCGGAGAGATGGCTAAGGGGTGAAGTCACTTGTCCTCAAACCCAATCTGTACAGTGGAAGGAGAGAACTGATTCCCAAAAGTTGTGAACCCCCACCCCCAAACACACACCCATGGAGTGGCACACATTCGAACACACACTAAACATATAAAGCATAACTTCAAAAAGAGAAAGAGAACACCCCCTCCCGCCCACCCCAGAAGCTGCTCATTCCTGAGAAGCACTTGGGATTCCATTTTCCTCTTTTTGGTTACAGGCGCGGTGGGAATTCCGAAACTGCAAAGCTTTTCTTCAAAGGAAATTGTCTCAGAGAATGTCAAAGTGACCTCACAGAGGTTCCTGCTGCGTGTGCAGTGTTAGCGGAGGTTGGGGAGGAATCTGCTACCGATGCTCTAGGGGGGCAGGGCACCCCTGCACAGGACCGCCCATCCACACCCCTGCACAGGACAGACTGCCCATCCACACCCCTGCACAGGACTGCCCATCCACACCCCTGCACAGGACTG
>CM052700.1:31148577-31193577 GCA_028551405.1 Uromys caudimaculatus
CCCCTGCACAGGACCGACTGCCCATCCACACCCCTGCACAGGACCACCCATCCACACCCCTGCACAGGACTGCCCTCCACACCCCTGCACAGGACAGACTGCCCATCCACACCCCTGCACAGGACCACCCATCCACACCCCTGCACAGGACAGACTGCCCATCCACACCCCTGCACAGGGCCACCCATCCACACCCATCCACAGGTAAGCATGGAGGTGACACCAGGAATCACAGCGGTCTAACACAGAAGTTATGTCGTAGTGGTTCAGGGCTTTTTTTTTTTTTTTTACCAAAAAAGAGAGCTAGAGAACCCCCCCACACACACACACACACCGTGAAGCTGTGTCTGTCTTTATAAAAAGTCAAAATAAGCATATTGAACTAGTGATTCCACAGCTCTTAGCGCTCAGCAGGAGACCTAACCAAAGGTAGGGTTCCACTTGGAAGGTGCAAGTCACAGTGCAAACAAGATGCTGAGAAACTTGTGATTAAGTCCTAGCTATGCTTGGGCCTGCGGTGTCCTGTGAAGGCTCCCACACTAAGCTCTGTGTTCCCAACTGGGCACTGTGAGGGGTGAGGGTACAGTGGAACCTTTAAGAGGTGGGGCCTCCTGGGAAACATGACATGGACTCTGGTCCCTTCTCCACTCATTTGTTTCCTTACCACAAGATGAGCAACTTTGCTTTTCCATGCTCCCACCACGGTGCTTTGCCTCACCACAGCTGTGAGCAAACTGATGGACCATGAGCAGAAAGCTCCGAAGCTGGGAGCTCAAGTAACCTCGTTCTCCCCGTGAGTTGGTTAGCTCAGATATTTAGGATGGAAAGCCGACATATACAGTTGGCATCTGGCAGAGCATGGGACAGTCAGAGCCCAATATAATGGCTGCCATTTAATGCACGCTTCATTATCTTTAATTATTCCAGTAAGCTGGGAAGGAGCTACCATTGCAGTGCTAAAGCTAAAAATAAAATAAAATAAAGTAAAAATATAAAAGTATGGAGCTGGGGAGATGGCTCTGGGTAAGGGGACTTCTGGGTAAGTATGAAGCCCTGAGCTAGTATCCTCAGCACCCATGTGAGCCAGGCATGGCTGTGTGTGCCTACAACCAGAAAGTAGGGAAGTGAAGACAGTGGATCGTGGCCTGACCTAGTCAAGAGTGAGTGAGCATCAGTGAGGGAGCCTGTCTCAAAGTGACAAGACTGAGACTGAGACTGACAGAGGAAGACACACAGCTGTACACAAATGTCTACATAAATGCATATGCTAAGCACACACAGAGACAGAGAGACCGAGAGAGACAGAGACAGATGCAGACACAGAGACAGACAGGGGGAGAGGGGGAGGGAGAGACAAGACAGGGAGGAGGAGATGGAGAAAGGTGAAAAACCTTGCCCAAATGCACAGAATAAGGTCAAATTGGGATTTGAACCTAGGTCTTTCTGATTCTCTAACTACACCACTGTCTTCTCAACACAAACCACCCCTCCTCCTCTAGAAAAATGTCCTCCACCTGGACACCTCATGAGGACACCTCCTTTCCCCAGTTTGGGCACAGCCATTTTATCCCTGTAAGTGTACTGTGTATGCGCATGTGTTTACATGTGTACATGGACAGCCAATCAGTGAACTGAAGGTCCAAGACCAGAACTGTTCGCATTTCCTCACGAGAAAGCACATGGCTCTGCTAAGCAGAAAGCTCCACCGTAGCCACCAGAACAGACACCCGAAGAGACTGCCGTGAGCCCTTTCCCCTTGCTCCCACCCGCTGGTATTCTGAGGGTTATAATAAATATTTAATCTCAATCAGGAGTTCTACCCTGCCTTTGATCATTCAGTTCCCAGATTAAAGACACAAAACTTTGATATTTACAATAAGCCTTAGACAGCACTAAAGCCGGGCAGGTATCTACCCTCATGCTATTATGTCTACTTCCCTGATGATAACCCTGAGATATGACTAGCCATGTTCTGCCTGGGCTGCTCTTACTCCAGTTGGCCAGCTCTCGTGGCCATATTTTCATGATTCACCTAGCCCACTTCGTCTTCTCCTCTCTCCATCTTCTCTCTATTCCACTTGTGGTCCTCGTCAGACCCCAAGCCTGGGAACCAAAACCCTACCTAACCTCTCTTCTGCCCAGCTACAGGCTGTCAGCATCTTTATTCAACCAAGAGTTTTAAATTAAGGAGCAAGGTCATAAAGCATTGCTTGATGTGTGCGTGGAGATGATTCTCTAGTCCCCGAGGGCAACCAGACCTTGTGGGCCAGTATTGAACATTATAATACACAGCATCAGACCAGACCTCAGCACCTGAGCATTTCTGTCTCCTGCATTCCTATGTTGAAATCCCCCTGCAAAAGAATTTGGAGATGGGACCATTGGTGAGGAATGGTGAAGGCCTCAGGAGTAGGATTAGTGCCTGTGGTGGTTAGAATGAGAATGTCCGCCATAGACTCGTGTCTTTGAACCTTCCATCCCAGCTGGTGGCGCTGTTTGGGGAGGTCTGAAGTGTAGCCTTGTGGGAAGAAGAGTGTCACTGGGATGGGCGTGGAGGTTTCAAAGCCCTGTGCCATTCCCTGTGTGTGAGTACACCCTGGGGCTCTCACATTCTTTCCCCCTCCTTTCTTGCCACTCCCCTCCTCTCCCTCCTCCACCCTCTGTTTCATGCTTAGAGTTTAATGTGAGCTTGCATCCTGTTGCTCGAACCACTGTGCTTACCTCTGCCACACTTCCTCACTGTGACGGTGTTGGACTCTTATCCCTCTGGATAGATGAGTTCAAATAAACCCTTTCTTCTATGTGCTGCCTTTGGCAGTGGTGTTTCAGCACAGCAATAGGAAAGTAACTAATGGCGTGTCCTCATGAAGAGGTTTGAGGAAAGCTGTCTTATTCTTTTTGCTATGTGGGGACACAGGAAGAAAGAGTCTTCTGCAAACACCAAACACACTGCCACCTTGACCTCAGACTTCTCAGCCTCTAGAAGTGTGGCAAAGAAATCTCTCATTTTGAAAAGCCACCAATCTTATAGTGTTTTGTTACAGCAGCCTGAAGAGATTAAGAAACCTACTTAAAATGTATTGAACTCCAGACATGACACAGAAGCCTCTGAGTAGAATACCGGCAGCTTGCAACCACCACCAGCATCATGGGTGTGCAAATCAGAGAATTTAAAATTCTCTTTGCATGCTGGACATAGTAGCACACGCCTTTAATCCCAGCACTTTGGAGGCAGACACAGACAGATTTCTGTTAGTTCAAGGCCAGCCTGATCTACATAGCAAGCTCCAGGCCAGCCAGGGGTCCACAGGAAAACCCTGTTTAATAAGTAAATGAATGAATAAAATGAAATACTTTGCAACTATTTTCACCCAGGGGGGAGAACACATCAGGTAACATACAGGAAACTTCTAAAAGGATTTTCTATGTTTAGCATGTCCTCAGGAATAGTAAGTTGTGGGCCTTACAAACACTAATATTCATGTTGATCTTCTAGCCCTTAAGTGTAAGTTAGTAAAAACTGTATTAGTCAGACCAATCAAGAAATAGCTTGTTTATCTCCTCTTCATGGCAGACATATAAAACACCATTGGTAATACCATGCAGCCATTAATAACCCAGTCATGACTTCTCTGGCTGGTTTAAAAGAGAATCAAGTTAATGAAAATGTGTTCCTACCTCTAAAATCCCTTGGAGAGAAGACAACAGCCAGCAAGGCCCATCCAGATGGGATGCAGGTGGCAACAGAAGACCAGAAGACTGTGTCCCCTGCAGAGCAGGCCATCTCCTGGGACACTGTCTCAATGCTCAGCTGATGTGTGGGGACCTGGCTGGACCACTGTGATTCCCCCCCCCCCCGAAAAATACACAAAACCAAGAGCCTACCACCTAACAAGGAAGTGCATGTACCTTCACCCAAAGACCCAGAATGTTCCGGTAGCTCCACTGACCATAGTGCCATACTTTAAGCCACCTCCCCCCCCACACACACACTTAGAATTGGGGAAGTTCAGTTCAGTACACTGCCATCATCAACTGGAGATGATGTCAACAGCTACAGTACAGACGAATGGGCTACCGGCACAAGAACAGACGGAACTGAAAGAGGCAAAACCTACCAGAGCAGGCTGAGCAGATCCATTATGTTACACAATGGCTGTGACAGCCGTGGAGAGGGACAGGAGGGAGGGGACCCACTCACACACCAACCTGGGAGTGCTTTCTTCCTCCTTCAGGATGCTACTAGCTACACAGTGTACGTCACTGGCTAAAATGCATCCTGCAGTGCACTCAGCCTGTAGATGGAGGCACGTGTGCATGTCACAGTTCAATAAAGACCGCCACTGTTGTGATTAAAGGCCCGCCAACAGAAGGCTCCTGCATCCGTCAGAGAATTTCAGGTGGAGATCGTTGCGATCGAACCTGAGGGAACAGGAAGGTCCAAACACTCCTCTTTGTTCTCTACCACTGCTAAGCTGTACTTCCCTGAACTAAGAGGCTAGCACTGTACTCAATGGCCACCCTGCAGGGGGCATCTGGTGATCATTTGTGGCTCTCGCCTGGAACTACTGTGGTATTCAGTGGTAATGTCACCAATACCCAGGCCCCTGCCAAGGACAAGATGACAAGATGTCTGCATTTTGGGACACTTTGCCTCCACTCCTTCCCTTATGAGCCATCCATCACTTGGGGGTAGAAGGTTGTTCATGGCTGTCATCCGTCACTTGGGGGTAGGCGGGTGGCTCATGGCTATGAACATCGTTGGGGGGAAAGCAACGTGGCAGCTTGAGAACCCCAAACCAGTCAGGAGCCTGTTAGCATCCTTGTGCACTGCCTCCTGCCCAGACCCTGGCATGACACCCACACTTCTCCTCTTTGCCCATTTAATGAAAACTCCCTGGGAGTCATCTTGTATACCTGCCTCAAAGAACTCCCCATGATCCCTTGAGCCCTGAAGGTCCAGACAGAGGCATCGCTTCTGAGAGCTTATGGGTGTGCTCTGCCCTGGCTTTTGCCACTGTGTCACATGCCAGTACCTCCTGTGAACTTTGATCACCCTTAAGTTGCTCAACAAGCAGGGTTGGGCTGAAGGTGCTGGGAAACAGCCCTGAACTTGTCTTTGAGGCATAGGGGGTGGGGCAGGGATCACAAACTAGCTTGAGCAATCTGAGATCCTCAGGAGAAGTGTTTCAGTCTCCAGGTTCCCTAGACTAGGGAATTTTGTATGTGCAGAAGCATCCTTAGGAATGCAACCCAAGTCTAAACACAAAGCTTAGTTCTGATTCCTATGCAGTGTTTACACACAGCTCAAAGGTAATTAATTCTGTACCTTGTTCTTGGTGCATCTATAATGGGGCCAGGACCTGTGACACAAGGCCAGGCATGGAGCTTTACACTGGTGGCATCATGAGAATTGTGATGTTCTGGATTTGGAGGCCTGGCATCTTCAGATGCTCGCTTATGCCAGCCAGCTGCATGCAGACAATGGGACAGTGAGAACGGTCAACTGTGGGACCATGGCAACCAGCGGGACAGCTGCCTTCCAGCACTGCCAAGTGTGCCAAAGGGATGTGTACCCACTGTTGGAAATCGCTGTCATGTGAGTGCATTTTCAAGAGTATTAGAAACAAAATCTCCTGTGAAATTTGAGCAGCCAAGTCAAGTTCATCTATCTGATTCCTTTAGGTCATGGAGTGCCCATTCGCAGCTCCTGGTGAGAGGTCATGATAAGGCATCACCAGATGATTTTTAAAAACCACAGTAGTATTTGGTCTGGCAATCTGGTTATTTGAAAACTATGACCAGGCTTTTAAAAACACATATTGTTTTACTCTAAGTATTCTTACAGGAAAGGGGGAAAGGGGCATAAATAAGGAAATGAAAGTAGCCGTGAATTATTGATACCCTATTTTCTGAAGACAACATTTGAATGCACTTTAGTGTTTCCTTCTGGTTTTTCTCTCTATGTTCATTATGGAAATGACAGTATTTGTGTGTGTGGCTATCTAAACAGCACCTGCCAGCATGGCTTTGGCAGTCTCGATTTTATAACTTCTGCTTTCCATCCAAAGGCACTGTGAGCTTTTCCCCACCTCAAAATTCTGGGAAATCCCATTATTTTCATGGTTATATCAAAACGCCATCATGTAGCATTACCATACTTTACAAAAACATTACCTCACTATTGAGCATTAAAAGATATTGCTTGTTGTTGTTGTTACTGAAACAGTTTCTATGTAGCCCATATCATCCTCTTCCTCCTCCTCCTCTTCCTCCTCCTCTTCCTCCTCTTCCTCCTCCTCCTCCTCCTCCTCCTCCTCCTCCTCCTCCTCCTCCTCCTCCTTCTCCTCCTCCTCCTCCTCCTCCTCTAAACAGTCTATGTAGCCCACACTGGCCTAGAACTCATGGTCTTCTCAACTCAGCCTCACAAGTGCCGGGAGCACACACAGGAGAGCTGCTCAGGGAGACAGTAGCAGGAGACTAAATGTTTCCCAGGTTTCTGTGTTTGCTGGAAATGTGGGAAATGTTTCTCCTACTTCCGTTCTTTCCCCTAGAATGTTTTTCAATTCTACTCTACAGCCTTTGTCAAAGGATACTCAGAGGCGTGTTTTCAGTTGACTTTTCAAGTGAGCATCCCAGTGTCTCAGGAGCCCCCTCATCCTTTTCAAAAGCGTTCAAGATGACAAAAGACTTCATTTTCTCAAACAGTTCTCCAGAGGAAAGGATGTCTAGGTCACCAGTGGGAAGTGGAGGCCCAAGATTGGACTATGTCAGGCCTTGCGGTGTCCTCCATCCAGCCCCAAAGTTTGGGAAGAAAACAGGCCTGGAGTTGGGTAAATATGTCAGAAAACTAGTCTTGGGGGGCTCCCAGAAGACTGGGGAGGATTGGGGTGCTCCCTCAGCACAGACAGAGGGAAATTTTGTCATTAAGACAAGAGGCTGAGTCTGTAGGATGTCTAGTGGCATTATGGAGATCTCACACTGGATAAGCAAATATTCCCAAAGCCAGGAAAATCTGAAATTTGAAATACCTCTTTCAATATTTGGGTGAGGGATCCTTGCCACCAGGAGACCTCAGACCTTGTCAGTCCATGTTCTCCTCTGACAACTGTCCTTGATCCTCACCTGGAAAGGAGGATAGGCTCAGAATCAGCATGCAAAAGGAGAAACTGAGGCTAGCAAAGGAAGGGGGGAACTGATAGAGTAAGTATATCCCATGTGTCTGCTTTGTTTGTTTATCCATTCAATCAAGGCAAGGAGAACGATTCTGCCGCTAAGGGGAGGGACTGACTCCTACAAGGTGTGACCACAGCCAAGTGTGTCCTTCCAGGGCCGTGGCTACCCACTCCCAAGCACATGAACACCAACAAGCTCTCGCTCTTAACCCTTCCCTCCATCCCGTCCCCTCTTTCTTTACTGTTTTTCTCCCCCTTTCCTTCTCCTTCCCTCCCTAGGAAGGCATGTCCCTACGGCATCTGTTCATACTCACTGGCCTCCTCCCCTTTCACAGCTGTGCAGTGGAGCTCACAAGGATAAATGAACGTTTGTTTAAGAACCTGCAGTGTACACCTATGGTGTTTCCCGCACACCATCGCCACTTCACACACTCACAGGGTTAACTGTCGGACAGACCTACAAGAGTAGGGAACGTCCGGGTCAAAGGACCTGTAGTTTTAAGGCTCTTGAATTCCAGTGCCTTCTGTGAACAAGAATCACTGGTCTTTACCACAGTGCTTATTGTTACATAACCTCAAAGTCCAAATGTCTCGTCTGACCTTTCCATCTTTCTCAATCCCTGGAGGTTAGAAGTCTGTCTCACTTTCCTCTAGCTTCTGCTCCTTATGACAAGAGCGAAGGGACATCCTTTCATGTGGGACATCCTTCACTTCCTTCTCTAAACCAGTTCTTTGACCATTTCAAAGATCATAGGGAAGTCTTTTCTTTATTGGTTGACAAGGGCTCTTTACATAGCAAGAAATTTAGCTCAGGCTGTGTGATCTGTGTTCATGATTATTTTCTCCAAGTGACTCATCTGTCTTTGAGTTTTGCTGATAGTATGTTAAGTTTTAGAGTTTATCTTTTTTAAAAAATCTGTCTTCTAGAATGTTCTACCTTAGAGAGGTTAAGCCTGGGACTGTATTTGGCTTAGGGCTTTGCAACCGCTCTTCCCCTGCAATAGTGCATTTAGCAGCTTAGTTCCTTCACCTGCAGGTACCAGGTTCCCACACCCTTCTCCGAGCATTGCACCTAACATCAGAAGCCTTGAGCCTCCCCCCAAACTCCCGCAGGCTACGCATACTTCAGCCTCTGAACAAGAGTATCAACAGTCCCATTTTTAGTAGCAATCAGATTTAGACAGTTTCTTTTCAAGTGTATTCCCAGTATACCTGGGTATAAATAATAGAAGTGCCAATCCAACCTGAACTGGTTTTAGGTAAATTTAGATTCACAATAAAGTAAAAATCTGTCCTCAGGTGAACTTTCAGGGAGAATCCCCTACTTACCATCTGAAGCCCACGCATGCATATGATTAAAGTCAGATGCTTCAGAGAGGAGATTTGCACAAAAGGGAAATAAGTCCATAACCCCCATCTCTCATCCAAAGAGAGACCTACCCTCATCATGGCCCCTAGTAAACAAACGCCTCCTCTTATATGCAGTCAAAGGAAGTCCTAAGCAATATTCAGGGCTCTGGAGTCCCCTCACTCATAGTCCCCCCAGTTATGCCCGTGAATCTCTAATCTGTACTGCTACTTGACTCTGACAATGTATCTTGCTTTTTTTGCAACACTGAGTAAGTCCTGGCTAAGAACCTGGAAACAGCCTGTCCAGACCTGACCATGGTAACATCTGTACACAGACTTCCTCCTTTCAGGTTGCTGTGGGAATCCACCCCCTACCACACCGATGGCTCTACCATCCTGTTTAGCCTCTGTAGTTTTACTTGTGGGGAGGCCCTGAAGTTGCTGCCATCCCTTTACTGAGCACCTCACCTACATGTATATCTGTTTCTGCAGGTCTGCCTGCCTCTCTAGCTCAGAGCAGGCACCTTCAAATGACCATATTAACCTGCAACAAGCCCGTGACTCGGGAGAGACCAGAACACTCTCCTTGTATATGTGGCCATGGGTGCCTAGTTCTGGGCCAGAGATGGAGAGGTGTCTTCTGTCCTCCAGGGCCAAGGAGAACCACCACTTGCAAGCAGTAAACCCAGGTCCTCCCATCATCCCTCAGAGTCAGGGAGCCTTCTCTAGACTCAACTCACCTTTCAGCGCCTCAGTTTCTCCCATTATGAAATGATAAGGGTAGTGATACTGCCATGTGCCAAACATTTAGTCACTAGACGCTGGGCAGGGGTGATGGTAAGTCACAGTTACAATGTCTAAGAGTGGTGACCCCGCCGGCCTCCCTCATGCTGAGGCAAATAATGCCTATTCTTTCAGCTACATTTGGCAGGAAATAAGTGATCCATCTCCTTGACAGCCCTAATAAATCTAAGGTTCTAGTTGCCACACCCTAAGTGCCCATATCTCCCATGGCAGGAGAAGGAAAGGGTGGGACTCTCCCAAGCCCTCCTAGACTTCAGGGCCCTGGGGCAGAAAAGGCCTTAAAATAGGGCTAGGTCTTGCCTGGAGGAGCGAGGACTCAGGCTATGCAGTCCTGAAAGCCTTGGTGACACTGGGTGGAGAAGGAAACGCCAGAAGGCACAACCTGCTACATGGCACTGAACAGATCAGACCCCAGACCAGCGGGGACACTGGGTGTGGGCCAGAGCTACAGGTCTGTCCATCTGTGAGTCTTAGTATTCAGTGAACAACTCTTGGGGTACCAGTTCACCTCCAACAGGTGGTGCGCAGCAAGTGCTAGGGACAGAGAAGCAGATGAGATAATGTTTGCTTCAAAGGCTCCGATATACACATCGTCTGTAGTGCTCGGTGTGCTGAGGGTTGGATGAGAAGCCACTAACTCCTTTGAAGAACCAGGGAAGGCTTCCTGGAGGAGGTGTCTGGTGAGGCAGAACCTGATTGATACTGCCCGGGCCGGTGATGCATAGAGACTTCCTAGTGCACACTGTGTCCAGGCTCCTGCTCTCTTTGCTGAGACTCTGGGATGCCCAGGACAGCTGTGGGCCCAGGCACTAGACTGTTTTCATGACCCCCAGGCTGGCTATCTGAGGTGAGTATTCAGGGAGTACCAGCCAGCAGCCAGCTGTTGCAAGCGTTCTCATTTGATTCTTTAGTGAGCATTGTTTCCTTGAATAAAAACTCAGTGTAACAGAAAAGAAATGTCAGAAGTCCCAGGGAGAAGTGCCCTGTTGGTTGGTCTGTCCCAGTAAGTCCAATTGGAGACTGTGTCCTGGGCTTACTGGGAAATGTTCCCCCTCTTACTGCTCATGCCTGACTCCATGGAGAAGGGTTATTGTTCTGGGAATATCGTGTGATCATCTGGAGAAAGCTGGACTCAGATATGGACAGGGCAGGAAGCACTTCATCTGCCTGTTTAGGAAAAGGTGGTGACACTCAGCAGAGTGAACTGGTGCTGCCTCTAAGCTGTGTGACTTGGAAAAAGTTACTCAATCTCTCTGTGCCTCAATTTCTTCGTCTGTACAATGGGGACAATAACAGTACCTGACGTATAGGTTGTGTGGGGATTGTGGAATTTGTGCATGTGATACAGCATCTGTCTCCGTGCTGGCCAGAAAGCATGCTTCGTGGGACTGCTCCCAGGCTATCAGTCCAAGTTATAGTGGAACCTGGTAGAAGGCCGGCTCTGGCCAGAACTCCTGGGTTTTATATTAACTGATTATTTATCATCCTTGTGCTGGAGTAGAACACACTAGGCTAATGCTCTGTCACTGAGCTGCACCCCAGTTCTTCGTGTTCTAATCTCTGCATCCCAGTCTGCACTCCAGGTTCTAATCTAGTGGGAGTCAAGTCTCTGCTCATTCAGCATCCAGGCAGGAGCCTGGCTGCACACTCACTGTGAGGCCCTGCAGACCAGGCAGCACGTATGCCCTAGGACCTATCCAAGACTGTCCAGAGATGCCCTAGCTCTGGGAAATGCAAGAGCCACTGACACCTCTTAGACTCTATAGGCTTCAGGGTGGGTGTGTCCCCTTGGTTTCATCAGAAGATCTTTGAAGTCTCTAGCCCTGAACACAGGAAGGGGAGCAGAGTCTAGGAAGCCCTGTGAGTCAGGTGAGGGAGGATCATGCACACACACACACACACACACACACACACACACACACACACACACACACACATGTGCTTCTGGGTTGGTCCAGCCTAAGTTTCTCTCCATGTATGTCTGGAACTCTTTGAGTACAGCTAAGTCTAGACCCAAGGCAAAGCAGAAAGCTCAAAAGCCCTGAGCCTGAGTACACTAGAGATCAAGAGCACCCTTCCCTGCAACCTGGGACAACCCCACCCTTCCCTGCAACCTGGGGCAACTCCCACTTCAGACATTGCCCAGTATCCTACTTCTGCCTGAAAGTCACTTTGGAATCAGGCCAGCCCTCCCCAGCCCTCTCATGAGAGTGCAGCCATGCCGGTCT
Source organism: Uromys caudimaculatus (assembly GCA_028551405.1). Taxonomy (NCBI): domain Eukaryota; kingdom Metazoa; phylum Chordata; class Mammalia; order Rodentia; family Muridae; genus Uromys; species Uromys caudimaculatus. Next base: position 31,160,135 of record CM052700.1, read on the forward strand.
CCATAGCTTCTGCTACAGACCCAGCAGACTCTCAGACCCAGGGCTCTGCTCACTCAGCCTCCCTGCCCCATCACTTTGCAAAGGTGGGCTGGGCTGGGTGTGATGGTACCAGAGCTTTCTGATGGATGGAGACAGTGTCTCAGGATGGGAACATCAGTGATGCAGGGTTGGGGTGGGCCTTCCATCTTCCTCAGGTTTCCTCCACAGTTACCAGAATTTCTAATCAAAGAGCAGTGATTGGCACTGGGAGGAAGAGAGAAGGAAAGGATCCTCCCAAGTCTGGGTGTGTCCTGGGACGCAGGGCGTGGCAGCAGAGAAGACAGATGCCAGATACTGTCATGAATCATAACACAACTATCTGATATGTGACTCCAAAGGGGTGTGACCCACAGGTTAATAACCACTGCCATAATGGCTGAGTCTCAAGAATATGGTGCTAAGACATGCACAAAACTTAATCCATCAACATTGGTTATGAGCAGGGATGAGTTAATAAGGCCATGCCATCCCTGCGAACTGACTGACAGCTAATGGTTGCTTGGGGTGGAGTATCATATTCCTGGTGGCATAGCCATAGCTGGCCTGCCCTTCCTTGGGTAAATGACCCTCCCCCCACCCACCCAGACTCATGCAGGCAACTCTAGCTAAATGCTTCAGAAACGAAATAGACACAGAGTGAGAGGGGGCTCAGGAGGAAGAAGAGGTTCAGCAGAGGGGAGATAATGGGGGAAAGTACATTGCATACTATGCATGGAACTGAGAGGGAATAAAATAAATGGATACAAGTTAAAATAAGGAATAAAACAGAATGCTGGGCCAAGTGGCTGAAGGCACACGTCACGACGCACCTAATGCCATGTGACTCTGCTCATGAGAAGCGTTCAGAACAGGCAGATCTGTCTGGATGACTGGCACTGGTCGGCAGCTGCCACAGGCAGGGTAGAGTGGTGCGGGGGTAGGGGTGGCTGGAGTAGCTGGGAGCTTTCTTTGGGAGGTGATGAAAGTGTTCTAAATTAGACTATTTAAAGTCACGTATCACGATGAACAACTGAAAATCACAACATCACACACTTCAAATGGATGAGGTAAAACCATAAAACAGCGGCTGAGTAGAAAGCGTTCTACAGACTTTATATAAGGAGGGTGAGTGCATTCATAACGAAGTTGGGACTTACAATTCTCCAGGCTGATGCCTGACCAAGTGATCCTACAAGAGAGGACTCTCCGAAGGAGCTTAAAGAAGACCATTCACAAGTGATAGGACATTTAAGTTGGATATTGAGGGATGTGGGGGAGTTTGCCAGCAAAAGAACGAGAAACCTGTCATTCCAAAGTTGCTCAGCACTGCACACAGTAGGACAGGATTATGATCCCTAATTATGCTCAGGATAATGGGTGACTATCTTATTGGCGCCAGTCTCATTGCCTGGTCTCGAACTCATAGTGATCTTCCTACTTCAGTCTCTTGAAGTGCTCGGATCTTGGGCGTGAGCCGCCATACCCAGCTACATCCCTTTCAAGCTAGCTGGCCCTGTAAGAATAAAGGCAGTATTGCCATATGACCTTGGGCCCAGGAGCAGACAGACACTCAGGCCTCTCTCCTTTCCCAGTCCCAAGAGGACCTGAGCTCAGGGAAGGGAGCATAACCACAGGCTGACCATCACTGCTTGCTTGTCCCTCTGTCAGCCTCACAGAATGGATTTCAAGGGTGTGGGGCTCCACGCCTTCTCTGGTCAGAATGGTCAGAGGAGCTATTCTGAATTGCCATAATGATTAGGGGGTTACATATGACCCCCCAGTGAATTTCCACATAACAAGGAACTGTGTGTTCCCTGGCCATGATGTAGGTAGAACTATCAGCCTGCAGTTTCTGAGTCCAGAACCCCAATTCTATTTACACGAAGCCACAAACCTGTTGCATACTTTAACCTGCTCAGAACATCTGAGCTAGCTCTTGTGTGATTGGCAGGAAGCCTGCGTGTGGGTTGGGCTGTTACTGGATCCCATGCCACATTTGTAAGTAGGGAATTCCTGACTCTGTAAGGCTATAGGTCTCAAATGGCTACAGAGTGTGAGGTGCTACCGTTCATATGGTGAAATGCGGTCATTTTGTGATGAGCGGTTTCCTTCTGCCCTCCTTCACTGGTGGGGACATCACTGCCTCTCCTGCAGGGTACAGTCTGCAGGTATCTGGGAGAGACACTGGCTGCATTTTGGGAGGATGGCACAAATCACATCATGAAAAGGGGCATGGTCTGAAACAGAAGAGCTGGCTCTGTCTGTCAGGAGTCCCACTTCCTTTCTGTGGTGACAAACATCTAGCCTAGAGGTCAGGAGCCATGACCTCAAGCCAGAAAGATCCAGTCTGGGGCTTACTAGCTAAACACTCTGGGGACATTAGGTGATTTTGATAATCCTGAACTGTTTGCAACATGGCCTGCCATGGGTCCTTGAAGGCTTGTAAACGGGCACAGGAGTTGACCCCATGTTTCTATAGGGACCAAAGTTAAGACTCAATAGCTTTATTTTTGCTGTTAGTATTTTTGCAGCAATTCAATCCTGACCTGACCAGGTTACAGCATCCCCTGAATTCTTGCTCACCAGATGCCTATGGGGAAAGGGCTGGCCTGGATAGACCAGGGAGCAGATATATCTGTAGCGGGACCTTCTGAGCTCCAGCTGGAACCAGGCCCAGCTTCTGGCTGCATGCTAGGGTGAAGGAGCTGAGGAGAAGGGCGTCTACACCCAGAAGCTACCTAAACTCCATATTGTCTCCTGAATCACCCACCACTATTGAGTTCTGGAAAGCCCTGGGCCAATCCTTAGGCTTCAGGCTTGTGGAGTCTCCGCTCAGGATTCTGCGTTGATTTGAGAACTCTCGGGATGGGCCAGGTTCCTGCCCACAAGGCTCAGCCCAGCCCTCAACACAGGAGACCACTGATGTTCTCTAGGATTGAACCTCCATGGACTTCTGCTTGGCCCAGACAAGCCTCCAGACTGCTCATGGCCCACAGGCTTTGGAGCAGACAGGATTGGCTTGGCTTCTCCTCCTGGTGTCTCTGTTGTCACACAATGGTGTTCTTCCTAAATAAGCCTAGGCTAAGATCAGCCCTAGTGGGACTTACCTCTCGCCATGGGTGACACACTCCAAGGTCTTGCTCCTTTCCCCAGCCACAGAAGCAGAGGACAGCTACTCAAGCCTCAGAGTACCCTGAGCTTTCGCTTCACCCTCTGACCTCCAGTTGAGATATGAGCAGTCCCTGGGGTGGTGACAAAATCGGCACTCCATCAAGAGCTGACTGGGATCCTTAGGAAGAAACCATATCTGCTCTGAGGTGGTCATGGTCCAGCCAGGGTGATAATCGTGTGACTGATTCAGTGTTCTGTGTGTTGAGACTGTGCCAGAGGCCTTGAGCCTCCTTGGGTGAGGAAGGCCAAGTGATTCTGCCTAGGTAGGATGTGAAACTGGAAGTAAGAGTTAAAACTGGAGTCGGGCATTGAAGGATGAACAGGTGTTTCCCCAGGACTGGGTTAGAACCCAGACTCTCCCCTTCAACCTCTAGGCTAAAAATTCTGGCCACTCTTAGCCCACACTTTTCTTCCTGAGTTACAGAGGATGGGGAGGGATCACGGATGAAAGATCTGTTTGGACTGAATCCTGACTCACAGCCAATGGTTTCCTCAGACTGTTTCCAAAGCTTGAGTGTCTCCCCAGATGCGTATCACAGGAGACGAATTCCTTAGGCCCCTCCTCCAGATGTTGTACAACAGAAAACAAACCGAAATCAAAATAGATTTCAGAAATACTGGATCAAATAAAGCAAAGTAACTTCATGACAAGACTTTTCAGAGTCTTTAGAGAAAAAATAAAACATAATTGGTGTGCTTTAAATGAATTTTTCAAATACAAATATCATAGCAAGTATTTAACGTACAGTGAGCTGACATCTGTCCCTGAGTCTTTCTAGCTGTGTACGGGTCCATAAGGTCTCGTAAGTTCATGTCAATAGTATTGCCATCGTATCTATTTGACAGACAAGAAGAATGAGGCATCTCAAGAAAGGTTTCATTTCCCATGATCCAATGACAGTAGAGTTAAGACCTCGAAGCCAGACTCTGTCCAACCAAGCCCTGCCCCTTAATGGGGGGAGGGGGTTGGGAGACCCTGAGAGAAGTATTTCCAGGCTATCCAACAGAGAACCCCTTTCCACTCATGCTCCCCAGAGCAGCTATGAGAAGCACTGCTCCAGGTCACTTCTAGAAGATTCTGAAAGCCACAAAAGGCCTCTCAGGGTGCTGCTTCTCTTTCCTTTGCCCACTTGTGCCTGTAACCAGTCACCCGCCAACATAGAGGACAATGGATTTGGGCTCACGGCTTTGAAACCCAGTAAGAGCCAGCTGGCGTTGTTGTTTTGGGCTTTAGGTGGTGCTAAAGGCTGGAGCAAATGGCAGCATTAAGACAGTCGCCCTTGCCCAGGAAGCAAAACAGAAAGAATAGAAAGTTCCCCAGGTTTCTCAATCCAGGGATAGCTTCTAAATGGCCTACAGATCTCCCACTAGGCCCCACCTCTTAAAGTTCCTGCCACTTCTCAGGGACATCATAGTTTGCAGCCAAGCCTTCAAGACACAGGCCTTGAGGTAGGGACCTGGCCTGCAATGGTGCCTGCTGGTCACCTCTCAGGTGAGTCTTTCCCCAGCAATTGATGCAATTAAGAAAATTTCTCAACCCTGTCTCGAAAAACCAAAAAAAAAAAAAAAGAAAATTTCTCAGGGCTAGTGAGATAATTCAACCAGTAAAGGCACTTCCTGTCAAGCTGTAAGACCTAAATTTAAACCCTGGGACCCAGCTCATAGAAAGAGAATTAATTTCCACAGCTTGTCCTAAACTTCCACACGTGCATCATGCACACACGGGAGTGGGGTTGGGGGTTAGTTTCCTTTCTGTTGATGTGATAGAACTCTGACCAAAAACAAGTTAGGAGAGGAGAGGGTTTGTTCTGCTTCCGCTTCCAGGTCACAGTCCATCAATGAGGGAAGTCAGGGAAGAAACTGTGGAGGAGGATGCTTGCTCATTCCGACTCAGGCTCAGCTGGTTTTTGTACACAGCCCAGGGCTATCTGCCTAGGAATGTTTCTACCCACAGTGGGCTGGGTTCTCCAGCATCATTTAATAATCAAGACACTTACTCACAGGCCCATCTGTTCTAGACTAGTCTTTGACTGAGGCTTTCCTCTTAGATGACTCTAGGATACATAAAGTTGACAATTAAAGCTGAGACAGACACACAATACACATGTGAACACACACACTAAATAAACAAGTAGGTATTCTTTTATCTTAAAAAAAGAAAATCCCTCACAGATATACCCATACCCAACTTAATCTAGACAACCCCCTCCTGAGACTTCCTCTCAGATATTTCAGATCCTGCAAAGAAGGCAACTGAAATTAGCATCACATTGGCTGAGGACAGGATATGACCACATTCCTCCTGCCATGTCTATCCACCTCAGTGGACTGTATCTCTCTGAACTATGAGCCAAAATAAAACCAACTTTCCTTCCTTCCTCCCTTCCTCTCTTCCTTCCTGCCTGCCTTCCTGCCTCCTTCCTGCCTGCCTTCCTGCATTGCTTCCTTAAAGAGCTTCTGTCAGGAATTTTCAGCTCAATAATGAGGAAAATAATAATATACAGCACAGATAACAATGTCACAGAGCTGCACCTGAAAAAAAACCCCACTAAATCCAACCAGGCTGGTCCAAGAACCAATCCATTAAACAGATTAGAAAACTGAGGCTCAGGAAGGACATTCCTCTGTCCGGCAGCTCAAAGTTCCAACATGGTCTTCGGAGTCCAGGTGTCCTGCTGAGTTCTGGAGGCTACAAAACTTGAAGCTGACTTCTTAAATGGAGCAGAGGAGGCCAAACAATGGACACACAGGAAGGATTCAGCAAAACCTGTGTGATGGGTTAGAATAGAGAAGGGGAAACACTTCTTGCTAGAATGAGGTGCCAGAACAGGACGAGGCCCAGAAGGACGCTTGGCTGAGAAGACCAGGCAACAGCATAGAATAGCTGTCTGCACACTGTGACAAGGACGCTGGAGGATCAGAAGCTTTGACTTGATGACATGTTGAAGGTGTCCAAGGGAAGTGATTGTTCAAGGGGCAATGGCAGGTGGGCAGCGGTCACCAGGTGAGTCACACCCTGGCGCCAGTCTGCATGAGTCCTGGGGAGCCTATGATATGCCTGCCCTCATGGGTAGCTGCCCTGGCACCTACACCCCCAGCTCATGCAGCTGCCTGTCTTCTCCATCCCTCCATCTGTCTGCCCCAACTTGGTTCCTCAGAGTCATCACTTGGCATAGTGAGCTGGTGAGAGTGGGCCATAGGGTGAGCAAGGGAATGACGTTTCCCCCCCCATCCCTCCTCTGGGCCTCTCCTGTTTCTCCATCTCTTCGTTTCCATGACAGCATCTGGCAACAAGATGTCTACTTCAGAATGCTGGCAGGGATGGTCCACAGGAGTAGAGACGGAGGCTGCAGAAGGGAGAGTGGTCTGCCTGCCAGCCTCACTATGTAGGTACTACCTGAGACTTTCCAGCCACCATTCCCACTCCTTACTCCAGCAGGAGAGGACAGGTGGCTCAGAGAGGCATCCATGCTTACAGAACATGTCAGAACCCTCCTCATCTCACCCCCTCTGGTCACAGCCTGTTCTTTGTCCAGTTTGCCTGGCTCTTTGGAACGGCACTAGTGTCCCAGTCTCTCTGACACTCCTTGCTTTTTTTCTTCATTGTTCCAGATGAATAGAGCTAGAGTGACATTTGACACACCACCCTTGGTCCTGTTGCTGGTGGCCTATCATCCCCCCTGTGGCTCTCAGAGTCATCTGAACAAAAGTCAAGACATCACAATGGCCAGGGATGTCCTCCGTCGCACGCTTGATCTCTCCCACGGTCACTTACTATGCTTATTCACTCAGATTTTCTTCTCTCTAGAACATTCTAAACTACTTCCATCCCAGGGCCTTTCTATGCCTCTTCCCAGAATATTCTTCTTCAGGAGTGTCCCTCCAGGTTTCACTCAATCCAAATGCCCACCTCTCACTCTCCAGTAAAGAGACTTTCCAGTCCTCACATCTCAGGGTCCCTGGTAGTATCTGTTCACCTACCTCTTGAAAGATTAAGTGGGACATAAGAACTTGTCTTTCTTAATGTCTCCCTAGAAGAAATTAATGTTCCTTATTGAACAGTCTCTAGAGAAAGGCTATTGGAGCGGGAGTTGGGGGAGTCTCTTTGATACTCTTTGTGAGATGGTCATTTCTGAAGACAGGGACCCAAGACCTTGGTGTCATGTACCTCACAGCCCCAGGCCGTTCATCTATTCCTGTGCAGGGACCCTCCTGTCTTCATGCCTACTGCTCAATCCCCTGAGTATCATAGTGTACAGTAACTGAGGGCCTCCTTCTCACCACTTCTGCCCCCACACGTGCGTGTGTGTGAGCTCACGCACACACACACACACACACACACATACACACACACACACACACACACACACACACACACACACACACACACACACACACAAGAACAAAGTTCTAGGCGGGCAGGACCTCTTGTCTAGTCCATTCTTGTATCTTATCAAAGGGAACTTTGGTCCCCAACACTGATGCAGTGAAATAGTCCTTACTGCTGAAATCTGGTGAATGAATAAATGAGTTCCATGGGTCACAAGGCTCCTCTGGGGGGGGGGGTGCAGCTGAGCATGTGGCTCTGTCACCCTAGTCACTGGGAACAGGATCAGTCACAGTCAATTACCCATTGGCTCTATATCGTGTGGTTGGGTAAACTGTGTCCAAGTGGTCCCTGGTTAATAAAACTAAGCAGGTGAAGAAAAAAAAAAAAAACCACAAACCAACAACAGAGCAAAGATACAAAGGCATGGGGCTGAAGAGCCACAGGGCCACAGACCATGAACAAGAGACATCACAGCCAGCAGTTGTCCAAGATGAAAAGGGTCATGGGCCAGCAGAGGAGAAGACAAAGGACATCAAGGACTCACAAGAGAAAGGAAAAGATGTGGCAGGCCTATAGAGTGGAGGGGACAACAGGAACTATGGTACAAGAGATGTCCCAGGGTGGCAATGACAGCAGGTGAGAATCTGGACTGGGTAGAGCAGGGAGCCCAGGAGCCAGCACAGGAGTAGACAGGCAGAACAGACACTCAGCAAACAGGTAGAAAGTGATGGAAAGTCATGACAGGAGCAGAGGCCTGGGCAGCCAATGGTCATCTTGCTGTCCCTACCCTGGCACTAGAGAACAATACCTGCTGCAAAGGAACATCAGGACAACGGGTGTTGGGGAGCTGCCTGCTGTAAATGGACCCTTAGCTCCCCACGGGGTCTGCCATGTGTAATAACACTGTTTGGTCTTGCTCTTGACCCTGTATCTGGGCAACTAGCCCTCACCCAAGCCTAATGCATGATTGTGGCTATTTCTAACCCCAGCAAGGAAAATCAACCCTCCAGGCAATGCCATGGCAAGGGACAACAGACAAGAGACTTTTGTGTGTTTTTCATTGGTTTTTAAGCAGCTTTGGTGAGATAGAAATCATACCCCATAACATTTACCACTCTTTTATCAGGGGAGGGTCATCTTGTTACTCTGCCACAGGCTGGCCTCAAACTCAGGATTTTCTGCTTCAGCCTCCTGACCTCTGAAGTGCAGGCATGGACCATTTAACAACATTCACCTAGTTTATATAAATTTTATCACAATAAAATATTTGTAAATTCTCACCCATGTGGGAACATGGGATGAGTGGGTAGAGAAGGTGGGAAGCCATGTAGGCAACAGAGCCACGGAGCTAAGGACGGAGTCCAGCCATATGCAGGGGAGATCTGGCTGTCCAGTGTAGACCAAGCAAGCAAGTGAATGGTGCCAGGCCAGCCTCTACAGAGCCTGTGTTTTGAATTCTAAATTTTACTTAGCACACCTGGGAAAGATAGCACAAGAGAAGCCTTAGAGGTCAGAAGACCTGGACTCCAGAGTTAGCACTGCCACCAACAGGTGATGTGCCCTGGAGAAGTTCCTGTCTGTGTTAGTCAGCTTCCCATTGCTGTGACAAAATAGCAGATATAATCAACTTAAAGGGAACAAGAGATATTTTGGCTCACAGAGGCTTTAGTCCATGGCCACTTGGCCTTGCTGCTTTGGGCCTGTGTTAACACTGTATGCCATGACAGCAGCACATACTGTCACTTCAGGGTCACTGTTCACTGATCACTGCAAGGAAGCAGGGGATGAGGTAAAGGGGGAGGAAGGGGCTTTAGGTCCCACTGTCTCTTCAAGGACAGGTCCCTTGATCGCCTAACTTCCTCTTCTCAGGCCTCAACTCCCAAAGGTTCTATGGCTCCCAACAGTAGCCCAGGCAGGGGCCCTGAGGTGACCCAGACTGATGCTGTAACTCTTTCAGCTCCCAGCTCATCGCAAAGATGCAGATAACAGCAATCCCAACCTCACAGGGCTCCTCAGAGGGTGGATGCGGCAACACTCAAATGCGCAGCATCCTGCCCGTCTCCCAGCAGATGCTCAGCACACACCATTATCATCACCCCGCCTTGGGTCAGGTGATGCTGGCGAGACTGATGAGGGCAATTTCCCCAGGAAGCACGGATGTAGAGATGCTCAACTTGAAAACAAGTGTTCTCAGAGTGGCATTCAGAGTCTGACACGCACAGCTCTGCATCTGTGATAAAAGGGGCAGGGCACATTCAGAAAAAAAAAAAAAAGCTCACTTCTGCAGGGATTTCTCCTCCAGCCAATCATGGAGAAGCATGGGACCAGCCACTGAGGTCCCCCTTAGCTCTTGATACCAAGGGAGCACGCCAGCCCAGTGTCAGTCCTGAACCTGTTGTCCGTGTCCATGACTCACCCCAAAGCTGCACTTCCATCCAGGGCTAAGTATTTGGCTTTCTTGTCTGTGAAGGCTTTCCCCCTACCTGCCTCTAACAGAGGTATCAGGAAACAACCAACATCAGTTTCCCCAGAACCATGTGCCCAGCTTGGAGCCCAGGGCATGGGGTACACACACAGCTCCTGCAAACACCCACGATTCATTGTTAGGAGAGAGTTAAATGGATGAAAGCAGCCTGACTTTCCACATGAAGACCAGTAAGAACTGGTTAAATATGGCCATTCCTGAGCCTGTACCAGGCAGGTGGCATCACACTCCAGGTAGCTTTGTGACATGGTAGAAGGGAGCCAGAAGATCCCAGTTCAAGCTCTGGCTTGGCTACACAGTAGCTGTGTGCCGCTGAGTGACTCACTCACTCTCTCTGGGTCTCCCTTTGCACAGTCCCCTCCCCGTGTCTCTCTTAGTTGTCCACCTTGTCTCCCATCAGAAGAGCAGGCCACAGCTGTATAGTGTCCTCGGAGCACAGAATTTCCTAATACCCACAAACAGCCTCCAACTCCTATTCTACCTTTGTGAGCCTCAGCTGCTGGCCCAGGCACTGTCGTCCCTGATGCTTTTAGACAAGCAGGATTCTGTTTGGTCCCAACAACTTCAGAGGGAAGTCTCCTGTGCAGGTACCTATCAAAAGGTCTATGTTGGCATCCAAGTTCTCCACAGAGCAGGCAGGTGGGGGGAGCGGGTCCATCTGAGTGGGAAGCTATCTGATCTTTACTCCTTCAGGAACCGAGACGCAGCTTCTAGGACTCTACATCAGCATGCATTGTACACCCTGTGCCTGCAGCCCTCTGTGGAGAGGGAAAGTGTAAGGGGGAGGAGCAAGCAGCGTGTCTGTGCATGAACAGGTTTTTAGGAGAAAACCAACCAAACGAGAGCACCTCCAGTTTCCACCCCTGAGACTAGAGTCTGCCTGTGGAAAGAGTCGAGCCGGTTGCTCCCATTATAAAGAATCTACGGTGTGATGAGGCATTCAGCAAGGTCAGGCAGAAGTGAAGGACTCCTCCCTCAGCCCCTCCCACTCTCCATCACACCCACCCTATCACAGCCACACTCCTCTCTCTACACAGAGCATCCCAGCCTGTCCCACCATGTTCCCTTTCATTACTTTCTGCTAAGTTCCCAGGACACCACCCTCTGAGGGGCACCTGGTCACACACCTTCTAATCTCTCAACTTTAGCTAGTGCGGCTCACCTCACTCCTTCAGTCATTCACTCGCTCATCCAGCCATTCAACAGTCGCCTGAGTATCTCTGTATTTCCTCTACTATGACAGATGCAAAAGTGTAACAAGGGGTCGGTCATCCTGCATCCTCAGACAGCTTATACCGAGGAAGACTGACGGTGACAGTAAGGAATAGTGTGTGCTAGACATAGGTCCAGGGAGGGCTGTGAGGCCAGGGGAGATCCTAACCTAGGCTGTGGGTAATCCAGGTGGGCTTTCTAGAGGAGAACACACCTAGCCTGAGTCCTAGAGCTGGGAAGTGGGAGAGTCATGTCTGTGTCTATGTGAGCACATATAATCATATGGCCAGATAAGACTGCGACTTGTCGCCGGGCAGTGGTGGCGCACGCCTTTAATCCCAGCACTTGGGAGGCAGAGGCAGGGGGATTTCTGAGTTCAAGACCAGCATGGTCTACAGCCTGAGTTCCAGGACAGCCAGAGCTACACAGAGAAACCCTGTCTCGGAAAACCAAAAAAAAAAAAAAAAAAAAAAAAAGACTGCAACCTGTCCCCAGCCCAGGCTGGCAGTGTAGATGGCAGAGCACATGCCACACATCCAGCTCCCTGGGGTGCAGACTTTCTGGTTCCACAGGTAAGGAGGCCGAGCAGAGCCAGGTCACTTACTTTCTTCTGTGCACAGTTACCAAGCGGCCTGGTCTGAGTGGGCCTGGAAGCCACGCTGTGGCCAGGAAGCTCTGCTGTAGGTGATTTTTGTCCTAGTTAGGTTTCTATTAATGTGATAAAACACTACCACCATAAGCTACTTGGTGAGGAGAAAAGAGTTTATTTCAGCTTACAGCTTGTAGTCCAGCACTGAGAGAAACTGGGGCAAGAACCCAAGGTGAGAACCTAGAGTTAGGAACTGAAGCAGAGCCATAAAGAAACATTGATTACTGCCTTGATCCCCATAGCTTTCTGCTTTCCTTAACCCCCAGGACCATCCGGCCAGGGCCTCCCACATCAATTAGCAATTAAGAAAATGCCCTACAGACTTGCTTACAGACAAACTGATGGAGGCATTTTCTCAATTGGCATTCCCTCTTCCTGGGTGACCCTGGCTTGTGTCAAGCTGACAAAAAAGTAACCGGGACATGGTGCATGCTGTCCATGTGATTCTGCCATTCGCTCTCATCACCTGCCAGTGCATTCATCAGAGTCATCTTTCTTGGTTCAGCCTCAGGCTCATTCCTTGTAAGGGCACTAGATGTCATCACTGGGTTTAGAACAGGAGGTGACATGGTCAGACTCTACCCAGGAACGATCTCAGGTGGTAACCTTGGGCTTTGGGAGGCACCGGGGAAGGTGTCAGGGTCCAGTGAAGGGAAGTGGAGGTCTGTGCTGAAGCTGGGGCAGAGAGGACGCAGGGAATGGGCTCGCCAATCAGCGGGAGCAGCCATCCGTCACCTATGGTAACCGAAGTGCAGGGAGGATATGTCAGGATGTCTACCATATCTCTTAAGGGACCCAGCTCCTGTTTGTCCAGAGTCACTGCAACCCTGCAGACTCTACTCACTAAGCATGCTCCAGCAGAGAGAGCACCATTCGCAGCTCCCCTGAGTGGGCAAGTGACACCATGCCTGCAGAATTCTGAATCCCCTGCAGAAGCTCCGCCTATGAGGTCGTATCTAGTCTACCCTAAGTGCATAACCAACCCCCCTGAACTGAGTCCCCTCCAATAAAGAAAAAGACAAATGCAGTGAGCTTAGCCAAGAACACGGCTTCAGCCCACCCCCAACAATAGCCACTTGCCCTTGCCCCAGCATGCCACCTGCCCAGTGGTCATTCACTGGCTCCTAACAGCTGCCCTGCCTCCTTCTCTCCATGGCTGTCTCCCCTTGCCTGGATCTCCACGGCAGTTTTCCCATGTCTACCTGTACCTCTGGTGTGTCAGCCACCACCTCCAGCCTAGGTGGGTGCACGAACGCTCACCTCCCCAAGTGGCTGAGCAAACAGGACGACCTAAGCAAGAGAAGTGCCCAGAGCTCAGCTCCTTGCCTGTCAGTGGCATGGGAGCCCCCAAAGGCCAGTGACCCCGCTTCTTCAATCCTCTGCTTACATGGGTAATTAGCCAGCACCCAACACCTTGGGCTGGCATGCCTCCCTACCCTAGCTGAGCCTGCCATTTCTACCACTTACTTTCCACACAACTGGATACACAGGCACAAGCACACACTCACATGGATCTAAAAGGAAATATGCATACAGACTCAGTCAGAGCTAGCCCAGTGGGCAGTGCATAGGTTGCCAGGCTCTTCCCCAGGAAGGAGGCGCTGCCTGGCCAGCGCCCAGCACTGCTGCACCTGGGCAGGAACCCGGCCAGCTCTTCCTTCTATCCACTCTCACTCTGGGCCGTGCTGATTGGCAATCACAGTGACATTTTGTTCTCCAGCTGCCTTGCCTTTTATCTTCCTCCAGTTGGACAGAGCTGAAGCTGGGCAAAGCCTCCTATTCACCCAGCCCCCTACAGGAGAGGCGAAGGAGGAAACACCGTCTATCTCGTGTTCCTGACTTACTAATGGAAGGCCTCAGTCAAGCCCGGTGCCAGGTACTGTGAGAATCAATCGATAAATTACCGACAAATATTTATTGAGCTCCTGAAGCAATAGTGAAGAGAGCTTGTCTCTGTGCAGGGTTCCCTGGGTCATTCAGCTTCACAGTCTGAGTGGCCCTGTGCCCGCCCTGCATTAAGCAGAGACACTGTGGTAGGCTGCATGGCTATCTGTTACCTTTTAGCTTGCATTTGGTAGGTTTTTATTGTGTACCTACTAGGCGCCAGCTGCTAACGAAGTCACTGCTGGTGAAGGGATGCCAGCAAATACTGTTCCCATCCTATAGGTTGCTGGGGGCTATGCAGACAACCAAAGAGAGACTGATCAGCTCATGGGGTGGAGCAAGGCGATCCTCCCTGAGGAAGAGACAACTGGGAACCCAGAGACGGCAAGGTCTTTATAGGGTCTGGGATACTCGCATCTCAATAATGCTATGAGTATCACTATTTTGTCCCTTTTCCAGATGAGGAAACTAAGGCCAGAGAGATTAAAATGCATCCTTGGAAGCCAAAGATTGGAGCCCAGGAGCCTGAAGAGATGGCCTCAGTGGTTAAGAGCACTTGCTGCTCTTCTGGAGGATTTCCAGCACCCATATGTAAGTTCACAGTCATTCAATTCTAGGGGATTCGATGCTGTCTGTCTGGTCTCTTTGCACACCAGTACATACAGACAACATGCAGCCAAACAGGTCCAGGATAAGACGCAGGAGTCCCAGTGATGACCACCAAACCGGGCTGCCCTAGGCTCTAGCATGCCTTCCTAGAACCTTCTCTAGGAAGCCTTGGCAAAGCAGCCATAGCGCTCCAGCTGCTTATGGCCTATGAGCTGCTTCTCCACAGAAAACACTAATGCCATTCAGAAAGGGCCACACAGGCCCTGACATTCAGGGACAGGGCCACGCCCCTGCAAATCGACAACCCAACACAACGATGGCTGACCTCCTGGGGGGAGGGGATATTCCAGGCAGCTGTTTATTAATCAGCTTATTTAATATACTTATGCCCCTGCTGTAGATGCTTTTCAAATATTAATTCTCTTAAGCTTCATGACTCATTTAATACTCATAAACGATGCTGGCAGTAAATTGTCGGGCATCACCGAGGGACAGGGATGTGACATGATTCATTATGAGACACGTGCCATTCCATTGCTGCACAAACACACCAGACTGGCAGAGGCTGCCGCACACCTAGGCTGTATAGCAGGAACTGTTGCTCCCATTTGCAAGTCAGCACAGCCTGTGAGTGCTCCAAATACCACAGGTGGCCGTGACACACACTAGGTATTCAGACATCTGGACATGTCTAAGCTACCATGGTTGCACACCTGAAATCCTAGCACCTGGGAAGCTGAGGCAGGTGGCCATCCTAAGCTACGCAGAAAGACAATCCTGGACTACAGAGTGAGACTCTTGTCTTTTTTAATAAATAAAGAAATAAATATCATAAATAGGAGCTGGAGGGATGGCTCAGCAGTTAAGAGCACTGGCTGCTCTTGCAGGGCACCTGGGTTCCGTTCCCATGGCTCACATGGCAGCTTGGAACCATCAGCAACTCCAGTCCCAGGGGATCTGATGACCTCTTCTGGTCTTCTCTAGAACTGCATGAGTGGGGGACATGGACATTCAGGCAAATTTTCAAAACACATAAAAACTTTAAGGGGAAAAAAATAATCATAAGTAAATAAATAAATGAAAAATCCAGATATAGAAAAGATGCAGTCAAAATACGTGAAACAAGATGGAAGCTGGGCCACCTGTTGCTGCTCTTATGGTGGGTGAATGATACAGGGAAGAGACTACTCTGATTTATCAGCTGGAAGACCTAGGGAAAATTCTATTCCCTGCCAGAGACTTCGGGAACATTGTACATGCAGCCTCTGTAAAAATGGTTATAATATTTTAAAAGTATTTATTTTATGTGTCTGGGTGTGCATTCATGTAGTCTGTGCACCATGTTCTTGCCCAGTGACATAGGTACTAGAGAGCATCGGATCCCATTGGACTGGAGTTACAGGTGATGGTAAGCCACCACGTGGTGCTGGGGATTGAACAGGTTTTCTGCAAGAAGAACTAACACTCTTACCCACTGAGCCATTTTGCTAGCTGTGTGTGTGTGTGTGTGTGTGTGTGTGTGTGTGTGTGTGTGTGTGTGTGTGTGTGTGTGTGTGTGTGTTTTGAGGCAGAGCCTCATGTCTCCCAGGCTAGCCTCAAACTCACTCACTATGTTGCCAGCAGTAGGCATGAACTCATGATTCTCCCCTGTCCTGGTGCTGCTCTCACAGGCGTGTGCTGTCATCATACCTGGGCTTTATTGTCATTATTTTACCTTTTAAACATTTTTGCTAAAACATAAGGCATAAACATGTATGTTAACTGAGGCCTTGCATTCTACCATCACATGTCCCACTGGAAGGTCTTATAACACACATATGATTGCCACCTCCTGTGGTGACAATATCCGTTCTGCCTCATGGTAATCTTAGGAGACACTGACCTACCTTCAATCCATCTTTGCCCAAAATATCATTATTTGGCATGAGACTGTACTGTCACACAGCTAACTACACAGGGAGGGCATCAAGTTATAGATAAGTCAGGGCATTTGACCAGGACACAGTCTGGAAGGGGGTGGGCTCAACACAGAGCCCTGTGTCCCCAGCCCTGACCCCTGGCTGGATTGGCAAGTGGCACTGTACAGTTGAATCTGTGTATGCGACAGTCTCTCTGGTCCTTTCTGCTTCAAATATGCCTGTTCTCAGGGAGAAACAGGAATGGCCTGATTTAAATGCAAGATCATCCTTCCCCTAGATTCATACAGGGAGCCTTGGGAGACACTGGAAAGAGCCAGGCCGTCTGCAGCCCTCCAGGGAGGCTGGAGCCAAGTTACCCAGAGAACCCAGAGAGAGGTCCCTGGGACTGCAAAGACCACAGTAAGCAAGACGCTTAGGGACAAGTCTCATTCAAAGCCTTGAGGTCATAGGTGTGGACTGGCCGTAACTCTGTGCAAGGGACAACAGTGTGCATTTCCTTAATGAGAATCAGTGAGCCTCTTCAAGAACAGAGAAAAGCCAGTGAGCAAATGAATGAAGTCCAGCTAAACCAAGAACCTACATGGAAATTGCCTAGAAAGGCAGGCATCTGGTAGCTTAAAATACATTTGGTAGCTATAAAATGCACCCGGGTAGGCATTTGGTAGCTATAAAATACATTTGGTAGCTATAAAATACACGCTATACAAATAGCCCTCAAATCTGCAGCTCAGTCCCCACTCCTCCATACCTCCTTGGTACCTACATAGACCTCAGAAGGTCTCTTGCTGTCTGCTAGTCCACCTGTCTGCCTGTTTCCAGCCAGTAATGGCCACCAGGCTCGCTGGAAAAAGTATGCATGTTTCTTGCCTGACTCCTTCTCTATCTTGCCCCTAAGGGTCACTGAGGATGGCTGCAAGTTCAGGTTCTGTGCTGTGCTCTCTCCTTGAAAAACCACACCCTTCTCTCACCCACCAGGCTTACAGGTAGAACAACTACACACACACACACACACACACACACACACACACACACACACACACACACACACCCCTCCTCTCCCTGATCACCGAGGAAACAGCTCCTTGACCAAGCTCTTGGACGCCACCTCACTTCCTGCCTCTGCTGACTACTCAAGCCAGTAGGACAAAGCAGAACACCACAGCCCAGAACAGCAGCCTGCAGCCAGTGTCAGTTGTGACTCATGCTGGTGGTGTTCCTACAGCTGTGTGGCATTCCATTTGTGGCTGTGCCTCCACAAAATCATCCAGTTCTGATACAGGAAGCAAGAAAGGGAAGAGACAAGGGAAGAAGGAAGATTCTGGAGACAGAATGGGGAGCCCTAAGGGAACTGTTAGTTGAAAAGGCAAGAAGCAAATCGTTTCACTGTGAAACACAAAACCAATGAAGATAATCAACTAAGCACCCTTGCTTTTCCTCATCTGGAAGAGGTAGGTAATGACCACCCATAATGTTGTTATAGTGACTAAGAAAGACGATCCAGGGCTGGAGAGATGGCTCAGTGGTTAAGAGCACTGACTGCTCTTCCAGAGGTCCTGAGTTCAATTCCTAGTAACCACATGGTGGCTCACAACCATTTGTAATGGGATCTGATGCCCTCTTCTGGTGTGTCTGAAAACAGCTACAGTGTACTTGTATACATAAAATAAGTAAATAAATCTTTAAAAAGAGAGAGAGAGAGAGAGAGAGAGAGAGAGAGAGAGAGAGAAAGACAATCCAAATCAGTACAGAGCCTGGCATATATAGCAAAGAGGACCAAGGGAAGATTCTAGCGGAGAAACTCGGCCAAATCTACTCAGAACAGTGGGAGAGGAGGTGGGAATGACGTCAGGAGGAGACACAGTATTAGGTCAAAGGTGGGAGTCCTGCAAAAACTAGCATCTGGGAGGAGAGCCCCTGCCACCAGCTAAAAGAGTTTTGATGCGGAGGAAGTCAAGTACCTCAGTCTCTGGCCACCCTAGGAAATGATGAATCACCAGCCCTCAGCTGCAGCAGCAAGCTCAGGAGGAGACTCAACTGCAGCCCACAAGCATCGGGTTTCACTCGTAGCTGAGTCTCCTCCCTCTGGGGGTCCTGGGTTGGCAGACACCTCATGCAATGTGGATGGCTGGGCTCACCCCATGCCACTCAGGATGGATGGTTGGCAGCCTCTGTTCGTTTCTGCACTACGGCAGTCAGAGCCTCTCAGTGCTGGAAAGTTCCTCTGGGATTTGGCTGAGCTGGCTTTCTTACTCACCCTCCACGTGTGTGTCCACCCGCTGTGGTCTCACTGGTGACCTCCACCCGAGGAAGAACAGATCCCTTCTTCAGCAACGGCTTCCAGCACAGAAGAAGGTTAAACCTTCCAAAGTCTGATGAATACGCTTGAATATGTAAATTGCAGGAATTTCACTCAAGAACTTACATTACAATCTTATGCTAAAAGATCCGCTACAGAGATGCTGAGGGATGAGGAGAGGTAGGTTTATGCCAAAGAAACAAAAATGGAGGTCATTTATCAAGTTAAAGTGGTGGGGGGAAAGAGCGAATGGTCATGCAGGCTAATAAAGCATCTGTAAAAAGTCTACTTCCATTTATGACTAAGAAGAAAAGAAAACCCCAGAAAAACAGACATTGGGAATGTAAGGGACTTCTTCAACCTGACAGTGATTTACCCCAAACCTAGAGTCAAACTATATTTAACCTGCAAATTAGAACAGTTCCTACACAGACCTGGCAAAAGGCACAGTGCCCATAGGATTCTTTAATTCATCATACTAAGGTCTTAGGAGGAACGAGAGAATTAGAAAAGAAAGGGATGGAGTTGCTGATTGTATCTCCTATCATTGTATACACCATGCTTCCCAACGAATCTACTACGACAGTGTTTAATTAGTAAGAGGGTGAGCCAATATTTCTGGTTGCAAAATCAATTTGCAAAATACAAATGCACTTCCCTAACAAGAAACCAACAGAACTTTAATTTAAAAGATATAAACACCTAACAGATACAACAGCCTCAAGCTATCACGTACCTGAGAATATGTCTAACAAAAAATGCATTGAACCATCAAGAGAAAATTAAGAGCCTGGCTGATGGAGGCTGATACCTTTCATCCCAATCCTCAGGAGGCAGAGGCAGGTGATTGCTGAGTTGAGGCAAGCCTGGTCTATAGAGTGAGTGATAGGACAAGCAGACACACGTGCACGAGCGCGCGCGCGCGCGCACACACACACACACACACACACACACACACACACACACACACACGCGGGGGGGGGGGCTGGATCTATTAAGAATTAATTCTCTTAAAATGGTTACAGAGCTCTTACAAAATTGTTACAGAAACCCTAGCGTGAAAAAGAGGTACAATGTTCATGAAAGACTAAACACTACACATTCCACCCTCTAGAGGGCAACAATAACAACTGGGACTTGGAAATCAGAGTAAACTGTGTCATCTTCCACAGGGGCAGTGATCTGGGGGGAGCTAGGTAGACTTGGATGGAAGGTCTAGAAAGCCCTGACTCACAGCTGGGTACCTACATGGGGTGAGCAAGGATTCCAATAAGAAGCTACTCAATGGCAGCAAACCCCCAAAGAGACCTATTGGAGGCAGAAGCAGGGGTGCTGGGAACCCTGTTGTCTAGCACCCCTCTATTGCTTATCTCCACTGCTGCCAGCGGACCTGAGGTTCCATCTCATACTGCTTTTAGACTCTGGTGTGTATTTATCTTGTTTGTAGAAATAGCTACAAGTGACAACAAGGTTCCATCAATTCTTTTGAACCTCAGTTTCCTCCCCTGTAAAGTAGAACAGGGATTCCTGCCTCAGTGTTAAGAGTAAACGAGTACTGAAACGCTCTTGAGGAGTGTTGTCTAAACATGGAACATTCTTCTAGCTTGTGCTATTGCTGCTTTGTAGACTGTAAAAGAATAACATTCTATTTCCTAGACTCGTCAACAGTGTCCTTCCACTGTCCGTCTCTTTGTCACCAAAGGCATCAATGAGTCCTTTACTCTGGTCATGACATTTCATCAATTAGTTCTCACAGCAAACCCTAGGGGAGGTGTGTGCTATCTGGCTCCATTCTACAGAAGAAAAAGCCAAGGTTCAGTTCTCCATTAGACATCCATAAGTGTCTTTTGTAAGACAGACACAGTCCCTGCTCTACAACAGTCATCCTTTAGTTGGGAACCTATCCAAACCTCACAGATAAACTGGCAGACCCCACATACAAATTCAACTCCAGTGGACACCAGTGGCTACACTTTCAACTCATCCCTGGAGTTGTCTTCATCCTTCCCCCCTCCCCCCATCCTCTTAAATGATACAGTGGTTGCGAACACACATTCTTCTAGCCACAAGAAGGTGCCAGGGCCCCTTGCCATACAAGCAAGTGAGAGCTGTTAGCTTCAATCCATGTGATCCTCCTGCAGAGGGGTTGATGAATGCGAGGCACCTCTCCCCCACCGCGCCCTGAGCAGCTTCAGCAGCACTGTTCCCTAAGAGTATGTGGCTGAGTCCTCTGCCACCATTAATGGCAGAAGTGAGTCACTTATAAGTAAGATACAGAAGCTTTGTTATAATTACATCCCAAGACTCAGCAATGCTCCGCATCACTGTGAAAGAGAGGGCAGCGGGTGACAGAGGCTTGAATGATCCTCTGCCAGGTACGGCTTTCAGATAAAGCATCTTGGATCAGGAGCAATTACAGCTAATGCCCAGTCTGAATGCTAATGAGAATTATTTACAATTGCAAGTAATTCTTTGCCATTTATACACTCAGCCACCTCCCCCCTTTCTTCCTTTCTTTGCCTGTCTATCTGAGTTAATCTTGAGAAACAGACACTGGTAAGGATGATTCATGGCCATTTCACAGATGAGGATACTGGAGTCCACGGTTATTCAGTTCTCAGGAACAGAAATGAGTTTCGACCTTGAGTATGCTTCCCTGGGAGAGAGAGCCTGCAGAACTCTGAACACACTCTCCTTGCTCAGAAGGCATGTGGCATCCCCACCCTCTCAGAGCCAGTGTCTGGTGTCCTCTGTTGAGACAGCTGTGGACAGATCTTGTGAAAGAAACCAGTAGACCTCATACATGCACTTTAACCTCGTGATTACCAAGAGACTCTTGCCTCTCCTCGGAGAACCCAAGCAGTGACCACACAGTTCAAATCCAGGCTGAGAGACAGGAAGCAACTTCTTTACCTTCCAACCCAAGACTCCCAAGTCCATCCTAGCCTGACCACTTCCTTTTAGAAAACATGTTTGAAAACTACCCCAGATCCACACCACACAAGAGCACAAAGTTGAACCTGCCAGGAGAAGGAGACAGGTCTGGGTAGCAGTGATAATGGCAGCAATGTCTGGAGCTTCCCTGGGACCTGGCACAGGGCTGGCGGGCTGAGGAGTCATCTACCTGCTAAAATTAGAAGCTGCAAGAAGACTTTTTGCCATATACAACATCTAACTAGTCTGCCCCCATTTTTACAGCTGAGAAAGCCAGGAGGCTTGGGGCTGGAGATGTAGCTCAGTGGTCAAGTATTTGTCTAGCATGAACAAGGCTCCCGGTTAGATTCCAGCATCACAAAGCCAAACCAAAGCAGCAAGGGGTGCACAATGTCCAGGAGCTCACAGGCTTGCCTAGCTGTCAGTGTCACAGTGACAACTGCTGCACTTACAATGGTACTTTGGTGAATTACAAGGTACCTTTGCAGTGCCGTGTCAATGTGAACACAGTTAATTCTCTCGACACCCCTCCAGGATGAAGAAACCATAAACACCTCCAGAAATAGGTGTAGAGACTTGTCACGGCACATAAGAGAGAGTATTGTGACTGGACCCAGAAATGTACCTTCAACCTCTCTGCCATGCCTTGGTACTGAGGAAAAGCCACTGTGTTTCTGCCAGGACTTCCTTGACTATAGAAAGGGGTGTGGGCAGGAGAGGAGAGAAGTTCAAAAACAAATGACTCCCCACAACCCTCAGCTCAGAGCTGGAGACCCCCGCCAGGTCAGAACTGCCCAGTGTTGGGGTGTGTGTGCTAGGATCCTAACAGGCAGCACAGCTCTGAAATTATTGATGGGTAATACCCGGCTACCTCCTCATTTTGCAGGTCTTTGACATATCAGTCAAACCCTGCCCTCCACCAGGAGCAATGGGGGCAGCTAGGTGGCCTTGGATGGAAGGTCCAGCAAGCTCCGAGTCACAGCAGGGTATCAACATGGGCAGAGCAGGGATTCTTTCCAAGAAGCTACTCAGCAGCAACCCACCCAAAGAGACCTATTGGAGGCAGAAGCAGGGGTGCTGTGGACCCTGTTGCCTAGCACCCCTCTATTGTTTATCTCCACTGCAGCCAGCCACAGCACAGAAGGACCTGAGGTTCCATCTGCCACTTGAGTTTCACTGACAGTCTAAGATACCGGCAAGATTGGTACTCAATCCACTCCACCACGGACCAGCTGGCCAACTCTAGGCAATCTATTTAACCTCTGTGACTGCCCGCCTGTCCACTGCTCAGTAATGGTGCCTTGAATGACTGCTGTATAAACTATGTTAATCCATAACCATCTCGGGTGGACTCTTTCTCTGTCCTCCAGGCCTCCAAGAGTGCAGCATTCAAAGCCTACCTGTCGGATCTCCACTTACCCTCTCCTGCATGTTCCAGTAACACACTTCATCCGGACTCAAGGTCCTGCCCTCCCTCTCCAACCTCCAATAACGGAATGTGCTCTCCGCTCTCGGAGCAGTCAGCCTGGGGATCTTCTAGAGGGATGCTTCCAGTTCTCTCCGCTCCATTCCATCTGGAGGTGGGAGACCCCTGTCGGAGAACAGCCACCCTGCCTGGAGCAACCCTGTATCTCCATCTAGCAGGCTAGCAAGCGCCTCAAAGGTGGCTTCTGTAAAGAACAGTTGTGCTCTGGTTCAAGATTCTAACTTTCTGAGCAACCCAGCGTACATTCCAGAATTTGCTATCCCCTAACGCTCTCCCGGAAAAGGATCTCTGCCTTCAGAACACACCCTGGCCACAGCATCAAGCCTTTCGATTCGGCCAGGAAAAGATGATACAGTCAACTAGGAAAGGAGGGAGCGCTGGTTCAGACGCTTCTCACATCCAGACACCTGGTTTGGGTTCCACCTAGCTAAGAAGCTTGGATTCATCCAATTCAGGCTCAAGGCTCTTCTCTAAGGGACAACTTTCCCTCCCCAAACCTCAGCTTCCTCCTCTGTAAAGTGGGTATACTAGTAGTACCTGGGTCCTGGAGGTTCAGAAGGATTTGAAAGATAGTGGATGTCCGGAGCTTGGCACGGAGATAGCACCTCCACCCAGGCTCTGAGTCCACGGTTAGCATCAAAGCAAACCCTGAGGAAGCTCAGGGAGCCGGCCCCCTGGTCCAGAAGTCGGGAGGACGACTCTTACGGGTGCGCCCGGCCCCAGCTCCGGGAAGCCACAGGTGTTTGCGCGTCCGGGCATAGCAGTCACAGCTACCCTGCCCAGGCCTCCCGCTTTGCCAGAGCATCCTGCGCGCCCACCTCGTGCGGCCACCTGCGGGGTGTCCCCACCCCCCTGCGGGGGCGCGGAGCTCAGAGCTTGGCCAGAACGCATCCTCGTCCGCCGCCCGCCACCGGGTTCCCGCCCCTGCCCGCGCTGCGCTCCGACTCACCCGCGCCAGCTCCGGGGAAAGTTTGGCGGCGGCGGCGGCCAGGCTGCTCGGTGCGGTGACGGCAGCCACGGGGGTGGCAGGAGCACGCGGAGGCGGGCGCGGAGGAGGAGCCGCTGAGGGGTCCGCCCACTAGCAGCCACAGGGCACTCTCCCCCGCCCGGCTTCCACGGCCGCGCCCCGCATCCGTGGCGGAGCCCTGAGCTTGGCAAGAAGCCAAGGACGGGTCGGAAGCCTGGCGACAGCCCTCCGCCACTGCCACCGCATGCTCACCCAGGGGCACACAGAGCCACAGACCAGACCTCAGATAAGGAGGAGCCGACAGGATGCTTCACAAATTCAACCACAGGTGGACCGAGGGACCAGTTTAAAAAAAAAAAAATAGTGACACTGATTGATCCGGATCATCAAGACTCCGGAGGTTTAGAACCGCACAGTCACAGTTTCTCTAGACCCTGAAGAATGAATGCGCTCTCGCCCTCCTCCCTCCCCCTCCCTCTCTCCCTCCTTCCTTCCTCTCCTCATCCAGCAAGTGCTGAGCTGGAACTCAGGGTCTTTAGCTGAGCTATCCCGACTTTCACTGTACCATTTCACTTAGGAACCTGTGACGTCTAAGAGGGGAAGGCGAGTGTGTGTGTGTGTGTGTGTGTGTGTGTGTGTGTGTGTGTGTGTGTGTGTGTGTGTGTGTGTGTGTTGGGGAAACTTAAGAAACTGTTTTCGTTTTCTGAGCTAGGAGAGGGAGTTTCTCCTTTCTTCTTTGCTACCAGGAAAACCCTTTTCACGTACAATTGTGGCTTCAGATGGCAACTGAGGAAGGGAAGTGACCCTTCCTTGCTATGACACCCTGCCTCCTAGAAGGGGCTCATCCTCCTGCAGTGGCCTATGTCATGGGAATGCAAGCCCCGCCCCAAGGGGCTCATTTCCACAGACTTGTATGGATGCCTTAGTCTCCTTTCTGTCCTCGGAGCCCTTATTTAAATCTCAAACTACATGAGAAAAAAGAGGCAGTCATCATCCCTAGTTACAGATGAGGAAACTGAGGCCTGGACAGGCTTTGTAACTTCTATAGCATCACAAAGAGAACTGCACTTCTATCCTACCCAGCCCAAGTCCATGGGCCAAAGTTTTCAACTTAGTGGGGCTGAGGACTAGTTCATAATGTCATTTACACAAAAGGCTTACTTGTTATGAGCCCCACTATAGCCCTAGATCTTGAGCCTATCTGTGCCTGTCTGCAAGGTGGGACTCCAGACTCATTTGAAATGCCCTTGGGAACCCAGGCAACAGGTGGCTGAATTCAGGACAGCTGGCAAGCCTCGATACCAACCCTGCCTGACCCTGACCCTCTCTGGCCTGTACCTCAGGAGACCAAGGAGCACAGGAATCCACAGCATGTTCTACTTCCGGTTGCTACTCTAGGGCCTCCATATTTACACTTTGTGGGACTAATGCACTGTTTGGAACTGAGCGAGGACTAGGATCGCACCTGTTATAAACTGTAAGGCAAGATATTTCCTCTTCACAGCTGTGGAGTGTAAAGGAGTCGGGGCATGTGGCAGAGAGCCTCGGAAATGGTGGGGTCCCTTTCATTTCTTTTCTTCCTGAAAGTCAGCAAAGGCTTGGAATTCTGCTCGAGAAGGTTTCACTTCCTAAGGCCTAGTTAGGTTCCCTTTTACCCATGGGATTTTTTAGAAAAATCAGCATTTTATAAACAATGTGTCAGAATTTGAAGCCTCTGTTGTTTTTTGGGTTTTGGGTTTTGTTTGTTTGTTTTGTTTTGTTGTAATTTCTGCTGTGACATTTGTGACTGACAGAGCATAATGTAACCTGGGCCATGTCTATCTAAAGTCAGCCAACTACCAAGAGGTAGGTAGCAAGTGAAAAAACAAGGCTAGTCCCCCTGTCCCCCTTCCTCCTGTCCTTCCATCAGGTGGAGGCTCTTCCCTGAGAGGAGTCAATGTGCCTGCCTCTCAGAGCAGCTATAAGAGGAGGAGGAGGTTCTGTCATCATCTGGTTTGCAAATGAGAAAGCTGAGTGTGATGTAATCAGGGCACTTGGGAGGTAGAGTCAGGAAGGGTTTTGAGTTTAAGGCAACCTAGATCACCCAGTGAGAGCTTGTTGTTTTTCTTTTCTTCTTTTCTTTCCTTTTCTTTCTTCCTTCCTTCCTTCCTTCCTTTCTTTTTTTTAAGCAGTCAGCTATTAAGTCATTCTAAGACCAGAGAGAAAGTTCTAAACCAGATCTAGAAGCTGGGTGGCTCTGGCCTCTGCACTTTGTGGAAGCCCGTGAGAGAAGGGGGACTGTGAACGCAGAGCAGGGGTTAGAGGCAAGGAGGGAGAGCCCTTTAAATCACCCCTGCTGGTCCACTTGCCACCTCTGCATTTACTTTGTATCTTAGAGCCTCAGTCTCCTTAACTGTAGGTAAAATAAGCACTGTGTCCAGGTCATATCCAGAATTTGGGGGAACACTGTTTTCTGCTGCAAGCAACAGAAACCAGTAATAGGCAGGTTTGGCCAGAAAAGATTCTTGAACCTCAACGCTTAGCAGATGAGTCTAGATTTGGCACAGCTCATTCCAGAAGCTCAAAAACATCGCTATGAGCCTTTTCCAGTCTGCACCAGTCTGAGCCCACTTCACTGACACGCTAAGTCTTCCATGGGAAAGCAGGAGGGATGACCAACCAACATAGAACACTCTTCTGAATACTTCAGCAAACATCCCAAGACTAACTTTTGTTGGCCTGGCCTGGGCCACACACCAAGCTCTAGAATCACAACAGTTTTTCTTGATTGGCCAAGCCTGGGTCACATGCTGATGGCTGGTCCGGTGATAGAGTCAACCACTCTTCAGTCACTTGGGAAAAGAGGGTAAGAGATGGCTCCCCAGATTCAGGTGGGATTAGTAGAACGTAGCATTGAATCTGGAGGTTGCTGGACTCTCCCTTCTCTGCAGAACTGTTGCTGGGATTGGGTCAATGTGTGTGTGTAGATGTCAGGGCAGCCCTTGGCTCTGGTGGGTGCTCAGTAGCCAAGTCACCTCCCTTCCTTCCTTTTCTGGAAAACAGGAACTGTGGCTCACCAAATTCAGGCTAACTTCTCCCTGTTCACATAGGGAAACTGAGGAAGACCCATAGAAGGGATTTGTTCAAGGTACCCCCAGCTTGTCAGTCATAAAATCATGTCTGACTGGGAACAAATCCCACTGAAAGTGTCAGCTGTCAACTTTCAGTCCCCACTGGTGAGGAGGGAGCTGACTGCCTTGCATAGACATGACTGGAAACTCACAGAGCTTTCCCAATCCAGAGGAAGTGAGTGCCACTTGTGTTGGGTTCTCAAGTCATTCCACAAGCTCTAGACAACATAGTTCTGGGCAGAGTGCCCAATCAGCTCCCCACCCATTAGAGCTTATGCCAGCCAGTTCTTCAGGGGACAGCACGTGCTGGGTGCTGAGAGACCCCAAAGCTGTTTGTATGAAAGTGCCTTGTCTACAAGATGGCTCTTTGCTTGACTGCTCTTCAGCTTGGTTTGATAGAGCAAACTGTGTGCCCCGGGACCAGAGTGGGGAGAGAGCAGGCTGTCCTTCAATCATCGACAGCCTTCCAGTTGACTCTCACCCAAGTCCAAGTTCCTGGCCTTAGACAGTATTACAGTTTGGATCTGGAATGTCCTCAAAGACTCATGTGTTCAAGCCTTGGTCCCCAGCTGGTGACACTATCGAAGAGGGTGGGGTTAGGAGCTGGGGCCTAGGGGAAGGAAGCAGGCCACTGGGAACAGGATCTGATGGTTGTATTTTATCCCCTGCTCCTTCCTCTTAGCCTCTCTCCCTCTCTCTTTGCTTCCTGGCTGCCATGATATAAGCAGCCTCTTTCTCCTCCATGAGCTTCTGTTGCTGTGAGCTTCTGCCTCAATTTGGGCCCAAAATAATGGAGTAGGCCTTGGATGGCGTGCATTAAAACAACCCTTTCTCATCCCAAAAGTTGATTTTTTTTTTTTTAAACAGGGAATTTGTCACAGTGATGGAAAGCTAAGACTGAAAGTCTTATTCTTTCACTTCAAAGTTGGCAAGATACATGGTGTGAAGTAAGTCTGTCTGTCTATCTTACTGTCTGTCTGTCTATCTGAAGGGACTCTAGCCAGCTCAAGCATGGCAATGACTCTGGCAAGCCTTGCCCTTCTCCCCATTCTCTCTGCCTTGCTAAAAACTGTTAGATTTTACCTCCACATCTAACTCCCAAGGTTCATTCCCTGTTTGGCCACTTCCTCCTCTTGAGGCTGACTGCCAAGGTCCAGTTATCAAAGTACTGGAGTGCAGCAATTAGAAGCCCCCTTTGGCTCACCTAATTAGTATGTCCAACTAAAATTAGCAACCTCCTCCTAACTCAGGGTTTCCCCTTGTACCGTTATAAACTGTCATTTGCCTATGTCTCCTCTCTATCCAGAGGCATCTCCCCTCTTATGTGCATAGTTTTTGTGTGCACCCTGTGATGGGGCTTAAGGGAGAGGGTTTCATGCAGATGAAGTCACTAGGGAGGAGGGCACAGGGCTGGGAAAAGAAACACAGGCAGGTGTCAAGTTGCTTGCACCCAAATCCCAGCAGGGCTCTGGAAAAGCACTGGGCCACTTTGCTCATAACCCCCCCCCCCCTCCATCCACAAATGAAGATGATGGCATCTGGCTCGCTGCAGGTAGAGAGGGTTAAGTGACTCAGTTTCACAGAACAGAATAAATAGCTGTGCACAAGGCGGGGACTCCATGAACACAGGCTGCTGTGTGCCTTTGTAGAAGGTGGCACACATATGCATGTTCAGTGTCCTAGGGTCACTGTCCACCATACAACACAGGATTTTACACATGTGGGTGATCTCCATGTCTTTCTCTTGCCTTTCTCTTCCTCCCTCAAGGTCCTTACAGTTGGTATACAATACTCTCCGTAATTCCTAGTCTGCTGGGCCCTGGGCAGAAGTCTCTGACTCCATGTTGGTATCTGTGGAGACATCTTTGTTCCCATCCATACATGTCGCTGCTAAGTTGTCCCTTCTTCTCTCTCTCAGCAGCCTCAAGGACACATTGCAAGTCCCTGGGGAAACTGTTCAGCTCCGCGGCAGCTGGAACTCAGAGCTGGGGGAGACAGGAGGCTCCTCTGTGTACCCGCACACCCCTGCCTGAGAGGGGTACTGTTCTCTACATTCTGTTTTACTGAGACTTGTCTAAGGGTGCTGAAGTCTTGCCCCAAATTCAGAACATGCCTGAGAGGTCTGACAGACAGCAAGGGAGGTCCACAGATGGAAGGAGGGGAGCCTCACAGGCCTGGGAGGCTCTGGAGAGTGGTGATTAATTAAAGCTTGTGAAGGAAGACCATGGAGGGGTAAGGAGATGGTCACAGGGCCTTCAGTAGCTCCGGAGATGGGGGTGGGGCATGTGGAGTCAGGGAAGGAACAAATGGGAAGAGAGAAGAGTCCTGGAATCCTGGCAGAATGGCTTTGAGAGCTGGCAGTAGTAAGCTGCAGAGGAGGGGACAGCTAAGGAGATTCCTGCCAACATGAAGCCATTTACTAAGAAAAGACTAGGGGGAGGGACACTTGCAAGTGTCAGGGTGGTGAGCAGTCTGTTGTATCCCCTCATTCCCGTTCCCCTTATCCTTGAGGAAGAACCCAGTTTGTGCTATGGAGAACCACTCTGCTCTTTGCTCAGGTCATATAACCATTGGACTGTAGGACATGTGACTCTGATTTGGCCCAATCAGTATGTTCCAGCACTCTGGTCCCAAGGAGCCGTTCAGGGACTGGCACCCAATCAACACCAAGCCAAAGAGAACCAGTCCTGAGAAATGCTGGTGTTCTTGGTAATGAAGTCTGTTTTCTCTGAGGGTTTGCTCAGCAGGCAGATGCTAGAGCGGCTAATAGCCACTTGGCCACCAAGGCAGGGTGAGCCAGCCTGAAGACACCAGCACTCGAACAAGCAGAAATCAAAGGATGGAAGAGTGTACGCAGGGTGATCCTGTTTTGAGTTTCGACCCAGCCATGCCTGGAACTAACCCAGACGTTTTATGAAGTGACACACCATCTTCTTAGAACAGAGCTGTTTAGACTGGGGTTGTCTCTCTTACTGAGAGAATTCTTATGAATACAAAAATCTTTAGAAAGACTTTATGTGATCCCTGAGCCTCTGCCCAGTGGGTCATTCTTGAAGCGGGCTGTACGCAATGGTTGTGCAATGCCAGGCTTCTGCTGTAAAGCACACGGTTAAAACGGCTGAGTTCTTGTTCTTCCGCAACTCAAAGCATATTCTTTAAAGCCTTTTATGATGAATGTAAGAGAAACAAGTTTAAGGGACCATGAAATTCTAAGGTGGCATTTGAAAACACCAGACAAAGCCTGGGTAGGCATGGGAAATCTGGATTTCAGGTGGAAAGCCATGCAGACAGAAAGGAAGGGAGACAGTGAGGGAATGTGAGGGGCCAGGCCAATCTTATCATGCAAGGGCAGTGGGGAAGAGTCCAGAAGGGAGACCAGAGTGTCAGCCAATGTGCCTTTTGGTGACAGAGTCATTTGAGGTTCCTACACAGCAGGATGGATGTGAGCTCAGAGACTGGCAGATGGTTCTAGGATACAGCCTGGTGATGTCCCTTCCCGCCCTTTCCTAATTCATAAAGCTTCCCCACACTGGGACATCTGGCAGTCTTGGCCAAAAATAAGCTAACAGTACCATTGCCCTCTGTAACTCACTTCCCACACAGTAGAACAAGGTCCCTATAGCTACACAGCTGACTGGGCTCATATAAACCCTAAAGGTAAGCCCACACACTCCCAAGGACCACAAGGACGCATGTCATCTGATCCCTGTGCCTGTTCTGTCCTTGTGTCTCAAACTCATCATCACTGCCTCACTGCCTCATGCCCACCCCGACCCCTCTGCAGCCCCACAGGTTCTCTTAACTTCTACTCTGCCTTGGGAGTGCCCTGTTATTTCTTCTGTCTGCCACAAAAACACAGGCCTCAGCCATCCTCAGGAACACCTCCTCAACATTAAACTTTCCTCACCTGGGGGAGACTGTGCTCCAAACCCTACCAGGCCTTGCTTGTGGGATGGGGATCAAATGTCCTCCTGACATTTTGGCTGAGAAGCTCTATAGGAGGCTTCTCTGCAGGTGCCCAGGACGCATCAGTGGGTATGTAGATCCCCTGTGTCTGTCACCTTGCCTCCAGGTTTTTCTGGCAGGCTATAGTCCATATGAGTAGTTTACTCCCTCTGAGTGTGGGTAACTGCTGGACAGGGGCTTCGTCTGTATCTAGAGCAGGTGTCTAACAAACGGCAATAGAAGGGACAGTTTGCACATACAAGGTCTCTAGAGACACCTGGGAAGTTAGGCCCCCAAAATGAAAGGGCTTGCCAAGAGCACCCTGGCATCAAGGCTGGAGTCTGGTCCCAGCTCTAAAGCCAGTTTGTTCCTCCCACATTTTTCTGTGAAAGGACTTGCCAGGCTCTTTCATGGTAGTTTTTCTCTCTAGGGTAGAAAGAACAATGAACTAGCAGCCAGAAGAAATGGGAGTGCAACCATCTACCTTGAAGCTGTTAAATCCCTCCTGAGGGTGCTCGGCAAATGACTAAGCAAGTATTTGCATGAAGATGGTGGGTACCACATAGGTAGTGGTTTTGACTTGAGTGTCTGGGCCAGGCCACCTGACTTCAAATCCTACCATGCTAGTAGCTAGTGGCTCTCCATCTATCTGGTCTCAGGCAATGAAAGAAACACGCCTCGCCTGAGTCGCAGTGGCTTTTATCTCCCTCCTACTTATGTGCTTGTGGAGCCCGTGGAGAATAGGGATGACTTGTGTGGCAAAAGACCCTTCCGAGTGACAGCATGTGATGTCTACATTCTAGATCATAACAGAGGACTCTCAGGAGCTCCCTGGAAGGGACCACAATGAAATGAACCAAAGCCTCCTACCAACATTTAGCAGCAAGCTGGAGGCAGATGAGTGAGCCACTGTAGCAGGTCCCTTCAGTCAAGTTAGCCTTCAAGGCCAGACGGCAAAAGCAGGAGAGACTGTGCTAGAAGTGCCCAGCAAGGCTGCTTCTGAAATATCAACTACCCAAACTACGGGAGCCAGACATTACTGTTACTGCTATGAGTCACTATGTATTGGGGTGATCCGCTGAGCAGCCAAGGCAATAAGTCTCCTTATCTCCATCCTGGACACTTGCAAGGGAGCCTCCTATATAGCTTCTCAGCTAAGCTCTCAGAAGGCCTTGTGATCCCCATTCCACAAGCAGGGCTATTGGGGTTTGGGGTAGCATAGTCTCCCCCTGCAGAGGCCTTGACTTTGTAGTTAGGCCTGAGAGTTGGAGCTCAGACACCTATGACTCCAGGCAACACAGCTCTAGGGATTCAAGAGGGAGAGAGGAATTTTGAAGTCTGCATTCATAGCCTGGGGTGATAGAGGGAGTCTGAGAGACAGCAACCTTACCTGGGAGCACCTGACTAATCCCAGGGAGACTTGGAATTAGTTAGAATGTGCATGCCTAATTAGCATTGGAATATGCATGCCTATTTTCCTGTGGAGAAACAGGCCAACCTATGCAGTAGTAAAACCTTTCAAAAGAACATGGCACTTTGCCCTTAGGAAGTCCCACACACCCTTAGCTATGTGGCGTGCCATGAGATCAAGAAGTGTGGCAGTCAGCTGGCATCAGGTAGCAGTTCTCTCCATGTTGGGGGGAAACTTAAAGATTGGTAGATGAAACAAGAGAATGTTCTCAACCTGTGGGTCACGCCCACCAGAAAATACACATTTCTGGTGGTCCTAGGAAGTGAGACACTGCTCGATATCAAAATTACAATTATGAGATAGCAATAAAAATCATTTTATGTTTGCAGGTCACCACAATGTGCAGAACTGGGTCCCAGCATTAGGAAGGTTGCAAACCACTGCTCTAAGGGGAAATGATGGAAAGCTCATTAAGACCAGAAGCAAACAACTCAAAGCAGCTTCAGGAAGTCCCTGAAACCGATTCTCTAGGCCCCTGCCTTGCCAAGAGTATATAAACAGTAAAGACTGCTGAGAGCCTCTGCTGCCTAGAAGAAGCAGAATTCAGCACTACTGCCTAGAAAATGCAAAGACCTGCAGAACTGTCTGGAAGCAGCATAGGTCAATTGAAGCACTATCCTAAGTGCCTAAGGACACTCTCCACCCTGCTAAGCAGCCTGCAGGCAGCTTTTGTGAGCAGTCATCTATGCTCGGTTGGGCTTTGGTACTGCAGCCGTCTTTGAGACATTTCTGTTCTGTAAATAACACCAATAAAACTCATTGGTTTTCCAAACTGGATTTTCATGAAATTTTGTGGGGCTCATCATTGAGGGGTGAGTAGACATATGCATGTTGCCTCTCTCTGGGAAAAGTCTATCACACAGCAAGAGGTTTCTTGTGTTGTGAAGATTAGAGGGAGGCTGGAGAAGCTGTGTGACTCTGGCAGAACCACGCAGCCAGTAAGGACATCACCCAGGA
>CM052700.1:31195367-31211144 GCA_028551405.1 Uromys caudimaculatus
TATATATATATATATATATATATATTTATGCATGCATGCAAGCTTTTGGGTGAACTTATACCCCCTTCTCTTGGGTGTAGAGTTGGGATAGAGAGTGTGCTCTTGGATCATCTTGTAATTCTGGTTAACTTTCTGAATCACCAGATTCTCTTCCAAGGGAACTGTTTTGTCTGTTGTCCATTCCACACAAGCAGCTTTCTCCACTACCCCCACCTTCAAGCTGAATATGCATCTAAGACTCTGAATGAGGGTAAAGATATGGCTGTCGTAACCACAAGCCAATGGCAGGCTTAATATCAAGTAGACAGGTGCTTGAGGGACTTTGGGGTTGATAGGATGAAGCCCGGGTCACAATTGTGCAGTTACAGGCTTGAAGACGCACCCACGTCACCTCAGAAGGACAGGTTCATGTCACCCTCTAAGGGCTAGAAGCAAATTGAACTGACCTGCATGGATGACCATGGGATCCTCAAATCCAAATGCTAGAAATGACTCTTAGGTATGGAAGTACATGGCTATAACCCAGCAATTGTATAGTGGAGGCAGGAAGGGAACAGGAATTAAGTCATCTTTGTATACAAAGCAAGTTCAAGGCCAGCCTGGACCACATAAGACTCTGTCTCAGAAAAGGTGAAAGAAAGAAAGCAAAAAAGATTAGAATAATCAGGGAAGTTGGCTTCTGTCTGCCTCTGGTGACACTGTTGGGAGGGGGGTGTGGGAAGCAGATTCTCAGGCACATCTCAGGTCACAAGGTCACTACAGTGCAGACTGTGTGTGGCCACTCTCCATGCGTTCCCTGTCTGGAAGCCAAAGCCTAGCTTTGTTGCTGTCAAAGTGCTGGGGGCAAGTCCTTTTGGCCACTGTGGTTTGGCCCTTCTAAGAAGTTTCTAGAAAGAAGGACCTCTTGACCTGAAGCTTGGACAAGGGGACAGCTTGCTGAGTTCCAAGTAACGGACGGGAGATTCAGGGCAGCAAGGAGAAGACAGGGAGAGACAGGCAGAACTGAGATCAAATTAAAGCAGGAACCAGGCTGCCAGGTCACCAGGTCAGGCCCTGGTGAGGACAGCTGTCTCCTCCGGGTGCCTCGGCCACCACTGTTATCTGTAGCATCTCCATGCTGAAGGCCATTGCATAACAACATTGGTTTAAAGCTTGGCTTTCCTTCTGTCTTTCTTTTCCTCTCTCTCCCCTCCCACGCCCATTGTAAGCTTTTAATCAAGGTTACATTTTCCTTGGGTCTTTATCTCTTCTCACTTCTCTTTCAAGCTTGCTTGGTAAACCACATCTCCGCCCATCTATACTTGCCTATGGCTGAAAATAAGCCTTGGTTTTGGTTTTGGTTTGATTTTTTATCTTTTTTTTCCCATTAGCTTTCTCAGAACCACCTGGGCTCACTTAAGATTCATGACCTTGACTGTTTCAAAACTACCACACTGCCTCTCCTGCTCTGCCTCTGCCTGCTGCAGCCTGAATGTTGCCTCTCTAGGTCTCACTCACCACTTCCTGCTTCCAGGAAAGAGAAGCAGAACCAGGAAAGAGAAGCAGAACGTTCCTGGACTCCAAGGTCTGCCTGCCACTCGACCTTCAATGTGTCCTCTCAAATTCCTTGTGTTTTGGAATTTAAAAGACATAGTCCTCAAAAGCAGACATAAGGGATTTGGAAGTAGAGCCTCTTGAGAGACACTCCTGAGAGGTTACAAGGGTAAGGTCCCCATGACAGCATCAGTGACTTTGTTAGAAAGACCTGAGTTAGTTTCACAGGTTCTACAAAGGAAATGAGACTTTATGTCATGCTGGCACTTTGATATTGGACTTCCCAGTCTCCAAATCCATGTCCCAAATAAACTTCTATTCATTATAAATTGTTTCGCATTAGCTGTTCAGTTACAGCCACAATAGGAGACAGACAAATACCCCTTCCTCTTGTTATATACTCTGCCTTCTATTCATTGCTAAAGGTGAACTGACCACGGAGTTGTGTGTCTGAGCCTGGGCCTTACACTCACCCATGCCCTCCTATCCCTCTCATCTGCTTAGAAGCATCACTCCAACAATTCTCTCTCTCTCTCTCTCTCTCTCTCTCTCTCTCTCTCTCTCTCTCTCTCAAGCATTGTTGTTTTTCTTTTAAACAAACAAACTTCTGGATCACTCTTAGCCAGCACACAATTATGCTGCCATTTCTCCAAGCTTTGAAAATCACACCAATGAAAATCCTCTTGACAAAGCCTTTCCCAAATACCCTTTCATATGTCATATTTTGGGGGTCATTTCTGTTGTGCGACAGTGAGCCTGTAACAATGGCTTTCAAGCAACTACCACTGTATCCTGCCTCCAGCAGTCTCGCAGGACTCAGCTGTGTGGTTGTTCTGATTCATGTGGCATCCATGGGGCTATTGCCTTCTGGGGTCTCTCCTGGGCCAGGCTGGCACTGGCTGGTGGCCGGAGTTCATCTGGGGTTGTTGACCTGAGGCTTTCTGTGTCCCTCTTCAGTGGCATGTCCTATTTAGAGTATGGTGCCTTTGTTCAAGACTGTGGACACTGCTAGATTTTCTTAAGGTTTCACTTTGAAGCAGCACTGTTGTTTTGGACACATTTCCTTGGTGATAATCACAGGTATGGCCCTGATTCAACAGCAAGCGACTACAACAGTCCTTGCATACCAAGAGGTAAGATTTGTCAAGGCCCCTAGTGCCCCATTACCCTACTGCCCTCTATAGCAGAACTTCTCCTTGGTCTCTTTCATTCCTTCCTTCCAGTTTTCTTAAACCCCTGCTGATCAGATATCCACTTCCCCTGTGAACAATGATGTTCTTGGTTGAGGTTGCCAGTAGCTACCACATGGCAGGATCCATAGTAAGGTCTCAGTCTTTACACTGCTAGGCTCAACACAGTTGTCTGCTCCTGTCTTTGTTGGCTTCAGGACCTCAGTGTCTCCTCCTGTTTTCCTCCTGTTTCAAGGGCCCAACCTTCCCAGGTGATTTTTCTTGTTCCTTCCCTTCCCCAACCTCTCGGTGCAGGGGTGACCCAAGGCTCAACCCTTCATGCTCCTCTCTGGGCCAATCCCACCACTTTAAATTCTATTCATAGCCATGGATTGCATGGCTGCATTGACCATAGCCATGGTCGATATTCTAGTTGACTTTCTATTGCTAGGATAAATACTGTGGAAAAAAAGTAACGTGAGAAGAAAGGGTTCATTGGGTCTCTTGCAGGGCACAGTTCATCACTGAAGGAAGTCTGGGCAGGGACACAATGCATTTGTCATTTGTTTGTATAAACAGATCTACTATGTGGGCTGCACAGACAGCTATGTGTGGTACTTGGCACTTGGAATTAACAATCAACTTAGAGAGCTATGCAATGACTGTACTCTATACAGCAGAGTAAGTCTCTTGACTTAATAACAAAAGTTGACTCTAAAGCCGAAGCCCTGCGGTGGTGGCTGCAGCCTTAAACATCCTGTTTACTCTTCCTTCTGATTGCCTCAGAAGGCCTCACACAGAGAGTGACCCAGGCCATCGAGGTCTGAGGAAGTGTCCTCCAAGATGTTTGCAAATGATGAAATCAGCTGTGATGTGTTTCTCAGAACGCAGTCCAGATGTTAAGTCATTGCCACATGCATATCTGTAGCCTGTAGCCCTCCCTTGAGTCCTGACAGCCCTCACCATCTTCCTTATTGTGCTGCTCAGTTTTTTGTCGACTTGACACAGGCTAGAATCATCTAGGAAGTAGGACTGTTGATTGAGGAATTGCCTCCATCACATCAGCTTGCAGGCAAGTCTGTGAGGCATCTTCTTGATTAATGATCAGCGGCGGCAAGGGGTGGCAGGAGGCAGCCCTCTGTGGGTGCTTCCATCCTGGTTAGGTGATCCTTGGTATATAAGAGAGCAGGCTGAGAAAGCCACAGACAGCAAGCCAGCTCCGTGGCCTCTGCTTCAGTTCCTGCCTCCAGGTTCTTGCCTTGAACCTTGACCTCCCTCAATGACTGAGTGTGACCTGGGAGTTGTAAGCTGAAATAAACCCTTTGCTCCCCGTGGTGCTTTTGGTCATGGTAGTTATCACAGTTATAGGAGAAACCCTAACTAAGGCAGAAATTGGTGCTGGAGAATGGGCTACTGCTGTGACAGACTTGACTACATTGATTTGGCCTCAGGTTGAAGGGCCGATCTGAACCTCCAAGGGCATGATATGACATTGCTGTTTCTACTAAGCTTCTAGGAGATTCTAGTGTGCAGCTGGGCTGGAGCCGTTTCATCGCTGCCCTTTATCGGTTGCATCGATCATGAACATTGCAGCTGCAGAAGAGCAGATTTAATTAGAGAAGGCGGAACATTTGGGATGAGTGGATGACAATGTCTGGACTCGTCCAAGGGTCTCACAAGTCCCATCTCTCCTGTTGTCTCGGCCTGACTTGTTTTCAATTTAGCTGATGTCACTAGTACAAGTCATGTTCATAAGTCTGGGTTTTGGAGGGGAAAGCAAAATTCAGGAGGGCAAAAAGGAGATAAGAGACAGATTAAAAACTGCCAAAGGCTGAGATCCAAAGGGTGGAGCTGAGGGCTGGGGCTGGGTAAGAAATAAAAAAATAATGTTTTCCTGAATGAACTGAGCAAGAGAATATATTTTTTAAAATGGCCAAAATGAGATATAAGAAAACCCAAAAAGGCAGTATTGCATTGTTGTGGACAGGGAGGAGTGGCTGTGCAAGACCTGGTTCTAACAGGGGACAAGGAAACAGGCTGCCCTTCTCCTCCAGGGCCAGGTAAGGATGGAACACAGGTACAGGAATTATTGGTCCAGCCCCTGTAGGCAATGAAAGGCAAAGCTAGCACCTGTGGGACCCACTGACTACATTTGAGTGATGGCTGTCACCTGGAGCAGGAGGGAACAAGGAGGGGGTTGTCAGAAACAGTATAAACTGCTATGTATGACTAAATCCCAGCCACACTGAAGAGAAACCCATAGAACAGGCTGGGTGCTAGAGGGGCCTTGTAGGGAACAAGAGGCTTGGTTCTCTATTGCTAGAAGGAGCTGGTGTGGTGGACCATGAGGCAACGTCTGGACACTATCATCAAGTACTTCATGCCCAGCACAGCATCTGACAGGGGCAGCTCCAAGGCGACCCCTATGTGCAACACAATAGCCAGAATGTTCAACCAGAGATTGAACTCAGTTTGTACAGAAAGTGTTGGGCTACACCCAGTGGACCCACCAGAGAACATGCCCTGAGCTTCCAAGAACAGAGGAGACATGCCACATCATGTGTGCCTCAGTTACAGCTATGAACTTCCAGGAGAGTCTCAGGAAGCACGTCTGGATGTGACTTAACCTTCAAACCAGGATCTTTTAGAGAGTGAAAGTGGGCATCGTTTACAGCTTTGATTGGACAACTAATTAGCACTCACAGGGCTGCCCTGGGCCAATGGGGCACACAGGTACCCTGGCACAGAGAGGCACCAGCTCCCCTTGAAAAGAAGTCAGGCTTCCTCTAGGAAGGGACATTTGAGCTAAGACTTAGCAGATGTGTAGGATTTGACTAGATGCTTAGATTGACTTTGTACATTGTCAACCTGTAGACCCCTCCTGGGTGGTTGTCATTGTGATATCGGTGGGTCATTGGATAAGTGATTTTTCAATGTCATAGTAAGTCCCTCATGGGAAATGTCGTGCTTGTCTGACAGCTCTGCCTGGGATTCTTGTCAAGGCACCAACTGGAAGCATGGCTCAGCTGGCACATCTGCCAGAAGCTCTCTGCCTTTTGTCATGCTGCTCAGAGCAGAAGCTGGGGACCTGGTGGCTTCTCACCTAACCCCCGTCACTATCTTTTTCTGAGGCTTGATACATCTGTTTTACCCCAGTCTTATTATGATAAACATACATAATATAAAATTAACCGCTTCTAGGCACAGAGTTCCACGGCATTAAATGCTGCAGCCAGCACCATCGGTCTCAGAAGATTTCGTCTTCCCAAGCAGAAACTGTCCGTTAAACACTAACATTCTCTTTCTCCTCCAGGCCCTCACACCCACCATGCTGTCTCTTTGAACTTGTACTGTGTTAATTTGGTCCCCCAAATTGCACAAGAATCCGCACATTCTGAGGGACCCTGTCCCAAGTTAGTTTTGATTGGTAAATACAGTTGCCGGTGGTCAATGGCTGGGCAGGAAGACAGAGGTGGGACTTTAGAGCCACCATGCCAGAAAAGGAGTAGAGGCCATGATTGAGAGGTGCCGGACAGAGAACATAGCCATCAAGTAGGTGCTCCAGGTATGTCCAGACAGCCAAGACGGAATATAGGCTTTAGTAAGTAGTAACTCAGGAATATCGGAGGGGAGTGTGTTAGCCACATGGAGGTTAGGAAGTGTTTACAGCACATTAAAATATAAGGGTTTAAATTGTTTTTTCTAACTCTATGAAGAATTGAGTTGGAATTTTGATGGGGATGTCCTTGAATCTGTAGATTGCTTTTGGAAAGATGGCCATTTTTACTATATTAATCCTGCCAATCCACAAGCTTGGGAGATCTTTCCATTTTCTGAGATCTTCGATTTCTTTCTTCAGAGACTTGTAGTTCTTGTCATATAGATCTTTCACTTGCTTGGTTAGAGTCACACCAAGGTATTTTATATTATTTGTGACTATTGTGAAGGGTGTCATTTCCCTAATTTCTTTCTCAGCCATGGCTCCAGCTGCATATGTAGCAGAGAATGGCCTTGTCTGGCATCAATGGGAGAAGAGGCCCTTGGTCCTGTGAAGGCTCAATGCCCCAGTGTAGGGGAATGCAAGGGCTGGGAGGTGGGAGTTGGGGGGGAGAAACACCCTCATAGAAGCAGGGGGAGGGGGATGGGACAGGGGCTCTCAGAGGGGGAACCAGGAAAGGGGATAGCATTTGAAATGTAAATAAAGAAAATATCCAATTTTAAAAAAGAGTAAAAAAAAATATAAGGGTGTGTGTGTGTGTGTGTGTGTGTCTGTCTGTCTGTCTTACACTGGGGCAGGTAACAAGGAGCACTGCCACCACCCCTAGGGTCAATTTGAGTAGCAATATTTGGGTACAGTAACAATTCTAAAGACCTTATATCAATGGAATGGTGCGATGTTTGTCCTCTTGTAACTGTATTGTTTGGCAAAGCAGAGCATCTCCATCCATACTGTAGCATGTGTCTGTCAAACCCGCTTTCCTTTTCAGGGTTAGATGGCACTCCACTGAGTGACTAACAGCACATTCCAACCATCCATCAACAGTTATATGGGTTGCCTCCGTCTCTAGCTGTTGTGCACAATGTTGCTGTGAACACAAGCATAATATCTGTTCAAGTCTCTGCTTTGTTTACTTTTCCATGGCTGTAACCAAATACCCGAGACAGCAACTCACAGGAGGAAAGGTTTGCTGTGGCTCCCAGCCATGTGAGCAGCAGTCTCCATTGTGTCTGAACTTGTGGGGAGAAGGTTCAGGACCTCATAGCAGCGGGGTATGCTGTTGCAGTTATTGCCTTTATGGGAGTCAGGTAGGAAATGGAATAGAGGTGGGGATGTGAGGACAGGTATGGACCCCGTGACCTACTTTCTCCAGCTGAGCTATGCTTACTAACAGGCCACGCCCATGGTGAATCCATTGTTGAGGTTAGTACCTTCATGGTGCAATCATTTCTCCCATCAAGTCTTCAAGAGGTGAGGCTTTGGGGGAACACTTTAACACCTGTTTTCAGTTCATGTGGGTTTAAACAGCATGACAGCCAAATCATGGAGTGGTTCCACTGAGCTTTTCCCCAGAAGGGCTGTGCTGTTTCCTGGGACGGTGGCACCAGCTGACAATCCTATCAACCATGTGCAGGAGCCTCACTTCCTTCACCCCTCTGTCAGCAACTGTTGAGCCATTTTACCTTTTGTAGGGACCTGTATTAGTCGAGATTCTCTAGAGTGACAGAATTTACAGAATAAATCTCTCTAGAGAGAGAGAAAGGGGATTTACTGGAATGAGTTACAGGCTATGGTCCAGCTAACCCAACAATGACTGCCCATAAATAGAAGGCTCAAGAATCTAGTTGTTACTCAGTCCATGATGCTGAATGTTTCAGCTGATCTTCAGTATATGCTGGAATCCCATAGTTGGCTTGAATGCCAGTGAGGGATGGACTTGCTAGTGAGGTGAGAGCAGGCAGGCAAAGAGCAAGAGCTTTCTTCTTCCATGTCCTTATATAGGCTTCCAGGAGAAGCCGTAGCCCAGATTAGAGGTGCGTCTTCCCACTTCTAAGATCTGGATCAGAAATGGTCTTCCCACTTCAAATGATCTAATTAAGCAAAAATCCCTCACAGGTGTACCCAACCATTTCTTTTTGTTGTTTTTGTTGTTAATTCCTAACAGTCATGTTGACATCCAAGAATAGTCATCACAGGACCTTTTTTTTCCAATTTGAAAAGGATTGTTGATCTCATATAGCTACTTTCAAAAGCACCATGCAGTATCCCCATAGTCTTCAGCCGTTTCCTACCAAGAGTGACATGTCACACAGTTACAACATCACAAGCATAATAGTTCAAGCAAGTGCTGGCATCATTCAGTGCTTACTAATGTACGTGTGTGTGTGTGTGTGTGTGTGTGTGTGTGGTGTGTGTGTGTAGATCTTTAAAGTTTATCACATATATAGGTTCATGTGACAACCACATCAGTTAAATTCCAAAACGATTTTTTTTTTTTAGTATTAAGCATGAGGAGAAATTTTAAATGGCAGGAAACTAAAGCTCATGGTATAATAAGCACCCGTGCACTACCATCCAGTGTCAGCTCTCAGCATCAGTTTCCTTTCGGCTTCCTCTCTCCTTCCTGACTTTTCAGTAGCTCAGAGCCTTTTCATCTTTCCATCTGCAGCCACTGCAGAAAGGTAGGAGATGAGGCAGATCTGCTACAGCAGCCTTAAGCACACACCCTGCCCCCAGACAACAATAACCCGTAGACATTCCCACCTAGATGCCTACCCACCCACCCCCAACAGCAGCAACCCAGCCATATCCTAGGAGAGGGGAGCACAGACTGCAAAGATATTACTTGGGGTGGTAGACAAAAG
The DNA here is from genome assembly GCA_028551405.1 of Uromys caudimaculatus. NCBI lineage: Eukaryota > Metazoa > Chordata > Mammalia > Rodentia > Muridae > Uromys > Uromys caudimaculatus. The sequence continues at coordinate 31,204,433 of CM052700.1, forward strand.
CCATAGTTTCATGCCCTGTAGACAACCCACCAAAATTCTCGTTGGGGCTGGAGAAATGGCACTTGCTGCCTTGCATAAGACTCAGCTTTGCTTCTCACCACCCACATGGTGGTTCATGACCATCTTTAACTCTAGTTTCTGGGGATGTCTGACTTCTGAGGCCACTGGGACCTGGAGAGCTTTATTTACATACATTTCATATGTAAATTTAACTCTTCCTCTCCCCCTCAGCTCATCCTGTGTCCTCTCTACCCCTTCTCAAATTCATGACCTCTTCTATTATTATTATTATTATTATTATTATTATTATTATTATTATTATTTTGGTAAATGTTGCTTTTATTTCCTCAGAAGAAGGGCTAAGATGACAGCTGTACCCAAACCGTGTGAATACACAGCTTGTGCTGATGAGCCCAAAGTGTTTCTATTTAACTATCCTTAAGCCTAGGCCTGGAAGCTTCTAATCTTTATATAATCTAATCTTTTGCAAGCCCAGACTTTGAAGGCTTCAGCTTCCAGTCTCCATCTGCTAGCCTAGGCCTAGAATGTTTCAGCCTTCAAGATTTACTAATGAATAAACTTACCATTTCTAGCTCTTTCTGAATTCTGACTGGCTGGTTCAACTCAGCTAACTATTCTAGCTCAAATTCCTAAAGCTGACTGATTCAAACTGGCTTCTCTTGGCTTCTGACTGAATTTCTGTGCTTAGAAACACTGCCTCTGAACTCTGTGGACTGAACTGCACTGAACTCAACTGCTCTGCTCTGAACTGAGGTCCACTGCACTCAACTGAACTGCTCTGAACTGAACTGACCTCAAGTGAATTAAATTGAATTTCTTCCCCCCTTTCTCCCTCACTGTCCTTTAAGTAGCTTCTCTTTCCTTCTGTCCTCATAAGAGTTGGATATTCCTAACTCATTCTGTTAAATCTTCTTCTGATTCATCACTTTGTATGCCCCTCAATTCGATGTCATTGTTTGGGATCAAAGGTGTGTACTAAAGGCATGTCTGTATTCCAGCCAGAAGGATTAAAGGTGTATGTCATGTCTGCATTCTAGCTGGATCATATCTTTGGATATGATCCCTTACCAGAGCAGCCATGTTGCTGGATTAAAACTCCTTTACCAAAAAAAAAAAAAAAAAAAAAAAAAAAACCCAAAAAACAAAAACTCCTCTACAATTATTGTTACACATACATGCACACATGCAACCTACTGAGTCCATTTAGTGCTGCTTGTATGTACATGTGTTTAGGATTGACCACTTGGAATTGTATAACCTGTCAGAAAACTCATCTCTATCGAAGACTGATTCTTCCTTTCTCAACAGTCGTTATTGCCTATAGTTCTTCACCCAGGGTTGGGATATTGTGAGATTTCCTCCACTCATGTTGGCATGTCAATTGGTTGGTCATTGTGATAGTCTTATTTAGGTGACCATAGTGTCTAGAAGCAGATAACCTGGTCCTCTGACTCCTACAGCCTTTCTGTCTCCTCTTCATTGATGTTACTATGTATAGGACTGTGTTGTAGATGTATGAGTTAGGGTTGGGCTTCCCATGGTCTGTTCTCTGCATTTTGACTATCTGTGAATTTCTGTGATGGTCTCCATTTGTTTCAAAATGAAGCTTCTTTAATGAGGGGTGAAGGCTACACTTACCGGGGAAAGTAGGTGCAGGTTCCACTGGAACGAGGCCTGCAAGGGTTGAGATAGTTGAGGGGTTTGGTGTGCTAAGAGTCTCTAGATGACTGCCTATGCCAATACAGTGTAAATCCTCTGCAAGTACTGACTTCACTGCAGCTCCAGGGGAATAGGTCTGCTTGATGCTGAATGAATTTTAATTTTCAAAACAGCTTCTGTCTGAGGTTGGGTGGACCTGGGGATTTGGAGACCACGGCCACTGAGCCAACCACATCTTATATTTCCCTCTGCATCTGCTTGATACTTTGCTCTGTGTCTCCGGTACTGACAGACAAGAGGCATAAACCATGGGTTCCATGGGTTAGGCCCATGAGTACCCTGTGGGACTGAGCCAGATTCCTGTTCTCTGTTCCCCCAGGGATTGCCATGGGCCTCCCTCTGGTCACAGTCACTGTTTCAACACTGCAAACTCTTCTTCAGTGGCCCACTCTCTGGTAAGAGCCCAACCCCTGTGCTAGCCTTGTTACTCAGCTCTCCCTGGTGGTTCTCTGTGTGTTTCCTAGCCTATACTCTCTCTCTACATTCCTTGTTTTTTCCTCCTCATTGTTTATCACCCTTTCATGTGGTATACGTTACACCTTCCTGTGTTACTTGTCATTTGAATTCTCTATGTGAGACAGCCCTGTCCTATTGTACAAGCTGTGTATCTTACAGCCCCAGTGGTCTTCATTCATAGACTGTGATGTGAAGTGATATAGCAAAGGCGACTCTTGGTGTTGTTCAGCAGTGGCCCTAACACTCGAAAAAGTGAAAGCCATTGGAGGGTGGCTGTTTCTCAAATGCTTAGAAATGGGCTTGGCTCACTTTGATCTCACAAAGTTTTCTTTAAGGACTGTCGATCTCTTTTCCTCCCAAAGAGGAAGGATCCTTACCTAGCGGTATCTAGGGCTCTTCATACAATCCTTGAGGATAGTGTGCTGGCTAGTTTTGTCAGCTTGACACAAACTGGACTTATTTGAAAGGAAGAAACTTCAATTGAGAAAATACCTCTATAAGATGGGACTGTAGGCAAGCCTATAGGGCATTTTTTTTTTAAATTGGTAATTGACAGGAGGGCCCAGCCCATTGTGAGTGATGCCATCCTCAGGCTAGTGATCCTGCGTTCTTTAAGAGACCAAGCTGAATGAGCCATGATGAGCAAACCTGTTCATGTCCTCTGCATCAGCTCCTGCCTCCAGATTCCTTTCATGTTTGAGCTCCTATCCTGACTTTCTTTGACAATATACAGTGATTTAGAAATGTAAGTCAAATAAACCCTTTCCTCCCCATCCCAGCGATGGTAACCCTAACAAGGAAGGTAGCAACTGTGTCTTATTGGTTACCCAATGTTGTGGTTGTTGTCTGTGTGCCTCTCCAGGCTAAGTCCTGACCTATTCATACAGGAACATCTGGCACAAGGAGCTTTGCCTAACATGCCAGATAGGACTTACTCTATGCTGTCATTGTGGGCCCAGGCTGATGGCAGCCACCAGCACCCAGAAGTCATATGTGCATTTGGCTTCTGCCCTCAAGACTCAACTGTGAACCTGGAGAGATGTCTGGCCCAAGATGTGCCCAGGAGATACTTTGGAACTATTAGATAGGTCTGAATGAATTTCCTTTCCATTTCTATAATTTCTGTATTAGTAAGGGTTCTCTAGAGTCACAGAACTTATAGGTAGTCTCTATATAGTAAGGGAATTTGTTAATGACTTACAGTCTGTAGTCAAACTCCCCAACAATGGTCAGCAGTAGCTGTGAATGAAAACCCGAAGATCTAGCAGTTGCTTAGTCCCATAAGGCTCACAGGCAAAGAAGGGTGAATCTTCCTCCTTCCAATGTCCTTATGTAGATCTCCAGCAGCAGGTGTGGCCCAGATTAGAGGTGTGCATACCACCACGCCTGAAACTTGTGTCTTCCAGACTCAAGATCTAGATCACAGGTGAGCCTTCTAATTCTGGATTGTAATTCACTCCAGATATAGTCAAGTTGACAATCAGAAATAGCCACTACAATCCATACCCCTTGTCAACTTGACATAAATAATATCTCATATCTACATGAAACAATTACAAGGTCATAAATACACTTAACATGATATAACTATTCCTCGTACAATCACAAACACATTTATAAACTTACAATGGGGCAATGTCCCTTGGGAACATTCCTTTAGTATCTCAACTTAAATATCAACTGATGTTAAAGAAATTGGAAGACAAATATGTTCTTAACAAAATACAACAGAAGCATTCATATTACTTTATAATCCTCGTTTCTGCAGCTGGTTACGTGATCTTAGCTGGTATTTATAACTACCTTCCTCTACTACCCATTCTGTATTTCCTCCACCCTCTGCAAGCACCTCAGCAGGTCTTGGCTCTTTTCCTGGAAGAGTCACCCATACCTTCATTCCTGATGGGTCTGCATCCTTTGTCATCCTGTTTGAATTAAGCTGTTGTAGTTTCCCATTGACTTTAATCACAGGACATGGTACTAAGAGACGCCTTACGGGATGTCCTGCACTCCAGACATAATCCTTCTTACCTCCATTGTGGAAAGGCAATCCATTTTCCCCATGGTAATCTGGATCTATCACCCCTCCTAACCCTGTTATTCCTTTCTTAGCCTGTTGGTTTAAGGGCATTAGAAGCCCAAAATGACCAGGGGGAAGTCTGACCTTCCAGTTCAATGAAACGTTTGTTGTAACTCCTGGTAAGAGCACTCCCCGCTCTGGAACCAAAACTTCTAGGCCAACAGAACCTAGAGTTGTGGGGACAGGGAGCAAAAATTTTCCGAGAGGGTCACAAGGAGTAATAGTGAGTGGAACTATTTCCTTTTCCACCCCTTGGTTCCTGGACCCATGGGTCCTGGCTATGGGAGAAACTGTACCACATATGGGACGCTGATTCAAAGCATATACTGCCTCCTGAAGAACTCTGCCCCAACTCTCCATGCTGCTGCCACCTAATTTGCGCTGTAACTATGTCTTCAAAAGGCCATTCCATCTTTCTATCAGACCAGCTGCTTCAGGATGATGGTGAACATTGTAAGACCAGTGAATTCCATGACCGTGGGCCCACTATCGAACTTCTCTGGCTGTGAAATGAGTTCCTTGGTCAGAAGCAATATTGTGTGGAATACCATGACGATGAATAAGGCATTCTGTAAGTCCACGGATGGTGGTGTTGGCAGAAGCATTACATGCAGGAAAGGCAAATCCATAACCAGAATAAGTATCTACCCCAGTAAGAACAAAACGTTGTCCTTTCTACAGAGGAAGTGGTCCAATGTAGTCAACCTGCCAACAGGTTGCTGGCTGGTCACCTTGAGGAATGGTGCCATATCTGGGGCTCAGTGTTGGTCTCTGCTGTTGGTAGATCTGACATTCAGCAGCAGCTGTAGCCAGGTCAGTCTTGATGAGTTTCCACTCACCCATGTTGTTGAGCCCAAGCATAACCTCCATCTCGGCCACCATGACCACTTTGTTCATGTGCCCACTGAGCAATGACAGGGATGGCTGAGGAAAGAGGCTGACTGTCCACAGAAAGGGTCATCTTATCCACTTGATTACTGAACTCCTCCTCGGTTGAAGTCACCTTTTGGTGAGCATTTATATGGGACACAAATATCTTCACATCCTTTGCCCATTTGGAGAGATCTATCCACATACTTCTTCCCCAGATGTCTTTCTCACCAATTTTTCAATCATGATCTTTCCAAGTCCCTAACCATCCAGCCAATCCATTCGCTACAGCTCATGAGTCACTGAACAATCGTACATCTGGCCGTTTCTCCCTTTAAACAAACTGTAATATCATGTGTATTGCCAGAAGTTCTGCCCACTGTGAAGATTTTCCTTCACCTGTATCTTTCAGGGTTGTCCCAGAAAGGGGTTGTAATGCTGCAGCTGTCCACTTCTGGGTGGTGCCTGCATAACGTGCAGAGCCATCAGTAAACCAGGTCCTAATCTTCTCTTCTTCAGTCAGCCGATCATAGGGAACACCCCAGGAGGCTATAGGCACATACTTGGCAGCAGATGGCATTGTTACAGGAGTAGAAACCATAGGCATTTGAGCAACTTCTTCATGTAACTTGCTTGTGCCTTCAGGACCTGCTTGGGCTTGATCACGGATGTACCACTTCCATTTGATAATAGACTGCTCTGTGCACGTCCTACTTTATGACTTGGAGGGTCTGATAACACCCAGCTCATGATGGGCAGTTCAGGTCGCATGGTAACTTGGTGTCCTATTGTCAAACGTTCAGTTTCCACTAAGGCCCAATAGCAGGCCAAGAGCTGTTTTTCAAAGGGAGAATAGCTGTCTGCAGATGATGGTAGAGATTTGCTCCAAAATCCCAAAGGTCTCTTCTGTGATTCACCTACAGAAGCCTGCCAGAGGCTCCAAACAGCATCTCTATCTGCCACTGCCACCTCAAGTACCATCGAGTCTGCTGGATCATATGATCCAAGTGGTAGAGCAGCCTGCACAGCAGCCTGGACCTGTTGAAGAGCCTTCTCCTGTTCCAGACCCCACACGAAGCTAGCAGCTTTCCGAGTCACTTGGTAAATGGGCCTGAGTAACACACCCAAGTGAGGAATATGCTGTCTCCAGAATTCAAATAGACCCACTAAATGCTGTGCTTCTTTCTTGGTGGTGGGAGGGGCCAGGTGCAATAATTTATCTTTTACCTTAGAAGGAATATCTCTACATGCCCCACACCACTGGACTCCTAAGAATTTCATTGAGGTAGATGGTCCTTGAATTTTGGTTGGATTTATTTCCCATCCTCTGATACGCATATGCATTACCAACGAGTCCAAAGTGTTTGCTACTTCCTGCTCACTTGATCCAATCAGCATAATGTCATCAATATAGTGCACCAATGTGATATTTTGTGAAAGAGACAAACGATCAAGATCCCTTCTAACTAAGTTATGACACAGGGCAGGAGAGTTAATATATCCTTGAGGCAAAACTGTAAAGGTATACTGCTGGTCTTGCCAACTAAAAGCAAATTGCTTCTGGTG
>CM052700.1:31211644-31339092 GCA_028551405.1 Uromys caudimaculatus
CTGGTACAGCAGCTGCAATTGGAGTTACTACCTGATTTAGTTTTCGATAGTCAACTGTCTTCTCCATGATCCATCTGTCTTCTGCACTGGCCAGATAGAGTTAAAGAGAGATGTGGTGGGCACCACCACCCCTGCATCTCTCAAGTCCTTGATAGTGGCAGTAATTTCTGCAATTCCTCTAGGAATACAGTACTGTTTCTGATTTACTATTTTCTTTGGCAGAGGCAACTCTAATGGCTTCCATTTAGCCTTTCCAACCATAATAGTCCTCACTCCACATGTCAGGGAACCAATGTGAGAATTCTGCTAATTTCTAAGTATATCTATCCCAATTATACATTCTGGAACTGGGAAAATGACCACAGGATGTGTTCGGGGAACTACTGGACCTACTGTGAGTCAGACATCAGTCAAAACTCCATTAATCACCTGTCCTCCATAAGCCCCTACTTTAACTGGAGGGCCACAATGTTTCTTGGGATCTCCTGGGATCAACGTCAATTCAGAGCCAGTATCTAATAGATCCCTGAAAGTCTGATTATTTCCTTTCCTCCAGTATACAGTCGCCCTTGTAAAAGGCCATAGGTCCCTCTGGGGAAGGACTGGAGAAAGGCTAACAGCAAAATTTTTAGGTGTCTTATCAAGATCCTTCCTTAGGGGAACCTGGCCACCCCTTTATTCAAGGGGTTCTGGACTGCAAACTGGCTCAAGTCTGGAAATTGATTCACTGGCCAAGATTGCCTTTTGCCAGAATCCAATGTATCCTTTCTTTCATTTGTTTGAGAAATTTTCTGCTTATACAGATCAAACAGATATGCAGTAGGCTTCCTATGTATTTCATACCTGGAAACACCATGACTGATTAGCCAGAACCAAAGGTCTGAACGAGTCATGCCATTATAAATTTCACTTCTCCTGTGCTGGCCATTACGGTATATGTCATTATAAATGTTGTTTTGTCTACGCTGTCCATTATAATAACTACTACCACCTTGTCTCTGGCGATTCAATGCTGCCACCTGGCCCTTGTTACCTTGAGGCCCAATTAAACCCATTGCATTTAATTCATCTAATTGAGCAGCAGCATCTCCAACCCTAAGGTCTGGCACAAGGTAAAGGGCAAGAACAAAACTCTTCAAATTTGCTGGTGCCCCTCTCACCAGTTTGCGTCTTATAGGAATGGTGAAGGGCATATCTTCTGGGCCTTCCCATTGTGGAGAATTAGGTTTTACTCGACGTATTCACTCTAGCATTGCAATTTCCCTGAGCCTTAAAATCCCTTCATCAACACCAAACCAAGGGATAACAGGAATCTCCAACTCCTTTTCAGTAGGCCATCTTGTGATAAATGCTTCAGCCAACCATTCATACAAACTTCTGACACCTTTTTAAACTGTACGAGCTTCCATATTAAACCTTGAATCTCCACTCAGAGGACCCATGTCATAAACTCAGCCTGATCTAGTTTTATGTTCCTTCCACCATTATCCCACACCCTTAAAACCCATTCCCGCACATATTCTCCAGATTTCTGCTTGAATGAATTAGCAAACTCATTAAGCTCCTTAGTGTAGTGCACTTCCTCATGGACTACACTTTCTACCTCCCCTCTAGAGGCCTGTTTTGCCTTGAGTCTGGTTATAAGTCTAGAAGAAACTATTAGTGGGCCTTGAAAAACATCAATATTATTTTGTCTGGCATTTTCTTCAGTCACCGCTGGCCCATCAGACTCTGAGGGATTAACTTCTCATGTGGAGAAGGCATTATTTCAAGGAGTGGGGCTGAGGATACTACTTCCTCAGGTGGGGTAAAACCATTGAGAATCTGAAAATTTAGAATTCTCAGCTACAACAGGGTCTTCCCACACATCCCCATCCCAAGTTATAGGATCCCATTCTTTGCCAATTAATGCCCTTACTTTAACTGCTGACACCCTCTGAGGCTGAGACCTGAACTTTCACTGCAATTCAGCCAACCTTATAATGAGGGCTTCAGTTTGATTTTCTGCAACTTGAGCTCTATGACTGCTGGAGAGAAGATTCTCTTCAAGGACACACTTAGCAACTTTGAGATTGCTCACTTGCATCTGGATCCATTCAATTTTATTACACAACTCCTTCTTTTCCTTCATCATCTTTTCCAGAGATACTAAGAGCAACCGGCCAGCAAAGTCATTTTCAAATTTTTTTTCCATATTGCAAAAAGTTTTGAGCACACAATCGCCCAATTCATCAAGATGCTCAATGGCATTAACTTCTTTAAGTTTAAAATATATTTCCAACCACGGGTCTTCAATATCCTCCAAGCTCCCAGAAGAGAGTATATCTGGAGAGGTTTCAGCAGTTGATTCAGCTGGTGAATTATTAAACCAACTCCAAATTCTTAAAAAAATTCATCTTTATACTGCTTTCTGCTTCTCTAGAGCCACTCCCAGTATCAACTTCTGTATTAGGGTTCTCTAGAGTCACAGAACTTATAGGTAGTCTCTATATAGTAAGGGAATTTGTTAATGACTTACAGTCTGTAGTCAAACTCCCCAACAATGGTCAGCAGCAGCTGTGAATGAAAACCCGAAGATCTAGCAGTTGCTTAGTCCCATAAGGCTCACAGGCAAAGAAGGGTGAATCTTCCTCCTTCCAATGTCCTTATGCAGATCTCCAGCAGCAAGTATGATTAGAGGTGTATGTACCACCACACCTGAAACTTGTGTCTTCCAGACTCAAGATCTAGATCACAGGTGAGCCTTCTAATTCTGGATTGTAATTCACTCCAGATATAGTCAAGTTGACAATCAGAAATAGCCATTACAGCCCCCTTGCACTTTATAACTCAGAACAAATTAGCCTTGATCCTGAAGTAAGTTTCCTAAAGGGGAGGTCAGGGTGATCCTGACCATCAAGTTGACCCTGAGGATTTATGAGAGGCCAGTACTAGATATGAGATTTCAGGATACAGCAGGCAAATAGACTGCCCATTCATGTCTTCTCTAACCTTTCCCAACAGTCTTGTGAGCAGGAGCAATAGCTCCCTTGCCTTGTGTGCTGGTTTGAATATGCTTGGCCCAGGGAGTGGCACTATTAGGAGATGTGACCTTGGTAGAGGAAGCATGTCAGTGTGGAGGAGGGCTTTGCGACCCTCCTTCTAGCTGCCTAGAAGACAGTCTTCTAGCGTCCTTCAGATCAAGATGTACAACTCTTAGCTCCTCCACTGCCATGCCTGCCTTGCTTCCCACCTTGATGATAATGGATTGAACTTCTGAAGCTGTAAGTCAGCCCTAATTAAATGTTGTCCTTTATAAGAGTTGCCTTGGTCATGGTGTCTCTTCACAGAAATGGAAAGTCTAAGACACCCTGCCCTGCATGGCTCCTTTGTTCTCATCAGATGTTGAGTCCAGTCTGGCTAGCTCACTTGCTATCTTTTGGCAGGGTGGCTTTCTATGCCCTCCTCCCTCCAGGGGCTAGGGCCCAGAGGCATCCGTGGATGTTCTTTACTTGATTGAAAGTGCTGTGGGTAGCAGGAGAGACTTCAGAAAGGACAGTGATGAGAGGAGCCATTAGGTACTAATGCCACCCACCATCACTGCACAGCCTGGCTGGTTTCTTTCAGGCCAGCTGGGTTGGGGTTAATTAGCTTCTGGACTTCTTCACTGTGGGGTGTCTCCTTAATCATCTGCCACCTGCCCCTCTCTGGTCCAGCAGGAATGAGAGTTCTGGTAGCAGGAACTGACCTAGGGCCAGTGGAACAAGGGCAAGTCTCAGAGAGCTAAAGTCACATGCCCCAGTGGCCCCACTGCCTGCTGCCTTAGGGAAACTGAGGCCCACAGAGGGGGGGACTGATCTGGGATCCTTTGGTGGGCAGCAGAATCATGAAGCAGCCTGGCATTCTTAGATTTGGGTCTAAGGCTGACTGCCTCAAAATGCCTTTGTTCATACTCAGTGTGAACTGAGCTCCATTGCACTGTGTTGAGAGGCCAAGGCTTCATAAATGACTAAGTTGGAGGGAGCCCTTCCTCCCATGAGCTCACTCTTAGTGGAGGATACCCCACTGGAAAGGCTAGCAAGCAAGTAAATGGGTGATAGCAGAGTGTGGCTGGATCACAAGAGTGGCAAACTGTGATACCCAGGATGGCCATGGACTGCCTTACCCAGGGAGTGTGTTTTGATGCATTTTGCTTCATACAGAGACCTGGTTGTCAGGGCAATGGTATTAATGAGATCACAGGGCACCACCTTCACTGATGGACTCATGTCTTTTTCCAAGACAGAGGACTGGTCTTCATCGGCATAGGTCATTCTCACAAAAGCAGGTACTTGCAGGGGCTGCCTGGCAACTCCCCTTGGTCCGGCACACAAGCTGCCTGCTGGTCCTTCCGTTTTCCCATTCTGCAGGGAAATCCACAAGTCACACCAGAAATAGGATCTGTGACGGCCTGATCCTGGACTTCCAGCCTACAGGACAACAGCTAAGCAATATGCCTTATTATTTACCCGCCTCAGGGTTTTGGGTGCAGCGACACAGCATAAACCAGGACTCAAGGACACCAGGGAAATCCTTTCTGAGGAGATAACTAATTTCCCTAAAATAATTTCTTTATCAATTCTGGGCTAATAAATAAAGATGACATAACAGGAGACAATTATACTTTCACAGCCCCCAGTGGCAGTGTAGATTTGGGCTTTGGATTGAGAATTGCAAACACCACAAAGAAGACAGCAAGACCCTGGGTTCCTCCTGCGGAAAAAAAATACAATGTGGTACCAAAGAGTCTTTAGAAAAATCAAAAGTAAATCCGGGGCTAGGGAAATGTCTCAGTAGGTAATCCCCATGCAAGGATGAAAGCCTGAATTTGAATCCCAGAGCCCATGCAAAAAAAAAAAAAAAAAAAAAAAAAAAGGCAAGCACAGTGGCAAGCGTTTGTGACCCCCTGTGTTGGTGGGAAGTGGACAGGAGAGTCCCTGGGGCCCTCTAGCCAGTCTGGCCCTTGAGCAAAAGTGATGGCACCTGAGGAATAACATTAAAGTTTCCCTCTGATCTCCCCACATGTACACACACACACACACACACACACACACACACACACACACACACACAAGTGTGCTCCAGCTCTGGCCCAACTCACAGATCTAGGACACACATGTCACATGTGTACTTAGAGATTTTCTAAAAGTAACCTGCAAACATATAAAAAGAAACACGTGGAATCAATTTTAGTATGCTATCCTAAAATCTACATGTTCAAACTATTACCATCCAGGTATGTCATTGTGATAAAAATGGATGAAATAATTTCCAGGTTTTATAAAGTCTTTGAAAGCTGGCCTGCATTTAGCATTTGAAATACAACTCAATCAGGACTAGACACACACACACACACACACACACACACACACACACACACACACAAATAAAAATAATTAAATAAATGTTAGTTTTAAAAAAGGGGGGAACTGTCAGAAAAGACACTTAAAGCTACCAGAGTGTTCAGATACATAGCAAGTAGCCACCATGTACGGACTTAGTTAAGTTCCTGGTTGAAACAAAACCACCTAAAAGACATTTATGATGTTTATGAAAGAAATTTCTACTGAACAGTGAGCATTTGACTGTGCCCAGGGATGAGTGGTATTTAATGTGATAATGGGACTGTGGCTGTTTTAAAAAGTCATTTTCGTTTTAAAAAGATGTGCTGAAATATTTGCGAATGCAAGCCAAAATAATAAATCTGGAATTTGCTTCCAAGTAATGTCTGAAGGGAGGGGCGGGTGGGGATAAAATGGAACCAAGTTGATATTGGTGATGCATGTCACATATTCTGTCTATTTTTATATTTACTGGAAGTTTCTGGACTAAAAAGACATGAAGGGAACTGGGTTACTTCTGAGAGAGATTGTGGATAGTGGAGGCCACAAAGCAACTCCAGAAGGGTAGGGAGTTCATCTACCTTGATCAATAGCAGGCATTGGCTGTGGCTAATATGGAGAGTGGCCCCCTAAAGGTCACAAAATGAGATATTATGCAACCAGTCTGGAAAGAAAGCAAACCATCTCCGTTTGTAAGAGTGTATGACCTTGCAGATGGAAAATCTGAACTAATGCATGAAAGAGAGAGTGGAAGTGATGGATGAGTCCAGGAAGGTCATAGAGCAGGTCAAGGTATAGAAGCCAATGCTGCTTACATACACTAGCCATGGAAACCCCACAAATAAAATGATAGCATGATTTCATTTATAATGAAAGTTTCAAAATATCTGGAATGAATAAAGAGACAAACCACATGAACACTACCGGTGAGATGGCTCAGCAGGTTGGATGAAAATGAGACCTGCAAGGTTGAGGAGAAGTTTTATGTAAATATGAGGGAGAAGTCAGCTTGAGGCATCTGGAAGGGTCCAGAGCAGAGAGAGAGAGGAGAGAGAGAGAGAGAGAGAGAGAGAGAGAGAGAGAGAGAGAGAGAGAGTTGCAGATTGAACATGGCCAGCAGAAGAGAGCAGGTCATGAGAGAGGAACTGTGGGGAGCAAGGGAAGAGCAAGGAGAAGAGAGGGGAGAGAGGACATGGCAAAATGGATGGATTATAGAGGAATCAGTAGCTGGGGGAGGGAAGCTGAGCCCTGGGCTGGAGAGGTTTAGGGTGGGTGGCAGGATAAGGAGAGCAGAGGAGCCCCAGGTCCCGAGCACCCCTGGGCCGGTGTGCACCACCCTTAGCCATTTGTCCTGAGTTTCTTTGGGACCTGACACAAGTAAAGGTGTTCCTCACTAACTGTGGCAACCTGAGTTCTGTCCCCGGGACCCACATGATGACAGGTGAGGACCAACTTTCTCAAGTTGTCCTCTAACCTCCACACACATACTGTACCATGGCTTCTGCGCCCTGTGCCCAGTAAATAAACGTAACACTAAACTGTTTTGAGAAGACTTTCACATTAGAAACTGTGAAGTGAAGCCTCTTTGATAGCAATCAAAATAAGTTTCACACAAAGAAAGATGCCTGTACTGGAAGACATGTGCTGCCAAAATCTGCTCACAGATTCAATGCCCCTCCTACCAGACTTAGAGTTGCCTCCTTTTTTTTTTTTTTTTTAAAGAATTGACAAACTGATTCTAAAATTCATATAGAAATGCAAGAGACCCAGAATAACAAAAAAAAAAAAAGTGAGTCACACTTCTCACACTTCTCGTATTCAAAAGTTCCTGTGGTGAAGACAGGAGAGATGCACATGCACAGCACATAAGCCAGGGAAAGAGAACTGAGATGCCCCTCTATTGTAAAACACTGGTCTTTGGCAGGTGCCAAGACATTCAACTGGAAAGAGAATCTTTCCACCCAATGGAACTGGAAAGACTGGTTCCGTATGCCAACCAATCATCTTCCCTCAAACTCCAGTCAAAGTGGATCATGGGCCATTTATAAATTAGATCACGAACGATTCGTCTCTTAGATATGATACCAAAAAGGTAATCAACAAGAGAAAAATAAATACATTGGACTTTTATCAAAATTAAAAGTTTTAGTGTAATTTTAATTAGAGCTAGCAAGACATGGATCCTGGGTGCAAGAATGATGCTCTCTCAAGAGAATATGGCTGATCAATTTTTTTTTATGTATGTGATTTCCTGATATGAACATATCCCATCAATGGTGAGAAAAACACACACTGACAGTGTGAAATCCAGGGGAAATTTAAGCTGAAATGTTAGCACATGGAATGCATCGTGACTGCCGTCTCCATGGCCACAGAACTCCTGGAGAGGATGCATCTTCTCATAGCAGGCACCTGCTGGCTGGAGGTGTTAGCTGAGCAACAGGCAGACTCCTGCTATGGCGCTTCCCTGTCATGTCAGAAGTGCACAGGAGTTAATTTCCACTCAGTCCTCTCCTGGTTTTAATGTGTGTGTGTGTGTGTGTGTGTGTGTGTGTGTGTGTGTGTGTGTGTGTGTGTGTGTGTGTGTGTGTGTGTGTGTTTTCCAGTGCCCGAGGAGGCCAGAAGAGGCCATCAGATCTCCTGAAGCTGGTCTTAAAGGAGCTTGTGAGCTGCCTGATATGGGTGCTGGGGACAGAACTCAGTCCTTTGGAAGAGCAGTGAACACTTAACCTCAGCACCATTGCTCTCTCAATCGTTCATTTTTAAGGAAAGATGGTTCATAGAATATTACAACATTTTCAAATGAAAAACTGGTTAGCAAAAAATAAAAAATAAAAAAATAGAGGCGGAGTAAAGAGCATGGTGATGGTACACGGCTGGCCTAGATTTGTGGGAATTCCAGGCCAGCCAGAGTAACATAGGAAGAAACTGCCAAAAAGGCAAAGAAGGAAGGAAGGAAGGAAGGAAGGAAGGAAGGAAGGAAGGAAAAGAAGAGTAGAGAAGAGCTCATATCAACCTCACAACAATCAAAGAATGGCAACAACTCAGGTGTCTGTCAACCAAGACGGATGGATACACTGCGATAGGTCTGTACAGTGAAATAGCTCTCCAATAAAAACCACACTGCTGTAGACCCAGTGTGTATGATTCCATTTGCATGCAGCAGAAGGACAGGTACATCTAATTCATGATGATAGAGATCAGAACAGTGACAGCCTAAGGGATTTAACTGGAAAGGCACAGAAATGTATCACAGAGTGACAGAAAGATCCTGTTGTCCCGGAACTGTGTTGCTAACCTCTGTCAAAGATCCTAAATTTGCACACCCAGGACCCCTGCAGGTCAGTGTGTCAGTTTTGCTTTAATTTGTGAGAGACAGCTGAGAGACTAGAGGGTGCTTATGTGCAGAGAAGAGCCAGGCATTCGGGACTAAACAGTCTATGGCCTAAAGACTGGAGAGATGGCTTGCTGGTTAAAAGCACCGGCTGCTCTTCCAGAGAACCTGGGGTTCAGGTCCTAGCACCACATGGTGGCTCACAGCCTCCTGTAACTCCAGTTGCAGAGGATCTGATGCCCTCTTCTAACCTCCAAGAGTACCAGACCTGCACATGGTGCACATATATCTGGCCACAGGCTACTCATATACTTAACCAATCTGTTCATTTCGGGGGCAGGTGGGGTGGGCATCAGGCTCAGGCTCTGCCTTTGTTTGTGTTTATTGCCCCCATGTGCTTCCCTAGGCAGAGCAAATGAGGCTTCTGGGAAATCTCATTTAAAGTGTCAGCCATGTCTGCCTGTGGCTACTTCAGGATTTCTGACCATGACATAAAGTCCCAGCAAGGACAATGACTCACTGTGGGGGTAGAGCCAAGGAGAGCTGAGGCTACAGCCAGCGGAGGCTGGATGAAAGGACACAAAGATCTGAATTTTGGGGACAGACCAAACCAAAAGCATTCAACTTAAGCTCACCTAACTCTTCTGTAAAATGACATGGGGGTTGCTTGGGGACATCAGGTCATGCCTCTTATGGAAGGTGTGGTTAACTGGCAAGCTAGGGAGGGACTGAGCAAAACAGGGAGTAGTCTGGGTAAAAATCTGGCCTTGGACTGATTCCTCAGGGGCTGCAGCATTGATTAAGCAACACAGAGGCGCTCCTGCCTCAGCTGAGGTAGGCCAGAGTTCCCATACTCCCATCTCAGCCATTAGCCCTAGAGTCTGGGGGTTTCTATTCTGAACAATTCTCCAGAAATAAGGAGGCTGGGCAGTTGTGAATTCTTAGGAACCAATGAACACATAGTTGAAGGGTGGGTGCCTGGCTTACTCTGAGTGGAAAAGCCCCCTGCTAGAGCTTTTGTTATGTGGAACAGGCCATAAGGAAGTGTTAGCTGTGTTTTGGCTGCATAAGGAAAAGCACCCCATCCCAAATGTAAGTACGTCCTGTCTATTGTAGACGGAGTCATAAGCTATGGCTGAGCTTCTCAACAGCCAGAAACTAGCAGAGGCCCTGCCTTAGTGCCTGCGTGAGGAAGCTGGGCTTGCCTAGGGTGGGGATGGAGTGGTGGGGAGGCCCTTTAAGGTCTTAGACCCTGGAAACCTGCTGCCTGCTTTTTCATCAACTTGACACAAGCTAAAGTCATCTGAGAAAGGAGACTTTCAGTTAAGGGACTGCCTGCATAGATGATCAAATGATAAGGCTGGGGGCCACTTTCTTTTTCTTAGTTTGTGTTTGTTTGTTTTTAATAAAGACTATTTTTATTTATGTATATAACTGTTTTGCCTGCGTTTTTGTAGTACATCATGTGTGTGCAGTGTCTGTGGAGGTCAGAAGATCCCTTGGAACTGAAGTATAGACTGTCGTGAGCTGCTATGTGGGTGCTGGGTTCTCTACAAGAGCAGCTGGTGCTATTGATTGTTATGCTATCTCCCTCATTTCTTGATTATTGACTGATGTGGGCGGGCCCAGCCCATATTGGGCCATGATGCCCCTGGGCAGGTGGTCTTGGGTTATATATGAAAGCAGGCTGAGCAAGACAATAAACAGCATTCTTCCTCATTTTCTGTCTGTTTCAGTTCCTGCCTTGGCTTCCCTTCATGATAGACCACAAAAGATTAACCCCTTTTCTCATGTTCCTGTTGGTCATGGTTCTCACTATGCAATAGAAACCTAATTAGAAAAACTTTGAAATCAGATGGACCTCATTTTGACTCCAGCTCTGTCATCTGCTAGCTGTGGGATCCTGCTCAAGTTGTCATCCGTCTCTGGCTGCTGGCTTTCTCTTCCTTAAAACATGCATCTCCTACTGCCTCTGGTCAGAATGGGTAAGGGGAGGAGTAAGGGCTTTATCACACTTTGTGTCTTGCAGTGCTAAGTAGGCACTTCCTTGCAGGCAGGCCCCTCCCATCCCTAAGGGGCAGCTTGCATGGGTTCACCATGGTACCAGGCCACTTATCCTGTCTGCCAGTCCCTGGGGGTTTTCTTCAGTTCTGGGTGGGGAGTCCTTGTCCTGCAGGCTTCTGTTTCCTGTCTCAGGATACAGGGATACTGCACTTCAAAGGCTCAATTGTCTGCTGTCTTCAAAAACCCCATTCTCTCATGGGCACCTGGTCACTCTTTCTCAGCAGAAGAATGGTTTCCCTAAGCCGTAGCTTTTACCAGGAACTGGTCTTTTGTTCACAGCCCAGAGAAGTTGGCAAGGGGGTCTATCTGGAAATGGGCATCACCAGAGGGACTTCCAAAGGACTAGTTCTGGAAAGAAGGTGGGGCTCAGTCTGAGAGTGATGGGCAGATGATGCCAGATGGCTCCCAGGGGCCACAGGCTGAGCAGGGCCTGAGATCAGACACATCAGACACCAGACACATCCATCCATTCCCTTAAGGATTACTACCATGCCAAGAAAAGCAGGGCTGGTGGTAGGGCTGGTAAAACCAGATAACAGTTCTCACAGCTGGGGCGGGGGTGGGGGGACGGCTACTAGCCATGTCCCCCATTTCCACTCATGGTGCTGTCTGGTTCCAGGAGACCCAAACAGATTTCCTTAGCCCTCATCCTGGAAATGGTGCTATTTTCCAAAGCACAGTCACACCGAGAACGGCTCTTATCAAGCCAGATCGAGTCACTTTTCTTCCTCTCAGAGTTTGATTATTCCCAAGAGTTAGACTGGCTAATTGTTTTGTAAAAGCATGGTATTAGCGGCTTCCTTGTGGTATCTATTATAGTCACAGTTTTAAAGGCAACACATACGCATGTGTTCATTTACATGTTAGGATTTACTATGTTCACAGTATATAATGGATTATAATGAGAACATGGTAAAGAACTGATGTGATATGGGATATTTAGTTTAATTGTTAAAATTTTTAAAAAGTTTAATTTTATTTTATGTATATTTTGCCTGCATGTGTGCATATGTACCACATGAATACCTTGTGTCCTCAGAGGCCGGAAGAAGGCACTGGACTCCCTGGAACTGTTACAGATGGTTGTGAGTTGCCCGGTAGGTGCTGGGAATTAAACCGAGGACCTCTGGAAAAGTAATCATCTCTTAATCAGTAATCTGCCTCTCCAGTTTCCAGTTTAATTGAATCTTCCCTGTTTATAACCCTGCAAACTCTACTGAATCAAGGCCTACATCATTTCCACCATACCCCAAAGTCCCCTGGGACTTTTCAATCAAATAGCCCAAACCCCATCCTCCCCACCACAAAACAAACACCACCCAGTTTGCCACCAGAGCTGCATTTGGTCCAGTTTTAAGCTTCATATAATGAAACCGCATGGTTTGCAGTCTCATTCCACTAATACAATGGCCCATACGTGTTGTGTTGTTTATCGACAGTCTATTACATGACCACAACTTGTTAAACAAATGGCTTCCAGGGGACGAACAAAAGTTGATTGTTTTAAGCAGGACAGTCATGGAGCATACTAAATTTCAAGGAGAAGAATGTGAAGGGTGAGGGATGGCAAGAGGGTTTAGAGTGTGAAGGGGCTTGCTGCCAAGCCTCAGCCTGAGCTTTGTCCTCAGGACTCATGTGGTGGAAAGAGAAAAGTGACTCTTCCAAGGTGCCCTCTGACTTCTACATGAGTACTGTGGTGTGCATGTCTGCACACACACACACACACACACACACACACACTCAAGCACTCTCACTAAATAAATAAATAAATGGATTTAGAGTTGAGTGGGAGGAAATCTAGAGATCATGCTCAACGTCCTCAATTTCTATGTGAGGTTCAGAGAAGGGAAGTGACAAGCCCAAGGTCACAAAGCTTTGTGAGGCAAAGGTGAGGCTAAGCCAAATCTACTTCTCCAGGCAGTTGGAACTAGCTTTTCTTGTTTTCTTGTTGTTGTTTTTTAAATTTTATTTTATTTGTTTGGT
Organism: Uromys caudimaculatus; assembly: GCA_028551405.1. Classification (NCBI taxonomy): domain Eukaryota; kingdom Metazoa; phylum Chordata; class Mammalia; order Rodentia; family Muridae; genus Uromys; species Uromys caudimaculatus. Next base: position 31,224,386 of record CM052700.1, read on the forward strand.
TGGTTTTGGTTTTGGTTTTGGCTGTTTGTTTTGAGACAAAGTTTCTCTGTGTAGCCCTGGCTGTACTGGAACTCACTCTGTAGACCAGGCTGGCCTCGAACTCACAAAGGTCTACCTGCCTCTGCCTCCCGAGGGATTAAAGGTGTGCACCACCACTGCCTGGCTGGAGCTACTTTTAAAAGATATTTATTTGTTACTGTGTATGCAAGCCACCCCACACACTGTGTGTGTGTGTGTGTGTGTGTGTGTGTGTGTGTGTGTGTGTGTGTGTGTGTGTGTGTGTGTGTGTGTGTGTGTGTGCGTGTACTCACATGCCTGCAGATGCTAGAGGAGGCTCAGATCCTTTGAAACTGGAGTTAAAGGAAGTTGTGAATTAGCTAACATGGCTGCTGAGAAGCAAACTTGGGTCCTCTGGAAAAGCAACAAGAGATCTCTCCAGTTCCCTGCCTCTATCCAGTCCTGTCCTGTCCTGTCCTACCCTGCCCTGCCCTGCCCTGCCCTGATCTATCCTATCATCCTTTCCTTTCCCTTCCTAGCCTAGCCTATCCCATTTTTCTTCCTGCCCCTTCTCTCTACACCTCACTTAATCTATTAAATAGATACACAGAAGCAATCCTTTGCATCCTAAAAGGCTTGCAAGTTTTTCTGCACACACAATATGTTCCCCTGGGAGCATGTGATAAAATTTATTTCTGAGGTGTCAAAACTGTGTCTGTTATGAAGTAAGACTGATTTATAAATGTTCATAAAAGAGAAAGAAGAGGCAACTAATGATTCACAGGAAACAGATTGTTTGTATTAGAGCTTGTGTAGTGGAAAACCCCAAACAAGGGAAGCACTTCTCAGCTTGCTTCGCACAAGGCTGAAATCTGGATATTCATGTGTGTTCCAAGTGTGATTTCACTGTCTTTTCTACCTTTTATGGCAGTAGAAAAATTTGAAGTCAGATCTACCAGGGATCACATTATGATCTCTGTTTTTGCGGCTTTGTTACTGTAGTTTGCTTTCTGTTGCTGTGATGAAACGCCATGACCAAAAGCAACTTGGGGAGGAAATGGTTATTTCATTTTACAGCTTGTAGTCTGTCAGTCAGAGACACTGGAGTAGCAACTCTTGGCAGAAACCTGGAGGCAGGAACTGAAGCAGAGCCTCCTGAGGAATACTGCTTACTGGCTTGCTCCGCAAAGCCGCAAACCCACAGTGAGTTAGGCCCACCCACATCAATCAAGAAAATGCACCACAGGCTTGCCCATAGGCTTGCCCATAAGCCAATCTAATGGAGGCACTTTTCCAATTGAGGTTACTTTTTCCAAATTGACTCTAGCTAGTGTCAACTTGACATAAAACTAGATGGCACAGTTAGTTACCACATAGTTCACTTCTATGAACCTCAATTTCCCCTGTAGAGTGGGCCTAGACAGTATCTATTGTCCTGCCAAGATGCTAGGGGCATCTTTTCAGGCACTGAGTAGATACTCAATGCATCCTGTTGGGATAAATTTGGATTCAAGCAGAGTTCCTTGGGGAGATGAGGTATGTCTGGCAGAGCAAAGACAAGGAAATGGGAGTCTAGCCTGTGGTATGTGGGAAGCCATATTTCCCCTATAAATTTTGGCATTTTTCTTGGCAAGGGTTGTGTGCCTTTCAAGTCTCTGGTGCCTGGCTCTGTTTATCTGCTCTCTCATCTCAGGAGTAAAGGGCAGGAAAGGGCCAGGCTTGTGAAGTTTAGGCCTCAGTGTAACTGGTAGTCAGGGTCTAGGCCAACGTTTCTAGGTTCTTGGACTCTTATTTAAGGAATTGAAATGAAGATTTGCACAAATCACAAGGGTAGCAAGATGATTTTATTTAATCCAAAGCAATAATACAGATCAGATGGAAATTAGCTGCCAAGAGTGACAGGGGCCACTGGAATGAGGCTGCTCAAGCTTACTGGTTTTTGTATAGGGTTTTCTTTTGAGGGGTTCAAGAGAAGGAGGAATTTGGCTGCTAAGGGGCATGGCAAGGAAGTTCTCTAATTTGATTGGCAGATCTGCATTACGTAAGCTTCTGCCCACTGAGCATGTCCCTTCCTATTATGCATCCGATTTTAATCATACATGCAAGTATGCGTAGGCATAAGATGGTAAAACGAATATTCTCCCTAAAAGTTCACCTGTAAGACACAGTTTATCCCCAAATTTGTCTAGGACAGATTGACTATCCTATATACTGGTCTATACTGGGAATGTGTTAGAATAGAAATGGAAGCGAAACTGATTCCGTTATTTAGAGAGGGCTGTGTGTGTAGCTCACTGCCTGAAGGATGCCTCGGTTACCAGGTTAACCTACAATGTTGTTAAGAAGAGAAGTGTGTGTACAGTGTATGCATGAAGGTTTAGGTTTCCATGTGCTTTGTTAGGGGTGTGTGTATAGCCCAACTGAGCGGAGTCCCAGGTTGCTGAGCTATTCCCTATGCTTGCCTTTCTCAACAGACTAAGAGTGGGGCCTTGTTAGCCACACAACTGGGTCTGGATCTCATCCTGGGGTCCTAGGTAGGTCTATTTTCTGTTTCAGTGATAAAATATTATGACCAAGGCGACTTATAGAAAATTTTATTTGGGCTTACAGCTCCAGAGAGGGGATCCATAATGACAGGGGGAAGCATTGCAGCAGATGGCTGGAGCAAAAAGCCCAAGAGGTCACATCTCAACTGCAAGCATGAAGCAGAGAGTGGGGTGAGGCTATGAGCTCCCAAAGCCACTCCAATGATATATTTCCCTCAGCAAGGCTGCACCTTCCAGGGTTCCATAACACCCCCAAAACAGCAGTACCATCTAGGGACCAAGTATTCAAATACATGAGCCTACAGATGACATTTCTCATTTAAACCATCACAAGGTTCAACAGCATTTGACTCTTCAGGCTCTTGGGTGGCTTCAAGAAAGAGGCCTTGAGATTTGGGGATCTCAGGAGTGGGTTGATGTTCTGGATGGCCTGGGATAGTAGGATGGTAACCAACCCTTTCCCCGCTGTCTAACAGTGTCTGAGACGTTTTCAGATTCTGCTACCCATGGACCTGGTGTGTTATCGAAGCCCTTCCATTCAGACCCTGGGCAGGACAGGTGGCTTCAGGGAAGCTAACCTGCATCTGGAGGGTCTCTGGTTAACATAGGCTGTTTGCGAGTGTCATCTTCTGAGTTTGCCATTTCAATTATAAGACAGAATCACAAGTGTCAGAGGGTTAAATGGCATGATGGCAAGTCATTAAACAGAGTCCAGTCAAGTGCACTGGCTCAAGAAATGGGTTCTGGACTCAAGCGGGGTTTAGATTCTGTCTCTAGTATTTCCTAGATGTGCCAAGTTAGGAAACTGCTTAAGCTTTGGGTCTCAGTCTCTCTACATGTAAAGGGAGGGCTTAGCCATACCAGAGGATGTTTCTATAACACAAAGACAACAGACAGGAAAAACCACAATGACTGGCAGTTAACCAGACCTATGGAGTAGGATGTGGCATTCTCTGGGGAATGGGACTCCATGTTCCTTAACTTCCCTGACTTCCTGTCACTGCCAGGGAATTGGACCTTAATCAATTAGAGAAACATAATTGGATTTTAGTTAGACCACAGCAGGCTCTTCTTTTTTTCTTAATATTGAAGAGTGTTCCCTTTCTGGAAAGGGACATAGTAATTGAAAAGAATGTCGGATTCAGACCATCCATGGAATTCTGAGTCATACACAAGTCATGTGACTGTGAACAAGTCCCTTCCTCTCCACAGAGTGTCTTCCTTTTCTACAGAATGTGGATAATTACGGCAGCGCCACTGGGCCCCTGTGGGTGTGATAGGACTCTGGAGGCTAAAGCCCCAGCCAAACTCTCTTTGGCCCAGGGCCAGCTCTTGCAGTCTGAAGCTTCCTGGCTTGAAAGCTTCCACAGAAGCAAAGCTTTGGCTCAGGAGTGCCCTGGTGACTCCTGGCCAGAGAGAAGCAGTGCTTGCAGCTTGTTCTATTGCTCTCCCTCAGCCCCGAGTCCTGGCTCCCCTGCTCTCCTCTGGTGGTGACAACCTAGCCTGTTCAAGGGTAAAGCAGACATCTAGCCTTTGGTGCCTCAAGCAGGGCAACTTTGAAGCCATTCTCCTGTGTGAGCAACGTCATCTCTCTGATCTTCAGTCTCCCATTTGGGGACTCTGTTAAAAGTGGTTCCTTCCTCAAAGGGTGGTGCTTAGCTTGTGCATGGTGATCAGGGCTGGAATGAGGTGACCACTGGTATCCATTCCACAAATGTCTGCTGAGCACCTACTGTGTGCTCTGTGCATAGGTGTAAAATGGACAGACTCATCTCAGCCTTGGGGGGTCTCTAGTCTAGTTGGGAGAGTAATATGAATAATGACATCCAAAGTGGTAAGTGCTGTCTTAGGCTGTTTGGGAGTAGCTGGAACCAAAAGTGCCCAGTATGGTGGCACACACCTTTAATTTCAGCATTCAGGAAGCAGAGGCAGGAAGATCTCTGTAAGGCCAACCTGGCCTTCATAGCCAGTTCCAGGCCACCAAAGGCTATATAATGAGATCCTGTTTCAAAACAAATCATAACACCACACACACATACACACACACGCACACACACACACACACACACACAAACACACACGCATGCACGCACACCACCACCACCACAGCCGCCACCACCCAATAAGCTGTATTCATTGCTTTATGGCTAATTTTGATTGTCATCTTAATAGACTTTAGAGTCCCTACAGAGACAAACCTCTTGGCCTGTCTGTGAAGAATTGTCCGGATTAAGTTAATTGAGCGAGGCAGAACCATTCCATGCCAGAGTCCACAAAAATGAGAAATCCAGCTGAGTACCACTCTCTGTTTCCCAGCTGCAGATGCAATGTGACCAGCCACCTCCTGTCCCCAAGCTCTGTGGGTCACATCTCTTGCAACCATCCACCAGAATAAATCCCTGCTTTCTTAAATTGTATCTTGCCAGGTATTGGGTCACAACACAGGAAAAATAACAGATAAAGCTGCTAAAACAAAATAGTCCAGGCTGTGTAACTTATAATGAAGAATTTTTCTTAGCTCACAGTTCTAAGTTCAAGGGCACAGGAGATCATTAAAGTGAGACAAGCTTATTTATAACAACTAACTCTTACAGGAACAAACAATGGTCCTGGGGGGATGGAGAGAGAGAGAGAGAGAGAGAGAGAGAGAGAGAGAGAGAGAGAGAGAGAGAGAGAGAGAGAGAATATTAATTCATAAGAGGACAGCCCAATGACCAGATGACTCTCCATGAAGCCCACCTCTGAAGGTTCTACTACTTCTCATACCACCGTGCTTAGGACCAAGTCTCTGACACACACACCCTTCTGGGACACCACACCACCAAAAAGCCCCTGGCTTATTGGCTAGTCACTCAGTTAGCCATGTGTTTGTGAGAGACCCTGCCTTATTAAAGTGGAGAGCGCAGTGACAGAGGAAGATACCCAACATTGACCTCAGGCCTCCAGATGCATTCCCACACATGTACGCATGCATACAGCCATACAAATATGTCTATGCATATATACAAACACACAATACCTCCGGTAGGTTCATGCTGAAGCACTTCATCTAGTGGCTACTGACTTTTCAGGAGGTAAGACCTTAGTGGTAGAAGCAGATCACGGGGCGGGCCTTTGAAGGTTCTATCAGCTCCTGGAGTCTGACTTGGACCTGCTTCTTCATTGGCCATGATATGAACAGCCTCTGCTGCACATGCCCACTGCCATGACCTGAGCTGCAGCTCCACACCTCCCGCATCACCATGGACTGAAGAGCTCTAAAACCATGACCCAAATAAATGTCCCCTGCCTTGACTTGTTTCTGCCACATATTTTTGTCACAGAGATATGGAAATAATGAGGACAATCTTGCTATCAAGTTGTTGTGCAGTCAAGTTCTACCCCCATATAGACATTGATTAAGTAGTTAGTATAGAAAGCAGGCTCCAGTGTGGTTAGGTGCAAGACAGAATATTCTGGTCATAGTCTATGACTACTACAGGTCACCCCAAGTCATCCTTAGCTGATGGCTGGTCACAGTCTATTAGGGACATGGAGAAGTGCTTCCCTGGGGCTGACTGGTTTCTTACACATTGTTCATGCCAAGAACAATGCTGTAGACAAGCTACATATTCTGAATTGCACTCATCTCCTCAAGAGTTCGCTTCCAGCATCCATTAAGCTGCCTAACAAGCTACGGATTTCACCTCTGGAAACTCGTTTATTTTTAACAGTCATTATGCTAATCAGCAAAGGCTCTGCTGTTGATCTTCCAAGAAGATAAACGGACCCCTTGTTGTGGTGACTTCTGAAGGGGTGGGGGTGGGGCATCATGGAGAGGCTGCTGCAGGGCATTTGGGGACCATGAGCTCCAAGTAGCTGCCTTTCCCAGCATATTACACCATTTTTCCTCCAAGGTACTAGAAAGTTTACCTCTGACATCATAGTTGATGCCTTCTGACTATCAACCTTGCTTCTATGATGAAGAACATAATGAAACTTCCTACTCTGGCTGAGGAGTCAGTCCAAGGTTGCCCACGCTTCCTGTCACATGGTTCACTTTGTCCAATAGTAGTGTCTGCCTTTGATCCCCACACATTCCTAAACTATGTCTGATTGCACGATCAGTCCTTACCTCTAAACCTTCTTAGTTCAACCAACTATCCATTTGTCCATTACTCATTTTATTTTTGTAATTTTATGTATATGAAATACTCCATTAGTGCTCATTTTCTGTCTACCTGCCAGACATCAAGCTAATTATGATCTAGAAACACATCTGCGACATCTGCAGATGCTCCCTTACATAAAATTTTCGTACAGTCTATACAGACCTGCCATATACATTCCATTATCTCTAGATTGTAATGCTGATAGAACGGAGGTGCTACCCTAACCCGTGTCCTGCACTGTTTAGAGAACACAACCACCCTGTGCCCCAGAATATTTCTGATCCACGTTCGTTGAATCTGTGGGTGTGGTTCTGCAGACATAAGGGGCTGACTATACTGAACCTTAACTTGGGGAACTGGCACAGCCACGTCCACTGGGAACAGCGGGAGTCATGAAGCCAGCACAGCAGCTGGATGCAGTTCCAGCAAAGCTGAGCCGATTGCTGTGACCGCTGCCCTTTATCGATAGCCTTAGGGTTTTGGTCCCTATGTGCTGCATTCTTGGGGACTTTCTGCTTGATGATTCATTTTATGTCTTCTCCAGAAAAAACTGTATCTGAGTCTTTTTAGGAAAATCCTAAAATTAGCTTTATCTAGCTACCATTTGGAAGTCTTCCTTATGCACAGAAAATGACATGGCTAGATAAGGCCATCACTTCAGGAATCTTCCTGGGGTATCTGCCCCTGGGCAAACTCAAAAAGTATAAATGGTTCAGGATAATCATAGGTAACTAAGAAACTCTGACTGGCTAGGAGAATAGGTTACAGATTCAAGATATCTTTTTATTATAGGCTTTAGAGGTCTCTAAAAATGTAGTTTAAAGATAGGGGGTTTTACAGGGTACACCCCTTGAAGAATAAAACTCAGTAATTAAGATTTGCTAGTAATAAAAAGACTGATTCAGATATTTTCTGCTTTCTGGAGTGATTTTAAACCACAAACACTTCCAGCCTAAAAGCAGGCTGTCGTTTATTAAATGCGTTTGCTTTGGAGGAGGCATGCTTTAAAGTCTTTAAATTGGAGTTTTAGGGCTGATAATAAAAATAAAATATGTTCTGTTTGTATTTTCTAATTGTGACTGAACTTGTGACCCTGGACGTGTCATGGAAAAAAATCAAACACATAATCTGTACTTCTTGGACAATTGTTAGTCTGCCTTTGTTCTGAGAAACCTGTATAAATAAAGAAGCAACTGGTTGTTAGTCAGTCAGAGTTGTGAGATTCCCCTGAACGCCATCTCCTGTCACTCCTTCCCCTGCTCCCCTCGCCAACTCATTATCTCCTGTGCTGCTGCCCTGTCAGTAATGACCCTCTACCCCTGACCCTCAGTAGGGGACAAAATAGTGGCAAAAAAGGACCGTTCCCACTGTCACCATTGCACCATTGCTATTCAGAAGAGAAAAGATATGCTTGCCAAAAGGGGAGGAGGCTCTTCTGGACTGCTGCCTGGCTGTGGAAGCCAGCCTAGGTCCTGCCGGGGCCTCTTGGCTCTTTGCTTCTCCCAGATAGTGCTGTGCCTCTCCAGAGACACTGCATCAAGCGTGTGTCTCCTGTCCCTGCCTGTGAGCCCCATGATAATAAGCACAAGCTAGTTGCCAGGGCTCACAGACTTCTTCCTTGGTTTAGGAGCAGGGGGTTGTCTCTGGAGAACTGAGACTTTGTGAGGTTTTGTGGACAGAGGGGACAGAGTAGAAGCAAACCAAAGGACAGACAAAGAGACACAAAGAGTTGCAGCCCACTGGCCTAGTTGAGGACTGAACCCATTCATACCAGGCATAGCTAAGGCCTGGAAATCCAGGGCTGGGATAGGCTCAGACCCCTCTCCTGGGGAGCTGTGAGTCCCCAAGGGGCCTCACATTCTTGCCTACAGCCTGTGCTACTTGTGACTCAAGCTGTACAGGCATGTGTTCTCTGTGTCCCGCATGATCTCCATAGATTGCCTCAGGAGTGCACAGCTCACAAAACCTGAAATGCTAATCAACGGCCATGATAGCAAAAGCTGGTCCATCATGGTGAGAAAACGGATAGTTAGGAGGGAAAGCAGAGTATGAATAAGAGATCGGAATGAACTTGGTATAGGGTCAAAGGGGGTGGGACCCTGTGCCCCTGTGAGGACAGAGAGGCTGTTTCTGTGGTTTAAATGTCCTTATGATGAAATTCAGTCCCCGGAGTGAGGTGCTTAGAAGAGTGAGTGGCAGCTTAATCCAGTGATAGCCTTTGGAGGCTGACCTTTGGGGAGTAACTAAGGTTATATGAGGTCATCAAGATGGGATCCTAGTCCACCAGGACTATGGCTTTCTAAGCCAAGGAGGAGAGAGCTGAACCAGGACACCAAGTCTCCTTGCGTGCTGCTCTGGCTGCTCTGACCTTAGAAGAAATAAGCTTCTTTCCTATATAAATTATCCAGTTTGTAGTGTTCATATATAGTAACAGAAAAAGGATTGAGATGGCTCAGTTCCCACAAATATTTACATTTGCTATCTTTCTCCATGACAAAATTCCACGGTTAATAGTTCAGCCCTTAGGGAGAAGCCCAGCTTTCCAGTTTCCTCTTCGGAAGCTTAGTTCCTGTTCACTTCACTTCCTTGACATTATAGGAGATAAGACAAGCTGCAGGAAAGACTTAGAAGCCTAAAGAGGGAGCAGATAGGCCGGTCCTTAAAGGGGGAAACGTATCTGGGGTCCAGAGAGCCGCACAGAGCTGGCTGCTAGCAGAAGCAGCTGTGGTACATGGGAAGCTGGGCTTGGGTACTTCTCATAGCTCCGCTGGGGCTTCTGAAAAGTAAGACCACACTTGGGACCAAAGGACTTACTCACCAGAAGCTAAGCTGGGGTTCCTTCTCACCTATCTAAACTTGGAAAGTACCTGATCTCTGTGTCTCTGTCTCTGTCTCTGTCTCTCCCTCCATCCCTCCTCTCTCTGTGTAGTCATTTTATGTTGTACTGTGCATACCAGCAGAATGGATCTATCCATTCATATTTCATAGAGAGGAAGAAGTGAGAGGTGATATACATACAATTTGGGGCATTCTGTTTAAGGAAAAGATTTCAACATAAAAAAATTAGGTACACATAATGAATATTTAGAATTTTTTAAAATCATAATGATTTCAGATTTAAAAAGAAAATGGCAAATACCATAAATTCACAAAGCCAAATAAGTAGTGTCCTTTTATTAAGTTCTTCACACCTTCCTACTTCTGTGTGTATGTATGTGTTCATGAGTGCAGCTGCATACACACATGTGTGCACATGTGGAGGCCAGGTGTCTTTAATTGTTCTCTGCCTTATTTTTTGAGTCAGGGTCTCTCAATGAACCTGAAGCTTACTGGTTCAGCTAAACTGGCTGGCCACCACGCCCTAGGGATGCACTAGTCTCTGCCCACCCAGGGCTGGTACTATTAACAAATGCTGTCTAGCTTCTTTTGTGTGGGTTCTAGGGATCAAACTCAGGTTTTCAGGCTTGCATGTCCCTAGCCCATCCCTTTCTTATATATTCTACTTAATTCTAGGAGTTTCCACCCTACCTTGATGCTTTCTATGTAGGTACATGCAAGACTGTGGGTCTGCCCTATGTGCAGTGGTTAAAGACCAAACTTGAATGCCCTTCCTCGGGAGCCTTCTTCCTTTGTTTGATACAGGGTCTCTCCCTGGCCTAGACTTTTCCCCAGTAGGTTAGGTTAGATGGCTGGGAGCTCAAAGAATCTGCTTGTTTCTGCCTCCCATCTCGCCATCACTGGAATTAGGGATTCTCAGCACAAGTCACCATGCCCAGCGTTTTATGAGGGTTCTGAGGATCTGAACTCAGACCTTAATACTTGTGAAGCAAAGACTTTATAGACCCACCCATCTCCCCAGCTTGCTGATTTTGTGTGGGCCAGAACTTCATCACACAGCCAAGGCCAAGTTCAGTGGCTAAGAAAACAGACTGCCATTTGAAGAGGAGAGAAACTCCAAAGCCACATGTCGAAAGAAGCATTTTTTTTTATCTGCTTCCATGGACACACAAGTGTGTGCCTTCCTGTGTGACTGCAGCTGTGTCTATGTGTAAGCATGAATGTGCATAGGCGTGAATATGTGCACAAGCATAATAGCTGCTGTGTGCATACATGTGCTCCATTGTATGTAGGAGCAAGTCCTAGAGGACTGAGCCTTCCTGAGTAGGTGTCTGGTTTAATGGACCAATAAAGAATATTGCCCCAACCCAGTGGGATTCTAGGGTCTTTGGGTCTGTCAAGACAAAATAGAGAACTGTTAAACAAGGTTTTGAAATCAGAAACCCAATGTAAGAACCAGCTCTGCTACCAACTGGGTGGGCAGGTGACTCCAGACCCAGCCTTCTGACCATGAAATGGGATCACCACTTCTCAGGTTCCTTATGAGTGTGCTGGGAAGAGACTCGCCAGCTGGAGGGACTTGGAGCACGCAATGCACTGGATGTGGTTAGCTGTAAAGCCTGAGTGGGGGTGGCTGTGATTTCCCCTTCCTGACTCTTCTCTCTGCCCCACATGCTTAACCCCTTTCCAGAAGCTGAAGCTGAAAACTGAAAGCAGTTTCACATCTCTTAATGTGTTGTCATGGCAACCGCTGGCTCCTGCTCATGGCTCTATCGCCCCCTCACTGTGGGGCTGGGGTGTGGAGGAGGAGGAATGGACTCACCAGAAGTCCCCCTTCTTCTGAAGATGTGGGAGGTCTGGCCCTGTCCTTGTGGCAGACACCCTACTCCCCCCCACTACCCTTCAGCAGCAGCTGAGGGATACAGGGATGATCTGTTCTGAGTTCTCTGGGCAGCCTTAGCTGGTGCAGGTTCCCGGGCCTCGCCCAGAAAGTGGAGTCAGGTCTGAGGCACATTGGAGGGGGCAATACCTGCACAGTTTCAAATCTCTCCTCTCCCCTCTCCCCTCTCCCCTCTCCCCTCTCCCCTCTCCCCTCTCCCCTCTCCCCTCTCCCCTCTCCCCTCTCCTCTTTCCCCTCAAGAGACTAAGGAATAGTGGCATCCCCGCAACCACACCCACAGGTGTCTGAGGGTGCAGGAGCTGGAATAACCCAATCACAGATCCTGCTGGGTCTGTAATCTGTCACTTCATTCGGTGACTCATGCCTTCACTTACTCATAGATGTGTTTGCTTATCCATTCAATTACAGACTCCTCTGCTCACATTTAAATAACCATGCTTTTCTCTATGTACTCACTGCTCTGAGAAAACATCCATTACTACCTGAGTTCTGAGAGACAGGGAGATAATTAAGGTATAGCCTCTGCTGCCCTGCAGGGGTTCCAGGGTGGGGTTTTCTGACTGTAAGGAGGAGGAGGAAGAGGAGGAGGAGGAGGAGGAGGAGGAGGAGGAGGAGGAGGAGGAGGAGGAGGAGGAGGAGAAAAAGAAGATGCCCATGGATAGACTGGCATTTTATTCTTATATTTTAAAAAAAGTATTCTGTAAGGAAAGTATTATGTGCATAGTGGTACACTGTGGTCTGGGGAAAGGGACAGGTGCTAATATTCACCTCTAGTACTTGAGGGGGTTATTTTCAGGACCCCAACAGACACTGCAAGCATGGGTGCTGTTCCTCTCGGTGAAACGGGACAGTGCTTGCACAAAGCCCATATGAGGCCAGCAGAGGCCAGTCCTTCTGCCAAGGTGAGACCAGGGAGACTTTAGACTCAGTCACATAGCGCATTGAAAGTCAGCCTGGGCTATAACGACCTTGTATCAAACAAACATTTAAATAAGACAACAAGTAAGGTCCTTTTCATCTATAGTCCAGAACACCAAGGTTGCTTGCTGACTGTGGTGGAGGCAGAGACATGGGGTATCACATAGACTGGGAACACATGTATAACCCACCCATTTTCTCCTGAGTAGGCCACCATCAGATGCCCTTATCTAGTCCCACCCCCTATCCTGCTAGGCCCTACCTCTAACACAAGGCCATATGAGTTTCCACCCACCCTTTATACCTTACAATAGGGAGTACATTTGATCACCTGAACCCTCAGAGAACACATTCAAATCATGTCAGCCTTGAATTTCAGGGAAAGTAAAATGTCGGGCTTCCTCACACACAGAGGTGCTCAGAGAAGGAGAGGCTGTAACTTGATAGGAGAGCTGTGGCAGGCTTGGTGTAGAGCAGTGGGGAGGGGTGGCAAGGGGAGCTGCACTGGTCCTCGGTTGGAACTGCAAGATAATGAAGTATTTCCAGAGGTAAAAAGTGGTGGTGGACTTCAAGGGAGTCCTAGCTCCTGGGTAGGAGGCCGAGCTGGGGAAGAAGCTGTTAGCTGAGACTGGGAACCTGATTTTGCTCCCACAGTCTCTCTCTATGAAAAGCAGAGGTATCCAGTTCTCCAAATGGGAGTGAGTGAAACTGTAATTTATGTTCCTTAGAAAAGAAGGTTCACTGTGACAGACAGGCAATCCTAAGAGCAGTGTGGTATCCATTGCTGGTCCAGTGTCCTCTGAGAGCCTGGAGGCCTGAGCTCCCATCCTTCCTTGATCTCTGACCTGTGAAGATGTCCCTCCTGGACAAGCACATTGCTGTTATCAGGGCTCCAGACTCCTTCTCTGGCTGGAACCACACATGGAAAGCACCTGCGTCCCAAACTGACTGGCTTCTACCGGCTGGAACCCCAGGCAAGGGTTGTCACCCACTTGAGCCAAACCCATGTCATGCCATGTGCGACAGAGAAGCCTTGGGACCATGTGGAGTCATTTTCTGCCACAGCCAAACCTGGTCTGTCCTGACTGCACAGATACCCACCCTTCCTTCACTGAACACCTGCCAGGCTCCTCACACAGAGAATGGCTATGAGGGGACCATAAGCATGGGAGCCAGAGCCATGTCACACCGCAGTCCAGAATGTTCCCCTCTAACTGTTTCAGAGCAAAGCTTCCTCCCTTCTGGTGTAACCCACACGGTCCTCCTGCCAAATCAGTACTGGCTTACTCTGCTCTGTCTCTGAGATCCTGAGAGACCCCTTGATTCTATCCTTCCACCACGAATACCGTTCTCCTGTGAATCTCTGTGGTCCTCACATCCCATTGGCTCAGACGTGACCTTTTGCAGTCTGGTGTTTCTCTAGAGCCAGCTCTGTCTAAAGGTCTCCAGCCCCACAATAGCCCCTACAACTGGCTTCCCTGCTTCAGGAACTTTCCCTAGCAGGACATAGACTCCATGGCTCTCATGTGCCAGGTACCAGCTGAAGCCTCTGGGGCCCACATCTCTGCACTGTTTCTTCTCAAGTTCCAGGGATCATTCAGCACAGGAGGGTCCCAAAACACACCGTGGGGTAAATGCACACCCCAGAGCCTCTGCAGACTCATCCTCAGAGTGGGAGACAGAGACAGCATCCAGTCAGGACTCACACAACTGGATGTAACCAAGAGGGTTGAAAGCTGGTCTTCCTGCCAGGAGGCTTGTCACTGTCCTCTGAGGCCTCTGGCCCTGGTATCCCTTTCCCTGCCTGGCATAAACAGCCTTTTCAGCTACTGCAGCAGGATGGTCACTAGTGTCTGTTATCAGGCCACAGTGCCACCTGCTGGCACATGGCTGACTCGCAGGGAAACTGGCAGAGGCTCAGCTTAGCCACCCCAGCAGAGCTGAAGTGCAGAAATAGGGGTTCCAGTGTTGGTCTTCCACAGGCCAGGGTCCAGTTTCTGCACAGGTCACTTCCTAGCTATGTGATACTTACCTAGCATCTGTGTTCAGATGTAGCTCATCTGTAACAAAATGGCAGTGGGGATAGGTAACTCTAAAATATCACTTCCTGAGGAAGCCTTCCCAGATTGCTCTCCCATCTCCCACTAGGCCATTCACTAACCCTTTCTCTTGCTTTGTTGTTTCTTTGTAGCACATACACACTCCCCCAACATTTCAACATTTCTTACTATCTCTTCTACAAAACACCAGCACCATCATGGGACAGGTTTGGTTCACTGCATGTCAAGAGCCTGGGCAGTGCCCACCACGGAGCAGGGCCTGAGCAATCCATCAAGAGCAACAGTGGCAACAGGCACACACTGAGCACTCTGTGAACCCTGCACTCAGGATGCACTCACACGCTTTCTTGGGTTTAGGTTTTTACTCATCTCTTAGTTGAGTCACAGAGTGATATGGTGTTAAACTACGCAGCAGAGAATCTACCATGTTAAGGATGTCAGTGGGTCACTGTGACAGTTAGCACTGCCATCTTAACAGGATCTAGAATCACTAGGAGACACAGCTCTGGGCGCGTGCAGAAGATTCTAGGCTATATTGCTTGGGGTAAGAAAACCCGTCCTGAATGTGGGCTGCACTGGGGCAGGGAATCCCAGATTGAGTGAAAAGCAGAAAGACAGTCAAACCCTGACATTTATCTCTCTCTGCTTCCTGACTGCAGATGGGACATAACCAGCCACGGCCTGCTCCTTCTGCCATTACTTGTCACGATGGAAGTGTACCTTTGAACTGTGATCCAAATAGCTCTTCCTTCCTTAAGTTGCTTTTATTGAGGTCTTTTATCACAGCAACAGGAAGTGAGCTGACACTCAGAGCCACATGCAGCCATCACCAGTCCTGTCTCTAGACTTTTTCTAATAAAAATAAAATTCTGTCTCTGTTAAGCACAAACACACACACTTCTGTTCCTCCACCTCCTAGCAATCTACTGATCATCAGGACTCTATGGGGCTGACTGCTCTGGAGACCTCGTGTAATGGGAGCCTTATTTGTCCATGGTCACCTGCTTTTTTTGAGATTTTTTTTTACATACAAAGGAAGTAGGTTCAGTGGGACCAAGTGATGGTTAAATGGGATCATTGCAGGTGTCCCCCTAGCACTGAACTGGTCACAGAGGTTCCTGAACCTGTCAGTTCCTGGCCTAATTGTCTCTGGGGTTGCTATACACATCATACGCACGAGGTGGCAGCCTTGTGCTATGAACGCATCCTTGTCTGCCACCTGCAGAGGGAGCAGGGAGTTAGTGGCAGAGACCAGAACTTTGGTGCTTCAGTGGCAGCAGGAAAGGATTTTGAGAAGGCTCTTGAGAGCAGATCACAGGAGCCCAAGTCCTTCAGGGTTCCAATCCTGTTTGGACCTTGAGACCCGATGGAAGAGGAAAGGAACCAAGACCATGGAAGCTGTGGCTGGATATGCATGGCTTGAGGCCTAGCCAGGCCACTTTACTCTGTGGCATCATAGAAGTGCCACTTCAGCTTTCTGAACCTCCACATTAACATCTGTATAATGGATCCTCTGCAGGGTCACAGGGAGAGTAAGTGAAAGACACACTAAAAAAAGCTTCAGGCACTTGGTGAGCCTTCCATGTTCACTGACAGCATAGAGGAGGGTGAGCAGCCCCTTCCCCAGGAGATCAGGAAACCTCCTTAATTCAGGAAGGACCAGCCCAGTTCCTGCTTACTGTAATCTCACCAGCCTCTGGTAAGTGCTTAACAAATGCCAGTACTTGGCATGAATTTTGCACTCACCTCATCCCCATCTCTGGAGCTTTCTGCCACCTGCCTCTCAGTCCCAGCTGCTTCCCAGAGCTCCTTTGTCTTTTGAACAGGAGTGTTCAGGCTGGAGTAATGATGGTCCATTTTTCAGAGTCCTCCCTGGCCTCTGTGTTGGTTAGGGTTTTCTGTGTGTGTGTGTGTTTTTGTTTTATGTGTGTGTGTGTGTGTGTGTGTGTGTGTGTGTGTGTGTGTGTGTGTGTGTTTGTGAACACAAGTTAGGATGATCTGGGAAGAAGGAACCTCAAATGCCCTTATCAGGCTGGCTGAGGATAGATGTGGGAGGGCCCAGCCCACGTGGTTTGTACTGTCCTGGACAAACAGTCCTGGGCTATATAAGAAACCAGGCTGAGTGAACCATGAGGAGTGAGGGAGTAAGCAGCATTCTTCCATAGCCTCTGCTGCAGTTCCTGCCTTGAGCTTCTGCGCTGACATGATGGACTACAGCTGTGAGCTGAAATGAACCCTTTCCCCCCAACTTGCTTCTGGTGCTGCGGGTTATCAGAGAAACAGAAGCTTAAGTAAGACAAGAAGCCAGATACAAAAGGCCATGGATGCATGATTGTGTTCAGAGGACATGTCAAGAAGGGTGAATCCACAGGGCAATGGTTGCCAGACGGGAACAGAAGGGCTTTGTGGTTTCCGCTTGGCAGTTGGAGTGCTGGGCTGCGCTGGGCTGGGCTGCGCTGGGCTGGGTTGTGTACCACAGAGGTGGTGACTGTATGCAGCTGGGACCAGACCAAGTGCTGCTCTATGGCTCTACTTTAAAACTCTTGGGTTTGTGATGTGAGTTTCACCTTGATTTAGAAGAAACAAGTTTGATTTAAGCACATTCTTGCCACCGAGGCCATTTTAAGATAAGGAACAGGGCCAGGAGCAGTGGATTCTAACACTGCCAGGCAAAGATTAAGGATTTTTCTTCTAGCAGTAGAGCAAGGAGCTCTACTGTCCCACTGTTCCTATGCCTCCATTTACTAATCCACTCCTCTAATCAGCTTTCCACAGTTAACTGTTAACTTCTCTTCTTGACTGTTCACTAGAGTATCCGCCAACTCACTACCAGTCTATCTGTCCATTCGCCTACCACCCACTAATCAATTCATCCATCCGTGCACCCATCTACTCAGTTACTGATCGGCTCACCTGCCCATCCACCCACTCATCCATCCAATCACCCACCCCATCCATTCACACACCACACGTCTACCTGTCTAAATACCCACCTGTCCTAGTTAGCATAGAAAGGAACTGCCTAGATCAGTCTGACTTGTGCGGAATTGTATTGTTTGCTAATTGATGCAGGAGGGCCTGCCCACTATGGGCAGCACCATCCATAAGCAGGTGGTCCTAGGCTATATGTGAAAATGAGTTAAGCATGGGACTATGAGCATACCACAGAGCAAGCAAACAAACAGCGTTTTTCCCTGGTTTCTCTTTAAGTTTCTGCCTCTAGGATCCTGCTTTGTATTCTTGCCCTGACTTCCCTCTATAAACTATAGGCTGAAATAAGCCCTTTCCTTCCCAAGTTGCTTTGGGTCATGATGTTTATCAGAGGGCAAACTAGAACACCATCCATCCATCCATCCATCCATCCATCCATCCATCCATCCAACCATCCACTTATCCACTCACCCACCCGTTCATTGTCACCTTCTCTGTCCCAGGCACTATAAATTCAACTCAGTCTCTATGGTGCAGGAATTCTATGTCCAAAGAAGGGCACTGGCTCTTTCTCAGATAATTATAGCATAGGAACACCTGGTGGCCGGGGACATCTTCAGTAGGGCCCTCACTGGCTCAGAGTTGAGGGAGTATCAGGTTTCCTCAGATAGGAAATGGTTAGTTCAGACTGAAAGGTTACCTAGAAGCCAAGCCTAGTGGATTCAGATGGATAAGGAAGGATGCCTGTGCAGAGGAACTCCATGGTCGAAGGCCCAGGTGAGGATTGGAGTGATGACTCAGTGTAGACCTGAGCTCAGATCCCCAGCACCCACCTAAGTGATGGGCCCCATGGTGCTGGGGGAATGGAGATGAACAAATGTCTGTGACTTGCTGGCTAGCCAGCCTAGCCAAAGCAGGGAGCTCTGGACTCTGAGAGAGACCCTGTCTCAAAAAAGATAAGATGAGGCAGCAGAGGCAGACATTCAAAGTCAACCTCTGACCTCCATCACTGGCAAGCACGCCCTGACCCCCCCCACACACACACACCCACCCGCACTCACCCACACCCATACATACAAGAAATAAAGGCTCAGGCAGCAGGGTGCTCAAAGCATGCATCGGACTGGCTGAAGCTGGGTATGTGAAGGGCGTACACTGTGACCAGGCGACTGCATAGTATGTCACTCAAAGAGCACGGACTTGGTGGGGACTTCATGGGTATTGTGGGAGAATCTTAGCTCCAAAAGCAACATGGTAGGGTCTGCATTTCAAGTAGACTCCTGTGAGGCAGTGAGGAGGCTAGTGGGGTGGGAGGCAGGGAGAGAGGGGCTCAGTGTCCTACAGGGCTCAGCGGGTCTAGCAAGGCGTGTTCTCACTGTACCCACCTCTAACTCTTAGGAAGGGGGCAGTTTCTCTGCCTTGAAGCCTATGCCTGCTGATCCCTGCTAGATTCTGATGCCCAGAGCACTCTGCCTCATCACTGCCCATGAGGTACTGAGGGCTTTGGAGCATCACCTCTGGCTGCTCCATGGGCTCAGGGATGGGGAGGCAGCCTGTCTAGGGACTCTCCTTCTGGATCCTCCCATCTCCCTCCTCTGGCAATTCCTGCTACACACTGTTCTTGGTTCTGCTGCTCAAGAAAGCAATGGGGGTTCCCACTCTCTTCTCACTGGCCACTTAAGCTGGAGCTCCCCTAAGCCAGGACCCCACCCATCCAACTCTGATAGCCACGCCCTTATAGTTACAGTCTTTAAAGTTATCACTGCAAGGCTCAACGCATACTGTTTCCATATCTACACCCCATCTCCTGAGGCCAAATCAAAGGATGGTGGACAGTGGAATCACAAAGCCTGGGGTCAAGTCCTGACTCTGCTCCCTACTAAGAACTGTGTGACCTTTCACAAGAAACTTAGCCTCTCTGGGGCTCTTTGTGGTACCCGAGAATCTGGGATGACATGATGAATTCCTTTATTTAATGTGAAGTGACACTACAGTGAAAAGAACAGCAGTCACATGGTGCAGTGCAGGCCGCACAGCAGGCGATGCTCTTACCCTGTGCACAGGCTTACTGGGTGAATCCTCACTGCAGCCTGGAAAACAGGAGTTGCTTTCAACATTAAGACAAAACACCTGACACGGGCTTAGGAAGTAAGCCGACAGGTTTATTTTTGGCTCATAGCTCTGGAGGTTCAAGGGCATGATTGGCAGCCCATCTTGTGAGAAGAAACAGAGGTGGAGAGAGGGGGAGGGAGGTGGAAGGGGGAGGGAGGAAAGAAGGAGGGAGAGGGAGGTTTCAAGAGAGGAAGAGGGAGAGAGGCTACAAGAGAGGGAGAGAGGGAGAGGGAAAGAGAGAGAGGGACACACACACACACACACACACACACACACACAGGGAATAGCTTGTGCTGAAAAGCATGCAATGACTCCTCACCTGGGCCTTCAAGATCCATGAAAGCAGGATGGATGCTTGACATCTAAGTGTCTACATCTAAGTGTTTATGCACAGTCACCTGCGGAGCTCTTCATGAAGGTGTGCTGATCGCTCACAAAATGCCTATCTGCTTATGGACACGTGGACAGCACCAGGTCTATCTCAGCTCTTTGCAAGAGTAAAGATACATAGATGGGTAATAGAAGCATCTTCCTGTCAGCTTCCAAGGTCCTTCCCAGCCCTCCAAAGGGCATCCAAAGGCCTCTAGTGACTATCCTGAAGCTGCAAGGTCACAGAGACTCACAGAGAGATCATTTCATAAAAACATCACCCTCCAACAGAGATCACATCCATCTCGTTGAAACTGGAGCCTAAGCAGCTGGACCCACCTTGTAAATGAGAGCTAGGTCCTCACTGTGACCAAGACTGCTAAACCTGCTGCCTACCTCTCATCCCTGCCCAATTCCACCTCATGTCAGTGACTATGACAAAGGTCCTTTTCTCAGAGTGGCCACACTGATGGAATGAACCATACCCTGCCTTGCACAATTCCCAGATCCCTGATTGATTGGCACAGTGGTCAGGAGGTCCTAAACCCTGAACACCAACCCTTCAACACAGTGTCACTGTCACCTCTAATTTACAGGTGGGGGAGTGAGGCCCACAGGGACCATTAAGCTGTCCCCAGTGGCTCAGGGAGGAACAGAAGCAGATTCAAACCCACTAAGCCACAGCTTCCAAGCCAAGGAGCAGTGGTGACACCCAGAATCATTATCTGACACCACCATCCTGATGGCTCCCCATCCCTGCCTCCATGTCAGAGAGAGAGAGAGAGAGAGAGAGAGAGAGAGAGAGAGAGAGAGAGAGAGAGAGAGAGAGACTGACACAAAAGCCAAGGCCTTCTCTTCTCTGGATAAGGGCTCCTGAAAGGTTGGCTCAGGATGAATGGAGAGGGGGCCTGGAGGTGCAGGGCCCTGTTCTAAACTCCATCTGCCCAAATGCTTCCTCCCATGTACCTGGACACCCAGTATCAACAATAATCCTGTCCCAGTAAGGCAGCCCTGGGGATCATGGGTTCTAATTACCAGGACCATCTGATGCCAGACACTATCTTCCTGCATTAGCAGACCCAGACCTGCGGGGGCCTAATGAGAAATACAGGAGCGGATGGCTCCCTCCTAGCACCCTGCACCCTGCCTCCCTCCCCAGAATGCCTCCCTGGCAACCTTTCCTCCCAGACCACCTTCTGGTCTCACCAGAATGGGTTTTAGAGCCGCCTTAATTCTCACTTTAATTAAAAGGAAATGTCCTCCCAGTGCTTTGGGGTTGGATTTCTTTCCCTCCCTGGAACATTTGTTCAGCCTCTGAGCTGGAGCCTGGTGCCTGGTTAATTGAAAGTTACAGATGAGCGAGGACATGGCTCTCCCGGGAGGGGGACGAAGAGAGACACAAGCTGGCTCCAACCTTTTCCAGTGTGTGTTGGGGAGGGGTGGCCATGCTCCAGGCTGGTGGGGAGGTGGGATGCCACCAAGGGTCTGTGGGTACCACCTCCATCCTATGGGTTATGGCAGACCCCATGGAAGCCTCGGGGACAACATGCCAGAGTTCTAAATAACTCATGAACTTCCTTTCCACCAAGGGAAAAGGAAAAAAAAGACAGAACAGAGTAAAAGAGTGCTCAGTGCCACCATCCTTCCACCATCTGGAGACAATCATGGCTAACACCTGGGGGATAACAGTCTTCAGGAACTTTCTAGACTCTTTGCACGACCCATTGATTTTTTTATTGCCTTCTAGACACCTTGATTATAAAAGTGACTGATAATCGTTGAAAACAGCTTAGGGAAGAGTGGTAAAGGCTGTGCATTTGGAGCATCCACAGGCAAAGTCACCGCCTACCCCACCCCACCGCCACCGCAGCTGCTGGAGAGGATCAAGGGGCAGGGGTGGGGAAGGGACCACGATTAGGTCCTGGAGTTCCAGTACTGTGACAGATAAGTGCCTGGGATGGTCAGCATATAATGAGAGCTCTGGGATGGTCGCTCTGAGGGTTTCACTCTGTGATCAATGAATCTGTTGCCTTCAGGCTTCTGATGTGGTAGACAACAGACACTTGATGAAGGGGACCTTCTCCTTACCCCTTCAGGAGCCTGTCCCTAATAACCTAGGACATTAGCATCCACCCTCCCCTAACAGGGCCAAGTCTTTAACACAGGGACAAATAGGGCACTTTACATCTTGTATTATTAGGGCAGGTTTTTGCACCACACCTTGGACAGAAGTCTGTATGTGCACCCTATGAACAGCCTAGACTGCCTCTGAATCTGGAGGTACAGACAGACAGTGGGGAGGGGAGACGTGCAGGACGCTGATGCCACGGAACTCAGGGATGAGGCTGGCCCCCTGACCTGATTGACAACTCTGACCCAGGTGGTTTGTTTTTCCTGAGTGTGAGCCTGCCTCCTCTTTGCACTGCTGGCCCCTGAATAAAGCATGGTTTAAGGGTTCACTCTTGTCTCCGACCGGGCTGTTTATGGTGACACACAACAGGAGCTCTACAGTTCCAGTTCCAGATCCAAACTACAGCAGCTGGGAATCTGATTTCCTGTACCTGTGTCCCATGGGAGGACACAGAGTAGCTATCTTGAAGCTATCTTGTATCTATCTTGGAAGGTTGCTAGGTAGTGGTTAATTGTTGTTTGCTTGTTTTGTTATTTCTTTCTTTCTTTTCTTTTTTTCTTTTTTTGTTTTGAGACAGTGTTTCTCTTCATAGCCCTGACTGTCCTGGAACTAACTCTTAAGACTAGGTTGGCCTCAAACTCAGAGATCTGACTGCCTCTGCCTCCCTAGTGCTGGGATCAAAGACATGGGCTACCATGCCTGGCTCTGCTGTGGTGGCTAGTTGTATGTCGACTTGACAAAAGCTAAAGTCATCTCAGAAGAGTGAACCTTAACTAAGAAAATGCCAGCATTGGATTAGGCTGTAGACAAGTCTAGAGGGCATTTTCTTAGTTGGTGATGGATGGGGAGGGCCCAGCCAATTGTGGGTGGTGCCAACCTTGGGCTAGTGGTCCTGCATTCTATAAGCAGGCTAAGCAAGCCAGTAAGCAACACTTTTCTCCATGGCCCCTGCATCAGCTTCTGCTTCCAGGTTCCTCCCCTGTTTTGAGCTCCTGTCCTGACTTCCTCTGATGGTGAGCAGTGCTGTGGGACCGAAGCTAATAACCCTCTCCTCCCCAGCTGGCATTGGTCATGGTGTATCATCCCAGCAATAGTAAACCTAAGCTAAGACAGTTGTCAAGAGCAGGAATGACTTCAGGTATCAGGCCCACCTCTGCAGCAAAGGTAGCTGGAATTTGGATTAATCTTGTTAGCACCCCTACTCCGGCTCCCAAGATCGCCTCCCAACTGAGAAGTAACATACAACACCCATGTGGCATTGTGTGAATCTGGAGTTACATCCCAATAAAACATACATTAGGAGAACAGCAGAGGTGGAAAAGCACAGGGAACACTGAACCTGTCCTATACTGCAGCTTCATCATGCGGCAGCTGCAGAGCGGCAGGCAGTGGGCCCCGCCCATCTTGTGGCTGAGGAGTAGCTCAGTTTCCCACTCTGCATGACAACATAGTGTTTGTTACACTGACTAGTACCAGCCCAGGAAAGATTAAAGTCCAAACTGCAAGACTTGAGGTAAGCTTTCTGCCCAATGCCTGTCACTTTCAGATGGCAGCCCTGCTAAAAAACATCTGGTTCTGGAGAGTCAGGGGCTGTCTAAATGTGGCACTCTGCATCCTATTTTTATCTGTCACCAAATCGTAGCCACTTGAAGCAAAGTGACATTTGCCGCTCTTTTCCAATATCACTTCAAATGGCTCAGGGGTGTCTGCTGGGGGTGAATGGGGGTGACATCTATCCTGAAGAGCTTGCCACCAAGCTGCCAGTGACCTCTGTCTTCTACAGCTGTTGTCACATGGGACACCATGGTGACATTTCTGGAGAGAAATGTTGGTTGCATCTTTGAATAATGCCTAAGAAAGTAAGTCTTGGCAGTGGCAGGGCTGAGTTCAAGGAACACACATTCTTACTCTCTCTCACCAACTCATGTGCAGAGAGACTTTTTGAAGATATATTTCTGCATGTGCTCACCGCTGTTAAGGTATGCACTCCTCCCTGACCCTGCTGACGCTGCCCACTGCACTTTCCAGCATGTCTGCACATTTACTTAATCAGTAAGAAAGCTCTTTGTGGCTACTTTAGTTTCTAGGTGAATGAACTGAGTATGTTGGCAAGGAGCAGGTAATAGTTGACTGAGCAAATTCTTTTTGACAGCTGGTTTCTTCTCTGTAAACTGTGGCTAATGGTGACATGTGTTTCACAGAGTTGTGGTGGACCACAGGAATCACATTGCACCAAGTTTTTGGTTCCATTCTGGTGCTGACAGCTACCTCCCACCAGGGCTTAGTGTTTCCTGCCGGACTGGATGGTTCTGCAGACTCTGTCAGGGCTCATCATCAGAGGGGAAGAACACTGTGTGATTTGACATGGGTCTTGTCCTGATTGGTTCTCAGTTCCTCAGTCTGTCAGCAGGGCCCGTGAGGCCTGTGTGGCTACCTCAGAAAGCTGTTCAACCACTGATGAGGATGTGCATCTCCAGAACTCAGCCCAGAGGATGTGTGTCTCTTTTCTGGCATCCTGGTGTGCAGAGCAGAGGAGGCTCTGAGTGAGCAAAGTCCCGATGAATGTGTGCTATAGACATGGGTATGCCCATCTCAAGGATCACATAACCTCAAGACCCATAGGGAAAATGGGAAAGCCTGTCCTCCAGAGCTTCCTCTGATCCATATTCCAGTATAAGTATAGGTATAGGTATATGTGGTCCTCCATAGCTTTCTCCCCTTGTTTATGGCCTGAAAATTGCCCCCTACAGAGATTCCTCCTACTGTGATTAGCTAAGCCTGTCTCCCTGATCCAGCTGTATGCTATCACCCACCTCCCACTTTATCTGTGTGTCCTGACCATACTGCCTCAATCAGCTCTATGCAATACCTCACACCCCAGTTCAACTTTAAATAACACACACGCTGCATTTCCAGGTGCTGAGGTTTCCCCATCGGAGGACTCAGGTCACCCAATCCCAGCTTTCCAGTACATATCTTTGTCCTTTCTTTATTCCCTCACTGCCCTGATCAGGTTAGGTATTCTGAAGCAGAGCAACGATGTGCCATCTTGGGGTTTAGCAATTCCAAACAGAAGTGGGACAGTGCAGGAAGTCCTTTTGCAGAAGGGCACCCAAGCCAGGCTTAGGAAAGAACCTGGAGTGGCCAGCTTGTGGGAAGGCAGATCTCTTCTCCTGCTCTGGACGGAGCAAAGAGCACTTGCAGAGGTAGAAGGAGAAACTGGGCTAGGGAAGCTGCTCGAGGGATTTTGTCTACTGCTGCCCAAACAAAATGGGCTCTCATTTTACCAGCAAGGAGGGGAGGATGGCTGGTGGATGAGCAGCTCTATGCCACCCCACACTATCCCAGCCTAGCATCAAGGACTGAGGGGAACTTACAGCTGGGGCAGGGCGCTCACAGAGGCAGAGTCGAGGAGCATCACTCGCACTGTCCTGAAATACAAGGGTGCTGGAGCCCCAGCTCAGGGACTGCCTTGCTTTGTGCCAAGCAGCCTGATCTTGCTTTTCAGTTTCCCCTGCAGTAAAAGCCTTGTTCTTTCCCTGGGGAAAGCTGCCATGATTCTGTTCCTGTCCAATACCTGCGGGACCCGAGCTTGCCTCTGGCCTTTTCTGTTTGGTTCGCAGTGCCAACTCTAGCAAAGGGCTCAGCCAGAGAAGGCATCTGCCATCCCAACAGAAGCCAGGAGGCAGGTCAGAGTCAAGGTTGCCATAGACAGTCAGGAGTCCAGATCCTGTCCTTCCACGGTGTGCCATCTTAGAAGGCTGGCCTCTCCACACCTGGCCATAAGATGGGAGGGGGCTAAGGATCCTCACCCAGCTACGGAGAGTCAGGGAGGGGGTACTCATAACCGAGGTACAAAACAAAGAAGAGAGTGTGAGGTTCCACTACTGGCTGTCAGCCAGCACCAGGTCATCAAAATCCCAGGGCTCCTCTGTGCCCCCTCTGGTCATCAGCCCCAACATAGGTAAGTGATGCCCTGAAGTTCCCCCGGCAGCTCAGCCTGGCCCGATCGTGAGCTCTGCCTTCACGCTGCCGCACACAGTATTCTTGGCGTTCTTTGCTCAGGGTTGTATTGATGAAATCACATCTGCCCCATGGAGCTCTGGCTTATTCATTTCTATTTCCGTTATTTGAAAATCTCACAATCTACCCCTGTTGGTGAGTGCTGTGGCCTCCAGTGAAGGTTGTGGAAATGCTACCATGAATGTTCTTGTACTATATTCTGGTAAATCCCGTGTGTGGGTATGCTAGGGCACAGCAGAGAAACTACCAAAATGGCTGCTCTGTGGGTAGAAAAGAAAAAGTTTGTTCCAAATGGCCACAGGCATCTTTTGGGAAAGCAGAGAAAAGCAAGGCCCAGAGAAAATCTAGCTGGTTTTAAAGAGAATGGGTGTCTGGGAGGAGGGAGGCTTAGCTGGCACAGCCTAGGAACCAGCATAGAGCTCTGATCCCTTGGAAGCTTGTTTGAGACAATAGAAAACTAGCTGGCCTCTCCAGAGACTGGAGTGTGGCTGTAGGAGCAGATAAGAAAGTGAATGGCTTTTCCTGGCAAACAAACCCACGTTATAAGAATTCTGAGGGATACTGAGTGTTTATGAGTCAGAGTCCAGCCTGTGCTAAACCCAAATTGTCATTTTGGGGGGGTTGTAACAAACACTAAGCCCACCTCTTGTTAGGCAGACACTTAGGAGCAGAACTTCTGGGTTCTAGAGCATGTACACGCCTGACTTCATTAAATTCTTGGCATCATGTTTCGGTATTTTTTTTTTTTTTTATGATGTAAGTTTCTACACAGGTAAGTTAATAGTATATTGATCACTTGAGTGTCTGCCACCTTGATTCTAGCTTTAATAGTGCAATATACATGTTGATTGTGACTCCCACAAGTCATCTATCCACCTCCCACCATGTGTCCATCCTTTCCCCCACCATATAAGACCCCAAAGTGCTGGCCATGGCACATGTCTTTGAACCCAACACTCAGAAGGCAGAAGCAGGGAGATCACTGTGAGTTGGAGGCCAGCCCAGTCTACAAAGTGAGTTCTAGGCTAGCCAGGATGCAAAGAGACCCTGCCTCAAACAACAAACAATCATACAAACCCTTCCTAACTCCTACCTACCATATCTCTTTGGCTAGAGTTACTCCTATGCCCAGATTTCTCCCTACTATCCAGGGCAAAGGAGCTCATGACTAGAATAGACCAGTTAAGACTCACCAACCAGCTGGGGCAGAGCCATGTTCACCTACAGCACAAGGCTACCTGATACCTGAGCAACATCAGAGCTTGCTGTGGAGGAGGAAAGGGAACGTGGCCATTGGTCTCCAGCCCCCAGCCTCCAATGTCATCTCCAGAGAGCATGCCACAGGCAGGGAGATGAGCTGTATGAAACCTGAGCACCCCAAGGGAGACCTTCTGTCTCCACTGTCCCAGAGCAGAGGGCCCAGCAAGGGGCTCTGCTCCTTCCTTTATAGTGTGGGGTACAGGGTGCCTGCAAAGCCCTTGACTTCTTTCTCAAACCAGGAGATAAAGCTGATTCCCTACCCCTATCTCCAAGACCCTCTCATTAATACAGATGGACCCAGGAAGGTTGCTGTCAACAAGCAAGAGGGAGAGCTAGCCTGGCCTTGAGTGCCAGATATCAAACATGTGTGTCTGAGGCACACAGCAGTGCTCAGTAAATTTTTCCCCCTAAGATTGATGTCAGGCTTTGGGCAAATTGCCACCCCTCCCCGGGCCTCAGCTGTGTCTTCTACAAAGATGGGAAAAGAAAGAAAACAATATTTGACCGAGCAATCTACCCCACTCTGGAGGCTTCTCGCTCCAGACCAGCAGGCAGCACCTCCCACCTCCTCCCACCATCTCCCTACAAAGGTCCTGAGACAAACACAGGCTCAATTGACCACAGCCAGCAGCAGAGCACTGGAAGCTTATCAGACATGCAAATGAGCAGGCCCACATCAGCTCCTTCTGACAGGCGAGCATAATTTGACTTAACACAGATGTCAGCTTAAGCTGTGAGAGCCTAGGAGCCACACTCTGGGATAGCTCAACTGCACCCGAGGCACCAGGGAATTTAAAACTCCGAATCTCCTCCTACATCTAAAGATGCTGAGTGGCTCTGAGGGAGTGGGGTAGGGACTTGAACCTGTAACCAGGTTTGGGAACTAGCACTTACCAAATTTGTCAGAAGCTACTGTCCCTTAGCTATCTCTGGGCACTGATGCAATCATCCATTAATCCATTTGCCTGTTGGTTTCTTAATTTATTAATTAAGAAATTTGAAAATATTAATATTATTAAGGCTATTTAGTCTGCCTTCCAGCTTTCTCACCCTTTACCCCGCCACCTATTTCAGTTCAGACAGTCACAGCGCCCCCTGCTTTTCCAGGGGGATGTGTTCTAGGATTTCAAAGGATGCCTGAGGTTACAAACCATACCGAACCTGCTCAGGCTATTTCCTCCTACACAAGCACACTTATGGCAGTTTCGTTTATAGATTAGGCACAGTAGAAATCCACAACAGCTAACATTGATAACATGGACAGCCCCCCTACCCTGTGGTCAAATGAAC
The DNA here is from genome assembly GCA_028551405.1 of Uromys caudimaculatus. Classification (NCBI taxonomy): domain Eukaryota; kingdom Metazoa; phylum Chordata; class Mammalia; order Rodentia; family Muridae; genus Uromys; species Uromys caudimaculatus. Next base: position 31,252,912 of record CM052700.1, read on the forward strand.
ATGGCTTCCTGGAGCATCCCATTGTGCTGTACTCACCCTTCTGTGATGCAAGCTGATGTCATGCTCACGCGACAAGATGTAGAGATGCACCTGGTGTAAGCATGGTAGTGGTGTGAGACTATGGCATCACTGGTCCCTTGAACCCAAGTGCTGTGACACTGTGGCACTGTGGCACTGTGGCAGTCCCTACTGTCTGGTGACCAAGCCAGCTACTAGGTGACTGGATGGTGAGCAATGCACACAGCATGGACATGCTAGGCAATGTTGTGACTCACATCCTGTGTGGGATGCAGCAGGGTGATGTGAGCCTTCATCGTGGTACCCAGGATGTCCCACAACTTAAAACAAATGGATTGCCTATTTCTGGAATTTCCCATGTAATATTTTCAAATCAGCTGTAATAGGAACTGCAAGGGGTGGAATTGGATACGTGGAATGGCAGCCTTTTTGACATGGCAGGCATTTTAGAAGAAAAGTTTCTGTCTCCATGGGGATGACCGTGAAGCTGGCAGATGGAGGCTGAAAGAACTCGCCAAGATGGCTCCCTGCTACTCCCCGGGAGCCTCCAGAGCACAGGGCGAGGGCAAGAGCTGATGGGAGGAAAGGTTCTTGATACTCTGGAGGGAGGATCCTGAGCAGGTGGTGGAGGACACGCAAGGGCTTCCCTGGCCGAGCCAGAGATGAATCAGCTGGAGACTGTGAGAGACTTGGGGTCAGTGGAAGAGGGCTGAAGGCTGAGATCCAGCAGGACAGGGACCTGCAGGGACCTCTGGGATCTGAGTATGGATCTCTGGCTGTGGGAGGCACTCCCAGTCCCTGGCTAGGCCTTAGAGCAGTGGTTCTCAACCTTCCTAACACTGCGCCCCTTTAATACAGTTCCTCATGTTGTGGTGACCCCCCAACCATAAGATTATTTTCATTGCCACTTTATAGCTGTGATTTTGCTACTGTTATGAATCGTAGTGTAAATATCTATGTTTTCCCATGATCTTAAGTGACCCCTATGAAAGGGCCCTTAGATCCCCAAAGGGGTCGTGACCCACAGGTTGAGAACTGCTGCCTTAGAGACTGCTCTGTAGCTGAGGGTGGAGAAAGAACTGCAGTTCTGGAGAACAGAAGAGGGGCATGGTGGTAGGCAGGTGAACCATGACTATAGCCCCGGCAGGCGATGAGGAGAAGGCAGGACAGAGTTGTGACATTGGTGGAGCTGGAGGGAGACAACCGAGGTGAGAGTCTGACCTCTCAACCTCACGATGATCTGGGTTGGGAAAGGTGATTCTGACTCCCAGGTTGGCTCTCAGCTCAAGTGAAGCTCAGCTGTGGGTCTCACAAGATCATTAGCCTGTTCGAGGTCAGCTCCCTTACTTCAAATAAAGTCTCACGAGGCCATTAATTTGTTGTAAAGTGTCAGCCTAAAAACACTCATAAGGGAAAAGGCTAATTTAAAAATGAATGTTTTAATGATGAGGATTTAGCAGCTTGACCTCTAGGGACTGTTTCTCTGACAGTGAGGCAGGGTTGAGGAGAAGGAAAAACCCTTATCTCAGGTACTTTCTTCCATTGGATCCACTCAGAAGCCCATTGCTGCCAGAGAGTCACAGAGTCACCCCTGCCCCGCGTGCAGCCCCTTCCTCCTCTGCTTACATGCCTCCAGGGGTGGTGAGCTCACTCCCTAAGGACCAGGGCAGGTTTGGTTTTTTTTTTTTTTTTCTATTTTTTGGACAGGCCTGCCTATCAGAATGTTAGAGCCTCTTACCCCTAACAGACCTCTGACCTCTAGGCCCCAGGATGCTCTACCGTCCCTTGTCCAGCCCAGACTCACCCTTCAGCCATCCAGTCTCATTAAAGCAATTGCTCCATTTATCTTGAACACCATTCGCCTGCCTTTGCCACCTTCTCTCTACACACACTGCATATATGAGTCACATGTTTCTGAGTTACGTGGGGGTGAGTTTCAGACGAGGTAGCTCTGCACCCTTCAGCATGCATTTCCCAAGCACGGGACATTCTTTTACATGATCTCAATGCACTTCTCAAGATCAAGGAATTAACACAGATACAATATATTTTAACCTCACTACATAGCGTATTCAAAGTCCAGCCACTGCTCTACCAAGCCCTTTAGAGTAAAAAAAAATAATAATAAAATTAAAAAAAAAAGAGTATTTTATGAAAGTGACCTACGGGTTTAATTCACTTCTGTCTGAGGGATTGTGGTACATCGTGGCAGGAAGGCCCAGCAGCTGCCGTGTGAGATGGCTGTGCATACTGTACTCACAGTCAGGGAGCAAAGAAAGAATGTTGGTGCTCCTCTCTCTCTCTTTCTCTCTCTCTCTGTCTCTCTCTGTCTCTCTCTGTCTCTCTCTGTGTCTCTCTCTCTCCCTCTCCCCCCTCTCTCTTCAGTCTGGGATCCCAGCCCATGGAATGGTGACACTTATATTCAAGGTATGTCTCCCCCCCCTCAGTTTAGCCTTTCTGGAAACACTCCCTGCAAACACCCCTTTGTCCTGTAGGCAAAGACGTGCCTCCTAGTCATCAACGTCCACCGCTTATCAACCTGACACCCAAACACATCACTTTAAATCATAACACTACACAACCTTGACCCTCAAAGAGTCATGGCCATCTCACAGCGTATTCAGTTCATCTCTAAAAGGCTCCCAAATCATAACATTTTTAACATTATTTAAATGTTATTTAATGTAATTTAATTACATGTATTTAATGTTATTTAATGTATTAATATAGTTTAATTAAATTTAATAATTTAAACATTATTTAAATGTTAGAAATGCCCATGCCTACGACCCCAGCAGTTTGGAGTTTAAGGCCATCTTTGGTTACATGCTGAATTTGGGGCCATTCTGAGCAATATAAAACTCTCTCATTGTACAATGGCAGAGTAAACATTCCTCTTTTGAAGGAGAGGAACTCAGGCACAGCAAGGAGAGATGGGATTGCAAAGAACAAGATTCAACAGAGCAAACCCCGATGTTCCATATCTGGCATCTGGAGCTCTTTGGTGGCTTCATCTGAGTCCCACGGGACTTGGGCAGCCTGCCCCTCCAGATCCACTGTCCTCAGCACACACGCCTTCTTTCTTCTCTCTTGGGCTAACTTCATTTCTTGGTGGCTGTCCCAATGTCCTGGCCTCTCCAGATCATGGGATCTTTATTGCATATTAGGCTTTATCTTCTTCTTCTTTTATTTTGTTTTTGTTTTTGTTTTGTTTTTTTGAGACAGGGTTTCTCTGTGTAGCCCTGGCTGTCCTGGAACTCACTCTGTAGACCAGGCTGGCCTCGAACTCAGAAATCCACCTGCCTCTGCCTCCCAGGTGCTGGGATTAAAGGCATGCGCCACCACTGCCGGAGGCTTTATCTTCTTAGCTTCATGCAATGGCCTCTCTGGTGCCAAATGGAGAAGTTCTTCAGAGAAGCCCTCAGATCAGGTCCTTGCTTTCTGATGCGTCTGTGTCCCACAGGCTAGTGCCTTGAATGGGTGTTGTCTTGTTGTGGAGTATTCACCAGCGAAGACAGCTTGGACATGGTTTAAGCCATTAGAAAGTCTTTATTAGCTGCTGTTGACTACACTGGGTATCTGGGATCCCATTAGCCCTAAGCCTTTCTCAGGGTGAAATCTTAAAGCAGAAAAAACCATGTCTGGTTTTACATACTTTAGTTAACAAGAGCAGTTAGCCAGAAGCAGAACTAGAGAAGCCAAAAAAGCAAGGTTAGGACATGTAGAGACTTTTTTTAGGTCTTTGTTTTTGATATATCAGGTGATGTCTATGTGCTGAGTTTTAGGCCCTGAATACTACTTCCATCATGGAGTCAGTTGTGCTAAAGTCTGGGAGCCTGTTACAGTCTTACCCTCAGGGCATCCTTCCTATTGTTCCAGCTTAAAGAACAAGATTTTTTTTCTAAAAGGTGCACTTTCTGTAACAATTGTAGCTGTTTCCTGCACACTCACTTCAACATAACTTCGAATTTGCTCCTGCTCCTTCTTAGACAAATTATACATTTTTCAGTATCCTTCTGCTTCAAAGTCTCATTACAAACCTCACTAAAACATTATAGCAATAACTGCACCATAACCATAACCTAAAAGTTAGACGTATTGAAAATTTCTCTGCCAAATAGTGGCCCATTGCCTTTAAATTCAGCCTCACTTAAGTTCTGAGAACATGAGCAAAATACAGGGAACTCTGCCAGAATGCAGCACAAATGGCTTCCAGCCCAATTCCCAGTAAGAGTCTTTATTCCTTTCTAAAACCTCAGGAGTACAGTCTTTATTATCCTTATTTCAGATTGCTGGTTTTCTAAACTCCCATTGGAATGGCCCATCAAATTCTGCTTAAAGCATTCTAGGGCTTCTGTAGCCTACAGGGAGGGGGAACTTTCACATTCACCTTCTGCCCATAAATTGATTCCAAAGTCATAAAGACAACATGGCCAGTTAGTCACAAGCAATGGCTCCACTTCTCGATACCAATTCTCTCTATCAGTTACTTTTTCCTCATTGCTGTGATGAAATATCTAAGAAAAACAACTTAAGGATGTGTCCTGGCTCATGATTTGAGGGAACACAGTCTGTCTCAGCCAGGAAGACACAGTAATAGAACTATATGGAAGTTAGCCATTCCTCATCCCCAGGCATGAAGCAGAATCCTAAGTCCTGCTCTCTGGTCACTTTCTGTTGACTTTCTTTTCCTTCTGTTCAGGACCCCAGACCACGGGAAGAGGCCAGACACATCTAGGCGGGTCTTCTCTCTTCAGTTATACTTCTCTGGGAATTATTTAATAGATACATCCAAAGTTGTGTCTCCTAGATGACTCTGAATACAATCAGGCTGACAATGAAGACTAATTACAATTTTGTTTGTTTTTTGTTTGTTGTCCAGGGAGCCAGCCAAAGACTCTGCTACATTCACTAGTGTGTCTCTTAAATCTGAACAAATCTTTTATCATTGTCTATGACTTTGATTGCTTTCAAGAACATAGGTATGTTGTTTTGTATACTGTCTCTCAGTTTAGGCTCTTTCTGTCTGTCTCTCTGTCTCTGTCTCTCTGTCTCTCTCTTTCTCTCTCTCTGTGTGTGTGTGTCTGTCTGTCTGTCTGTCTGTCCCACGTGTATATGCTGAAGTAAGAGGACAACTTGCGGGAGCCATTTCTCCTTCCACAGAGTGAGTTCCTGACCTTGAACCTAAACTGTCAAGCTTGCTGGCAACTGTCTTTACCCACTGAGCCATTTCTTCAGCCCCCTTCCTGGGTTGTTTCAAAGAGCATTCTGGAAGGCTTGTGAGGTTCTTTACTGAGCGATTTCTGGGTGTCAGCTGAGGCTCCCTGCATCTGAATAGGTGTGAGGCCCGGAGCTCTGCCATGCGTAGGGACTCTGCCCTTCATGTGCACTGTGGGCAGGCTCAGAGGCTGCTTCTGATGCTGGGACTTATGGTTCTCACATGCTTGGGGTTGGCATTTCCCAGCATAGTCTGGCTGAGCTCTGTAGATCTGTTTACCCCGCAGTCCACCGAGTCAGTACAGATGCACCTCCAGAAGAGCAGGCAGAGACACAGAGGTGACTCCAGAGACTCCCATGAAAAAGCACTGGAAACCATGCTATGAGCTTTCCAGATCACTGTCCTGCCTTAACCCTGCCTAGGCTTAGCTCTTTGCCTTGTGCCCTGTCCCTTCTCTGCCTATGGAGGTCACTGTGGTGTCATACAAAGATCAGGGCTCAGGTGCCCAGACCCGACTTGCATCTGTGTGCCCTTGGGAATATTGCTTTACCTCTGTGGGCCTGACGATTCTCGCCAACTAGTAGAAATAGGAAGCTGAGCTTTTTTCCTGTTTTGTAATGGGAAGCATTCCAGGAGACAGTACTGGGTATCTATGTAGCAAGCATTCAGGAAACATGATTCCTTTCCTTACTCCTTCTGTCCTGAACCCTGCATCACTGATGAGGGGGAGTCATTGGCCAGAGGGAGGCCTTGACATCAGCACCGTGGGATCACCAAACAGTCCACATGGCCCTTGGCACAGTCAAGGAGCATAGCAGAGGTACAATGGTGTGGACTCCTCACTATGATGGGTAATTTTAATGATACCTTTGCCTGGGGCCTTGCTAGTCAGCACCCTCCTCAGGTTCCACCTCCTTTCCCAGGCAGAATGTCTTCCCGTCCACTCTTGTCTGGTGTCCTTATTGCCACTGAAAAGCATCTAGCCCATTAGTATAAAGCACTGTTGCCTCTCTCTCCTGGTTCCTACCTGACCTGATGTGATGGCAGCCTTGATCCGAACACCAAGACATTCTATTGACAAGGACTATCTAGGGAAAAATCTTACTTTCCCTTGATTTCTCCAGAGACAGTGTTAGATATTATTAGATGTGTCCATCAAGACCGGGCTCTCTGTTCATGTCCCATTAGCATTTGTTAGCACAAGAAAGCTATCAAGAGCAAAATATGCACAGGCTTTAATTGATGTGCGTCATAATGAAATGTTCTCGTCAGTGAACTGTCCTCCTCCAAAGGAGGACTTTATTTTTAAAATATAGTTTATTATGCATTTCTCATTATAAAAATAACACCCGTGTCTGGAACACAGCCAAGGTGCTAGCTCTATGGGAAGCCATTATGCACACAAATGAAAAATTAAAAACAAAACAAAAAAAGCCCAATAACAACAACAAACAAAAACAATAACAATAACAACAACAAAAAAAACCAAAACAGAGCAAATATGTCTGGAGCGCCACCACGAGAATCATCTACATTCCATGAGTTAGAAGGTGACTGGTATAGGCCTGCCCGTCACCACTGGCTTTGTTGCTGCCATTACTCCAGCCTTAGTCTCTTCAAGCAGCCAGGAAAGGTCCCCTGAGAGTCGGAAGCATCTGGTTTATAAGAAAGAGAAGAGAGAGTCTGCCATTACTGTGACATCATAGGAAGTTGTCAGGCATGGCCCTCCTGAGTACTCACTGTGTTCAAGGCCCTTTCTGACAACTTGGGGAGCCAGCAATCCTCAGGCCTGTAGGAAGACCCAGCAGAAGGTGACAGAAACTCTCATCTACCTCAAAAGAGAGGGGCTAGAAAAAAAAAACAGGGCTCGGATGTTTTTGTAACTTTGTGTTTAAAATCCATGCCACACTGGCAGGGCTTAGAATCAAGGAGCCAGAGACTAGACAGTAGGAAGCTGACACACTGGAAGAAGATATCTTAGTAAGCAGGTATGGTGGTTTGAATGAGCTTGGGCCCCATAAGCTCATGTATTTGCGTGCTTAGTCCCCAGTTGATGAGCTCAGGGAAGGATTAGGAGGTGTGGCCTTGTTGGAGGACATGTGCCACTGGGGGTGGGCTTTGAGGGTTTAAAAGCCCATGTGAGAGGTGGCTTAGAGATTAAGAGCACTGCCTACTCTTTCAAAGGACCCAGGTTCAGTTCTCAGCATGTAAACGGTTGTTCACAACCATCTCTAATTCCAACTCTGAGGAATCTGGCGCCCTCTTCTGGGCTCTGTGGGTACTACTACATGTACAAGGTGCACAGACATACGTGCAGGCACAACACTCATGCACATAAAATAAAGTCAAGTATGTTTAAGGTATCTTAGCTGTTAAACTGACAAAAGACTTAATAACAAGACCTAATTTAGACAGGGCACGAGGGAGTGATTGCTACCGAACACTCTTAAAAATGAACACAACTCTCCGAGGACAGCTCATCAGTAAGTGCTAGTGGCCTTGAAAATGCAGACCTTTGGATTCAATTAGACAGTTCTGCTGCTACCAGCACATTTGGAGAGGTACAGACATGCACAAAACTTAACACTTAAATGAAGAGCCCTTCTTTCAAACCTGCAAAATGTCCCTCACAGCTATATGCACCACTTTGATTTTAAAGAGAAAAAAAAAATTAAGCCTTCAGCTAAACATTTTGTGAAATGATATAGCCACAGGCCCCACCTGAGGCTCAGGAGCTGGAAGAGTCCCAGGAGAGCTGACTGAGGAATCTGGAAGCTCTTTCCACATTAGAGAGCCTGGGGGAGATTAGCATTATCTATCATTGGCATAAGCTGGGGATCCAAAATGCCATCTTTTCTTGATTTTGCCTGGAATGATAACAGCTCAGCGCTGTCACCCTGGTTACCCCATGCTAACCAGAAGCTCTCATTAGCAACCACATCTGATTAATAGAAGCAGGGAGAGAAACAGCTTAATTATGAAGTGACAGACCCAAAACTTCAAATCCCAGGGCTCCCGCTGGGGGATGGGTTCTGACTGAGGAGGGACGTCTCAGGATCCGTTGCTATATGGCCATCAGTTTGTTTCTTGTTTTATGGTTTGTTTGTTTGGTTGGTTGGTTGGTTTTTTGAGTGCTCAGTTGGGGCTAGGCATGTGTTATGTGCTTCCCTTGGTTTAATTCACTGCACTCTACCGGTAATTTTATGAGGAAGCCAGGCCACATTTGTGTATGGAGTAGCATGGGGAGTGAGTGGCAGAGACAGACTCGGTAGGAGGTTGATGGGTGTGATGGTTTGTGTATGCGTGGCCCAGGGAGTGGCAGTGGTGGGAGGTATGGCCTTGTTGGAGCAGGTGTAGCCTTGTGGGTATGGGTTTTAATACCCTTGTCCTAGCTGCCTGGGAGTGAGTATTCTGCTAGTAGCCTTCAGATGAAGATGTAGAACTCTCAGCTCCTCCCGTGCCTGCCTGGGTGCTGCCATGCTCCCACCTTGATGATAATGGACTGAACCTCTGAGCCTGTAAGTCAGCCCCAATAAAATGTTGTCTTTATAAGATTTGCCTTGGTCATGGTGTCTGTTCACAGCAGTAAACCCTAACAAAGACAACGAGCCTCAGAGCCAGGATCCTTGATAGTGTTCACACTGCTGTTCCCTAGAGACCCACTCCCACACTCTCTCCTTGCTCACCCATCTCTTCACCAGCACACCACTTTACCCACGCATCATCCATCCACCCATTTCCAACCACCATCCATCTACCATCCACCCACCCGCCAAATAGACGCAAAACCATCTATTTGCATCCAGCCACCAGCTTTTCACATTTCTCCAAGCCATCCATCCGTCTACCATTTATCCATCAAATATCTCTATCTTTCTATCCATCCATCTATCTATCTATCTATCTCTCTATCTTTCTATCCATCTATCTATCTATCTATCTATCTATCTATCTATCTATCTATCTATCTATCTATCTATCTATCTTCCTATCTACCAATCTACCATCCATCCATCCACCTACCACCCACCCATCCATCTACTATTCATCTATCCATCCATTCATCCATCTGTCTATCTATCTATCTATCTATCTTCCTATCTACCATCCATCCAGCTACCACCCATCCATCCATATTCTATTCATCTATCCATCCATTCATCCATCTGTCTGTCCGTCTATCTATCTATCTTCCTATCTACCAATCTACCATCCATCCATCAAGCTACCATCCATCCATCCATTTTCTATTCATCTATCCATCCATCTATCCACCCATCTACCACCCATCCAACCATCTACTATTCATCTATCCATCCATCCATCTACCCACCACATATCTATCCATTTACCACTCACACACCACCAACCCACCATGTATACATTCAGCTTCTCTACATTTGTTGAACTCATTCTGTGTGTCAGTCATTCTATGGATATTTAGGACATAGCAGTGATTTTAAAAAGTCCTCACCCCCTACAACCCTCTTTATAGTGTTTGGCAAGAGACAGGAAGGATGAAGTTAAAAAATGCATTAGACAAGGCAAAATAAAAGTAGGTAGGGGATTCCTCAGTGGACAAAGACATTTTCTACCAACATGACAACCTGAGTTCTATCCCCAGCTCCCATATGGTAGAAGGAGAGAACTGACTCCCTGTAAGATATTCTCCAACCCCTGATCATGAATCGTAGGATAATACATAACCATGCAAATAAGCAAATAAACAAATAAATATAATTAACAACTTAAAAATAAAGAAAAATAAAGAGGGAACAGGAGCATTGGCATCTATCTATAACCCCAGCACTTGGAAGACAGAAGCAGAAGGATTTTATGTTTGAGGCTACCCTTGGCTACATAGTAAGAACCTATTCCAACAAATTGCATCAACAAACAACAGTTAGGGAAGAGAGAGAGAGAGAGAGAGAGAGAGAGAGAGAGAGAGAGAGAGAGAGAGCACAGTTGTTTTAGAGTGATCAGGAGAGGTATCTGTGAATGAGATGGCTTTGAGAGAAGGTCAGGATAAAGGAAAGGCAGAAGTTGTGAGCTATGTGGGGAGAGCAGGTTAGGAGAATCGGAATGTATAAAGCCCCACAATCACTGATGTGAGAAGCAGATGCCTTCCAGTCCATGTGAACTTGTTCTAAGCCCCTCTGTCTTTCTCACCAAGTCTTCAGCATCCTTCAGGTTGGGCACATGTAGCATCATAGCTATTCTATGGTTAAGTCATCCTTCCCTTGGTTCCAGATGAGGTGGTTATTTCTCTAAGTCCCTCTGACATTTCTGGCTAAATTGAGGATTCCTTGGCTACCCTGCACCCTCCAAACATAGAGAACCCTGATAGTAAGGGTTTGGAGGGCTAATGGGACAGAGAAACAGTTTATTTTGGCAAAGTCACATGAGCAAACAATATGAGTGAAATCCATGGAATTGAGAAAGACAGACATCTTGGGACAGAGGAGGGAAAGAGAATTGTATTCTGGATGTGGCTTGAAGAACCGTTTGGAGGCTGGAGTAGGGACACGTGAGCCAGTCGGTATTTTAAGACCACATGTGGTCTGTAGTAAGTGCAGTGGTTTGAACAAGAATGACCCCTACAGACTCATTTGTTTGAATGCTTGGCCCTCAGTTAGTGGAACTGTTTGGGAAGAATTAAGAGGTGTACCCCTGTGGAAGGAAGTATTGTGCTACTGTGGGGTGGGCTTTGAGATTTCAAAAGCCCTGAAATTGTTGCCTTGGTCATGGTGTCTCTTCACAGTAATAGAACAGTAACTATGATAGTAGTTGAGCCTGGAGGGAAGTTATAAGCAAGGAAGTCTGTTGTTTGGGACCCAAAGGAACAATTATGAATGTCTCAGCCACACTGAAGTGAGATTTTGACTTTTGCCCCTGGGGGAGCCAAATAGATCTGCTTTGAATGGTTTCAGCCCATCTCATACACAGTACCTTTCCATCAAGCTGCCTCTGGTCTCCTACATGAAGGATTTATATTTGAAATGGGAACAAGTATAACAACCACGAGAAGAACCATGCAAGGAAGGACTCTAAGGTTATTTTGTGGGGATTCCATCAAGATGACCATTCAGACACAGTTTATAGCCAATTGAAAGTTTTTATTCTAGCTGGCTGGGACTACACTCAGGTATTCTAGATCCAAGTAGAGTACCAAGTGTTTAGAGTAAAGGGTTTTTAAAGGCAAAAATCATATCTTGGTGTCTTGCTCATTGGCTGCAGGGGAGGTTTTATGCAAGCAAGCAGTTTAACAGAAGCTAAGTTAGCTAGGATATTTTGACTGCAGGTTTCTAGAATAGAGTTGGGTAATTATTCACAGAATTCTCCATCAAGGAGAACAAATTCTAGTTAAATCTGAAATGGCCTCAGCAAGAATGCAAGATGGAGGAACCTCTGCACTGCCTCGCCTTGTCATATCAGCATCCATGTTCTAACTTCTTTAGGAACTGTGCTTATGATGTGCTTCTGTTATCTTCCAGGTTAGATCTTGATTTGGTTGGCACAATTGAGAGTCTGTGCTGCATAGCTCTGAGTAATCTCCTCCATATGTTACTCATTCTTAGAGGAAAGTCCAGCTCTATTGCAGTGGGTTTTGAGTCCACATCTCTGTCGCTCTGGGATTGAATTAGTTTGTGACCTTGTGTTGTTCCAAGGAAAGAGATTATTACCTGTTCCCATCCCTAAGAAAGGAGGTCTGCAGTGTGTGTGGTGGTTTGAAAGAGAACTATCCCTCAGAGCCTCGGGCATTCAAACCCTTGTTACCCATCAGCACTGTTTGGGGGGTGGGTTTAGGTGGTACAGACTTGCTGGAGGAGGTATGTCACCCTGGGGTAGACTCTGAGAGTAAGCAGCCTCACCCACTTACACTTTGTCCTCTCTACTTTGTGCTTGTGTTTCAGGATGTTAACCCTTAGCTTCCTGTTCCTGCCACCATGTCTGCTGCTTACCTGCCATGCTGGACTCTTATCCCACTGGAACCATAAGCCCAAATAACCTTTTTCTTCTGTAAGCCTTCTTGGTTACTTCATTTTGTCACAGCAACGGAAAAGTAACTAATACACCATGTATCATAGAACCTTTATTATTTTTCCTCTAAATTCTTAGAAACGTACATAACGCCCGTGCTCTAGTTGTGATACCATTTTATAGACATTTAAAACACATCTTCATGTATAAATATTTTACATTTGGTCCATAGAACAGATAATTTTACTAAATAATATTGTAATTTTTTTTAAAACAGGCTCTGTATATAGTCTGAATAGGCATATATTACATATACTTTTTATATAGAGATAAATTTACTTGGTGTTCTGAGAATAAATCCTTATTGCAAAAAAAAGCATATATGATAATACAATTATCTTCTTCCCTCTGGGCAAAAACTAAAACAGAAAAGTTACACATATTCACAGTTCTCACAGTAATTGTACGACCCTTAATGTTGTGCTCTATAAGGTAAGTTTGGGTGGAAATCAGGGGATTTCTTGCCAAACATCTCAGAGGTGTTTACAAACATGAAATACACTGCATTTATCTCAAAAAGACTTGTTCTCAGTTTCACATCAAAGAACAGCGAGCAGCAAGAAGGAAACCTCCTGCCCTCATCCTAAAGGGCTTCCTACACAGGTGGGGGAGGGATGGGGCCACGAGACACAGTGGAGGGTCCTTGCATTCCACACCTGGGACTCTGATGACAGGCACCTGTGCAAGCTGGTCAGTTGTAGAGTCTCCACTGAGCAGGCAGACGCCTCAGTCACACGACTCTGTTACAAGTGGCCTCGGGAAGAGCTAGCTGGTAGATTGCCTACACAGTTATCACATGGGACACTAAATGCCACATGTGAGGATGGGTATGCATGTGTGTGCATTTCTATGTGCATATGTGTTTGCATTCTCTACAGTGTGCTTAATGCTCTGAGGGAGGGAGATAGCTTATTGCAAGAACTGGTGTGCTGGTCACTTTTGGATAAGAATGACAAGAGATTCAAAAAACCCACGGTCACAGTTATTCACCATAGTTATTAAGGATTAGTCATAAACACAAGTTTGTGAGCTATCAAGCTAAGAAGCTACAGGACAAGACATATGCTTTGCTACATGGGAGTCCATCCTCTCGGCAGAGGAGAGAGACGGAGCTGCTGGAACTTTCCAGGAACTGTCTCCACTGACTTCACCAACACAGAATCCAAGGCCAGAAGGGACATGTGATGCTCCCCACTGGAGCAGGCTAGCAAGGGAAGCTCAGTGCTAGGGTAGGGTGGGCGGAGCCTCTGGAGTAACCCTCCTCCATTAGTGGGTGGTGAGGGGGGACAGCAGAACAGAGTGGCAGTGACAGTCTAAGAGGGAAACCAGAGTGAGCTGGATTGGTCCTGACTTAGAACCTTCACCTTGATTTCCTTGGCCATTGTTTGTGCAAACCTGGGCAGCTCAGAGGGACCCCAGCTCCCACTTGGGATGGTGACCAAAAAAGGCAATTGTGCTTGTGGCTTTTTTCTTTCTCGGCACACAGGGCCCTTGTGGACAGGCTGTTGCTGTTAATGTCACCTGGGAAGGTGGAACAGGGGACACTGAGCTGCCTGGGTCACAGGGTCACAAGGACAGAGGACTCTCTCTGCACTGATCTGTGAACAGTCTGGGGGTGGGTCTGTGAAGCTGCCTCGGGAAGGAGAAATTGAGAAGGAAGAGGCAGAGCCTGCTGGCTCCCAGCAGCCATGAACAAAATGCCGTAGCCCTGGTCCATGACCAGTTCAGAACCAAGGCGAACAGAAAAGTCTGGATAACAGTCTACAGTTGGGGCACAGGACAACAGTCTGAAGAAAACTAAAAGCCAGAAGTGTGCGGACTCAGCTATCACCCTCTCTGGCAGCATAAAAAGGAGCTACAGTGGCAGTTACAAAGGCTAGCCACCTGCTCCTGCTAAGGGGCCTCTGTGGAAGCCCCCCAGGGGTGGCTGCCCACTCAGGGCCCACCCAGGGTCAGACTGTCCCCCACCTCCCCTCTCTGCATGTTTATGGTGTCTGGACCCGCCCCTTGAGGTAGGTGGAGACAGAGAGTATCTTCAGTCTTCAAGGGGTGTGGGTACAGCCAGTCCAGGGTACCAGGGTAGGGGTGATGAGGGGGCTGCACCCCTAGATGTAGGCCTCCTTGCTGGCTGAGCTGCCAGCCTGCGGCTGCTCAGGGCCATTCTCAGGGCGCACAATATCTTCACTGGGCTGAATCATGACCTGGAGACGCTGTGGGCAGGGGTGGGAGTAAGGCCCTTTGCAGTGAGGACCAGTCCCTCCCTACTCTCTTCCTCCACCAAACCCAGCTCTAGTTTCCTCACTAGTAAGCCAATTATGGTGGAGGCCACTTGGCTAGAACACACCTGCTCCTATCTGCATGACCCAGAGTCTCCTGACTGGTCCTCTGGTGCCTTTCCTGACATCATCTTCCCTCCACCTTCAGCATGGCGGCAGGAAGGTAGTCAGAATGTCCTCTCCATGTGTCAGGACCCCACAGACTCCCATTTCATCAAGTATAAAAGCCAGATCCTACAATGCCCTGCAGAGTCTGGCCACTGCCACCTCTCAGACTCCTGTCTCTGCATCTCCTCTTCTCCCCTCCTCACTGCCCCGCCCCTCCTCACTGCCCCGCCCCTCCTCACTGCCCCGCCCCTCCTCACTGCCCCTCCCCTCCTCACTGCCTTGCCCCTCCTCACTGCCCCTCCCCTCCTCACTGTCCCACCCCTCCTCATAGTTTACTCTGCCCACCCTACTTCTTCCTCCTGCCCTCCAACCACGCTGATCTCCCTCCAGCTGACCTCATGGCATTTTGATGCCTGGACCCTTGTACAAACCTCCCATCCCACCCTCCTATCCCACCCTCCCTTCCTACCCTCCAGTCTTTCTGCTTCTACCACTCGGCCTGGCTTTTCACCAGGCTTCCAGGGAGCCACCTAATGCTGCTCCACCCAGGCAGGATCACAGTGCCTCAGAAGTGTTCCCTGTCACTCTAAATGGCATTGGCTTGCCCACTCAGTCCTTCCCAACTAGACCCCGAGCTCCCCCAGTGCAGAAGGGCTTACCTGCTTCAGAGAGCCCTTTAGGGTGAGGAACATGTAAGCCATGTACCCGGGGATGAGCACCATGGAGGACAGAGCCATGAGCCAGCCCACGCCCTGGCCCCACTTGGGGAAAACGTAGCTTCCCATGGTAAGTGGTGTCATCTGCACAGCACTGAAGAGAAACACGCCCTGTGGATGGGGAAGAGCACGACAGTCAGCTCTGGGGGACAGACCAAGCAAGGCCCTGCCTCCACTGCAGCTGACTCTCATGGCCTGCTAATCCTGGTACTCGGCAGGCCATGCTTTAAAGCAGAATCCCCTCTCTGGAAGAGGCCTGGAGAGGAGACCCCTCCCACAGGCTAGCTGGTATAGTGGGCTGGATGGCTTCTCCAGGCCCTGGAAGAGGCCTGGAGAGGAGACCCCTCCCACAGGCTAGCTGGTATAGTGGGCTGGATGGCTTCTCCAGGCCCTGGAAGAGGCCTGGAGAGGAGACCCCCTCCCACAGGCTAGCTGGTATAGTGGGCTGGATGGCTTCTCCAGGCCACCGTGATCTTACAAATAGCACAATATAGGCAGCAGCCCAGTCCCCAGCTCAAGGACCTGGGGTGTCCCTGCCAGGGCTCTCAAAACCTCAGCACCCCTCAAGGAGGGAATGGGACTTGCTGAGGAATAGAAGGCTCTGCATGTCAGGAACCTGGGCTCCTGGGCTAGGCTGAGCTAGGGGAGTGACTCAGGACAACAGTCTGGGTGCTGAGGCTATGAGGAGACCATGTGATTGTCCCCAGCAGGCCTTGACACAGATGAGCAGCAAACAGTATAGAGGGAGCATTACTATTTATAGGGAGCAGACCTGGAGAGATTTACGCTGCCCTCACTCCCAAGAGTTTTCTCCACAGCCTGCCTCATCCCAGGGGGCTAGCCTCATCCCAGTGGGCTAGCCTCATCCCAGTGGGCTAGCTTCATCCCAATGGTTGGGCTAGCCTCATCCCAGTGGGCTAGCTTCATCCCAATGGTTGGTCAAGCCTCATCTTTACCGCCACAATGATGGGTGTGAAAAAGGACCAGCACAGCTTCCACCAGATGCAGGGCCTGGAGCCAACCATCTCCTGGATGTTGTCATAGAACCGGTTGACACCTGTGACATGGGAGTAAGAAGGCAGGAAAGAGCTTCCAGGACAGTGGTCTAGAGCCCAATTCTACCACTTCTTCGAGGTGCAGGCATGAGCAGGTCCCCTCACTTCTATGAATCCCATTGTCCTTATCTCTTATATGGGACATGTGCTTTGGTTTTAATCAAGTCCTGTGGTGCCATACAATGAAGACAGGAGGATATGTAAAGACATACCTGCCTAGCTCCCTGCCTACAGACACCTATCCTAGTCATGCCTTCACTGGCTTTGCCAGGAGGGCACATCTCCCGTTATGGGCTTACTATGAGAAATGGATGGCAGCTTGTGAAGAGATTCCAAATTTAGGAAATCAATGCTAATGACAAAAGGAAGACCTGAAGGCCTCAGAACAGAGCAGGTTGGGCCCCTGTGGAAAGCCACAGAGTGGGTGTAGAGGGGACAGGACAGTGGACGGTGGTGGGAGGAGGGTGACTGGGTGGAGGATGGGGGAGGGGCACATCTGGCAAGGACATTCTTAGGGCTTTGACTCCTAGGCAGTCATTCAGGGAACCTTGGCCCCACAAGAAACAAATAAAATAGACCCTTTGTGATCAGTTCTGGAACAGTTCACACCTGGAACCATACATAGTCTTACAGTCATTGAGCATGTGACTTAGAAAGTTGTATAGCCTGGGGTACCCTTTTTTCAGATAAAATTTCATTTTTTTCCCACATTTTGTGTGTGTGTGTGTGTGTGTGTGTGTGTGTGTAGGCACATGTGGGAGCCAGAGGACAACTTGTGGGAAGCACTGTCACCTCCTACAGTGAACTTAGGTTGCCAGACTTGGTGGCAAGTGTTTTGAGCCATGTCACCAGCCCAGCCCTCTAATCAATTTCAAGCCAATCATTTTATCCTCGAATTTATGAAGTCATAATAGCTTGCATTTTACATTTTAAAGATTTATTTATTTTTACTTTATGTGTATAAGGGTTTGTCTGCATGTATGTCCACAACGTGTACATTCAGTGTCCACAGAAGCCAGAAGAAGGAATCGGGTCTTCTGGAACTGGAGTTACAGGAGGTTGTGAGTCTCCATGAGGAGCGCTGGGAACTGAAACTGGGTCCTCTGCAAGAGCAGCCCATGGTCATAACTTCTGAGCCATCCCTGCAGCCCCTGGCTTGCATGTTAAATGAACATGTGCGACTCTCCCCACCACACAGGGCAGCATCTGTGTTAACTAAGCTTGTGGAAGTGTTATAAAGGCAAAATAAAGGTTTAATGTTCAAGATCTCATTAATGAATAAATGGTTGGATGGACAGATGGATTAATGAGGGAGGAGGACTGGATCTCACCATAAAACCAGGAAATGGAGACACACTCAAAGAAAACCAGGAACAGCAGGCTCATGCCACTGGCAGAATAGTAATCAAACAGTTTGAAGACATAGATGCCACCCTGAAAGAGACAAAGGATAGAGTGCAGACATGGGTCCATTCCTGCACACGCTCCCTAGCTCCAAGATGCAGAAGAGGCTGGGACAAGAACATCTCAGCAGGAAAGCTTGAAGACACAATGAAGAGGTCCTTAGGGTCTATGGCTGCTCACTGTCTCGGGCTGGGAAGATGTCTGGGTGGTGGCAGGGGATGTCTTACTTCCAGTATGGTGTTCAGCAGGACTGGAAGCAGCTAGCCCAGCACCAGCATACATCAATGATCGTTCTTTCCTGCTTAAACCCTCTCCTGACTCACACACAACAGTGGGTAGAGCTATCGTTTTAAGTCAGATCTGACTGCAAAGCCTGCAAGGTCTGGTTTGACCCCCCCCATCCATCCTCTCACTCTCTGCCTCCTCCACACTGGCCTCCTCCTGTCTCTTTGCCTCCCCAGATGCATTCCTACTGCAGGGCTTTTGTACCTGCTCTGCTGGCTCCCCTAAGATTCTCCACTCCCACCCCAGCACTGGCTCTGCCTCATCTCTGAAGTCAAAGCTCAATTGCTTAAGTCACTTGCTTATGGAAGCTCCTCCTAGCTACCTTATCGGAGTTAGAGCCCCTCCCAGTCCTGCTGGTCATTCTTGATACTATTATCCATTTCCCTCCTGGCACTTCCTCTCAGAAAGAAGCTAATATGCATGTTAGCTTTGATCCCTCATAACCTTCCACAAAGCCAACAAGGCAGTGCCCATCGTGATAACTGCTGAATTCCAGGGTTGGGCTATCACATAACAGGTGTGCACAGCACTTCTCTCTGAGATAGACAGAAGGGACTTGGAAAAATGATGGGGTCAAAGGCCCCACTCCCAACTTGATTCTGACTCATTTCTGTGAACATTTGCAAGCTCACTATACCCCCAAACCTTCATCCCCACTCCCTGATTCCCTATCTCTCATCCCCACCATTCCCTCATCCATGGCTGGGATGTATGCTACATTCTCTAGATTTATCCTATACTTTCTAGTTCAAAGTCCACCTCTCCCACCAGTCTGGGACTCCATGGATCTCACCATGGTGCGATGGGGTTTGGTACAATGGTGCTCAGGACAGTGGCATAAGCTAACCCCGAGAAAAGAAGGCCCAAGGGCCAGAGAGCTTTGGGTCTTGGTGGGGAACATGTTTCCTGGCATGAAAAGGTATGCCAAGCAAGCCCTGGGGACATTTTGAGGCATGTTGGATGCTGGTCAGCCTACCTGGGTGATGTTAGAGAGGCCAATCAGGTAGGACACAATGCACACGGCAGCAATGAAGAGTTCACGGCGATTGCGGAGAAGCCTGGGGTATTCATCCACCAGGGCAGTGATGAAGCCCTCCACAGTACAGAACTTGTTGGGGGAAAAGATGGGGTTAGCTACCAGCTACAGCCAGTCTCCTCCTACCCACATACCCAGAATTTGACCTTGTAGCCAGACAGCAGGGTCAGGATAGTCTGGAGTTAGGTCCTCCAGGCACTGTGGGAACTAATCAAGGCCAGGCTGGTCCTGATGGGGGTCCTCATGGTGCTGTGGGGTGGGGGGCCTCACCTGGCTGTCAATGCCCAGCATCAGCAGCATGGAGAAGAAGAGGATAGCCCAGAGGGGAGAAATGGGTAGCTGTGTCACAGCCTCAGGGTATGCCAAGAATGCCAGCCCAGGGCCTGGTGGGGAGGGCAAAACAAGAAAGGAAAAGAAAGAGTGACTGAGTGTCACCAGCACTCCCAGCAGCACACCCAGCTGAGCACCCAGCATGCTGTCACTTGCTCATTTTGATCTCAGTTCATCCTCTGGGTAACCTTGTGTGTGCACTGTCATCCCTTAGGAAACAGAGTTCAGAAGAAAGATAGACAGGTGGTGCAGAGGTGTGGCCACCATTCAGCAAGGGACCATGGGGACCTGGCCAGTGGTTGGGACAGCACACATACAGAGAGTCTGGATGGGGATACATGATGGAGGCAGGTGGAGGGCAGATGCTGAAATTGCAGGGCTTGTGGAGAGGTGAAGGAAGAGGGTGGAAGGAGGCTGGGGCTTCTGCTCAGCAGCTGAACCCATCAGAAGGTGGAACATTATGGGATGGAACAGATGTGGGATGTCTGTCTGGAGGCTGGGGATAGGGGCGGGTCTGGAGGCCCCAGAGGAGACGTGTAAGAGTTCAGGAGAAGCCTGCTGTGAGGATACTGCAATCTTTCTGGTTGTGGCTCTGGGGCAGAGGGGTGGGGTGAGAGGTTAGAGAGTTCTGGGAAAATGAAATTGGAAGAGGGGTTCCCCTATAGGTGAGACAGGAACCTCAGTGAAGAGCATTTCTGACATGACCAACCCAGTTCTCCAAGGGACAAGTCACATCACCTCCCTGAGGGGCTTCTGCCTGGTACACAGTCCCTTCTGTTGTGGCTTACCCTGGCCAAAAGGAAAAGAGGGTCAGGCCCTGAGGGTCTTCCTGGCTTTGACACTGGTGATCATGGGAGCAGAGTAGGCACAACCCACACAGTGACAATGTTTTTGGAGCTATGGCAAAAGTCTAGCCCGGAGAACTTTGCATCATGGAGGTGACCGTGACCCAGCTGGGTCCACATGTGCACACCTCATGACCACACACAACCATCATGGCAAGCCCTGCCTTCCCCAGGTAAAGTGCTGACCTGAGGCTGCCACATCAGCTATGGACCTCTTGGTGACATGAGCCATGAAGCCCACGATGGAGAAGATGACGAAGCCGGCAAACATGCTGGTGCAGGAGTTGATGCAGCAAACGATGATGGAGTCCCTGAAGAGCAGGAGGGCCGGTGAGGTAATTGGGGACCACTACAGGAGAGTGGGACCAGAGGGCAGTAATCTCTGAGGGACGGGAAAGGGGTTCCCAAAGAGGAACTACAGGGGCAAAGCCAGAGCAAGCCAGGCACGGTACAGCAGGAAGGAGGGGTTTCCTAAGAAGGTAAAGAGAGACCTAATAGGGTAGGTGTGGCTACAGAGGACTGGAGATGGAGGTTCCACGAGGGATGTAGTCTCAGATAAAGAGCATGTATGGCCTCCAGCATGCGACAGGGGGAAGTGCTGGAGATAAGTGTGTATTAATGGGTAGGCACAGGGGTAGGGGTTGGCATTCATGCCTTGGGCGTGGCCTCAGTGTTCCTCCACCAGGAAGGCATGGTCAGGGGCGTGGTTAAGAAGGAAGCTTCAAAGCCCGCCCCCCTCGTACCTGTATACATTGTTGTGGAAAGAGTTGTAGCTTCCCAGAGCAATCAGGGACCCCAGGCCCAGCCCGTAGGAGAAGAAGATCTGGGTGGCGGCGTCAAGCCACACCTGTGGGCAGAGGATCAGAACCTTAGAACTGATCAAGTACAGAATCCTCATGCCAACCTTGACCCCTTGGGAGTCCTCAGGGATTATCTGCTCCATCCGACCTGTTCAGGTACCTAGTGGCTGTAGCATGCTCTTGACCCTGGGGACCCATTTGGGCAAGGTGGGCGGGACAGGGCGGGGCAAGGCAGACACTCACCTCAGAATCAGACAGCTTTCGGAAGTTGGGCGTGATGTAGAACAGGATCCCCTCCTTGGCCCCAGGAAGCGTCACTCCACGGAAGAAGAGGATGATGAGCATGATGTAGGGGTACGTGGCTGAGAAGTAGACAACCTAGAAGCAAAGGACCATAGGGCTATGCCTCTCTACAGCACCAGATCTGTTCCTCCTGTTCCTCCTCCTCCTCCTCCTCCTCCTCCTCCTCCTCCTCCTCCTCCTCCTCCTCCTCCTTCTCTTCCTCCTCCCTGGAGCCATCCCATCCCTGGATTTCTAGCCCGGTAGGCATGCCCACCTTTCTGAAGCCCCTCCATGGAGTCTCCACCGCTGGCTAGCACCTCCCCCTCATTCCTGTCAGCTACCCTCTGTTCCTTCTCCCAGGTGTATGAAGCTAATGTCTGCCTGTGGCCAGGCAAAGACACAATTCTGGGAGGGGACACGCCCCCTCCCAATCAGAGGCCATGCCCCATGCTTAGAATTCTCTGTGAAGCTCATGGCTAGCCTCAAACTCACAGTGATCCTCCAGCCTCATCCTTCTGAGTGTCTGGGTTACAGGAGTGAGCTCTAATTTTGGGGTTTGGTGTGGGGGGTTGTTTGTTTGTCTCATTATATAGCCCTGGCTGGTCTGGAATGCACAGAGCCACCTACCTCTGCCTCTGCAATGCTGAGATGAGAGATGTGTGCCACCACGCCCAGCTCCCATCTTTATTTTTTTTCTACATTATCTGAGTGACACAAACAGGGAGAGTTTAAAGTCCGAGTGGACATGCGCACAAGGTCCCATAGACAGCTCCTACTGGTTACACGAGGGACAGGTCCCATGTGGCTGATATCTCTGTCCTCCCAGTGCTTAGAACAGTCTATGGCATTCAGTGGACTCTTGGTAGGTGTCTGTCAGTCGCGTAACATTTTGGTTCTCACCTTTTCTGTACGGCTGACCCCATGTCCTTGTAAAAGGACAAATGCAAAAAAAAAAAAAAAAAAAAAAAAAAAAAGTGGGTGAAGCTAAAACTCACAGGCCAAGCTTGTTCGTACACGCTGCTCCACTGTCTCAGGAAGAAAATGATCTTCAGCTACAGAATGCCCTTTGGGAAGTGAAGCTCCCCCCATGGCTTTCCAGCTACATGGAGATCTAAATGCAACACTGAACCTGTCTGTATACAAATCTTTTTCTTAAAAAGTGCCATTCCATGCTTGGGGGAACTTCTGGATGTGCGACTACTGACTCTAACTTCTCCCAGCTTGTGACCTATGTCGCTTAAGAACCTTCTGGAAATGGAACTGCAGGTGGCAGGGCATGGTGGCCTCTGTGTTGCAGAGGATGGTTAAACTTCATCTTCTGTCAGAACCATCACTAAAAAACTGGTCTGCACACTGTGTTTCTTTGTGACTTTGGCTACCCCAAAGTCTGATGTGATCCCCCAACCCCTTATTGGACTCTGAGATCCTCAGTATTAGGAAAAGCAGCCACCAACCATGAAGAAACCGAGGACTTAATCATCAGTGTGACTTTGGGTGGTTTCTTACCTTCTCTGAGCCTTATTTTTGCCTGTCTAGTAAATGGGTATGATTTTCAATCTCAGTGAACTGAGAGGCTACTGTATGAGGACACAGGCCATGTCTAACACATAGTTGCTGTCTGTATTTCCCTATTCTCCATGCTTAGCAGGAGGCTGAGCACACAGTAGGTTTTCAATAGAAACTTGCTGAAGGACAGCAATAATGGATGGGTCAGCATCCCCAAATGATGCAGTGATACAGGGATCCGAGCTTGGGGTTGTAGACCTCTACCATCCATCCCTCCATCCACGGGTCAGGATGGCAGCATCTCTGGGTCCCTGTACTAGACACAGAGTAGTCACAGAACAAGTGCCAGGGGAAGTTGGTCCAGTGGTCCTGGAACAATACCTGCCATCCAGCTATGGCTCCATCAAGTCCCTTGGCATCTGTGAGCTTGACACTGGCTTGTCTCATTTCACAAGAATGAACCCAGGCACGGAGAGATGAAAGGACTTTAACTCAAGTTAGATGGAGCTCATGGGAGTCATGGGGCCTGGCCCAGGACCCACCTCCTCCTGTAGACCTGCCCCTTCCCGTGTGTGTCTCCATTATTCATGCATGTCCCTACCTTTCCAGTCCAACCAACACCCTTCCAGATGCAGAAATACACAAGCACCCAGGCAATGGCCAGTGTGATGGCTAGCGGCCAGCGGATCTGTCCTGGCTTGTCTAGTCCGTCTGTCATCTGGTGCATGTTGCGCCTTGGGACAGAGGAAAGAGGAAAGGGTCACACAGGGTTAGCAGGTGTCCATGGCTCTGATGCAGACCATACCCTCCCTGGGTGTCCTGGTGACACTGTGACCTTGTGATTTGGACAGGGACTGTGGGCCAGGACTCTCACCCTGGAGAGTTGCAGTGGTTGGTGTCAACTGAAACTCCTGGGCTACTGGGCTTTCACCTCTCCTCTGCTCTGCTTACCCAGCCCCATGGAATCCTCATAAGTCCCAGGTAGGACCATGTGGTCACTCTCCTGCCTGAGACCTTATAGTGCACAGGACCCTCTTGTCTGAGTCTAGAGAACAGATGACCGAGACCTCCCAAGGTCCGCAGCTCACCCTTGCTCCTAGCATAGCCCCTCATTGGGTACTCTCTGTAGCTGCCCCCCTCACTGTACCTACACATATTCCTTCCCACTCTACTAGCACACAGTAGGCATTCAAGAAACATTCAGGAATGAACGGCTGAAGGAAAAGCCACATTACCTGCTGCCACCCAGCTGGCACACTCTCCCCAGCCCCATCCCAGCCCCCACTTACTCCCAGAACTCCACCACGGCGCTGGTCATGTTGGTGGTATTGACCAGGCTATAGTTGGAGAAGCAACGGTCAGTGTTCCAGGGGTTGTCACACTGTTTCCATGGCAGGGTCTGCAAGGGCAGAGTTGCAGACAGATCCCACTCAGCCCCTGGGGCTGGCCAGAGAGAACCCCACTCACCCAGCACACCCTCATCACCCCACACACCTGCTCGCAACCACCTTTCCACCTCTTCTTCCCGAGAACTCTCAGGCAGGTAGACAAGATCACACCACCCAAATATGAACGCTTGCCCCTCCAAGAACCAGTTTCCAAGCCATACTGTGTCCACCTTGTGTCCACAGGGGTGACCCCAGCAGACAGAGTCTGTCCCACAAACAGTCTGGCTCTAGACTCTTTACACATGATTTATGGAGTGAGTTAAAATTGACCACTGCTCCGTGTGCCGCTGAGCAGCATGGAGCACACACAGCCTTGCACAGCTGCTCTTTCTAGGACCTTGGTCTCCTCACTCACTAACTCCCCATCCTCCAGGCTCCCCCAGGATGCCTCCTGTCTCCTGGAATCTGACCACTTTAAGAAGCACATGCAAGTGGAATCACACAGCATCCATTTTCTGGGATGGCCTTAGCGTCTTCAAATTTCATGCACACAGTACATGGGTCAGAGTTTCTTCCTTTGTTAAGGATGACTAGTACTCCACCACACACATGTGTATTCAGTCACACGTGTTCCCTCGGAGATCCAGGGTTGCTTCTGAATGACTCATATAAAACATGATGCTGTGAACATATGGGCACTGAGACCCTGCTTTTGCTTCTGTGGAAACAGAATCGCTGGATCACATTTATAACTGAGATCCGTGAGGTCTCAGAGAAGCCAAAGCTGGTTCCTGAAGTTGCACAGCTGATAAGACAGTAGAGTTAGCATTCAAACCCACACTAGCCAAGTCCGTACAAAACGGCTACTGGGTCCAGTTGTGCGATGTGTGGGGTGCGGGATAGTGACTCTCCGCATGGCTGGTCAGGGAAGACACTATAAGAGACACCCCTCCCTCCTCACTGGGGATTCCCACAGCCCACGGACGCCCTGAGCAGCAGCCACTCACCGTGGTGAAGGAGTTGTACAGGTAGTAGATGGCCCAGGAGATAATGACGATGTAGTAGATGTTCAGCCAGAAGGACAGCACAGCTGCCGCGAGGCCCACACCTGCAGCAGGACACACACAGGGCTTGCAGCTGCGTTCTTAGAAACGGGCCCATGGCTTCCTTGTCTGGGAGGACTTTGGGTGAGGCCCTTCCACATGCCCAGGTCCCCCACTCACCCTTGAACATGGGCGCCAGCTTCCATACACCCAGGCCCCCAATGGAGGTGTACTGGCCTAGAGAGCACTCCAAAAGGAAGAGAGGAACACCCGCAAAGATGAGCGTCAGGAAATATGGGATTAGGAAGGCCCCTGGAGAAGAGAGACACACTCACGGCCCTGAGTCTCCCCAGCAGCTTTCGGGTCCCACCCATCATTCCCATGTGTCCCATCTGGAAAGCAGTATCCAGGACCGGCCCCACAGGCATCCTTCATTCGAAATGCACCCCAGCTCTTGCAAAAGATACATAATTTCTGGTATCACTGCCACAGACAATTGTCAATGGGGACTCTTGAAGAGAGGACAAGGGGTGACAAATAGGGCCCGCTCACAAAGATCCTCCTTTCCCTCAAGGTAGAACCAGAAGATGCAAAGACCTGGTCCCGAGGTCACCAGGTGGCCACCTACCACCACCGTTTTTCCCGCAGAGGTAAGGGAACCGCCACACATTGCCCAGGCCGATGGCGTAGCCCACGCAGGACATGAGGAAGTCGAAGCGTCCCTTCCATGTATCCCGGTCAGGGAGGTCCCCAGCCTTCTTCTGCACCTTGACTACCAGAGTTTTGGGCTTGTCACTGGCCGCAGGGGCCTCGCTGACCTCGGTAGAGATCTGCCCATCAGCCACCTTGCTGTTGTCAGTTGCCATGTCTCGGAGCACAAACTTGGCAGTGGGGATCCTGGTGGGTGGGCGTGCAATGTCAGCTCCAGTCCACGTGGACAGCAGCTTTGCGGCCTGGGATTATCGTAGGAGGGCAGAGTAGGTTATAGTTAAAGAAATAGCATAGATTTGAAACCATCTTCAGGTCAGTTCTCTTTTACCAGCTGAGTACTAGTACTTAGTACTATGACTAGTACTTAGTACTGGAACTTAGCAACTCCTGCTGATTCTGTCTTGTGTGTGTGTGTCCCATCTATATGGGACAGGGGATAACCTTGTGTGCCATTCCTCAGCAGCTGTCTGTCCATTATTTCTGAGACCATGTCTTTTGCTGGCCCAGAACTCATGATATAGGCTAGGCTGGCTGGTCAGCAAGTCCTGGGGATCTCCTGTCTCTGCCTCTCCAGTGCTGAGATTACAAGTGTGCACCCCCACACCTGGCTGAGTATGGGAAACACAAGTACATCTGGGAGCACACATAGATGCTGATGGAGGCTGTTGGGAGTCTACCTCTATCACCCCCAGTCGTGGTCACTTGAGATGTGGTCTCTCTTGAACCTAGAGAACATGATTCTTTCAGCTGCCCCAGCAGCCAGCAAGCTCAGTAATCCTTTTCTCTCTACTCCTCCTAGCGCTGGGGTTACAGGCCATGTGGCCATGTCTGGTCTTTTACACTGGTGCTGGGGATCAAACAGAGCCTCATGTTGATGCTTTGTTCAGGTACTTTACTGACTGAACCATCCCTGAGATTGCTCTGCAGTTTTCCCACCTATCCAATGGGGCCAGTCTCTTCTGGCTTATCAAGTTGTGGCACACTCAGCTTTTGGGTCTGCCAGGGTGTGATTTGTCACCTGGCTACTTATCTTACCTAATAGTTCTCTGCTAGGAATCTTCTCCTAAAGGCTTTCTCCGCAGAGCCTGCAGAACAGAGGGGGAGAAGGGCAGGGGGGTGAATGGGTAGGCTACACCAGATGGGGCTGGACTGTCAGCAGGGGCCAACAAGCAGGGGGAAGCAGCTGGGATGCAGGCACTGACTGCGACTGCAGAGCGTCCCCAGCCAGAGTGACTGCAGTGAGTCCATGCAGCATGGCACTGGCCTGCCGATGCGGAGACATGCAGGATGGGCTGTGTGGGGACAGCTGTGGTGATGGGCAGGGTGTTCCATATAATTTTATCAAAGGGAAGAGGACCCAGGGTGGGACAACGCTCAGGGCATGCTGGGAGTCAGGAACTGGGCTGATCTTTTAATATATAAAATTAAAGTTTATTCTAGCTGCTATTGATCTCCATCCTCCATATAAACTTGCAAAAATGTTATTTTTTAAAAAAGGTTAGAGCAGAGAGAAGATCCCTATATTTTATAGCAAGAAAGGTAGATTTAGGAAAGTATTCAGGTGTC
Organism: Uromys caudimaculatus; assembly: GCA_028551405.1. Classification (NCBI taxonomy): domain Eukaryota; kingdom Metazoa; phylum Chordata; class Mammalia; order Rodentia; family Muridae; genus Uromys; species Uromys caudimaculatus. The sequence continues at coordinate 31,280,540 of CM052700.1, forward strand.
CTATTTAAGGTTCTGCCCCCTAAATATGTAAACAGACAGCCACAGAATTTGTTTTCTTCGGTGTCAACTTTTTTCTAGATCATTCTATAGAAGGTACTCAATAAAACAAACAAAACTTATGGAACCCTCAGACAAACTGGAACTTAGGAAAGACGTGCTGCTCCGTGGCCCCCACATAGAAGATAAGCAAAAGCCATGGGTGGCGTGGGCGTTGTGCCTGGGATCTGCCCCGATGCCTGGTGTGTGGTACATCGCCTTCAGCCCCTCGCATGCAGCCTGTTACCCAGCACCATGTGTCCTCCTCGTGGGAATACTTCACAGCCACTCCTGCTTCTCCTCCTCAAGGTGGCTGGCTCAGTTTGAGCCTCCTGCACAGTGGTAGGCTTGTCCTGAACGACTATCTCCATTCTGGCCAAACCTGGCCACATTAGGGAGAACTGTGGCCTCGGGTGGAGGCAGACGGTACCCTCCAGGATGGAGAGAACAGGAGGTGGAAGACAGGGCCTGCTCCGGAATCGGGATATGCAGACTGCCGACTCAGGTGAGAAAAATGTGCTAGCTTCTTTTGTGACCTCAGTTGTCCCACTGTCTATCCCAGTAGGCTCCAGCTGCCATATTTATTCAGAATGATCCAATCATCTCAGGCCAGTCTGACCATATGACCTAAGCTAGCCAATCAGATTCCTTCCCTGAGATTTTGGTGTGAGAAGTGTCTTGGGGACTTCGAGGCAGCGTGGGCTGTCCATCCTATACTCAATGTGGCACAGAGAGCTGGCAGTTGAGAAGGTAGGGGGTATGTTGTTGGTGTTCTAACTTGTACTTCCAGGCTTTCTTTAGCCCAACTACTCTGCTCAGGGATATGCCATTTAGTGTCCTTTACTATGCCTTGAATGAGACACTTCAGAGGTCAGGTTGATTGTGAGGAATGGCTCCTACCGATGTCACTGTCACTGGAGCAGGTTGTTCCAAAAGTGAGTTCCACCTTTTAGGCCTCTGTCTTGCCATATCTCAGGAAGATTCAACAAGAAGGTCCTTCTGATGCCTCTCATCTCCCATGACTCTCAGCTTCTAGAACCACGAGCCTCCAGCCATTATTCATCCATCACTGGCCTGTGGCATTCCATGACAGAAGCACTGAGGACCAAAGGTGTTCCCCATGGTCCCGTGTGGGACAAAGATGTTCCCCATGTGGCTGGCTCTAAGACTCCTTGGCCCCTTGGGTCCTCAGAAAAGGCAGTCCACAGTCCTAAGATCCAACCTAGGGGGTCCTAGGCAGGGCCACTTGGAAGAGCTGGCCCTGAAGGAGCCAAGCTGTCACTTCCAGATTCAGCCGAGCACCTGCAGCGTCCGAGTAAGAGCTGCAGAGCCAAGAGCTGTAATTTCATATCAGTGTCAGAGCATAAACAAGAGGCTGGTATGATGGCACTGATGCCCAGGAAGGATCCAAGATGCAGACTTGGACTTGCCTGGGTACTGAAGCCACTTTAGTCTTGAGCCTGACCTTGGCTCTCTCCAGCACCTGCTAGTGCAGGGTGAGCTACCTCGACTCACGGACCCCTATCTAAATAAATGGGGGGATGAGAACAAGGCCAGGCACACAGATGGGTATGCAAGGCAACTCCAGCACTGGCTGACAGGGCCTCAGGAAAGCTCAGGCACTATGTGGACATTTACCCCCCAGCACTCCTGGCTGCAGCTTTGTGGGGATATATACCAGCATGGATATCACAGGACTAGAGGGCCTGGTATTCTGAGACTCTGGTCCCAGAGTGTCAATCTGTCAGTCCCAGTGGGGCACATCAGGTGTAAACACAATGATGCCCTTGCTGTGGGTCTTCTCCTCAGCCCAAAGAGGAAGAGATCCAGCTCGTCCCTGTCAGAGGCTGAGAGGGGAGCAAGACTGGAGTAATGTATGTGGGGACAGAAGACTCACCCAGAGGCCTCTGAGAGGATGTAGTTAATGATGGCCCATCTCTCCTCACTGGGATTCTGTGACCAAGTCATAACACCATTGACAAAAACTCGCTAACACATACAGAAATCTGCAGGTGCCTCAGCCAGAGACACTTTGCAAGGAAGGAGTGTGGAGCTGGAAGCTCTAGATCAGACATGGCAAATAGGTCAGAAGTAGCCCTTGGGCTTGTTTTATTTGGCCAGAACAACAAGAAGATTCCGTTTGAATTAGAAGTTGAAAATGTGACCCTCTAGGACAGTGTTTTAAACAGTAGGAAAGCAATGCAGAGACCTCAAGGCAGGATGGAGCTCTTGGTGTTTGAAAGACAGCAGAGAGGGCTGGGAGGGAACAGATCCAGGTGGAGGGTTGACAGGGGTCACATCACATGGGGTCTCAGAGGCCAAAGCCAGCAGTTCAAATTATCATTATTATTTTTGTATCTTCAGTGGGCAAGGCTATCTCATGCTTCTGGATCTCACCCTCATGTGATAAACGCTTCCAAGGGCCAGGAGCCAAAGCAGAGACACTCTTGGGAAACAGAGTCCAAGAGAGACATGAAGACTTGGCCTTGGCCACTAGGGCATTGGGGCTCCACCCTGGAGCAGGGCCTGGAAGCCTGCTGGTGGCCTGTAGATGGGCAGCCCAGTGCTGAACCAGTGGCCAGCTGGGGAAGAGGGGAGTGCAGGGAAACCCCGAGGGACAATCTCCCTCTGTCTCATTGCTTCAGAGGGCCTGGTGTGGTCCTGTGGGTGGAAAGTGGGCAGAGGCTGAGAAGCCAGGCCTTGACAGTCAGGGGTGCCATTGTCCCAGCACATGAGTTGTGGGCTGGAGGAGGCAGAGCAACAGGCCTGGCCTGAATTCTGCTCCTGCTTGCCCCTCTCCCCGCTCCTCCTTTCTCCCTTCCCTCACCCCCTTTTCCCTCCCTCCCACCCTGGCTAGGCTCACTGCTGCTTCATCTTGCTCCCTCCCCTTCGCTCAGTAATTACTGGAACGGCAGAGGCTTGTAGCAGCTGTAATGGCCCCACTTGCTTTTATCTTTCAGAACTGTGATGGTTCAAGAAAGGAATTAATATTGGGTTTGGCTAAGTGCCAAGAGGAAACAATGCATTTTATTATCCGATTGAGAGGGAAATGCTAGGCCCACCCTTGGGACATCTGCTCTGTGCCCAAGTCCCTATGCACGAATCCTTTCATAAAAGTACTGCATTTATTGGGCACCTACTGTATTCCAGGCATGTCACAGGAGTTCTAGTGCCCAGACTGATTGCAGCTACATAAGCTGAGAGTTATTATATTCCCCAGGCAAAGAAGGAAACTGAGGCCTGCCAGCCTAGGGCTGCAGTCAGAGGGGGTCTCAGAGGGCTTTGCAGTTCTGATCTTACCATGCACAGGGTGGCTCTGCTAGCAGCAGTGTCCACTGGGACTAGGTAGTGTGACCCGGGTGTGCTGGGCCTTGAAGCTGTGAGGTAGGGACCTCATGTTTTGTGGGAATGGCTTCCCATCTGATCCCTGCAGGGTGCTTAGTTGGGATATTTGGCTTGGGCTGGCCTCAGGCTTCAAGACTGTGGTGAGAATTGAAACCAGGGCATACAGGAGGTTCCAGCAAAGGGCAGTTCCAGCTGCCACGAAGAGATGGTCAGCTGTATACACACTCTGTCAGAGAGAGCAACTAGCAATGACAGCTAACTCAGGTGAGAGAGGCCAGAGGGAGGTGGAGTCCTAGAAGCTGACAGGTGTTCACAGAAAAGGGGCCGCTTCGGGCAAGACTGACGGGAGTGTCCAGCTGGACATCTAAAACAGGCCCCATTCTTGGACCCTCAGCTGACATTTAAGGGGTTCAAAGAAAGGCCCTCACTTATGTAGGCTGGTTCTATGCCATGCTTATAGATGTGCACAAGGCTCAGAGAAGGCTGGCATGAGCTCAGGATCACACAGCACAAGAGTAACTTTATCTTCCTATCTTTAAACTCTCCGTGCTCACTTGGGACCTGCAGACCTTTTGATGCCTCACCAGACCCCGAGGTCAGCAGCAGCCCTAGCTGCAGTTCTCATTAGAAAGTACTAGATGCTAGATTCTCCCAGCATCCCACCGAGGTGGTCCAGTAAGTTCTTTCCTCAGGGCTCAATAGAACCCTCACACAGAGGTGCAGTTCCCAACTCCATAACTGGACTAGGGAAGAGTATGATCAAGAGTCCCATCTTGCAGACATGATGCCATAGCTTAAAGAGGTCAAAGGACTTGTCCCAGATCACCCAGAGCTTAGCCTGGGCCCTGGAGTCAGAGCCTAACATACTACCTCCCTTAGTTTCTGCATCCTGGGATCAGGCCTGGGTAAATTCTCTGATGCTTTAGGCCCCCTGGCCCCAGTCCATCTTAGTTGGTATGGCCACAGTGGGAGAGCTGGGGCTTCTCCAGGGAGAAGGTAGATGAAGGTACCCCAACATCCTGAGTGAGAACATCAAATATACGACAGCTGTGGCTGCCCTGAATAACTATTAAGCTATCAATTAGCAACAGTCCCATTTTACAGAAGAGTAAACTGAGGCACAGAAAGGCAAAGTGACTTGCCAAGGTCTCTTAGCTTGAAGCTGGGTGTCAAGATTTGAATGGGGGCAGCCAGCTGGGCTGCTGGGCCTATGTGCTAACATCTCCATTTTGCTGGCTCTAGAGGGGAACTTCCAATCCTACCTTTGGTATGTGGCCTATCCCCAGCAGGCAGCTTCCTCCAGGACTGCTCCCTAAAGAAACCTAAGAGACTATACCTCTCTGTGGCCATTAGATGGGCTGCACAGAGGACAGTGGGTCAGGGATGCCCTAATAGCTCCTGAGGGGTAACATGACAGTCTGGCCAGCCGTCCTCATTAGACTGGAGGGCCTGGGCTCTAATAAAAGTTTCTCCCCTGGCTCTAGGCTCACTGCAGATATGACCTGGCCACCATGGGGAGCACTGAGCTCACATCTCAGTAGCTGTGTAGCCTTGAGCCAGCACCTTGCCCTCTCTGTGCCGTGGTTGGTTTCAGTCTGTGTGTAAGTGGCAGAGGAGCCAGGCTCTGCTTCCCAGTGACTCTAGCCTCCCCACTCTCTCTCCATCACACCATCGGCATCCTGCCAGACCCTGTTCTGATACCTAATTATCTACAGTGTCTGGTGGTGCACCTCATTTTGTTGAGGCAATTTTCAATCTAATCTGCCCGGCATGCAGTGAGCCAGGTTCCATGCTGGGCACTGGGGGATGAGATGGGGCCTGCAATCTCCCAGGGCATTTGAGAGATGAACCCAGATGGCCCAGAACCATGGATTTCTCCCTGGGCATAGCCAGTCACTGTACAGGGTGCTGTGTGCAGAAAGGTATGTTTATACTGCAGTGGGGCTGCAGATCCAATCCACTAACGGTTCCTGTGTGTGTAATATGTTCTGTATGTCTCATGCACCACTTCATTTCTCCTCACCACATCCCCATTCATCGTACAGAGGTGGAAACTGAGGCTCAGATAAGGAAAGCCTGCCAAAGTCCAGGAGAGGGTGGTTAGATGGACGCCCAGTTCTCTGTTGGCAAGCAGGGTCACCAACACAAGAGATTTGACACTGCTGTCTAGTCCCTTCAAGGAGGTGCCAGCTTTGTGCAGATGGGACTCGGTCCCCCGGCTGTACCATTCACAGCACTGGATGCATACATGTCCTCTTGAGTACCGAGCTTAAGGTTCAAGGACAGCACATGTCTCCAGAGCAGCATTGTGCCGGCAAATGTTTAAGAAGGGGCTCTCAGGAAACAAGGCAAAAGGCTGGATGGGTGGCATCTGCTACTGTCCCTGGTATGAACATTCCATGCCAGCCTACTGGGGTCAGTTGGATGGCCCACAAGAGGTGGCATGGCTGCAGGGCTCTGTCTCCATGTAGAGTGGTTCGGATGCAGTGTCTTATGCAGCCAGGATTCTCACCGCCCAGTCCCTCGGCCTGGACCTCTCTGGTGCTTCCTATAAAGAAGGCTCTGGACCATACCCTCTCACTGGCTCTGAGCATGCTCTGTAGCCTCCAAGAGTGCCAGCTCAGGATGCCCCTTGGTCTCCCCATCCACTCTAGCTTCAGCACCCTAGATCCAAAAGAGTGGGGAGGCATAGTGGATGGATATGAAGGAGGGAGGGTGGGGGTGAGGAGGAAGAACCAAAGGAGGTAGAGGCTGGGGAGGAGGGAAATAAAGGGAGGGAGAGAAAAGGGAGGAAAGGCGGCAGAAAGGTCTACAGACCCTGAGTACCCAGGGAAGTGGGGGAGCACACACTCACCAGAAGCAATCTGAGGTTGGGGGAGCCCAAGGTCACTCAGGGGGAATGATCTAAATTCAAACTCGGCCTCAGGGCATAGGCTACTGAGTTCTTTTGTGGATCCTAACTAGGTTGGGGTGCTGAGTGAACCTCCCTACTCAGACTTCCATGCAGGCAGCCCTGTGCCCATCCAGGCCTGCACTGGACACAACCTCACAGGGCCGGCCAGGGGTGGGTGCTCCCTCAGCTCCTTTCCTGGCCGCCTGTGGTGACACAGGCTGGTTCTCTGGAGGGCCTCAGTTCCAAGGCTTCCTCTGCAAAGGCTCTGAGCTCAGCCCACCGGAAGGATTAACCGGGATCAGGAAGTGAGTGACAGGGTGGCCACTTGGCACTCTCTCACATGGCTCTCTGCCTTGTCAAACACACTGGGAGAGCCCATGGGGTTAAATAACCAGTCAGCCTCTTTCAGAATGCTGGAGACTCCCACGGGAGTTTGCAGAATGCAAATTTGGAGGAAATAAAAAAAAAACTCTCAGGGCTAGCTGAACTAAACACATGGCTAATAAGTGTCATGGAGAACTGAGTCAAGGAGGAGTTCTGTCTGAGTGTCTCCAAGTGACTCAACAGTGAAGGTAACCAGGAACAGCTTCAGGGTTCCTGGTCAGGCACCCACACTGGGGTCACCCCACTCCCAACAATGGCACAGGCTTTATCCAGCCCTTCCAGAGGTATACCATCAGCAACAAGGTCACCCAAGGTCACCCGAGAACCAGTGGTCTGTGGCTAAATAGGTTTGCGTTATATGATGCTTACTTGGAATTTTCAGACTTGAATGTGTATCCTCTAGAGAGAGGGCTGGGCTCTGCATTGCTGTTACCTTGTCATTGAGCCCCTCACTCCTGTGTAACTACTTGGCCCCAGGTGGCCTTTGATTTGCAGCCTCAGGGTACACAGTGCAATTCTGGTCCCTCAGCAGAGTGCTCCTCTGGGAGGTAGTAGAAGAGGGAGGGCAGAGGTGGCCCTTTCTGGCGGTGTCAGTGTCTCAGGGGTGATGGAGTTCAGAGAAGCGTGCAAGGCATTTTGTTTTCTATTTGGAAAACTACAAATCTCATTCCTCTTTTCATAAGATCTTAGTCAGGGTAAAAAGAAATGCCCAGAGCAGTGGACCCCCAGCCATAATGTGATTTTTGTTGCTACTTCATAACTGTAACTTTTCTACTGTTATGAATTGTAATGTAAACATCCATGTTTTCCCGAAGGTCTTAGGTGACTCCTGTGAAAGAGTCATTCAGTCCTCCCCACGAGGGGGTTGCGACCCACAGGTTGAGAACCAGTGGTCTAGAGTATTTTACAAGAATGGAGGGAGACTGTATTTTTAGGGCTGACAAAGGGTCAGGTTCCGGGATCTAATGCTGGCTTTATATTTATAAAGACTCTGTCGGAGACTCACTTTCACAAACACATCTGTGTTCGGAGAAATTTCATGCTGTGTGTCTCCACTCCATGCTATAAAGTAAAAATGCTGACAGAGCAAGAATCCCGGAAGATGGCATAGAGATTAACAAATTCCTCAGGCTCAGTGAAGTTAGCTCAAACCTACGAACATCTGCTTGGGGTCAAAGGGTGATCAGATGTTTGTCATCAACTATGATGGGGAGAGCAGAGCTAGACCCGGGCCCTTGGAGCAAGGAAACCGTTTTTGAGTCATAGTTGGAGATGAATGCTATGGAGTTCAAGGTTAGCCCTGTAAACTCTCTGTGTAAACAAAATATCTCATTTTAGGACTTGTGCTTGGAGAGTACGTCGAGGTGGCACCTGGGACACAGAAAAGGCTTCCAGCTGACATCGATTATATTTTGAGATAATGGTAGGGAAACAGGAAAAGAAAAGATGTCAGGAGTTCACAGCCACAGGCAATGCAGGCCAGCATTAGATCCCAGAACCTGACCCTCTGTCAATTCTAAAAACATAGTTTTCGGTTGTTCTTGTAAAATACTCTAGGCCAATGCTTTTCAACCTGTAGGTTGTGATCCCTTTGCAGGGATGTGGGGGGAGTGTTGTTGAATGACCCTTTCCCAGAGGTGACCTGAGACCATTAGAAAACACAGATATTTACATTACGATTAATAACAGAAACAAAACTACTGTTCTGAAGGAATTGGGGAAGTACCAGGGAGAGGTCGATCATTTCAAACTCTTCCAGTGAACTCCTCAAAAATTAGAATGTTACCAAAATCCAGACTAAATGTGAACACTACTCATTTGCCACGGAGTTAGTCCCTTGATGCTCTCCTGACTACAGGGACCCACAAATAGGATATAATCTTATCTTGTGGACTGGGTCTGCTCAGACAGGTTCATGAGCACGAACAAAATGGTCGCCTGCTTTCATCGATATGGGTACTTGCAGCTCTACCTCTACCTCCGAAATGGCTACACGCCCAATCCAGCACTCTCTCTTTCCACTTCCAAGAAGGAATGGGGTGACCGCCAGCTCACATCCCTATCAGCATGCAAATGATGCACTCTGGGGTTCCTCAAGGTGTTACCCTCATAGCCTGTGATCCCTGATCAATCCAGAAGGGAAATACATTTTACCAGCTCTTCAGGAGAGAGAAGTAAATGGTAGGGGGTGAGAATGTTTTCCAAAAAGCACTGCAGCCTGTGGTCATTTACACAGCTGGCGGAAAGAGCCCATCTCCAGGATGGCATGCTCACAGATCTTTAAGGACACAGTGCACGCAGCATGCAAAACATTGTGTCTGTTTCCGAGGATGGAGGCGTTTGTGTGTTCTACTGATGTCCTAGCCTGGGGACAAGCATCTTGTGCACCTGCACTTACTTCAGCGACTTTCATCCTTGCAACTTCACAGATGGCTGCAGCAACCCCTGCTCCTGGCCTTGCTCCTTGGGCTAATGACAGATGGTGGCTGCTATCGAGGGAGCCAGTTGGGACTAGCTGGTGGCTTCACCTCCCATGCAGTACACCATCTTGTAATCTCCTGTGAGGTGGGAAATGGTATCCCTCACCCCCCATTTTCCAGCTGAGGATGCTGAGGATCAAAGAGGCATGACTTGCCCAGGGCCATAGAGCTGAAGAAGTAGTGGAGAATTAGATTTTGCCTTCAAAACTGATGCCTCTGGCCCTGGGGTGTGCAGTTTCCTCTTTCTTTGGGCTGATCTGTTCCTGACTGTCCAGCAGAATCTTCACATTCATTGTCCTCTGCACTGAGGGGAAATGAGAGCTCTGCAGAAACCCGAGACCACCCCTCCGGAGACCCCAGCAGTTATGCCAGGCTTTCCCTGGAAGGGAGAGAGGCCAAGGGCCAGCTCTGCATCTTGGTGGAATGACCTGAGCCTTGGCTTTGCTCCCTCTACCTGACTCTCTATGTCAGCTAAGTGCCCCTTTCTGAGTAGGCTGGGAAAGAGAGAAACAGCAGCAGCAAGCGTCTCTGCAGAGATCCCATCCCCGGGCTCCCATCCCCAGGTCCCCATGCATCCTGTTGGGGAGCCTAATGCCTAGATGCGGTCCCCTCTGCTCTCGCTGGCTCCCTCACTCCAGAAGCTCCCAAATCAGCATTCCACGCACATCACTCTCCTTGTGCAACGCCATTATCTCCCGAGGACACATGCTCCGTTGTCACGGCAACCCGAGGCCTTCCTCCAACTCTATTTAATAATTTCTCAACAGTCAAGCTGGGCTGGCTTGGGGCAGGGGAAAGAGCAGCAGGGCTGGGTGAGAAGTTCTGGGTCCTAGCCCCTGTTGTGCCTGGAACAACTGTCTAGACCTCAGTTTACCCATCTGTAACAGGGGGCCACTTGCAGTGGGGATGTTTGTGGTTTTAACTTCAAAATTGTGAGAAGTAGCCTTCTAGGTCTACAGGGCTTCAATTGGGACCAATGAGGGAGGTTAGAATGACATTTTAGGCCAAAGAGTAAACTGGAATCTGTCTTGGGCGATGGCATTCTCTTCTGTTCTAACATGTAACCTCCAAACACTGAACCATCTCCCTTATCCTCCAGCATTAGGGCTAGGACTGGTTGGGACATACAGTTTTGCCAGCAGCCATCATAGCCCCCTTTATTCCCATTCTATAGATAAGCAAACTGAGGCAAAACAGTCCTCATGTTTGGAAAGGCCTAGATTGTCCTCAGAACCCAGTAACATACTATCCAAGAAGGCTGAACCAATGGGACATGGAGAATGGCCTGTCTGCTGCCTGTCCCTCTATCCACTTAACCCTCAGCCCCTATTGCTATGGTCCCCAGCCATGTGGCTTCTGGTTGTCACTCAAGGAACCATACAGATGATAGGGAGAGAGAAGGAAGGGTGATCTGGGTCCATGAGAGGATGCAGTTTCCACAACAAACAGCTCTTCTTTCACAGAACCTAGCACACAGTAGGTGTACAACATTCTATCTTGTACAGCTGGTCGCTTCTACTTGTCCCAGTATATAACTTGTTTAGGTCCCCAGAAGCCTCCAGGAAAGTCTCCCAAAGATACTATGGATTGACGTCCCGGGAGCAGCCAAGAAGCCCAAGCCTGGGAAGGACACTCAGCTATCTCTGGGACCTAGTGATTCTCCCAAGAGGGGGAATCTGCCTTGGCCCCGGATGATGGCTTTGAGCAGCCCTGCACTGCTACTGAACCACCACCCCCCCCCCCGTGACAGTTCCATTGAATGCCCTAGCAAACGAGCGAGCGGTACCACATCTGCTCTGTCATTACTGCCATTCACTGCCATTTGGAGAAAGAGCGCTTATCTTACCCAGCCATTAGTCTCCGGAGGGTGTCATGGAGAAATCAGGGGGTGAAAGGGAAGTGGGGTGGGCAGCTTCCCTCCCCGAGGCCTGCCTGGAGCCTGAGGAATGGGCTCCAGCAAACTGATGTCTACCCTGTTCAGCTTTCCAGGGAGGGAAGGGACCTCTCCATGGTCCATGAAGCCTAAAGCCAGGAAGGGGGGAGCGCTCCATTTCTTTCTCAGGTATGCGAGACAGATTTGATGGGGTCCCAGATCTGTCATGTGTCTGTACACTAACCTGAGACAACCTTTCACCTGTGGTGCCTTTGTTCCCTTACAGAGGATGTTGGGAGAGCTTGATATCATGTCAGAGTCAGCATGGGGGTTGGGAGAAAATGGCCCTGTGTGCTCATTCTGTGCTTCCTTCCTGAAGAAACCTATTTCGTGCCTCTGTGCCAGGTGTGTGCCTTTAAACCCCCTCACACATCTATCTATATGGTCCCTTCTCACCCTTCTCCATGGACACTGCTTTTTTGGGGGGAAGACGCCCCCTGTGTGTGTGTGTGTGTGTGTGTGTGTGTGTGTGTTTAATTACAGGTGAGCCCTTGATCTCTGGAAACAGTCACAGCGATGGCAAAGAATGAGCCCCACCTCTTCACATCACCTCCTCACGCCCTTATCTCTGCCCAGGTGCTTTTCGAAGAATATAACAACATGGAAAAGCACCAGGTTTGTTGACGTCAACAAACCCACCCCCACCTCATCCAGACACAGCTGACAAGCAGGACACCCACTGCTGCCCCCAGCCTCAGAGCTACGGGAGAGCACCCACCAGGCTTGGAGTGGGGGAAGTGAGGCCACCAGCTTTGTCCAGGGCCTGGAGATGGGGGCACTTGGGCAGCAGTCAGATGGGTGGCCTCCTGCCTCGCCTTCTGCACCCTAGAGGCAAGTGTCCCAAACCTGTAAGATGTCACATGTCAGCATTGCAAGTGTTCAAAGGTGGTCCTGACCAGTGTTGTATACTGTATCCTGCCACCCGACCCTCTGTGCTGAGCATTCTACATGATGCTTGGATAGTGGGCTTCAGGTGACTGGGCTCACAGAGGAACATTGCTCCACTTCCTTCCTGGCTCTTGAGACCACAGGCCCCTCTGTATAACCTCACAAAGGTAGAGGGTGGTTCGTGTCAGCCCAGTTCCTTCAGATGAGCACACCTGTGTCATGTAGGTCTGAGAACACATATCTCCCTCTCTTCAGTGTCTGGCTACTGATGGGGTCAAGGGATCACACTTTTGAACCCTAAACTCTGGACATGACCTAGATAATGATAAGTTCTTGCTAGAGCCCAGGTAAGGCTCCATCAAATCCAGGGAGGGCTCTTCTCTGCGAAACCTCTAGCTGAGTCCACCTGTGTCACCTGCCACCTCAGTTTCCAGGGACCGTGGGTTCATTTCCTGCCAGCACGGTGCTTCCCTGGGCTCCTTCTCAGGAAGAGCTCAGTAAAGGGGACCAACACTAGCTGGGAAGCCAGGAGACAGGTGAGAGATCAGAGCACTCTGAGCCTCAGTTTCCCCAAAAGATAGTAAAGATAATCCTATCTTTGGAGCACCTTGCTCAACAAAGAAAATGCTTTGAAGACAGAAATTCTATGTCTTAGAGGAGTGCGCATTCTCTCCCTCATGCAAAGAGAACTCATCTAGGTCAAGGTCGTTCGGATTGAGATTTATTAGAAACCCAGCTTTAAAAAGATTCTCTTTGGTTGATGGAAGATTCTTCTCTAGAACCACACTTTCTTCCCCTGGATTACATCCCCATCCTACCAGCAAGGGCATGGTTTCCAAACTGTAAAGTACTATACTGATAACCAGGGGTTATGTGGGCAGCACCAATTTGCAACCAACCAAATCACTGATTCCAAATGTCTCCACTCGCCTCCTTATGGCGGCTGCCTGTGTGTGCTCTCTGCTCTTCTCAAGCAGTAAGGCCAGGGAGGCAACCGGCTGCCAGTCCCTTCCAGGGCATCTTTGACCTTGAATGTTCCTCTGTCTAGGGCTCAGCCATCCCAAGAGCTGGCACAAGACACTAGTCTTGCAGACATCAGGCAGCTGACAGGTGAGCAGAGTGGCAGGTCACTGTCCCAAGCAGCCACCAATTCATCCCTTCTCTACCTTGCTTTTGTGTCAGGACTACACCCAGCCCCAGAAGCCTGGGGCCGCTTTGCCAGCTGAGGGGACCTAACATCCTAATGTGTTCTGTTCCGCCCAGCTGCACATCTCCCCACCTCCAGAGTGCCACCGCCAATCACTCTGTAAGACCTGGTCCCCTTGTAATTTCCAATTTGTGAGAAATATAAAAATAGAAGTGCATTCGCTGCAGGCAGCTCACATCGAATCGGATACCACTTTCTGTGTCATGTCAGATCACAGTAAAAGGAACTGATGGCTTCCTTAGGCTGCTCTCAGTGGCTTCCTGATCAGGGAGGTGGTGGGGACAAATGAAGTGAAGAGACACCCAGAAGTTTGGGAAAGGTGGTGGCTGGGTGCAGGCCACCACCGATACTAGCTTTAAATGAAGTGCCATGGACCTGTTGGGATAGGGTGGTGACCTCAGCTAGAGTCTCAGTTCTGCATCGTAACGGCAGAGGTCTCCAAACTTCAGCATCCCCCTAAGTCAAGAGGCTCTACACTGACTGATGCTTTCTCAAGCTGTGGTTAGGCTCGGGTGATGGGGACGCACTCAGGAGACCCTGTGGTTTCTCTAGTGGGCTGAGCCTGTGCTTCACAGCAGCAGTATCACCTGCAAGAGACTTGGAGACTGGATGGCTGAGTTCAGACTCAACCCCATTTATTGTCCTCTGATGCAGCATCTACACAAGGACAGGTGTACACAGCTCATAGGAGCTTATACAAATTAAATGACACAGAAGTATAGCATAGGGCACGTTCTCTGGCACATTGTCAGCATGCAGGCAAGGACAGTTGTCCTTGTAGTTGCAATACAGGTGTGGGGATAAGGGTTCTTGAAATTGTTTCTCTGTTTACATCTGAATTCCAGGTCTCTGTTCAAGCATCACAGCTTGCATTCACACCTACTGCTTGTACCAGGAAACAGAGTCTGCTCTGCTCTGCGTGGGCTTCCGCTCTCCTTCCTTCTGCCTCCGAGGGCTCAGAGTCAGTCTGGAGTAGAGGATAGTGCTAGGTGTCTAACAAGTTCACAGAGACACCTCTCCCAGGAAGCCCTATTTTGAGATTAGAATCTGACTGCCCATCCTCTTCCCTCTGGGTTGGGGGGCAAGCTCTCTTTCACTATCTGAGAATGACTTCCAGAGAATATGGCAAAGCTGTCAAAAAGAAAAAAAAAAGAAAAAGAAAAAAAAGTCACCAAATCCTGGATCAGTGGATACTTGGTGACCTCATCATCAGCTGGGGGAGGGGCTGCTCTCATTAGCTGGGGGAGGAGCTACTCTTTGCAGATGAAGTCATTTCAAGGTCATCTGAAGTCATTTTAAGGTCATTTCCATCTCAGCAAGAGCTGACTACTATTCCCCAAATAAAGAAATGGTGACATTGTAGAGTTGAGTGAAAAAGACAGCTCCTATTTGGGCAGACAGGCCCTGTTGCCACATTTCCATTTTAGGACCAGGCAAGGCGGCAAACGGGCTCTCTCTCCTTGGGTTTGGCCGCAGGAATGCAATAGAGAGAGAAGGGCGCTTGGGATCAAGGGGCTACCTCTCTCGACATGGAACAGGCAACAGGAAAAGTCATGGGCGTACTGCCTGCGCTCAAGGTCGTGGGAGCTTTCGGAATGCAGAGGGCTGCCAATGGGGGCCAAGTCTGGATTTGCTAGGGTCAACACTCGGCCGGGCATCCAACAAGCAAGAGACAGGGAGGGAAAGACAGTTCTGAATTCCAAGTGACCCGAGAAATCTCCCACAGCCAATCCTAGGGATGGTATTTCTGTGGGAGGCGATTTATTTAATGCTGCTCTAGATGATCCACTTGCTGGCAAGGAAGATAAGTCGCCATTTCTCTGATGGCAGGTCCAAAGGGACTAACTCACTGTCCACCATGAAATCCCACTGTCACTGCTCTTTCCTTGACTATCCCACTTTACAGATGTGAAGACTGAGACCAGGGAAGCACAATATGGCAGCCTAGGGTTGCCTCGCCTCCTCTTTGCTGTGTGACCTTGGACTAGTCACTCTCCCTGTCTCATCCTCTCCTCACTTCTGAAGTGCGGTTTAGAGCAGTCTCTGTTGTACACGGTTAGGGTAAAAATTACAAGCTTGACACACCAAAAGATTTTTACATTCCATTTCTTCTTTCCAAAGGGGATTAGAACTTGGCCAAGGTCACCTGGCCAAGAAATAGCAGTACCCAGCCCAGGGCATATTCATTCATTCCTGGGTATGGATTTGAACAAAGCGTTTTACAGCCTTCCTGCCTCAGCAACACAGTTAGATATAAGGGCAGGTCCCAGCTGGACCATTATTAGGCAGTCGCCTTCCACCCAGGTGGGCTTTATTCTGGAACACAGATTGAGTTCCTCCTGGGTTCTGGGCCACGGGTAAACAAATTCATATCCCTTTCTCTTGGGTTGCCAGGAATGTCAAATACTGGGCTGACCCAAGAGTGGAGTTATGTGTATCTTTCTTTAGCCTTGCCTTCAATCTTTTTAGCTGCCTGTTCTTTGGCCTCTGGACCCCTTGTTAGAGCCTCACCCAGGAGACCTTACTTCTCAACAAATGTGGGTCCCCCGAATAAGGTTTCCCCTAGGGACTGACCATTCCCCGTTTTCTCCCTCAGTGGTGGCCGTCTGTCTCCTGTGCCTTTTCTCAGGGAACCCCACTCCACAGAAGCTCTGGGGACAGGGCAGCCTGTGTCTCACTGCCTGGGACTCACTGTTTGTCCTCTAGCCACTGGCCACCAAGCCAGCACTTGGCTGGAGACAGAGCGCTTTCTTTGTTTGCCGCCTGCCTGGCAAGCCCTTTCTGAGGCTCAAGGGAGGCTCAGCCATTTTGCTCTCCTGCTCTAGGGAAAGCTCCCTCTTTCTGTCCTCTTTGCGGGGATTTACACCTCCCAGGGCCACTTTCTTTTCCTGTCCTTCGTTTGGAAGAGGGTCTGAGAATACTTTGACTAGGACCTGGTCCGTCCTTTCCAGAACTGGGGTGGGGAAAGATGGCAGGGCACTTTGAATTCCCACAGATCTCTTTTGTTTTGCAATTTGGAAGTTGGGGTATGCATGCTCCACTATTTCCACCAAAGTTCACAACAGAGAACATAGGCAGGACCCAACACATCATTTTTTTTTTCTTTTGTCCAACACATATCCTGTATGCCATAGAAAAACTGGGGCTAGCATCAAGTTCCACTCAGCTGGACATAGTCCTTTTCCTGATGTGGCCACAATCCCTTTCACCCCTGGTCTTCCTGGCTGGGCAAGAGGTCCAGATGATAGACCTCAGGTATCTTGGTCTTATCAACTGAATTTCAAAATTCCATCTTTTTTTCCCTTGGGACCTAGCTCTGTTTCGAGAAGACATTGGCTCCGTATAGAGCTGCCCTTTCTGAGTCTGTTGTTGGAAGCGCAAAGCAAACCGAACGGGACATCAGTGGGTGTCACCCATGGGGTGGGTGGGTACAGAGACTAAGCATGGAGAACCCGTGGTCATTGCCACAGAAAGGAAGGAGTAAACACCTGGGAAAGACAAACCACGGGAAGTCCTGGTCTGACCCACCTCTTGCACTGGGCATCTCTCAGGTGAACGGGGCAGCAGCTCCTGCTTGCATGCGCTCAGCCCCAGCTGCTGTGCACTTTCTTAAAGCCAAGGTTTCCTGAGAGCTTGAGCTGCCCCGGGATTGGAAGGAGATATCTCCATCCTCGGGTAGTCCCCAGTCCCTCCATCCTCCCGCCCCTAGTGAATGAGGCACCGGAGACTGGGGACGTGGCGCAGGTCGGTCTGGATCCCTCCTGGGCACCCCGCCATCGCCTAGCGAATGAACCAGGACATCGACGGCACCTGGCCTCTTGGGACCCTCCCGCCTCCGGAGCATCCCTGGGCTGCAGCCGGCGCACGTCGGGGGGCAAGGACGAGGGACGCTGCAGCCTAGGGTCCTGCCCTCCACCCAGCGCCCCGACGCCAGCCTCCCTTCCTACCTGCGGCCGGGGCTGCGCGGGCCGCTCCGGGCTCGGCCGCGCTAGGACGCGGGCGCCTGGGCTCCTGGGCTCGCGCAGCTCGCCTGCAACCTCTCAGCTCTCTAAGGTTCCGAGGGCGGGAGGAGGGGCGGGGCTGTCAGGACACGCCCTCTAGGCGGGGCTTGTCCGCGCCGTCTTGCCCGCCCCTACCTTTCAGCCTCCATCTCTCCTTTCCCACCTTTTCTGTTCCTGCTCCTCTCTCCCAGTTACCTCTGCCCTGCTCTCTCTCCTCTTCCTTCTGCCCTGCTTCCCTCCTCCCTCTGTCTGCCTCCTCCTCCCTCCTTCTACCCGTCCTCTCTCCTCCCTCTGCCCTGCTCCCCTTCTCCCATTACTAGCACCCTCTTTCTGCCCTGCTCCCCTCCTTCCTAGGCCCTGCCCGCCTCTTCTCTCTGTTTGCTCCCTCCTCTCTTCCCCCCTCTCTCTGGCCTCCTCTCTCTTCCAGCCCTGTTCCCTCTCCCTCTTTTTCTTGGCCTCCATCTTCCTTCAGTCTTCTGACCGCAAAATTCTACTTTAATTGGCCTCTTGGTTTCTCTGGCTCTGTCACATCTTCTCTCTAGGAAGCATTGTGGAAACTAGGTTGGATTCTTGCCCCCTCCCTACCTGTCCTGTCTGTGGCTGCCTTCCGTGGGAAACAAAGTTACTACCTGAGCTACTAGGCTGGGAAAGATTGTCACTGAAGGATTGGTCATGGAGGGGTGTGTGTGTGTGTGTGTGTGTGTGTGTGTGTGTGTGTGTGTGTGCAGCAAACCACAAACTGGAAACCAACAAGATTGGCTAAGGACCTAGGTGCTCTGCTTCTAGCTCTTGAGGTGTGAAGGATTGTCTAGAACACCTCTGCTCCTGGCCGGCTTCAGCTGCCTCTTCCCAAGTCCAGACATTCTGGCTCCTTCCATCAAGGCTTTGGGGAACGGGCTATACCTGCCTTTTCCACGATCCCAAAGACTCAGAAAGAATTCATTTTTTCTAGTTTCAATGGCCTGCTCCTGTCCCTGAGTCTGGCCTTCAATACCTGACCTCCCCTCCTCTAATTTCATCAACCCTGGGGTCTCCAGCCTCAACTCCCAAAGGCTACCTGACTTCTGGCTCTTTCTCCACACTTCCTTCCACAAGCATTGAGGCTTAGTGCTCTCTGGCCTCCTGACTGGTTACCAGGTGCTGTGTGTACTTCAAAGGAATCTTCCTGGAGCTTCTGTGAGCCACACGCTGGTCTGGGCTTAGGGACACAATGGTAGACACACAGGCCATAGCTCTTCTTATGGGGCAAGTGAAAGGAACAGGCTTTCCTGGAAGAACCATTAGAGAGCCCAGAATGACAAGCTCTGCCAGGACCACCATGAGGGTCCCAACCTAGGTTGGGATAAGGGTTAGGTCCATTCATGAAAGTGCCACTGGGAGGAGGGGAAGCTGCCTCATGGGTGAATGTACAAGCTGTCGGGGAAATGTGGGTGTGGCTTCAAGCAAGATTAGGGAAGGAAGGGGGGTTGCTTTTGCCTGCCTGATGATCATTTCAATGTCTTCCAGTCCCAGGAGCTCAGTTTTTACTGTAGGGTCTTCTCTCCACTTCTCACAAGCATATATGATTGGGTACAGAACTCCTGCTCACAAGTGTGAATGTGACTAGAGCCTTGCCAGTCAGGGTATATCACCTCAAAGCAAGGGCAAGTGACAGACGTTAGGCCAATAGCACGTCCATCTGGGACCTTTCCCAAAAGTCTTAATCACCAACAGGGTTTTAAATCCGGGGCTACCATACCTGTAATAGAGCCTGCCTGAATATAAGGGAACACAGAGTTAGGCAGAAATGAGGCAGAGGCCGGATGAATGTTGTTTGTTCCCTCTGATTCAGCCGTGCCTGAAGGCAGAATGATTCTCTGAATAATGAAATTACTCCTTTTAAAAGATTTATTCATTTTAATATATGTTTGTCTGTGGGTATGCACATTTGTGTGTGCCTGGTGCCTGCAGATTTCTGAAGAAAATCTTGCATCTCTTGGCACTGGAGTTACAGATGGTTGTGAACTACTATGCGTGTGCCGGGAATCAAATCCAGGTTGACTGAAAGCAGTTACGCTCTTAACCAGTGAGCCATCTCTCCAGCCCCTCTGCCCTGTATTATTGACCTGCTTTTATTTCCATCTTTGTATCTGTTTGACCTCTGTTTTAGTTTGGGTTTCCATTGCTGTGAAGAGACACCAAGACCGAAGCAGTTCTTATAGAGGAAAGCATTTAATTGGGGCTGGCTTACAGGTTCAGAGGTTCAGTCCATTGTCTTCATTGTGGGAGGCATGGCAGCATCCAGGCAGGCATGGCGCTGGAAGAGCCTAGAGTTCTACATCTAAAGGCGGCAGCAGCAGACTCTTCTGAAGGCAGTCAGCAGGAGGGTCTCTTTCACATGGGGTGGAGCTTGAGCACTAGGAACCGCCCTCAAAGCCCACCTACCCAATGTCACACCTTCCTCAAAAAAGGCCATACCTTTTTTATTTCCATGGGCCAAGCAGTTTCAAACCACCACAATCTCCCACTGAAAGCTGCCTCTGGCTGTTGAGACAGCGTCTTAGGCTTACCTATTGCATATTAAAACCTCCTCACACCCTGTCCCCCACCCCAACTCCACCCTCATGCCTCCCAGGGTAGCGTCATCCCTCAAAGCATGCCCACTAGGCAGAGGGTATTGAACCACAAACTTGGCATGGTAGAGTTCAGAGTACTATCTCTGAAGCATGGGTCAGGTCTGTGTGTGTGTGTGTGTGTGTGTGTGTGTGTGGAGTGGTGTATGTGTGTCTTCAGGCAGAGTAGGCACAGGTGGTACCCCTCCAGCCCCCTGTGAAAAAGCCTGAGTGGGAATTTGTCAGGCAACTCACAGTCATTTTATGACCCGGTGGCAGCCCCTGTAACATCTCATTTCCAAGATGTCTGCTGCCGGGCTCTAGCTGTGGTCAGGGCAATGTTCATACAACAGGACAAGCCTCAGACTGTTGCTGGGCAGAGGTTAATATCTCTCAGGACATGGACAAGCATGTGTAAGAGCTCGCACCTCCAGCTGTGGTGGGCAGCAAGGAGGGTCTAGGACACACTGGGTGTCTTTCTGCTTCGACCTTGTACTCATTTTCAGGGAGACCTATTTCTGGCAAGTAATATTGGTTTTTTAGTTACAATATGATGTAAAGTTTCCTTTTGAGATACTCTTATTTAATCTAAAAAAAGGAAATATTTAAGTAAATAAAAATAGACATGGCACACAGAAGTCTGCCCAGCTCTGGTGGCTGGCTTGCAAATGACTTCAGTTTCTGTGGCCTAATTTAGAGGAATGCTTCCTCTGTGTATTCATTGACTCAACAAATATTTATTGAACACCTACTGGGTGTGAGACACTGGGGGAGGATGAAACTAAGACACCAGTGTTGGGAGATTCCATTCAGGATTCCAGGGTCTGAGTGGACAACTCACCCACACACCACATTAAGAAACAAAACTGAGACTTGATCCTGAGAGCATTAGGGAGCTGACCTGGAGCTGAGACGTAAGATCGAATGTGTGGAGGCTGGGACTGGTCCGTGTACAGGATGAAGCAAAGGGAGAGAAGACTGGAAGCCAACAGTTCACGGGGGCAGCATTGTGATAGGTGCGAGGGCTGGAAGGGCTGGTACCTAGCTGAGTGCCCAGCACATAGTAGGCACTCAGGACATAGCTGAAACTATTGCTGTTACTATTATTAAAATCCCCTCTATTCCTTAACTTGGAGAATTAACTGAGTCTTAGTTCCATGGATCATCAAACCAGAAGCAGTTCGTGGATATTAGTTAGACCATTTGATGGATTAGTTGTGGCCCCAGAAGGGGGTAGTGGCTTGTCTTAGAGCACCTAGCTATCTAGTGGCAAAGCCAGGAAGACATGAATACCAGCTGCATTTTCAAGTGCTTGCAGCGTGGCATACATGACACATGACACCACTGATACATGGGAACGTCGAGACACAGAGATGTTGAGTACTTTGCTCAGAGACACACAGTAGGAGAGTTGCAGGGCTGGGATCCCAATTTAGGCCTGCCTGTGTCTAAGGCCAGTAACTCTTGACCTTGTCACTGGATTTCTTTTTAATCCTTGACAGCTGCTGATCAGATCATGGTAGCACTATGGAGTAAGACCCAATGTGGTAGTCAGAAGAAGGTCTAGAACTGTCACTAACTTGCTGTGTGATCTTGGACAAATCCTTTCCCTCTCTGAGTCCGTTTCCTCCTCTGTAAACAGAAGGCATCTCAAGCCACCAGGCTGCTGCGTATTGATGCTATGCTTTGGGGTCTGCTGTCCTCTCCTAGGTACAGGCTTGCTGCTCAGGACCCCTATCTGCTGCTCAAGCTGACTTTGTCTCCGTGACAACATCCAATTCTATCTTTCAGTCTTGTTGAAAGTGTAGCAAGATGGAGAATCTCCCTCCAACCCAGTAAAATCCCTGCTGTGGGCAAACAGGCCTTTGCCTGTTGTGTTTGATTCCCAGAAGGGCTGTGGTACCTTACCCACATCCCTGCTATGCACCCAGGATTTCACCACCAGTGAGTCCTCACAGTTATGGGAATTAGTACTTGAAGGCACAAGACAATCCCCAGAGGTGGGGATATCTCATTTAAGAGTCCAGAGGATGAATGGATGGCTTACTCACCACTTTAGAGAACTGAGAGCTGATCCTGAAGGTACAGGGGAGTCACCTAATGCTCAGGAACACAAGATAAGGCTGAGGAACCTGAGGGAGGTGCTAAGACATGAGGTCATCTTGTTATTCTGCTCCCAAGTCACACTGGCTCCATCACAGGACATTCAGATATGTGCCTTTCTTACCTGCAGGGATCAATAAATGGACACCCCAGCCCCAGTAAATGGACGTACCAGGGTGGCGACAAGGAGCAAATCCACAAGGATGGGCTGGACAGCACCTCAGGGGTGGCTAGATAACACTCCAATGCAAAGCCCCAAGGTTCTTTGCTGGCTGTGAAGCTAGCCAGCCTTAGGGAGGGGACTAACCTTTCTTGGCCTCGATTTTCTCATGTGTAAAATGGGAATGAGACTAGGATTTTTCTCACAGATCCACCAGCAGAGATCCAGAGAATGTCCTCACATGTGGCACATGGTTGACCTCCATTACCTGCTGCTGTTGACAGGATGGGCCTTCCCAGGATGGGCCAAGGTCAGCCTGAAGTGCAACCACCTCCAAGAAGCCTGCCTGATTTATCCCCAACCTACACATGATTTCATCTCTGCTAGGGTTCCCAGACACTGCTCATTCCTGTTTTCTTTAGTATCCATTACGCTTCTCTTTGTGGGAAAAGGGATAGTGGTTCCTTGGAGCCTGTACACAGTGGGACCAATACTGTTGACCCATATGTCTCCTCCTGGTGCAAGGTAGCTGGGAGCCTTCACTTCTCTCACATATGTTCTGCCTTCATCTGGTCTATGACATTATTTTCAAGGTCCTTCAATAGACAGCTCCAGGTTCTTACACATTCAGTTCCTCTACCAAAGGCACTGTTCCTGCATTGTGCTCTCTCAGGAAGCTCTCTTGTAGGGTTGAGCTGGATGCACCAGGGTTACTCCCATCTCACCCCCCCCCCACTTGACACTGAGCTCTGGGACAGAACAGGGCTGACAAGTGGATAAACTGGATTCTTACCCCAGTAGGCCATGCAGGAACCACACAACCTGAAGGAAGCCCTTTCCACACGATATAACCACAGAAGATATTTAATGATCAATCACTTAGTGCCAGAACCCTCAATGCCAACCGATCCCTACAAACACTTTAGCATAGGAGAATGTAAGTCCCTTTACAGATCAGGCTAAGAGACACCGTGACCTGCCCACCAAAGTTTCATGGTCCATATGTTCTCCTTTGACCCTCGAGAGCCTTTTACTTTCTAAAAAACCACTGTTTGGAAATACCACTTGTTTCTTAGAGCTGCTGTCTTGTGGCCTGTGAAATGGGGATGAGATGGAGACTCTGGCTACAGGTCTGAGGTAAACTTTAGGAGAGTGAGGCCTAGGCAAGACTGGCACACACTGCCTCCTGCTGAATCACAGAGAACAGACATTATAGAAGACTCACCATGGGAAGATGGTTCCAATAGCCTCACTGACAGGCCTTTGCAGCTTGTGCTTGATTTCCAAGCAGCCAAGAAGGTAGGAGTGATTCCTGTCCTTATTTATCTGAGGTACAGAGTGGGCAGGTGCTTTACTCAGGTACGTAGATGGAAATGTGGGAGCTGAGGGTGGGTATCTAACCATTGTGCTAACACATCCTGAGAATGTGACTGCACATGTCTGGTGTTATGCCCAGACAAAGGGCACCCGAGAGGCATAGCAAGTGAACCAGGAGACATGGGAAATCACACGGTTCCTTACAAGCTCCGTTGCAGGCACCATCTCCCCAGAATCTGAGTGTAGACCACTATATTTCTTTTGTTGCTGTGACAAATACGTGATAAAAGCAATTTAGAATAGGAGAGGTCTATTTTAGCTTGAAGTCTGAGGGTGCAGCTTGTCACAACAGGGTAGCCAAGGTGAAGGAATGTAGAGCAGTCAGTCACATTTGCAGACCCCATCCTATGGAATGATACCATCATTTAGAGTGGGTCTCTCAGTTAACCTAACCTAGATCATCTCACAGATGTGCTAGACACTTGTCTCTTCTTCATACTGGATCCTGTCAAGATGACAATCAGTGTTAGCCATCACATTCATCCACCTGAATCGAGAGCCCAGGATTGTACCCAATCCCCTGTGGGTACAAACACATTCATCCTTCACAGGACTGAGTGAGAAGTGCCCCCTTGCTGCCATTGGGTACAGCAAACTCTCTCTGCAGCCCAAAGTATATAAAATGGGCATGCAAATCAAACCCTGACTAACAAATCATAAAGAAATGTGTGTTGGAACAGTTCTTTGTTATCATTAAGGTGAAAGCAAAGCTGCATGCTAACAAGATGGATTTGTTTATTTCTTAGAAAGATTAAATCTTGGCTGAATAATTGAAACAGCTGAGAATGCCACCATAGCAGAGAAACAGTCTCAAAGGCAGAAGCACATTTAAGGCCATTTCTGAAATCATCGACAAGTTTGTCCCAATCCTAAGTCCAAAGTCACCTAACAAGATTTTGTGAAACTCAAATGGCAGTTTTAAAAAATCGAACATTCTGGGCTGGGGGATGGCCTGGTAGGTAAGCACGAGGACCCCAGTGTGAATCTCCAACACCCACGTGAAAAGAGGCTGACAACAAAACTATGACTACATCAGAAGGCAGCTCCCAAGAGGCACTGGGGCACTGGTGTAGCCACTCCCACAGGATGGCAGCCTTTGGGTCCCAGAAACATTCCCAGATGCCCAGATGCCAATAATGGTGGGGGAGGCAGGCCAAGCAAAGCACCTGGGACAGGTCAGGCACGGTTATGAATGTCACATTGTACCCTTGCCAGTGGGGACGATGAGGCTGTGTGCTTCTCAGAAGTCAGTAACATATCACCTGAGACAGCAGTTTCCAGGCAGGAGGGGTTATTCTGCCTCCTGGATTCTGGCCATGACTACTTGTCTTCCCTTGCTTTCAAGACTTTGGTGAGGCAGCTCTTCCTGTCAGGGCTCATGCTGTGAAGTAAAGCTGCTCACCTGAAGGCAGCGAGGAGGAGAGGGGAGAGGGGAGGGGAGGAAGGGAGGGGAGGGGAGAGGAGGGGAGGGGAGGGGAGGGGAGAGATGAGGTGGGGAAAGGAGGGGAGGGGAGGGGAAGGGAAGGGAGGGGAGAGGAGAGAAGGGGAGAGGAAGGGAGGGAGAGGAAGGGATGGGAGAGAAGGGGAGGGGAGGAGAGCAGAGAGGAGGAGAAAGGGGAGAGGGAAAGAAAAAAAAGGATGGAGGGAGGAAGGGAGAGAGAAAAGGGGGGGAGAAGAACCAATATATAGTCCATCCAATGACCCTCTCCCAGAGCCCACCATGCCTCAGGGATGGAAGACCTTCTACTACCTGAGGTCCACCTCCTAAAGGCTACAGCACCTCCACAAAGCACTCAGCTAGTAATCCAGGCTCTAGCATGCAGCAGATCCAAACCACAGCACAGGGGCACAAAGGCAACTGAGGAGTGCATGGGCTGTGCCTGGGATATCTCAGCCTTGTTCATTGTCTACAGGCTCTGCCTCCTGGAGTCATACGGCACACTGGGGTGAGAATTCTGACCTGGGAGTCAGCTTTGTTCCAGGACCTTCCTAGAGAGGCCTGTACTCCTCCCTCTGTCAGCATAGACTGGTCATGACTACCCAGGTGAGGTGGTGGCATGAAGTGGACGGCAACCAGGGATGTGACCCATAACTCCCTTATCTCAGGCAGTGAGTGCAGAGGCAGCCAGCTCTTCCCGCTCTCATTAGCCATCAGAGTGACAGCTAATCACAGCCTCCTTATTTATGAGATAAACCATGCATTCAGCATATTTCCTCAAACGGAAGCTATTGACAGTCCTAGAATAGCTCCTGAGAGGGAAAGCCCATGGTTAATGGAGCCTTTAGAGACAATGAGCAATCAACAGGGTTGGGACCAGCCACATGGGCCTTCTGATAGAAAGATAAAGACTGGGGCGGACGGAAGAGGAGGCATGAGGTGGGGGAGAAGCACCCCAGGTTTTGGAGGGATGGGGCTGGAGAGGTGTTGGCAGATGGAGGTGGGGGGAGCAAGAGCCCTGGGGGAGGAGGAGCCTTGCACCTGTTTGTCCCCCACACTACTGTTGTTTCCTCTCCACCCCTCCCACGCCCACCCTTGCTCCCTCTCCAGAGCTCTTTAACTTTGCTTTCCTTTCCCTCTTCCTGGCCCTCTTTCCTTCCCCTTTACCTCTCCTCTTTAAATGTCTCAGTTATCTATTTCTCAGACAGGAGTACAATATTTAACACAGACATTGCGTTTCTGTGCATGTGCGTGTGGTGTGCTTGTGGCGTACATGTGCACGTGCAGGTGTGCACACATGTGGCAGACAGAGGATGCTGTGTGGTGTCTTCCTCTAGTGCTCTACACCTTATTTATTTCGTGTGAGGCAGGGTCTCTCCCTGAACCTGGAGCTCAGGAGATGCCCCTGTCTCTGCTTCCATGCAAACACCTGAGTTGAGACTCATGCCACCACAGCCTGCTGTTATGGAGGTGCAGGGGATCTGAGCTCAGGTCCCTGTACTTGCTTAGCAGCGGTTCCCCTGAAAACTGACCCTTCCCTTTGATTGTTACACTTAATCCTTTGCCCTCCTGCGCCCTTCCCACAGAAAACCACCAGGAACAGCTCGATGCAGGCCCTTCTAGAATGTTCTTTTCATTTATATATACCTCTATATTCCTGGGAAACATGTAAGAAGGTTCCATCGTAAGCGAGGATGAGAGAGTTTATTTTCTCTCTCAACTTAACTGGACTGGGAGTTACCTAGGAGTCAGGGCGTTTCTCTGAGGGGATATCTAGAGAGGTTTCATTAAGGAGGAAAAAAAAAAATCCACCCTGGATATGAGCTGGAGCATCCCATGATATGGGGTGTCCTGTTAAATAAGGGGGATGCAGTTTGCTGAGCACCGGAATTCATCTCTCTCTCCTTCCTAACTGTGGATGCAGTGTGACCAGCTGCTTCCCACTCACGGGCTGTACCTTCCCACCATGCTTGCTGCCCCTCAAACCACAAGCCAATAAACCCTAGTCCTTAACTCGCATTTGTAGGATATTTGTCTCCGCACTAAGAAAAGTCACCAATACAGGAAACCTTATTTCGGTTCTCAGTCCCAGAGGCTTCAGTGGGAAGGGCACTGCCAGACAACTTGCACCTTTGTGAGCAGGAAGCAGGGAGAGAATGCCTGCAGGTAGGTTTCTTCCCCCCTCCTCCTTCATTCCTTTCTGGCCCCCAATGCATGGATGACATAATTGTCCCACCCCAGTTGATCCTTCTGAAAACATCTGACATGACTAGGATCATCTCTCTTCCCTCAGACCCCGTCCTGAAACACTCCTGGGAGTGAATGTCTGGGTGCTCCATCCACCTGAAGTTGCCTCCCACTCTGGAGTGAGCACTGGACAAGTCTTTGCTAAGGTCTCATCATGAAGCTGCAGGGAGATTAAAAGCTGTGAATACCAGACAGCCAGTCCAGCCGGAGCTCCCTCGGGGCCCGGGAAGCAGAGCGGGAGCCAGAGATGATATGGAGATGAGTGTCCAGCCCGGGACTCTGGCCAAATCCCACAGATGGCCGCTGGCTGCAGAATCGGGCACTGGAGGGAGGCCCATCTGCAAAATGCTTACTCTATCTCTGAGTGAGAAAGAAGAGAGGTTTGGAGACCTCTCCAAAGGGGCAGCAAGAGGCTGAAGCAACAGGGGTTGAGGGAGTCCTCCCTGGGAGCTCAGTTCTGAGGCCAAGAAAAGACCCCATCTCTGAAGCAGTGGGCATTAGAGGAGGCCCACCTCCCAAGGTCCTCAGCTGGAGTGCTGTGCCTGGCCACCCCTTCCAGGCATGTGTGTTGAAAGGTTTCTCAGAATAGGACACCTATTTGGCCTGGTCTCACCCCTCCTATGTAAGCAGACTGCAGTCTTCTCACCTGCCTCTTGGGTTTAATGGTGATTCATTGAGACATGCATGATCAATGAGATGCAGACTCAGAGGAGAGGAAAGCTGCTGGTGGTTTGGGGGAGTCCAGAGCATCTGAAGAATTCCCAAGTCTTCTCTGGAAAGACCTACCTTCTGTCCCCTGGAGCCTCCTCTCCCAGAGCATCTGCCACAGAGTCATTTCTGCGCCCTGGACAGGGCCCACAGTGGGGTCAGCAGCCAAAGACATAAAGCCCCACGGTCGTAGTTCAAGGCCAGGTGGATCCAGAGTAGCATGGAAGGAGACAGATGGCCCCAGATGAGGGGCGAATGAAGCTGCTAAGTGGCCCGCTGGGAGTATGTCCTGCTTCCTGTCTGCAAGGCCCCTTCTTCCCTGTGCACGGGCTTGGGCAGTTAGGCCTGAGCTGTGCTGGGATGAGCATGTGTCCTTTGTGTCTGCACATGCACATTTCCGCACGAACCCTCTACCCACCCAGTTCTAGTGACCCCTGCACTCAAGTCTGTCCATCCTCGGGCTCGCCCACACCTTCACACACATGTCCATGAAAGGTCAGCCACAGTCCACTTCCAGAGAACATGCTGCCATTCCCCAAGAGGGAAGTGTTCCCAAACCCAAGAGGCAGGTGAGGAGAATGCAGGCTGCGGGACTTTCTCTCACAGCAATGTGCAGGGAGTACCCCCAGCCCCGAGATGCCCATGTTTGATTGGTGTCTGGTTTACAGTAAGCCAATTGGTGCACTCCAAACTTGTTCGCAGCCTCCTCTGGAGCCCCAGGGAGGAGACCACTTCCCCACCACTGGTGATGGCCTCCGGAGATGTGTCTCTTCTGGCTGGAGCTTTAAAAGCCTGCTCTGCCACATGTTCTTTACTCTCTACTGTGGTGACCTTTAGAAGGATTCACTCATTGACTCTGGGTCCCAAGAGGTACTCTGAAGAGAGCAGAGTCTTAGGAGACTTGTACATTCCCTGGGGGACACCAAGGATTCAGTCTAGGTGCTGAGTATCTCTGAGCGGGGGCTGTTTGTTACTGCAGCAGAACCCAGCCATAGCTGACATATATAGAACAGATGCCACCTGATCACCTCGCACTCTATATACATCAGCCTCTTTGAAAACCATGCCCACACATCAGCTATGCACACTCACTGAAGCACTGGCACGCTACTGTGACTGGTAGAGCTCTTTTGATAAGGACCTAGATGGTAGGGACACAGGAGGAGGGAACACAGCTCTGTTCACAGTACTACAGTGAAATGGTTTCATGGCAACTGTTTGTCAAGTTCTCAGCCTCAACCTTGGCTGAGTAGGCAGGCTCTGAGGCCAAGGCAAGTGGCCGAGTTCAGAGTCAGGAAGCTTGGCCCCGGAGCTTCCCGTGGCTGTGTGACATTCCTCTGTCTGTCCACTTTGGGGATAGGAATGGCTTTGAATTCTGGAAGGGTGACTGGTCAAATATGGAGGATGGCTGAATGACCCTAGTTTGGGGACAGGGCTGGCTGTCCATCCATGCTGAGTATTTACTCACATCAACTGCTGAAGACTCATGCGGTCCAAGGTCCCCTCTGCAGGTGCCTGCGGGTGCCTTCCCAGCTTGAAAAGTCTATGCAGGGTGTAGGTGCAGGAAACACCATAGTGTCTCCTCAGAACCCAGGACAAGAGGGGTCTGTGGGATCCCGGGCACCAGGGCAAGTGGTCACCTCAAGGGAGTTGGAGAAGGATCCCCATTGTGTGTGGTCTTTTGAAGTGGGTTTATATATTGCTGAGGTCAAGTCTTTGATATGGGAAGCCCAGATTCAAGTCCTAACTGCTTCATTTTCTGGGTGTGGCATCTAGGGTACTAGATTTAACCTGGCTGGGCCTTGGTTTACTCATCTGTGAAATGGGCATGATGATTCTGCACCATCCTGAGGATGAGATTTTGTGGTAGCAGTTGCTGCCCATCGGTGTGGAGTGTGAATGGGTACTGATCCAGAGTGACCCATCCTATTGACAAGGAATCAGCCACTCCTGATGACTCAAAACACTGACTTTGCTTTTCCTGAGGAAGCCTGAGGGAGCCACTGGCTTGTCACTGGGCCTACGTCCACCCAATGCTCACAATGTCCCATTTGCATGCTCAGCGGTCCAGCCTGGTCTCCCCTGCCTCTTTTCCTGAGATCCAGATGATCCCCATTTCCCTTGTCCAGCCTCACTTGCTAGAAGAACATTCTACCACTGGAATGATGGCTGCCCTCTCCCTGTACTCCTCTCCAGTGGAGGAGACAATGAAGTTCAGACAACACACGCTGGTTTGGAGGAGGAGCCTGAGGTCAAGTTTACCGATGAGAACACTGTGGGTAAATTAGTGCTTGAGATCAGCAAGCTGAGGGCAGAGAGTCATTGATCGAGTGGCAGGGCAGGCATGAGACCACAGAAAAAGGGGAGACATCCTCCGTTTCTCCTGCCCTGGTCTCCCGCATCTCACCAGACACACTGTGACATCTCCTCTCTCCTGGGATGTTGCCTAACCATTCCCTTTCCAGGAATGCTCAGCTCTCTCTTCTTAGTCAGAGCAAACTCCTAATTACACTTCAAAGCCCAGCCCAATGCCCACTCCAAGTTCTCTACCCAGCCCTGTTTGCATTTCACTCAATTCTGAAAATGCTTTCTTCGAGTGTTTACTGCCTTTTCTAGATCTACCTGGGGTGGGGTGGGGGCACACATCTGCTGGCCCTACCCATCTCTAGTCTGGCTGAGAGCCTCCCAAAGGCCATATTCATCATAGTTGCCCAGGGGCAGGTGACACACTCTTTGTGAGCCTCACTTTCACATCTGCAAAGAAGGGCTGTTGATAGGGTCCACTTCTAGGCAACAGTGGGTTGAAGACATGGGGTCTTCACGTGATTGGACAACTGGTCTTGTCCTGGATGATGGTTCAAGCATCTTCCGTTCTACCCTCCACATTCATTCTCTGATCCCCCCCCCCCCCGCTCACTTTTCTCTTGGGAGCATGTGTGCAGTCCGAGGTCTGGGAGCCAACGCTCTTTTCAAGCGTGGCAGACATGTTCTGCAACAACTGCGTGGTCTCCGGTCCCCCTTTGGAGTTGAGGGAGGGCTCCCTCCAGGCTTGTTATTGTTCCAGGATCTTACTCTCTCTCCTGCTGGATCAGAG
The DNA here is from genome assembly GCA_028551405.1 of Uromys caudimaculatus. Classification (NCBI taxonomy): domain Eukaryota; kingdom Metazoa; phylum Chordata; class Mammalia; order Rodentia; family Muridae; genus Uromys; species Uromys caudimaculatus. The sequence continues at coordinate 31,311,425 of CM052700.1, forward strand.
CAGGAGGCCTGGCCCACTGCTGTGGGCTGGAGGAAGATGAGACAGTCTCTATGATGTCTTGGCCTCTTGAACCTGTACTCTGCAAAAGCAATTGTCACTGACCTTACCCGGACTCCCCACCTGGCTGGCCTTTCAAGTCTGTGACTACACAGCTATCCTGGGTTATGCTGGCCTGTGCTGGGAGTATGAGGTGGGGGTAGGACGGTGCCTGAGACCTTCAGTTTCCTACCAGATCCAGCCTGTGTGACAGGTCCCCGTGTCCCACTGGCCTGTACCCCTCTCCTGCCTCCTGACATCCCTATGAATGTAAATGGTTAATAGTTATCTGTGAAAGCAGTTAAGAGGCTTATCCATCCATCTATCCCTTAAGTCACTCACTCCCTAGTTCTTACAGTTTTCCCATTCATTCATTCACACCTCGTTAATTCACTAAGTTCTCCCCTCATTCATTCCCTCCCTCATTCACACCATCCCTTCTTCATTCATTCATTCATTCATCCATACATCTACCCATCCCCTCATTCAATCATTCCCACGTTACCTTCTCCTCTTCTAACCTGGTCCCCACCAGGTGGAATTCAGTTCCCTTAGACTACGCAGATTCCTCCTGTCTCATTCCCTCCAAGTCTAGATATAAATGGTGCCACCTCCAGCATCCTTTTCTGACCCCTGTTGAGCCATGGCCCTTGCACATTTCCAGCATCTTGTCTGCCTTTATTTTTTTATGTATCATGTATTACCCTTTAGTTTAAAGAGTCTCACTGAGTAGCTCTGGCTGACATGGAACTCTCCTTGTAGATATAGATCAGGCTGGCCTTGAACTCACAGAGAGTCACCTGCCACTGCTTCCTGAGTGCTGGAATTAAAGGTGCGTTCCATGCCAGGCCATGTGTCAACCATGCCATGAGGGGGCCCTCCCCCATGTCCCAAGCCATTAATGCCATTAAAGGGGACCTGAGACCGCAGATGTGCTGTAGAACTCTATAATGTCTGAGCCTCAGTCTCCCAGTCTGTAAAATGCATACCCTACTGGGGCTCTCCTGAAGGCTCTGCATGCTGGTGCTGCAGCTCACACACTTGCCATGGATTCTCGGGGTGGAGCCTCCCTGGGGACTCTCACCACCCCCTCCTTCCCTGCCCACCGTTTCCCTCCCAGCAACTCTCCCTGTAGTCCTCTTAGCAGTTGTCTTTAGAGTGTTCCTTTAAAATTACCCCTCTACCTCATTCTACCACCTGGGAAACGGTTGGAGAACAGCTCATTGAAGCGGTGATGCTCCTATGCCCTCCAAATAGAATGAATGGTGCTGCATCGGCGTGTGTATTACAGGAACCAAACTGCCTTGAGAACACATGGCTCCTGCACATTTCCAATGGCTCTTGCATAGAACCGGAAGTTAGGGTACCTTAAAATAGGGGTTCAGGAAGAGCCCTGCCAGTCCCTGCAGCAGCTTCCAGACATGAATGGTCACTCCCCCATTCAGCATACTGTAAGAGGCCTCACCCTTGTGTCAGGACTCAAGGGCACAGTAGGGAATGGCACAGATGTGACCCTGGTACGTTAAGGCCACGCACAGGCTGCAGCAGTGTGAGAAATCTGAGCTCTGTGGGGTTGGGAGCCTATTGGGTTGAGGTTCTGGTTGGCCTTCCCTGAGAGCCCTTAGCACTGCTCCAAGTAGGCCCCACTTGATTGGTGGCAGCGCTATCTTGGCCTTTTTCTGACTCTCTGGTCTTCCAGTTGCCCTGTGGTAGGGGCTGCAGAGTTGAGAGAAGCTATATGTGAATCTGTGTCTTGTCATGGAGAACCTCTATCTCCAGAGGAGGGTCAAGTCTGAGGGAGACCTGAGCCATAGAGGACAGGGTGGCCTCTGAGCCACCTTGTTGGCTGTAGAGCATATGGGGAGGGGGATAAACCAGATGGAGAGAGAGGTGGAAAGAGATAAATTCCCATGATGAGAATCAGGGAGCAGTTCAGAGTCCTTGGGTTGGAAACAAAAGGTCTTTAGGGACAATTTAAATTCTAGGTTTCACTCTCAAAGCTAGAAGCTCCTACTTACAGCTTCAGATTGTCTATGTGGCAGCAAACAAAACCTGCAGTGTTGCGTTGTACTGTACCTAAGAGCCCTATTTGGATGCAGATAAGCCAGGGTAACAGGGCACTTGGGTTGAGTACTCTCTGTGCTCCAGGGAATGAGTTACTTCTGGGATTTTATTTAATCTTCTCTAGAATTCTGTGAGAAGGCAGGCCAGGCAGTTGGTCAGGCACTCAGGTGGGAAAATGGAGGTGCATTTAAAGATATGGTTGGAGAAGAAAACAGAAGGAACAAATGTCTGAGACTGGCAACCGTGAGCCCAGGGAAGGAGATGGCACTACCAGAATATGGGGGGAACTGGTGTAGATCTAGAAATAGGAAGGACCAGTGTGAAGCCCAGCAGAGCAAGGAGCTGCCATAAAGAATGTGGCCAGCCTGTGTTCAGGTCCCGGGATGGGAATTGCAACAAGCTGTGTAGACAGCTTTGGATGCAGACGTTCACTCTTCTTCTGACCTTCGACTCTTGCCAGACCCCATTGGCTAAGCCCAGCTGTATTTGTGAAAGGACAAGGGAGCCTGCAGGTCTGGCTCTTTCCAGCTTCCTGAGCCTCAGTTAATAGGCTCTTGAAAGTAGAATGTGTCCCCTCGGCCCCTTCAAGTCCTGATGAAATGTACCCATTCTCTGGAGGGCTAGACTCGAGGGTCCAGAAAAAAGGAAAATGCTAGCCTTTTCTCAAAAACCATTAAGAATTTCAATGTAAAAATAGAGACTGATTGTCATACATCCTTGGGGCTGGCTGATTCCCAAGACACAGATGGGGAAACGGAGGGACAGAGCAGAGCATCAGGTACCTCACCAAAGGCTATTACATGTGGGCTCTGCTCTGCCCTTTACTGACAAAACAGACTTGACACAGCTAACAGTGAAAGAAGCAGGCCCATCGGGTGAGGATTAGGTGCTGGAGTTTGTCCCATGTGTTGATCCTGCATTATGCTTCCCAGACATTGAGTCTCACTCATGCTGAAATGGGTAAGGACATTTGAGACTATCTGTCCCCTTCCTTAGTTGATCTGAGCAAGAGCTCTGGATTGGAATGCACTGAGGAGAATCTGGCCATGGAGACCTGCCAAGAATGGTGGCTCCTGTCAGCTTCTCCCAAGACCATCCATCATAGTGACCCTTTAGCCACACTCTCACATGCTCCATTGAGCACTTGCCATGTGTTGGAAGAGGCACGCCACAATTATTCCATCATTAAGTCAGTCTAGCAATCTAGCATACAGACCAGCAAACAGGCTAAGAGGGAAACAGGCAGCTGAGAAGCCTAGATCAGATGGGCAATCTCCCAGGCTTCTCAGACCATTGATCGGCATAGCTGTGGGGCATGCTCCTCCCACAGAACTGCCTGACACATTAGGAGACATCCTGAGCAGCAACCACCAGCCACGCCACTTACTGGCTCTTGGTCCTCAGAAATGATTAGTTAATGGGCTGCTAAGTGCTAAAGGTAATTTGTTGTACAGAAGGTAATAAATTTACTCCACTACCTGTGTTTCCTGGAGTTCCTTCCAAAAATACTGGTGAGCCTTGAGTCTTTGTTTTAGGGACAATTTTCAGGAAACCAAGACTTTTGTCATTGCCCCAGACGAACCCTCAGCTCCATCACATGGGTGAAGGGCCAGGGCTGGTTTTGCACCTGCCCCTCCATGTTGTTGGTGCCTTGTTGGTCCCTGGGTTAGGGGGATGAGGTTCCAGTTCGGGACTCAGCCAGAGCCTCCTCACTTGAGGCTCTTTCTCCCAGTCCTTCACTGTGGCTTCATCAGCCAGAACCTTTCTGCTTAAACTGAGACAGTGATTTCCTTAGTTCGAGTGGGTGATGTCTACCTTTGTACCCATCTGACAGGGACACGGGTCTGGCAGCTCTTGTCTGCTTGGACCCAAATGGTGACATGAAAGGTGTGACACATGATTCTTATCAATTTCCTGAGCCCCTGGGTACCTGCCAGACATACGTGACTTAGAATTAAGTTCTTATCTTACTTTGACAACCGAGGCAGCCAATCTTGCCAGGAGTGGGAAGAGAGCTGAGGGAACTGTGGGTGAGGGGCACACTCTGAGAACTTCAAGTTCAACCCCCCTCCTTCTGCCAAGAATGACTGACTCCCTGGCTGCCTTCCCAGCAGGTGTTCAGTAAATGCACATCAAAGAGCCAGACTGGAAAAAAGCCAGTTGTGCATTTTACACAGAACCACTCGTCCTGGGCTCTTACAGCAGGATCACTCAAACACACACTGCTCTCTCCTCTTTCCCTGACCTGGTAACCCCAACCTCCCAGCTCTGTATCACAACTGACGTTCACCACCCCCTAACCCCCACACTGGGCTAGAAATGTTGGCCCGTTTACTTTTTGATTATGCTAATTAGCTAGGCTTTTTTGTTGCCATTTAAAGGAGACACTTATTACCTTCGGTTTGACAGTTTCTAACATCATTAGCACTCACAGCTGCCAGGACCACGGTGCTATTAGTCACCTGAATTGCTCCAGAAAGACAATTACAGTCTTCAGGCTGTGTCCCAGCACTTTGCTGTCTGGGGACAAGAGGTGACAGGGATAGGGGCCTTTTAGCAATCTCCACAGTGAGCAGGAATCACTGGGGGAGTCGAGGCTGCAGCCACTGGCTCTGGCAGCTACAGTTGGAGTGGGGAGCCACAGAAGAGAAGGACAGCTGTGACTACCACCTTGGAAATCAGAGGGCTGTGGTGGCCGAAGACATGTAATCTCAGAGCAAGTCACGGAACTCACCTTTGGCCCCAAGGCCGGCCACCATGTCGGTGGGCCTCACTCCTCTATCCATACTGCTTCCCACAGTTCTGAGGTGTAGCATACCTGGACTCCATCTTTCTCTCTTTCTTTGAGTTCCTGGGATCTTAAGCCTAAGGATCTCCAAAGTTATAGACCATTTCTGTCCTGTTGGACATAAGCACCCCTGTCTCTCCACTCCCATGACCTACTTTTCTCTGAGATAAGGTAGCCCAGGCAGGCCTAGAACTCATGATCTTCCTGCCTCTGCCTCCTGAATGCTGAGATTAGAGGCATACACAACCATGGCCGGCAAAACATCTTAATTCTTGATAAATGCATTTCTCTTTTTCACACTGTCACCGACTAGTTATGCCTGTGACATTAATAACCCACAGAGAGAGAGTTCATGCGCCTACGACTGCCAGGAATACCCTCTATTTGAGGGGCTGGGAGGAGCCTTCCTCAATTATCTACTGAGTTGGGGTACACATGGAGCAGGATGTGGGAGATGCCCCTGGAAAGGCTGCCCTTCCCCCTCATAGAGCCAAGCACAGAGTGCTGATTGCTACCACATGCAGGACAGCCATGCAGGGAGGTAGTGGTCTGTCTGGCTCTGTATCTCTGACTCCCATCTCAGTCTCAGCTGTAACTTATTAGGAACCAGTTCCCTATGCTGAGGACTTGGCTGAAAATATTGAGCTTGCATTGTCCCCTGATACCTGTAGAGTCCCCCTGAGGTGGAATCACTATTCTGGTTTAGAGGCGATAAGACTGGGATGTGGAAATCTTGGGTCCCTTTCTCAAGTTTGTGGGTAGCAGACCTGGACCTCCAGCTTCCGAGACTCCATGAGCTCTCTCCTCACCCACTTCACTGTCTGGTCTATAAACTGAGTCCAGCATGGTGGTCCAGCAGTAAAGTGCTTGCTGTGCAAATGTCAATAAGGATCAGGATCTGGATCCATGGCACCCATGTGAATGGTAGGTGGGTGTGGCAAAGACCAGCGATCTTCACAGCAAGCCAGCCAGTTAGACGATGTGAATCAGCAAGCCCTTGGTTCAAATGAGAGATGTTCTTTTATAAGGTGTAAACGGTGGAGAGAAATCAGGAAGGCAGCCATTGTCAGCCGCTAGCCTCCATCCACACGCACAGACAACTGCGTGTACACATACCATTCCATCAGGGTGGTACCCAGGCTAGGATGCCTGGCACGTACAAGAAGTGAGCAGCTGAGAACATAGAAGCACCTGACACCCTCCCCGGCTTGGGGTACTCAGCATCTAGTACCCTGCTTCAGACCCCTCATGGGCAGAAAGACTGGACTGAGCCAGAAACTTCCATGCAGGGTCCCTGCACAGAATTCAGTTCTAACCTATCATAGGGTCATCTGCCCCCTGTTGGTAAGCTCTCCTGGGGTCTGCAGACAGTGTGGCTTCTTCCCTGCCAGCTCCCAGAGTTCGCAGTCACGCAGAGCCTCCGCTGACGTACAGTGGATGCCTTTCTGAATCATTCCGATGGCTATCACTGTCTGAAACTCTCCCACGAGGTTTCACGTTAACCCCATGAGTGCGGAGGACCAAGGAGACCCAGGAGGTAAATATCTCTCTCTTCCTTAGATGAGAAGTTTAGTCACTTGCTCTTCCAGTGCACAAGGAAGAGGGCCAGAACCAGGGTCTTAGGGGCTTTGGCTGACTCTGAAGCAGTTACCCAGAAAAAATAAATATGGCAGTTTCTAGTGGCCCTCAGCAAGCACAGGTAAAGGCTACTTCACTAAACCTTCTTAATAGCCCATCTTGTGAACAAGAAAACAGGCCCAGGAGAAATTAATCAAGTTCCAGAAGCCACAGAGCCCAGAGTGGAGGAACACATCCTGCTTCTCTAAAACATGCCTTTCATTTTGCCCACTGCACCATGTTGTCTCTGTTATCAGTGGTTCCCGTCCCAAATGAAGTCAGGGTGGGGGTGGCAGATAAGCCTGCCCAAACAGCACACAATGGCTTTCTCTGCTGCCCCAAGGGCCTCGCCCACCTCCCTCAGTTCACACTGGCAAGAGAACTCAGAAGAAAAAAACGGGGCAAGCAGGGTCAGAGAGAATTGAAGATGACAGCCCGTGGCCGTAGGCCTGTGGGCATCAGGGACTGGAAGTGGGTTGGCATCCAGGGCAGCGATGACCCACTTTGGGACTTGTTCTCTGTCTGCATCTTCCTCATGCCCCTCCCACTTCCCCACATGGACCTGGTGAGGGGCTTGTGTGTCCCATCCCCCCTCACAAAGGAGCTGGGGACAGTGGCAGTCCTGTCTCTGCCTTTGCTAGCAGGGAAGCACGTGCTTGGTCTCCTCAGCTGTGCCAGGGAGACCTGCCTGAGAGATTCTAGCATGCCTGTCTGATCAGGGACAAGGAACCATTCTGCCAACCACTGGAGATGGATAGGAGCCAATTGCAAACCAGTGGTGTTTGTTTTTGTTTTGTTTTGTTGGGTTTTTTTGTTTTGTTTTTTAACACTCAGAAGGACATACCTCTGAGACAATGATCACACAGACGCCGTTGGTTAAATACTTGCTCTGTACCAGGAACCTGGCATTGTTTGCAAAGCTCTCTTGCAATGGCTAGAGGTATTGGAGTTACATTCAATTTCCCCATAAAATAAGAAGCTCAGAGAACACAGGGGACTTGTCTAAAATCACACAGTGGGTCCGATGGGCTCTAAATCTAGAATTTTCTGCTCCTAGGATTCTAGTTTGTAGTTTTGTCTTAGAGAGGGTTCAGTGGAATGAAATAATGGCCCTTGGCCTAAAGAAGCTGCTTAGAGATGAGGGGATTCTGGGAGGGGAGATCTGAACCAATAGCAGATGGGATCAGTCAGGACTGTTGTTGTTGTTGTTGTTGTTGTTATTGTTGATAGGCTCAGGTGGGAACCTTATTTTAGGAAGGAAGCCACACTCTGAAGGTGGAAGGTGAATTCTAGTGGAAGAATCCTTAGTAATGGAGCTAGGTGTCTTTCTGTCCCCGTTGGAGGTGGTGGTGATATATTTCCTAGGCTGAGGACAGGATGGCAGACATCCTGGAAACTAGGAGAATGGTTGTGTCCTGGAGACCCCACTCACCTTGAAAATGCTCTCGACTCAGTCCCCCAGGTGGCCTTAGATGACAGCCTGGCTGCTTAAGGAGGAAGCAGGAGACACCCTGCCTGCTGTCAGGAAGACTCAGCCCTGGGGCCAGGGTTTCTGGTCGAGGTCTCCCTACACTGACCTCCTGGGAGCTTGGTGACACCTGCAGTCTGTTGCAGTCTACCTCTTGGATGCTGGACTAGCTTCAGTTGCCTGAGACAGAAATCAGCTTCTCCAAGACTGCTTCTCCTGGACACGCCCTCTCCGCCCATCCTGCTCAAATCCTGAGTGTCTGCCGGGCCCCTCCCCTCCCCTTCCCCCCACCCTCACTCTCCTACTCCCCTACTCCCCTACCCCTCCACTGCAGCACCAGCACTGTTCTTCTCCCTCATCCCCATCCCCAACTCTCCCACCCCATCTCCTTCCTGCATTCCCGCAGGCAGGGTTCTGTGTGCCTCTGCCCTTCCTCCAAAAGTGGGGCTCAGCAGCTGTGGCCACCTGCTGGGAGCACAACCCTAGCTTCACCACTTCAGTCCCAGGACACCTCTGTGTCATGGCTCCCTGCTCATGTCTGCCTTGCTGGTCTGTGTTGCTTGTACCCGACAGGACAAGAGGCTCCTATGAAGTGTAGTGGCTGGGTAAATGGGTCTTTCACGAGATTGTCTTCTGTGAGTTGCTGGATAGTTTGAAATGAGCTCAGACCTGTGCTGGGTCTTCAGACCGGTCCTGGCACACTACCATTGGGGGAGGGAGGGCTTTGAAGTGGAAGATGGAAAGGGACAGGCAACTTAGTGACTAAATGTGGAGAAATGGCAGTGATCCTGGTGACAATCCCAGTCACAGTCTCTCTCTCTCTCTCTCTCTCTCTCTCTCTCTCTCTCTCTCTCTCTCTCTCTCTCACACACACACACACACACACACACACACACACACACACACACACACGCAGACACACACAGGGTGGGGGAGGCTGGAAGGCCGTTGTCTAAGAAGTCAGAGCTGGAGAGAAAGCTGCCCAAGATCAAGCCGTGAGGCCCTCAGTATACTGGCAAAGCTGCAGGCCCCCTTTGCAGACTGGACAAGCTTACTGAACCTCTGACTCTAGGAAATCAACAATGACTGTTACCTGGCATCTGTTCCTGAGCTCCCAGCTGCTGCCACCCCTTGCACTGTCCCTAGACTCCCTCAGAAGCCTGGCTTTCAGGTTCACTACAAAACACTTGAATTCCTTAGCTGGGCAGGGAATGACAACATCTTCCACGAGAAGACCAAGGCAATGGAAAAATTTCATGGCCAGAATGAGCCCAAACACTGTACAAAAAACCCAGTGTGTGTGCACATAGCAAACAAGTATGTGGTATGTGTGCATGCGTGCCTATGCATGTGTGTACTTATTACTAGCTGCTGACTCTCATAGATAACATTTGCTGACTGTCACACACATTCCACATCCCAGCTTCCTCTTCAGGCAGGGTCCAAAGTGAGTTCTCTCACACCGTCTCCTCCTGGCAGCCCTCCACAGTCATTTCCCATGACACAGGTCAGACAATGCCACAGTGTCCTTCTGGCCCAGGCACAGTGCCTGTCTCTAGCAAAGCATAGTCTCTGGTGGGACCCAAGAGGTTCAGAGAGCTGTCTGTGTGCCACACCCATATCAGGGCCTTTCATCCTCATTCTTGGGGAATCCAGGGCATGTTTACAACCACTGAGGTGAGCTCCTGGGCATCTGCTCTCAGCTCCTAACTTGGCAGATAGGAAAACTGAGGCTGGGAGATCCCACACTTCTCAAGTTGTGTAATCAGAGAAGGGCTCTTTAGGTGGAATCCAGTCTCTGACTAAGTCCATTACTGGGTGTCCTCAGTCTACCTTCAGGTGATCCACACAGCACCATGGTGCATACCTTTCTATCTGCCATTCATACATGTGCTCACTGCCGTTTCCTTGAGATTAGCTATGGCACTATGGGGAGGTTCCTTCAGGCTGAGCTGAGTCTCCAAGCTGAGGTTCTGCCTCTAGAGAGCCCTGACTTGCTATAGGTACTGCTAAGGCCCTGCCCCCACCTTCTGTGATAAGGGCAGTCAGGGAGGGCACACTGAAGGGGGGAGGGCACCCTGCAGGGCCAGCAGCTGGAGTTAGAGGTAAGATGGTGCTTCAGGTACATTGCACAGGATACCTGGGGGCCAGATAAGTCCTGGCTCCAGGGCACTGGCTCTCCCTGTGGTTGTTTCATGGGGCTGAGCCAACACTCACTAATTGGGTGTATGTATGCAGAAGGAGCCCTTGCTAGTTCTGCTGGGGCATGTCTAGGGTCTGAGTCAGGGAAATGGAAGAGAAGGAAGTCGAGGGGAAGAGAAGACTGCTGACTCCAATCCTCCCTACAGTCAGCATCAGCAGACCCCAGCTGTTGCTAGGTAACTATTTATCCTCAAACTGGATCCCACCCTTCAGGCCACCACATTTTCCTTTGTCTTTTTTCATCCTACCAAGAGCCCTGTGAAATCTGTATCTGACAACATGCAGTCCCCTCACAGACAGAAACCATTGTCTATGCATAGAGCCACTGGCCACTCTGTGCCTGATGTCCAGGAGTGCCCCCCCCACTCACATACACACTCAAACACACTCACACACACAAACACACACACAAACACACTTCACGCACACACACACTTCACACACACATACACGCTTACTCTACTTCAGGGAGGGCATGCTGACATCAAACCATTCCTACAAGTGGAGCCATGCTCAGAGAGGTGAAGGGGTTCGCCACACAGCAATGTGGGCTCTGCTCCACTGTTACTGTAGTAATGTCTCCCTGAGCTTAGGAATTAAGGGTCCAAACAAGTTTTCCTAGGAGTCTGTCACTCTGACACTACAGAGCCAGGATGTGCTCACTCACAGCTTTAGTGGTCTTGGGCAAGTCTCTGATTATCATAGGGACTCCGATTGTCTCTGTGTCTGACTTAGGAACAGCTTCTTAGTAATGGACAAGCCAGCTGCTGCAGCCTCCCTCAGCTAATCCTCTGCTGGTACCCTCAGCAATGAGCAGCTGTTGCTTAGCAACAGAAGTAGGGGTAGGGGTCTGCAGAATCCCAGGATCTGTATAAACCTCCTGCCTGAATTACACATCCCAGGCACAGGCTTTGGAGATACTGTGCCAACCACAGATCTAAAGCCCAATGCCAGGTAATGGAGTGGGTTGTGCCAGGCCTTGCTAGGGTGCTGAAAGACCCAGTCTGGCTTTTAACCATTGGTTTCTGTGTGGGGCAGGGCACTGTGTCATCCTGTCAGGTTGGGAGGATAATAGGTCAAAAGGTATCTGAGAGTCTTGACCTTGGGACCCCATCCTTCCACCTAGAAACAAAGGGAATGGTTCAGAAATCCACTCTCTACCCCCAGATGTGAGTTCTTGAATAAGCCTAGCTCCTGACATGAAAACTGGGTTTTGGGCGGAAATGAAACGCTTTGTACGCCTCTGCTCCTTAAATACTCACTACAACCCTGGGGGAAAAAACCGAGACCCAGAAAGGTTAGGTGACCTGCCCAGCATTATATAGTCAGAATGACATAGAGTTAATATCTGAAAGTAGGCCCATGTGACTTCAGACCCTGAACTTACAATGCCTCTCCCTGATTCCTCCCCCAGGTTCCTACTTAAGAAAATGTGTGTGTGTGTGTGTGTGTGTGTGTGTGTGTGTGTGTGTGTGTGTGTGTGTGTGCATATGTGTCCTTATATGTGCATGTGTATGTGTGTGCATTCATATATGCATGGGTGTGCAAGCATGTGTGTGTAAGCACACACTGATGCCACACATAGAAAGCCAGCCGCTCTATGCCTAGGACAGATATTTGACAGTGGTGGTTTTGGCTGTGAGGAACAGCAAGATGTCATATGTGTATCCAGGCCCTTCTTGTATCAGGAGGAAGAAGGAAAACATGGTGATTACACAGTAGGAAGGGATCAGGCTGATGAGGTTACCCAGGGCACTTTGCCCTGGCCACTATGGTCTGTTTCAGGATAGTAGGAGAGGGCTTCTTAATGGCCTATCTCCTTCCTTGGGGGGTGCTGGGGCTCTGAAATGCCTGGGTCACAGCCAAGGGCTGTGGTGTGCATCCTGTCCCCAGGTGGAGCTTGTCTTGCAGCATTTGCAGCAATCCTCTCAGGGTCTGCCCTTGCAGCCCTCTGTGGTCTGGTAAGCAGATGGGAGGAGCAAGGGCTGCCAGGGGAAAAGATTGGATGAGGAGAAGAGAAGACTATAGGAAGTGAGCAAAGGAGGGGGGGCAGGGAAGGATGTGAACTGCTGACGAGCATAGGAGGGAGCCAGAGGAAGTGTGAGGAGAGGGATGGGTGCTAGGGATACAGGGGTAATGAGCAGTAGAAAGGGGAAGAGAGGGCACCACAGACCCCATGAGCCACAGGATCGATAAACAGGAGAGGGGGCAGTAATTGCTCCACCTACCCAACTCCACCATGCAGATAGTACCTTATAATGCAGACCTGGCCCTAGCCAAGACCTGTTGACACCAAATCTCTAAGGAAAGAGTCAGAGGCTGCTTTAAAAACCACACCCCAGGGGTTGTCAAGAACTAGCATACCCACCAAAGATCTAGGGCTCAGAGAAGCCCCAAATCAATCCCACCAGCCTCAGTGTCCTGACTGGCACAGTGGGCACAAATATATCTAAAAAACCAGCTGGGGGGGGGGGGCTACTGCTCAGTCAGTAAGGAGCTTTGAGGCAGCATGAGCCCAGAGCTGGATCCCCAGAATCTGTGGGAAAGTGGGGTGAGGGTGGTAGTGTGCTCTTGGCATCAACAATGGGAGGTGGAAACAGGTGGATCTCGGGTCCTAGTGAGAGACCTGTGTCAAAGACTAGGTGAAAGCCAGGAGGTGATGGTGCAGGCCTTTCATCTCAGCACTCAGGAGACGGAGGCAGGCAGATCTCTGTGAGTTGAAGGCCAGCCTGGGGAAAAACCCTGTCTCAAAAAGACTAGGTGGAAAGCAACAGAAAGACATGGAAGGTCTACCTGTGGCTTCCATACACATGCATGCATGCATGCGTGTGCTCATGCAACACCGGAAGGTGCACAGTCACAGGTGCACTCACAAAAGTGACCATGGAGTTTGCATGCAACCATGCACTTGGAGTCTGGGCCATTGTTCAGCAGAGGAAAGGAGAGAAGTTTAAAGTCCAGCCCAATGAGCTAGGCAGCCTCAAGCACAGCCAGACATGGACTCAGGTGAGTGTGGCTCTGTGTGTGTGTGTGTGTGTGTGTGTGTGTGTGTGTGTGTGTGTGTGTGTGTGTGTGTGTGTGTGCGCGCGACAAGAATGATGAATGGAAGATCCTTTTCCCTGACCAATAGCTCAGTGCATCTTAAACCCAACATGCAAATCTCTCACTCTGTCCCCCATGCTCCTGCTCCGAAACCCAGAGGGTTTAAGCAGTGGGGAGAGTGGCTCTGGAGAGAAGGGACTCAACAAAGTATCTTAGGAGATAGATAAGTGTGAGATGCCATGTCCCATGTTCTATGTCCCTCCCTTGACTCTTCTGGTGGCCCTTGGGTGGCAGTGGGCCATGGTGGCAAAATGGGAGTAAGCACATCCCATGGAGGCTGAGGAGGGGGCTGGCCAAGACACTAACTTGCTTGCTCGGCTTGCAGTAATCAAGGCTCAATCAGCACTCATCAATGTGTTCTTGAAATAGACCCAACTGGATGGGGGAAGCGAGCAGCGCCTCGGTTTGTATAGCAGCAATCAGAGGAAGGCAATTTTAGATCCTCGGCAACAGCAGCTTTGCCCACACACGCAGGGATTCAGCAGAGCCGCAGTGCTGCTGCTGTGGAGCCCACTGCAATCTCGGAGGTTAAAAACGCCCCACTGGGGCTGCAGCTGCCCCGACCAGGAGTGGGTATGGGAACATGGGTCCAGCTGCACTAGGGTGGAGTCCACGTTCTCCTTCTGCACATTGGTGGTGGTCCTACTGTGTGCTGGGAGCATGGACAACTGCTTTGTTTGTGTACAGTGGGTTCCCTTTTGTAGAGAAGCCAATGGAGATGGAAGAGGTGGCTGTCTGTTCAAACGTCATTTAGCTAGGGCAGGATCCTGTCTGTTCGACACCTGTAGTGGGGCCCTTTAGTCTCTAGCAGACATTGGCCTCAGCTAACACAAAGTACCATGCTAACAGGACACCAGACCTTGCAAAACTCTGAGGCCAATGAGAACAATGGTTTCCAACTTGCAGATGAGGCACCTCAAGAGGTGGAGAGATTTGCTAAAGAGTCTGATTCCACCCATGGCACATGACGTCACCCAGCACTGACCTTCAGAAGACTGAAATCTGCTCAGCTGCTCCTATCTCCAACCCATCATTTCAGATGCTCCACTTCCAGAGCACCAAGAAGTCTTAGCCCACTTTCAAACCACACCCGGGATCTGCATATCCCCCTGGAATCTGACCCCATCCTCCTCCCCACCCACCCCTGCTTCTGGTTCTAGCAGCCACCTTACCTGGGTCCCCTACAGTAGCTGGAAGGTCTCATTCAAACATAAACCAGAGCCTGTGAGATGGCTCAAAAGGTAAAGGCATTTGCCACCAGGTCTGAAGACCTGAGTTTGGTCATCAGAACTTACATGATGGAAAGAATCAGCTCCTGCAAGTTTCCCTCTGATCTCCACATACACATATTTGGGCACACATGTGCCCCCTTCATCGCATACACATGTAAATGCAAATAAACAAAGAAAAAGAAAGAAAGAAACGAATACATACATACATATATACCACAGCAGACATCAGAACTTATACCTTTTCTGTTCAACCTTCCCATGGTTCCCGGCTCCCTCATTTTACATTGACACTAGCCTGCCAGGCTATCCTCCTCTACCCATCACCTCCCTCAGCTTGGCAAGCACCACTTTCCCCTAAGCACTTTGTTTTGGCTCCTTGCAATCCTGGGAATAGTATATACAAACATACAAGTTTCCACCACAGGGCCTTTGCACATGTTGCTCTCTCTTCCAGTAATTCTCTCTCTCTCTCTCCTCCCTCCCTCCCTCCTTGGATGGTCTATTTAGACCCCCACACACACTTTAACTCCTGCCATGCTCTCTCTGGCCTCCTTACACTTCTCATGCAGATCACTTGCTTTAGCCCTCTCTTTACTTGACTTTGTGGGATGCTCATGGTCCTGTCTCTGCCTACCAGAATGAAGCTGTGTGGTACAGAGGGCACAAAACTGGCATTTTCTGTAGGTAGCAACTGGATGAAGGACCAGAGATGGAGGGGAACAGACTGGGTGGGGGCAGAGGCTGCAGGGGTTGAAATCGACTGAGGAATGAGTAAGAGAACAGGATTGCAAGGCCATGGGCAGAGCAAGCCCCAACACTCAGTTTCTCCATCCATTCACTGGGTTAGTGACCCTATGCCCTCAGTGGGTATGGGGGTAGGGGGGAATGTTGGCTTTATTTGTAGATGAGACAAGAAAACCATGAGGACTGGGCTAGCCACTGATGAAGGCTTCTTCCCTCTCTCCTCCAATGGCTGTGAGAAGCCACAATCTAGAAATAGCCACAATGCCCATAAATGCTGTCACCAGAGGAAGGGTCTTGTCTGTGACACAAAGGACAGGTCCTGCTTGGTTGCTGACATCTTGGGGCAGAGCTGAATCCTGGGCTGAGGAGTTTGGCGAGGGCGGGCAGCCCCCCTCCCGGCTCTCTGTCTGCTTCCTCTCTTCCAGCCACGGCTGTCTTTTTATCCCCTCAGAACGTGCATTTGTAACCAATTTCTCAGTGGCCTAGGGAGGATTTTTAAAAATAGCGTCATTGATTTTGTGTTTTGGAATAAAAAAAGCAATAGACGCGTTTTGTTTAGGAAAAAAAAAATAATTAGATGGTACAGAAAAGAAAAATAAAAAAGAGAGGGAAATTGGCCTAAATCTTCCCCCAGAAACTTTCGTCATCCCTATTTGGTATTGTGCCCCACCCCCAATTCAAGTCCTGTTCTCTGTGGCTGTCCTGTGGGCTTCCTTGTCCAGATGGGATGGGGGCCTGACTCCACTGCAGATGGATCAGGGCCAGCAGGTGTGAAGCCAGGGCAGTGCGGTGCAGTGTGAACAGACCCACAGCCGCCCTGGTTTCTCAGCCTAGTCACCACTGCATAGTCATCTCCCCACAGCCTGCTTCAACAGAAGTCTCCATGATCCCTGTCCAGTTCACCGGGAGTCTTGTAAAACAAATGCCATTCAGCCAAGGCTTGTGTCAGCTTCGTTCAGAGGGGCAAGGCGACTTTGTCCAAGGCAAAGCAAAGTTGGAATGAGAAAGTCAGGTCTCTAACAGCATTTAGGTCCTTCTGAAGACCTGAGGTGGGTCAGACACCTGCACTTAGCCCTTTTGTGTAATCAAAAAGACTGAACCAGACAAGTGAAGCCATTTGCCCAAGGTCACAATTAGGGGAGAGGGTGTCTGCTGTCAGGTTGGGGTGAGGCAGGGAAAGATGAATCACACTTTTTTTTGTCAAGGGTAGCCTTTCTGTTCCTTCAGCTAGGAACCTAGATAAGACTTGGGACAGCCTCCCTGCCCCCAAGTCTCCTCCACAGGTCCCTGTTCCAGGTTCCACCTCCATGGCCTGAGGTTAGCAGCAGTGCCCCCTGGTGGCCTCTTTTGCTGCCACCTGCTGGTCTAGGGCCCAGATAAGGGATGGGAGGGTGGTGAGGGGAAGGGCCTCCCCATTCCTCCCCTTCCTTAAGGCCACAGCCTGCAATGTGGTCCTTGAAGGTCAACCCATGTCCTCCTGCAGGCTTATGAGTGGCTACAACGGCCCTAGTAATGCCTCTGAATCCCAATTTCTTTTTTTGTTTTTTTGTTTTTGTTTTTTTGTGATTTTTTTGTTTGTTTGTTTGTTTGTTTGTTTTTTCGAGACAGGGTTTTTCTGTGTAGTCCTGGCTGTCCTGGAACTCACTCTGTAGACCAGGCTGACCTCGAACTCAGAAATCCACCTGCCTGCCTCTGCCTCCTGAGTGCTGGGATTAAAGGCGTGTGCCACCACCGCCCAGCTGAATCCCAATTTCTTAAATTCTGCTGGTCCCCAGCCTCTCCTATTCCCAGAGCCCCCACCCCTCCCACAGGCTCTTGTCATTTGTCCATCCTAACTCCCAATGCCCCCTCCCTTGATGATGGCTCAATGATTCAACCACTCACCAGGAACCTCTGATGTCTTT
Organism: Uromys caudimaculatus; assembly: GCA_028551405.1. Taxonomy (NCBI): domain Eukaryota; kingdom Metazoa; phylum Chordata; class Mammalia; order Rodentia; family Muridae; genus Uromys; species Uromys caudimaculatus. The sequence goes on from CM052700.1 coordinate 31,328,582, forward strand.
TTTCAGGTCCTGTGGGGGAGGGTGTATCTCCCACGCTCAATGCCTCTTGGAGGTCTCCAATGTCCCCATCCCTCTGAATGGCCTTCCATCATTTGGAGGAATGTGGAGCCCAGGTGGCTTTCAAGGCTCTCCCTACACAAACTCTACCATCTGTAATTTCAGCATGTTCTTGGTAACCCAGTGGTGCTGGTGGCTGTGGCAGCCTCTCTGAGCTCCCAAAGTTCAATTTCATATGTGAGCTTATCTGGGCTAAGGAGGTACCCAGGTAGCTGGTGAAACAGGGCTTGCCTATGGGTCTGTGAGGGGGTGGTAAGATGAGGTTAGCATGTGAATCAGCAGACGGAGTAAAGTGGACAGCCCTCCTGATGAGTGGGTATCATGCCCTCTGTGAAGGAGAAGAGGAAGGTGGGGGACATGTAGAACTGGCCCACTCTGCTGGGGCTTAGGCAGGCTTCTTTTCCTCAGAGTTTCCCCCTGAGATGGGGCTACACCCACAGCTTCTCTGTGTCTCCAGCGCATAGAGGGCAGATATTGTGTTGATCCCCCCAGTGTTCCCTGCAGAGTAACCCTTTTTCAACAGGGAAGTAGAAAGATGCCCCAAGCCTCTGAGTTAGGCTCAGAGACCACCCTTGTCCCTGCTGGGTGCTGAGTGATGTGTAGAAGGCTCACCAGCCTACTGACACCCTCAGTTGACCCTGGGAGCTGTGATAGGGTCTACATGGAACCCCTGAGGAAGTGTGGGCTAGTCACATGTCTTCTCTGGGTCTCATTGCTACCCCATTACTGAGAACTGAGGTGAGACCCAAGAAAGTGGGCCGATTCACCCAGTACACAGCATAGTCTGCTGGAGAGGCCAGAGAGGCAGCTCCTCTCCAGACAATCTCCATCAAGAAGGCTGTGGACACTGCTTCTTTTGACTAAGAACGGGAACATTTGAGAAAGGGGGCTGCCCTTATATCCTACCCCAAGTCCTGGAATGGAAACTGGTTGGTGTTTAGAGACAGCCTACTGGGTGCATGAAAGAACATGGCGGTACTAGGCTTTGGCAGATGGCTTGCTCTTTGATGCTTGGTCCCGTCCACCACCCACAGGAAACTTCTTAGAATTAGAGAGGGTCTTTGACTTCACTTTCAGAATTCCCCTTCCAGATTCAGATTATTAGCAGTGTCTATCAGAGCTAGGCTACAGAGACTCACTTGGCCAGTAGGGGTCACTAGCACACACAGCTGCCTATTGGTGAAACAGGTAAATTCTTAAATCCTGTTAAGTTCAAAGGTCTGCAGCTCAAGTTTCCTGGGAAGGAAGGAGACACACATTTTTATGACAGCCTCTTACTGCCTTGCTGCTGACACCTGACTAAGTGAATATTCAGGCTGTCAACAGGGAGAGCCCTCAGCTCAGCAACTCATCTGACTCAGCAAGGAGAGGGACAGGGGGCAGATTCTACAGCTGTGTGACTATGGGAGGCAAATTGCTCAGTTATCTGTGCTCTGACTTTTCCTATCTGTAAAATGGGCAAGTGGTTGTGAGAATAAGAGAGAGATTTGCTGAACATTCAGCTCACATAAAGCATGTGTGCAGCAGCCACCATGTCCATGGGATTCCCAGGGAAGTATGGGCTAGTCACATGTCTTCTCTGGGTCTCATTGCTACCCCATTACAGACAACTGAGGTGAGGCCCAGGAAAAGAGACAGACTGACCCAGTAAACAGCATAGTCCTGTTCAGTGACTATATGACCCACAAGGCATCAAAGGAAGTAGGGCCTGAAACACCAGGGCTCCCCATGTTTCTTGGTCTGTAATGCTGAGTGGAGATCACAGCCTTTAATTACAGAGCCAAGATGGCATACATACCCTGAGGATAATCAAAGACAGAAGGAAACCCAAGAAAGACCACCTGCTGGGCACAGCCACATGGGAGTTGATCCGCATCCTTTAATTTTTAAAAACCGAGCAGACAAACAATCTTGTGCTCTTTGGGTTGCCAATAAAAAGTTTGTTATGCAAAACAGCCCAACCCTTTTCATTTTTAATAATACTGTAAATATCTCAGAAAGGATATATTGCATCATTTCTAATGAATATCAAAAAAAGTTGTCACAATGACATGTCCCCTTGCTCCCACTTGCCCTCCCCTCCTCCCTACAGTTACCCAAATACTAGTATGAAATTACAAAAAAAAAAAGAAAAGAAACCAAAAAACAACAACCCCCAAACCACAAGCCTCCCTCTTCCCAGCCCCATGAGTAGTGTTAAGAGTGTCAAGTGTTAAGGGCCACATGTACAACACGTGTGTCTATGGTGACAGACATCAGGGATCTGTCTGTCCATCTGTCCATGAGGGAGTTGGTGGTGAGGAACAATAGCAGCAATGGGCAGCCTCCCTTCTCAGGGGTGGTGGGGGAACAGCAATCGAGGACCAACCCCACAGGTCATCTTCAGGATGATGCTGGTCTTCCCAGAAGGAATGTGTGGCAACTGGGGGTGGTATGCCCTGGACAAGTGCCCAATTACATGGGGGTGGTTCTGGGCATTTGGCTCAGCCAGCTCAGGCTTTAGGTGGGTGGGAGGGGGCTGGGCAGAAGAGCGAAGAGTCTGGAAGCATTGGGCAAATAGAGCATTCAGGTCTCTGACAGGACACTGGAGCCTTAGTATGAAGACATCTCCCCTTTCCATGGAGAAATCGAGGAAACTACAGGAAGAGAGAAAGAATGGCCCTCCCTCCACTTCCCATCCTCCAATAGCTGAGCAGACAAAGCGGCTGAAAACCCAGCAGCTGAGGAAGAGAGATCAGCCTAAGAGGTCTGAGCCAGGCAGGAGGGAACAGTACCAGCCTCCCCCTAAGGAACCGTGTCTGCTCTGTCTGCTCTCCGTTTCCAAGGAGGAGCTTGAGGGATGACTGACCAGTTCTTCCCTCTGGCAAGTGCAAGTGAAGGCTCCTCAGACCCAGGTGACAGGCAGGTGGAATGGCTCCAGAGTAAGATGTCTGCCCACAGGATCTGCAGGGATTGGCAGGAAGGTAGAAAAGAGGGCAGGGGACAAGGCAGGGGACAAGGAGGGGGCACAGGAAGAGTGGGTAGAATCCAGCCCCAGGCCTCACTGTAGCTTCCCTGCAGGGGTGGCCATAGATCCTGGCCAGGCAGCTACAAGAAGAGATCACCACCTTCTGATCGTCCCTACCTAGGAAGGAGGGATACAGCTGGTGGCCAAGAAGGCTGGCTGGATGGTGGGAGCCCCTGCCAAAGGGGCTGGGGGTGCACTGGTCTCTAGGAATCAGGGTTAAACTAAGACTCCAGTTGTTAGGGAAACACACTTCCCCACATCACTTGTGGTAGGTTTGACTTAAGATAAGCAAGGTGGGTAGGTTGTAATCAAGGGGCCAGAGAAGAGAAGAGGTCTACAAGTCCCTGCAGGTCAAAGCAGCCCTGCAAAGCAGTGAGGCAGGTACTCTTCCCTGCTTCGAAGGGAAGACTCCACTCTATCCCTTCCCTCAGTCTGGGAGATGGAGAAACTGGGAGACCAGGAGAGAAAGGAGGAGCCACAGTCACTGGAAGGGTCAGTCAGCAACTCCTGGTTACTCAGGAGTCCGGAGGATGGTGGAATGTTTTGTCTTGCAAACCTTGACATGTGGAAGGTGTCACTGGAAAAGGGGGAGACCAAAAGAAAGAAATAAAATAAACTGTCCCTAGGGCACAGAGGAGGGTGCTGGGGAAGTTCAGAGATAAAACCGGAAATGGCTGAAAGCCAGAGGCAGACAGGCACCTCTCCCCCACTCCACCTGCCCCCAGCATAAAAATTGACAGTATAATACAAGGACTCTAGAAAACACAGGCTGAGCCACCCTAGGCCAGGATCTGCTAGTCACTGTACAGAATTATCTTGGAGAGGTGGATATGCCCACAGTCACTGGGGTGAGGCGAGGGTACAGGGCACACAGTGGCTGGCTGGGAGTTAACTTGTTAATAAGTCCTGTGCAGACGAGCAAACCCTAACATTAGGTGAAGTACGAGGTTCGGGATTCATTTACACACAGAGAAGGAAGGTTGGAGCTGCATCCAAGTGGCTGGTGGGGACTCAGAAGTGCGTCTCCTTCTCTGTGATGGCAGAGATGGTGCCATCGCCCTTGACCTTGGCCTCACAGTCATTAACGGTCACCGTCCGTGGGCTGGCCCCAAGCTTGCCCCGCATTTTCAGATCGGCGCTGGGGACTGTCAACTTCTGTAATTTCTAGATGGTTGGAGAGGAGGAGAAGGCTATGTGAGCGAGGGTGCTAGGGCCCGGGTCTGTCCTTTCTGCCATCCCAGCTGTATAGATGCTCATTGGAGCCATCAGACCTGGGCCAAGCCCTGGCTCTGCCTTACTTCTCAGTTCTGGGTGAGGCATTACCTCCTTGAGTTCCTACCCCCAGAAACAGGGATGGCTGAGATCTCCACTCCAGGCAGTAAGCGAGAAGTAAGGAAAGAGAGGCATTCAGCCCCCACAGCGTGGAGGTGGAAGGTAACCAAGACTACAGAGTCCTTGGCAGCAGGGGCAGCTGGGCTTTGAGGAGCCTGCCAGCTGTGCCAGCCAGTCTCCTGACCTCTGGCTGCATCACTGTGTCTGTGAGCCAGGATAACAGGCACTGACCAGAGGGAAAGGGACTTGCAGGGCTACTGATGTGAATGTTGGTTGAGCAGAGTCCTACCCTGCCCTGGGTTTGTCACCACACCGCTGCAGTGCAGGGGAGGTCTGTGTACTGAGCTCAGGCTAGGCTTAGAGGCAGACGCCACCTCTAATTCAGCTGCCATGCGCTGTCTCAACCTCTTAGAATGCACCCCACCTCAGCACTATCTGCCCTGCCTTGGGACCAGGATTCAGGAAACCCTCCTGAACATGGGCCCTTCCCTGAAAAAAAGCTGCAAGGACTTTGAGGTGGCTTAGTGCTCAAGGACAAAGCTGGTTCTCTTCTCTCAGGTGGAACCCTTGCTGTCTAGGTAGAATTAATATTTAGATTCACGGCAGCCAATTAACTGTGTTCTGTGTGCCAGGCCCTGCACCAGGCTCTTGTCTTAGACCAAGGTCTAGAGAAAAGGCTCTGGAGGCAGGTGCCTGGGTTCGAATCCCTGCTTACTCACCTACACAGCTAAGATGTAACCTTGGTGATTCTGTTTCTTCAGCTGCTGGCCAGAATTATTGTGACCAAAGGACCAATCACAGCTCCAACATGATTCTTCCTCTAAGCTGTTCTGTTGGGAAGGTTCTTAGACCCCCTCCCACCCCACCCCCACTTCCTGTGTCTGACAGGTTGAGTGGGCCCCAGGCTCAGGAGTGAATTGTCAGGAGCAGATCACTATGGGGGAGGCCTGAGGCTAGACAAGTTCTGCTGTCTGGATAGGTAGGATGTGTATGACAAAAAGCCAGAAAAGGACTTGTAAGTACCGGAAGGTTGCCAGAGGGCTGAGCATGATGTCCTAAGGCTGAGGTTTTAAAGTCCTAGGTTAATTCCCCTATGGACAGTTTGGTCTCAATTTGACTTAACCAACTGCCCTTGACCAGCACCTCCTGTAAACAACAAAAGGGACCTTCCATCTGTCTGCCTCTGTTGGAACCCAGGTCTCCATGCGCAGGGAGCTGGAGGAAGCATTTTAGGTGGCACTTGTGTTTACCGGTGACTTGTCAGAGCTGACGTTAGGCTACACCTCACTTCGGATCCTGATTCAAATGCTTTCCCCGTAGGAATGCCCAGACTGCTTCTACCCTCTATCAGTTAAGGGGCACATCAACCTGTTTGGTGGGTGGGAGGCTGAGGCGGAATTCACAGAATCTGGTTTAATCCAGAAATCTCACAGATGTGCTTCTGGCACAGTTTAAGGATGGACACCTGCCAAAGACGAGCCTGCTGCAGTTCCCCTTCCATTCAGACCCAGCCTCCCCAGCTCCCTCGCAACCTCTCACCTCGGGCAGTGTGCCCTCTGTCTTCCACAGCTTGATGAAGATCCAGAGTGGGATACATAGCATGGAGGACAGGGCCATGAGCCAGCCGATGCCGTAGCCCCAAGCAGGATATGTGTACACATTGTTGTACTTGAGCGGCTTGTACTTGACCAGAAAGAAGATGAAGATGCCCTGTGGAAAGGCGGGTGGAGAAGGTTCTTAGTGGCACCCCTCAACCCTACCCTAGTTCAAGGGTCCAGGCACCGCAACTGTCCACAGTGGGCTAGAGGCAGAACCATGTGAGGAAGTCAGTCTGACTGTCAGAACACAGGGCCCGTGGCCCTGGGGCCTAGGCTCTAGGGGACCTTGGGGTCTCTTCAGGGTCCCCTTTCCCAGGAGCCTCTTTCCCAGCTTCTGCCCACTCAAGAGTTTGTCTTAGGGCTATCTCAAACCTGTTGTTCTGACCCTTTCAATTGGAAAGATAAGTTCAGATGCCTCCAGAACCAAAAACAGGACAAAGAATAATGGGGTCATTTTTCTGTTAAGTGTTCTCTCACCAAGGCTGGTCTGTGACCTGGTTCCAGGGACATAGCCTAAACCTTGATATTCTCCTCAACTCTGTCCATCACCTTCTCAGTAATAAATCTCCTCACTCATGGTTGCACACCCCTGGTCTCCAGGGAGGGAGACCAGTGTCAGGCTGGTGTGCAGAAGATCCTTACAGGGGAGAAACCTGTAACACTTGGGTGAGGCCTTGTTTCAGCAAGCCCAGAGTTTGACCTGAGACATCAGCTCGAGAGACTGTCAGGTGGCAGGGACCTTGGGGACATGATCCTCCTCAGGGCTGGCCTCAGCTGAGCTGGCTGGAGCTGAAGAGTGGCCAGTGAACACATCAGGGAGGGGATGGGGGTGGCTGTCCGCCAGCCTTACCGCACAGATCCCAGGGGTCACGACTTTCCAGCACCACTTGATGAGTGACAGTGGCCGGTAACCAATCATGTCCTCAATATTGTCATAGAACCGGTTGCTTCCTATCCAGAGGAAAGCAGACAAGCATATGTGTCTCAGAGAAGAGGCGAGGTGGGTCTACGTGGGACATAAGGGGCTTGGGTTTGAGTGTCGAGTGCCTGCATTTAAAGCGGAGTCCCTCGGGTGACATTGTTGGGTAGTCTTATTCTGCTCAAGGAAGCAGGGCTCTACAGAGATCCTTAGGTCAGCGGTGAGGGTGCCTCTCTCTGTTCCTGGTTAGAGATGTGATGTCTTTCTCCATTACACTCTCTCAGCATGAAAGTTCTTCACCAGGACCAGAAGCAATGGCACCACCCAATCTTGGACTTGAAACTCCAGAACCATGAGTTTTGCTGGCAGTAATTTCTTTGCAGTGATGCAAAACCAGTTAACACAACAGACAAGGTGAGGTGAGGGCCTGGTGATTCACAGGAAACGGGGCTCTCCGGTGAAGGCTCTCTGGGCTGCTTGTGAATAATGGCTATTGTTCCAAAGCTACACTCTGCTTGTTCTGGAGACAGCAGCTCTCATCCTGGTTCGTGTGAGGACCAGAAAGTGGGATGAATGAGGGAGTGGCTCATGCTAGTGGCTCTGCCTGACATCTCCCTCTGGGACACGATTTTCACAAAGGGGAAAACTGAACCTCAGGGAAGGACTGGCCAGATCATCCCTGAGGACTTGTGACAGGAGGAAGGGACCTGAGTCCCCAGGGAAAGTACTGAACCAGATACAGCTTACCAGGCCCCAGGGGTCCAGCCTCCACTTACCATACACCCAGCCGATGCAGACACACTCAAAGATGGCCACAAAGAGCAAGCACATGCCACTGGCAGCATAGGAATCAAAGAGCTGGAAAATATACATGCCTCCCTGAGGGCAGGAGGACAGACACACAGACAGACATGTCAGTAGCCAGCCTTTGTGTGGTCTTCTCTGTTCTGGCAGCTGCCAGTCCATCATTTGTTCATTTCTAGTCTGAATGCTACACACTCTGCAGTTGGGTGTTCCAAGGCCCTGTCCTGCAGAGAGGTCAGGATTGTAGGTGGTCTGTGGCTTCACTGAAACCAGAGTGGATGGCAGATGGCTTTAACACCTCTCCCCAGAGCCTCTGCAGCAGCCTCCAGGGAAGCCTTACTGCTGCTGGTCTCACCCTCTTCCACATTTTCAGAGGTTTAAAATCACCCTCAACTCCTTCCAACCTGGCCCACCACCCATTCACAGCAAAGTGGCCTCATTTTGCGTTTGGTTAAGTTCTTTTGAAGCTCAGCCCAGATGTCACTTCCTCTGAGAAGCCTTCCGTCCTCAGCCTCACTCTTTCTTCAGGCCTCCAGACCACATTGTTTGAACTCACAATTTAATCCTAAAAGTGCCATGTTAGTAACTGAGAGCTCTGATCTCTGCTCAGGAAGACCCCACCTTATTGGACCTACAGCTCCCAGCAGAGTCCAGCACACAATAGGTCCCTTAAAAGATATAAGTAGAATCACCTAGAGCATGGGCTCTGTGGTGTGGAACTGGCTGGCTTGCCTAGAGCCATGTCCCACTCTCTAGCTCAAAAATGGACACACAGTAGGTACACAGTAATTCATCTTTGGGATGAATTACTGATGACACACAGTAGGTGCATAGTAATGAATTACAGATGAAAGATTGTCTGTGGGCCCACTCTGTAACACATGGTTGACCCATTGGTGGCTGGTATTAATTGTCAACTTGACCAGAATCAGGATCGCCTCTAGGCATGTCTGTGGGAATATTTCTAGAAAGAATTGACCAAAGTGAGAAGACCTTGGCCTCAGGGTGGGCAGCACCTTCCAACAGGGGCCCCAGATAGAGAGAGATTTGAGGAAAAGCATGTGTTTGCCTATCGCTGAGTGAGTGCTTCTATTTTGGCCTCCACCACCATCCACAGACCCCAGCCTCTCCAGCCTTCCAGCACAGACGCAATGCTAGTAACTTTCCAGTGATCTTGGGCCTCCAGTTCCAGCATACAACCACTGGGGTGTCCAGCTTCATGGGCTGAGCAGCTACCAGGTCCTCCTCTGCAGGAAACAGCCCCGACCAGGAAAGACATCCTAGTGACCCACTTTTATACTCTGTTCCCCTAGAGGGCCCTAAAGACCCCTTGCCAGTTTCGCTTAAACAGCAGTGTAGCTTTTCACATATTGCTTATACAGTGTTAGGCATTCTGAATAATCCAGAGGTGATTGGTACACACACAGCAGGATGTGCGTTGGTGCTACGAATCCCGGGAAACCCTGCCACTCAAAGGGATCCAGGGAGGTCCTTCATGAGGACTAGGGAGTGGTGATAGCCTGGGAAGGGAAGGGAGGGAGAGGCCGGGTCTGGATTCCAGCAGGAGTGGCATCTATAAAGATCTTCTTGATATTCTAAGGTCCTCGAAGAGCACAGATTCAGGGATATCAATGTGAAAGAGCTTGGGGGGGGGGTCAGGTGGGGAAAGTCAGGGCAAGGGGATAGAAAACCAGACAGCAGCTTCAGGGCCTCTTGTGTCTGCCAACGTGACTCACTTGGAACAAGAGTACCCCATCATGGCCCTGGGACTGTCTTCTATCACATCACGTGTACTCTGAGACGATGTGTCCCCTCATTTGTCCCCTCCAAAGATGGAGATAACATCACAACAAAGACAGGGCCACACAGGGAACACCAGTGTGAAGAGTAGGTTCAGTGTGACAGGTGTGGTGGGGACTCTGGCTAGCTGCAGAACATGCACACGATCTGGACACAGGTTTTTAGCCAATGGTTGTCAGAGGGAGTGGGTGTGAGGCCTGGTGTGCAGATCCTCTGGGACACACTGCAAGTCGGGATTTCTCTAGGAAAAAATTCTCTTTTTAAAATTATTGATGATGTCTTCTTATTTTGAAAAACATAGGGAGGGTGGAACTAAATCCCTGGGCCCTGTCTATTGTGAGGCTGCCTTTGACAGCAACAGCAGACATTAGTCTGTCAGCTTTAGGCTTGAGTCTAAGGCACCAGGATAGCAATGGATTTGGCTTTCTGAGTTCAAACTGAAGATTCTCTTCCTAACAGCCATGAATGTCACCTTTAAAGGAACCAAGTAACCCTTCTGTGCACTGCCCAGAAAAGCCTTCAGTCGCACACTGATTTCTGCTCAGCAACAGGTTGTATGTACCAGAGATGGCTTCTCAATCTTGCCAGGCCTCATAGAACAGGCCTATCATTACAGACTCTCAGGAGGCGGAGGTGTGAGAATCACAAGTTCAAGGCCTGCCTCCAGCACAGAGTCAGTTCAAATCTAGCCTACTCCATTTAATGACACAATGAAAATAAAAAGTAAAAAGAGAGAAAGAGAGAGATGTAGCTCAGGAGTAGAGCACTTGCCTAGCATGAGACAGAGTCAAGTTCAGACTCAGCATCAGCAATGAAAGGAACAGAAAGTAAAGCAAGACGTTCACTGAGTCTAGGTCCCCTAGTGACCCGGTGCCTGGCTCAGTTTGTGCAAGGGTGCTCTATGGCCCAAGTTTGTTTGTTCGTTTCTTTCTTTCTTTCTTTCTTTCTTTCTTTCTTTCTTTCTTTCTTTCTTTCTTTCTTTCTTTCTTTCTTT
>CM052700.1:31339592-31432092 GCA_028551405.1 Uromys caudimaculatus
TTTCTTTCTTTCTTTCTTTCTTTCTTTCTTTCTTTCTTTCTTTCTTTCTTTCTTTCTTTCTTTCTTTCTTTTCTCCCTCTCCTTCTCCTCCTTCTTTTTGGTGTCTTCAAGACAGGGTTTCTCTGAGTAGCCCTGGTTATCCTAGAACTCATCATGTAGACCAGGCTGGGCTTGAACTCACAGAGATCCACCTGCCTCTGCCTCCTGAGTGTTAGGATTGAAGACGCCGCCACTCCCGACTACTGCCCAGTTCTTTAAACTGTGCCGGTCATGCAAATGAAATATAGGAGGTGTAAAACAGTTAGCAAAGCCAAAGGATGCTGACTGTACAAGGGCTGAAAAGTAAATCAAGAGCAAATCTGTAACAAACCAGATGTTTTCTGGCAGCGCCCTCTGGTGCTGCACTGTGTGGTCTCACCACAGCCATGGTTCTACCACATGGCACACTCTTTGCCTCCCTGTGCCCTCATGCCACTCAGCACCAATAAACACTGCCTGAAACATCTCAAACATGAGACTACTACATGTTATGAACTGCAGTGTTTTTACTATAGGTAAAAAGGCTTCTGTTCTAGAAACATAAAGGTTTAGTTTCCTCAGTGTGTATCAAGTTAGGCTAGCTTTACATTCTATTGCTAGAATGTCTGATATCTCTTTTTACATTTAGTGCACATATATGTATATGCATGTGTATGCATGTGTGCACAGGTGTGCACGTGTGTGTGCATGTGTGTGTGCATGTATGTGTGTGTGCATGTGCATGCATGTGTGCACATGTGTGTGTGCATGCATGTGTGTGTACATGTGTATGCATGTGTGCACAGATGTGTGTGTGCATGCATGTGTGTGTGCATGTGTATGCATGTGTGCACAGGTGTGCATGTGTGTGTGCATGTATGTGTGTGTGCATGTGCATGCATGTGTGCACAGGTGTGCACATGTGTGTGTGCATGCATGTGTGTGTACATGTGTATGCATGTGTGCACAGATGTGTGTGTGCATGCATGTGTGTGTGCATGTGTATGCATGTGTGCACAGGTGTGCATGTGTGTGTGCATGTGTATGTATACGTGTGTGTGCATACATGTATAGGAGCTGTCTTGGGTCATGTGTGGAAGTCAGAGTACAACTTATGGGAGTCAGTTCTCTCCTACCATGTATGTGGGTTTGGGACCAAGCTCAGGTTGTCAAGCTTGGTGGCACCTTTATCCACTGAGCCATCTTGCCAGCCTCAGAACATTTGGTTTTAAAGACTTCTGTTTGAGTTATATAAAAGATTATTCAATATATTTGTCTTGGGGTTAGGCTAGAATTACAATTTCTGAAATGACCCTGAACACACATTTGAAGTTGTGAACTATATATGCAGTGTTCTCAGTATTAATGATCATGAAACCAAAATATTGGTCAACCCAGAAAACCATTAAAGACATTCTGCATCCTGCAGTATCAAATATTCAGCCAAGATTTGCTTCTTTATGTAAGCACAGGCACCTCATTAGTATACAATATTGCTTTTGTCTTAACAAATAACAAAATTATATACCAAAGAATTGTTGTTTTAAAAGAAATTTCTTTATATTTTATTATCAGTAAATGTTTGGTTTATACACTTATTAATTTTTTTTATGTATGTGAGTATTTTGCCTCCATCTTTGTCTGTGCACCACATGTGTGAAATACCTGTGAAGGCCAGAAGAGGGCGCTGGATCACATGAGTCTGAAGCTACAGGTCGTTGTGAACTGCTATGTGGGTCCTGGGAATCAAACCCAGGTCCTCTGCAAGAGCAGCCAGTGCTCTTACCCACTGGGTTATCTCCCTAGACCCTGTATATCTATTTTATATTTCTATATACCCAGGGTCACATGCAACTTTCTTGGGCAAAAAGGAGCTATGTGTAGCAAAGCTTAGGGATTCCTGCTCTGATGTCCATCTGTCCACTGGTGACATATTCCTTACAACACAGCCCTAGTAAGACATCGATGGCTAGATTGGCAGGGCCACTTGCACATAATGTCATGGAGCAGAGTGGAGGGGCTGAGAACTGAATAGCAGGGCTCAGCGTCTTAACCATCAGTCACACTGCTGTGGTGGAAGATAAGAAATGGGTAGCCTGTGTTTTCCTTGGTCCTGAGCTCCAACCATGCATAAATGAGAAAGAGAGGCCCTGGCAGGCAATTACCAGGATGATCGAGGCTCACATGGCTCACTGGGCCCACTGTGAACTTCTTCAGCACAATGGGCTTAAAGATACTCCTCTGTGGGGGTGGAGGGCCGGCATGTGACACCCAAGTGCCTGCTGATTATAGTCTCGGTTGACTGGAGTACTGGCTCCCTGATGGCCCCTGGGAGTCACCATGCACCACAGGGGAGAGGCTCTGTGCACTAGGGGCAACCCAAGGCAGCCTGCGCTGAGAGTTAGCAATACCCACACCAGCACCTTCCCATTAGCTTCTTCAAGGCATCAGATTAACCCCCCAATTTGCGTGTGACAAATTACTCCATTCTGTGTAATTAACCAATGCCTAATGAGGCCCTAGTCACTGTAGCCTGGCTTTCCTACATGGAGAAACCCGAGGTGGGACCACCGCAGGGAGAGCTGGAACTAGACCCTCACCCCATTAGCTTGCTCAAACAGGGACTGTCACTCTCATCAATGTGACAGTGGGCAAGAACAGTAATAACTCCAGCACTGACATTAAGCAGGAGACCTGAGCTGCCTCCAGGCACCCTGACTGAATAGGATGCTCCTGTTCTCCTGGACTTTTGGGTCTGGAGGACAACTGGTAAAAAGGCAAATCAGGGAGGGGTGTGTGTGTGTGTGTGTGTGTGTGTGTGTGTGTGTGTGTGTGCGCGCGCGCGCGCGCGCGCGCGTGCACGCGTGCGCCTGATGGGAAGGGAAGCAGGGGAGCGTCCCTGAGACTGTGTCCTGGGAGGGGGATGTGGAAGAGGGCCCCTGGAGATGGCTGGCCTCTGCTTCACCCCAGCTGCCTGATAACTTCCTGTTCCCCACGCCCGTTTCTTACACAGCCTCTCTGTGTCTCTCAGCAAAGGAGCTCCCTCCCCTTCCTTGCATTATCGTGATGCATTACAGTGAAAGCTGCCTAATCTCACCCTCCAGATACCTGACACAGAGCAGGGACAAATTGGCTGAGGGGTGGGGTGAGCACATGGTTAGAAGACCATCTCAATGATGGGGAGAAGCCCATCTCACCTGTATGGACCAGAAGGAGGAACACCCAGGGGGCTGAGGTTGGAGCACATAGCAAATGCCACCCCAAGTGCCTGCTCTGAGAGAAGTTCCAAAAGAGCCACTATTAAACCTGAGGCCATGACAAGGAGCCAGTACTGGGCCTGAGAGCTGAACGGTTCTCTTCATTGGAGGGTCACCCAAGGGATGACGAGGGAATTAGTGGGTTGGCCTGACAAGTCCCTGTGTGAGTTATCCTGTCTAGCAACTTCTAGCACTGACACAAGGCTGACCTTGTACTGAGAGCTCACTGAGGGTCTATGTTCACTCTCATGGAAGAGCAGGTGCCCGAGTAACCAAGAAGGCGCTGGATCTGTGCACAGCCACAGGGTCTGAGGTCTCAGAGCAGGAGTTAGATAGAGTATACAGCTAACACCACTTACCTCTGTCAGCATCACCAGGCCTAGGAAATAGGAGATGATGGACAAGGCCAGGATGAGCAGTTCTCGCCGGTAGCCCCGCCGGAAGACCTTGGGGTACATGTCTACCACGGCTGTCACAAGGCTCTCCACACACACAAACTGGAGGGAGAGAGACAGTGCCTGAAGCCCAGGAAAAGGCCAGTCCTGGTACCGTAGGTCCATGTACCAGGGGTTTCCTTCTCACTGGCCTGCCCTCCACCTTCACACTCCACCCATAGTGATGAATGCAAGCCCAGTGCCAACGTGCTCCAGTACATCCACTGAGCGGACCAGGAGGAAGACGCTGAGAGTATAGGAGGTACTGCACAGGGTCACTCAGCATGCAGTCCAGACTGTAATGGCTCCTCCCTCATTGCTGTCCCTTACTGTTCTGAGTTTTATGAATTACAGGAGACCTAGCTTCTGCCCTTGAGGCAAGGCAGGAATCTCAGAACTGTCCTGGGAGTTTGGTATCTGCTGGCAGCAGGTTCTGGCCATTGCCTTTGACTTTTAGGACTGTGACAGTCCCCTGCCCTATGGTAGGTGGAAAGCCACACTCAGCTCTGTCAGCCAGGTGCTTGGTAACAGAACCCAGCTGAGAACCAGCCTGCTTCTGAGGTGGTCTCCCACACCTCTGTGCTGCTTGGTGTATGTGTTTGCTAGTTACCATGTTGGGCACCCGATTGTCTGATTCACATCTATCTCCCCAGACAAGGTGTTTCCATTACACAATAAGGGTTGGGGCACAGAGAGGGGTGGTGACTCTCTCAAAGTCACACAGCTGGGAGCTATTCAAAACTGATGTTTACCCCTGCATTACCTCCACAACAAAGGCTGGTACTGCCAGTCTTTCCCCAGGGTCTTGAGGGAGGGAGACAGGATTCAAAGAAGCCTGCTTACCCAGGAAGCTAATGGGAGTGTGGGCTGCAGATGTGCACAGGTAAGAGGCGAGCAGGTATCTGTCCCAGCAAATCACTCGGTACCTCTAAGCCTTGGTTTCTGCTTTCAAACCCAGACAACGAACAGGGTCCTCAGCTCATGTGACTATTAGAGAGCGGGCTTAGAACGTGACCCAGGCACATGGCAGAAAAGCCAGTGAGCCCAGCTCAGTGGCGCATGAGCAGAGTCATGCCTCAGTCACACCTCCTCTGCCAGGCAGGACCCTCTGTCAGTCACTCACCAGCTGCAGAGCTCTGATTTCTGCAAGGCTTTGCCAACAACAATGGAAGGAAAAACTGTCAGCAGAAACACCCAGTGCTTCTGCAATGCAGCTTAGTGGTTTCTGGGGAGGGATTCTGGCTCCAGAGAGAAACTGAATGTGGCTGGATTGACAGACACCCAGGCCAGGGCTTGTGTGTTCAGTGACTCTTGCAAGGTCGTGGATGGGAGCGGTGCTCCTCAGACTAACGTGGGCACTATCCTTCTCCCTAATGGGAGGTCTGGGGCAGCTTCCCTTGCTAAACAGGGCTTTTCCTCTGTACAGCAGACATGTCAGGGTTACGGATAGCCATCAGCATGGGTGGAGGGCAGTCCTGTGGGTTCTAGACAGCTAGCTGTGCTCAGCAGCAGATAGAGGCTGTATTCTAGGCCTGTAGGGCAAAGAGAGGCCACAGGCCACAAGCTGGGAGACCATGGGGAGGATGAAAGTGGGCATCAGAGAAGCAGAGAGGGAGGGGAAGATGGTCTAGAAGGATGAGGGATAGGAGCATGCAGTTCACCCCTAGAGCTGAGCATGTACCTGCTCCGTGGACCGCTGCAGAGGGAGGGAGGGAGGGATGAATGGACAGAGAGTCATAAGGACTAGTGAGCACGCAGCTGGTGGGAGAAGGTGCTGAGATACTGAGATGCCAGAAATAGGCCATGAAGACCTTGTCACAGGGCCAGAGGAAGGAAACTGGCTTCCCCATGTCCCATGTGCTCCATGGCTCAGTAGGGATGGGGACACAGGGACCCTTGGTCACATTGTTATCATTATGATATTATATTAGCCACAGCCCATGGCTGGATATCATTTATCAGAATGGAAGGACTTGGGGCATCACCTTAAAGACTAAATTGGAGTCTGGAGAGATGGCTCAGCAGTGAAGGAACTTTCTGCCAAGTCTGAGAATCAGAATTCCGTCCCTGGGACACACATGTCATAAGGAGAGAACTGATCTCCACAAGTTGTCCTCTGACTTTTGCATGAGGTGTGTGTCTACATACATACAGGATTAAATAAATAAATGGAATAAATAAATGCAAAAATTAAAACAAAACAAAGCTAAAAGGAAAAAAACCAAAACACTTAAATTGGGCATTTTTGGTGAAGAAAATAAGACCTGGAAGAACTCGAAATCGGTACGTCTGTGGCTGGGAGGCTACTGAGAAGGTGGCAGGG
Source organism: Uromys caudimaculatus (assembly GCA_028551405.1). Lineage (NCBI taxonomy): Eukaryota > Metazoa > Chordata > Mammalia > Rodentia > Muridae > Uromys > Uromys caudimaculatus. Next base: position 31,345,625 of record CM052700.1, read on the forward strand.
CTGCTGATGGGCTGATGTGCAAGGCCAGGGGAGGGTTCTGGGGCCTGGAAGCCGGAGCGAAGAATAGCAGCTGTTCTGTCTGGTCCTCTGGCCTTCCTTTCTCCTCCCTCCCCCTTCCCTGGGCATTCCTGCCCTTCCCCACCATCTCCTTCCCTCTTCCCGCTCCTCACCTGACTGTCCAGGCCCAGGAAGATGAGCATCATGAAGAACAAGGTGGCCCACAATGGAGAGAGGGGCATCATGGTGACAGCCTTGGGGTAGGCGATGAAGGCCAGTCCAGGACCTGGAACGGAGGGAGAGAGTTCAGTGTCTCCATCTGGCAGGGAGGTAGTGGTTGCAGGCCGCTGGGCCAGGGCTCACTCAGATCTCCTATCTGTACTGTGCAGATAGCGCCACGTTAGTATGGACCTACTATGGAGAGGGGCTGGAGGGTCGGGGCTCAAGACAGGAGTGTATGATCCACAGATCTGTATCCACCGACCGACTCCTTTGACATTGAAGGGCGGAGCCTGTTTTCACCAGGACCAGACAGCAGAGGAATCTAAGCAGGAGCAGAACAGTTTACCTAAAAGTGCTTCTGAGAAAAGTGGGATTGCCACCAACCAGGAAATGCACAGTAGAAGGCTTATTACAGCCAATGTATCGTAAGAGCCATGTGTAAGTGTGCTTCCCAGTGGATTCTGAAAATATGTCCACACCATACGCACCATCAAGATACACGATGTTCTCTCTCTCTCTCTCTCTCTCTCTCTCTCTCTCTCTCTCTCTCTCTCTGTGTGTGTGTGTGTGTGTGTGTGTGTGTGTGTGTGTGTGTGTGTGTGAGTGTAGTGCCTCTGGAGTCCAGAAGAGGCGTTAGATACCCTGGAACTAGAGTCAGGTTTTTTAAAAAATTTTTAAATCTCAGATTAAGTTACTTGTGCTGTCTAGGATGGATTTGCTGGGGTGACAACCACACACTTCACCTATGAAATGTTGATTTCAAAAGCAGTCATGATGTTCTGTCATGGGAAAAATTAAATACCTCAGCAATTAAATAATTATAACAATGTTTGAGGCTGCCAATACTTGATACTGTTATTCTTTCAGATTTAGTCCTTAAAGTGATGGAGTATTATTTCATCACTTTGGTTTTAATTTGTGTTGCCTGGGTATCTTCAAGTGTTTACTATTTAAACAAATGCCCCCTTCTATTGGTCCATCTTTGCTTTTATTGGTTGAAGCAGGTTTTTTTGTAGATGGGGGAGAACAGGCATCATGGACATTTCTTCTCAGGCTATGAATGGCCCTTTTCTGTCTTTTTATTTTTTTAAAAGATTTCTTTTTATTCTACGTGTGTTTTGCCTGCATTTATGTCTGTGTGCAGTGCCTACAGGGGCCAGAAGAGGGCGATGGATCCTCTAGAACTGGCATTAAGAGGAGGTTGTGCTCAAACATGTGGGTGCTGGGAATTAAATTTGGGTCTTCTAGAAGCTTGAGCCTCCTTTTGTTTTTAATATTTTTGGAAGTACTTAATTTTCTCCAAGTACTTGTTGCTAGTATATAAAAACAAAGGTGTTTGTGTTTATAATCTTTTACGTTTACTCTTAGTAAATCCAGCCGTTCTCATGAAAAAACAAATCCACAGAAGTGCTGTGTGTGCTTCTCATAGAACCCCATGGCAGGGTGCTGATGTTGACCCTATCCCTCAGTGAGGCTGGCATCTGCATCATCTCCATGGTGAATCCTCTCTCATGGTGGCTTCTCTTTCTCAAGGGAGGAGTGCTTTGAGATCACATGGGACCCTGCTTCTCTCCAGCCTCCTCTGAGGTCTCAGTCTCCATTGGAAGATTGCTTCTACAGACATTGTTATGATGGTGTTTGCTTAAGGAAGCCCTTCCTCCACTCTTCCACACCTATTCATCAGGACTCTGCAAGCGTGAGCAGGCTCGTCAGTACTGTGTGGACTCCCTAGTGCTCAGAGTTCTTCTCTGGGTTATGATCCTGTAATTGTGATCATTATTTACTTTGCTGCTCAAGTTGTCCCAGCATGGGCCACCAGGGGCTCCTTCAAGTAGATCCTGCATCCTTCTGATGTGTCCCCAGCTTTATCTTCTGGCTCCATTGTGTCCTGGCCCAGCCCTGGCCCCAATTGTCTCTTCAAAGGACCCTAGCTTCAGACAATGCTGTTTAGAAACGCAGGCCTGGACACAGGGTGTGTTTGTTACCTGAGGGTGTTATTGTAGGTGGCTTCCTCAGCACGGTCATCCCTCCTGTGCATGTCCACATGACTCCTATCCAAACACTAAAATCAGGACTTCAAGCATACAAATCTCTTGATTTCCAGTAGAGTACATTGTAATGCCTGTTCCTCAGAGGGAAATAAAAGCCTTGAAATCTACATAGATTTGCCAATTAGTCTGTCCTGACACACTCGTTCCGTTCAGCAGAATCTCTAGTTCAGATTCCTGTTCTGACACAATACACTCCAGTTACGTTTTTCATCTTTAGCTGCCAGTACCTGCTTGGCACATGTCATCTGTTCTGTTAGTCCTGGGTTCCTTAAAGCCCAGTGTGGCAACGGGACTCACTGTCACCCTACACAGTGAGGTCACTCTTACTAGCTTATATGCCATTTTGGGGCCCTTCCTGGATGGGATGTGAGACATCACCCAAGCTATGAGGAAGACACTCTGGGAAGCACTGACCTTTCTTTCCTTCCCCCACTCCCTGCCCCTCCCCTCTTCCTCCTACCCCTTTCTGCCCTTCATGACAGTGTCCGTTCTCTCTGCTTTCTCATCCTTTCTGTATCTTTTTTGCACAGTTGACAACGCATATTTTCTTGCATCTCTGTTTTCCCCCAGTGAGGGTTAAACACTGATATTTCTTTTTTTCAACTTTTAAATACATATCATTTTTTTCCCAGCAAAATCTCACTGTGTAGCCCAGACTGACCTCAAACTCACTGTGTTTATGTCAACTTGGCACAAGCTAGAGTCATCAGAGAGGAAGAAGCCTCAGCTGAGAAGATGCCTCCATAAGATCCAGCTGGAAGGCATTTTCTTAATTAGTGATCAATGGGGGCGGGCTTAGCTTATTGTGTGTGGTCCCACCCCTGGGCTGGTGGTTCTGGGTTCTATAAGAAATCAGGCAGAGCAAGCCTTGAGGAACAAGCCAGTAAGCAGCACTTCTCCATGGCATCTGCCTCTGGGTTCCTTCCCTACTTGAGCTTCTATCCTGGCTTCCTTTGGTGATGAACAGCAATGTGGAAGTATGAGCCAAATAAACCCTTTCATCCCCAACTTGTGTTTTGGTCCTGGTGTTTTATTGTAGCCATAGAAATCCTAACTAAGAAAGACACTCACCATCCTCTGCCTCAGGCTTCCAAGTGTGTACACACACACACACACACACACACACACACACACACACCCATGAACAGCTCTATACACATTGAGTTAAAACTACCCTTCAATTGATATTTTCATGACTACTTAACATTTTAAAGATTTTTTATTTTTATGTATGTGTGTGTCTGCCTGTGTGGCTTTATGTGTACCATATGAGTTCAGGGCCCATGGATGCCAGAAGAGGGCATCAGAACCCCTGAAGCTAAAGTTACAGGTGGTCTAAGCTGCCTGATGTAGGTTCTGGGAACTGAACCTGGGTCCTCTGTAAGAGTGGCAAGTGCTCATATGTGCTGAGCTATCTGTCCACCCCACTCCTGGTTATTTTTAATATACACACTGCTGTTATATTTTGTCAACATCTTTTTTTTCAGCATCTATGAAGATATTAGGTTTTTATAAATCTATGAATACCATGTATCTATGAATGGAGTTCCTAGCAGTAAACCAACCTTGCATTACTCCTGCAATGGTTCCTCTTGGTCAAGACATATAAATCAGTTTATTTCCATGTCTTCCCAGTGTCTACTCCAGTGAGTTTTCTCTATCAATTTTGTTTCTATCCTTGCCATCTTGCATCTTGCCCTGGTTCAATGCCAGGCACCCCATGCCAAGCTCTCATATTTAAATGTGTCTATCAGGTAGCAGCACAGGCAGGTGGGGTTTAAAGAGGCAATTACTTCTTTAACAGATGATTAGGTGGAGAGGGATTAGTGTCTAGCTCGGGTCTGCACTGGTTCTTGTGAGAATGGAGTGGTGCTCTTGGGGTGGACTGTTGGACAGAACCAACTCCTTTGTGCCCACCCTCTTTTCTGTGTACCTATCTCACTGTCTACAGGCTCCTGCCATGTGATGCCTCTGGCATGTGATGGCACAGTGAGATACCCCCACACATGATGCAAATCTTCCTTTCTTCAGAAACTATCAGCTAAACAAACAACACATCTTTATAAATTACCCAACTTAGGTATTCTGTTATAGGAAAAGAAAGCAGCAACAGTTGGAAAGTGTAGACTTGAAAGTTTTTCATATTTTATAGCTGATTTGTAGAGGAGCATGAGTCTTTACTAGTTCATGGGAAGTTCCTATTCCTAACTTTTGTAATAGGGTGTATAGCTTTTCTTCTCTCTCTCCCTTCCTCTCTCCCTCTCTCTCTTTACACACACACACACACACACACAAATTTATGTATACACACACACATATATACATACACATACACACATATACACACATATATATGGAATGTGTATATGCTTGCCTGCTTAAGTTTATAAGCACTTTGTAAGTACAGCAGTTTTCATGGGTATTAGAAGATGTTATCAGATTCCCTGCAAGTGACATGTTTGTGAGCATGTGTGTTCATGTACATGTGTGTATGTGGCCATGTGTACATGTGGAAGTCCGAGGTCAGTGTTGGATGCCTTTTCTCTTCACCTTTACTTTTAGAGATAGGGTCTCTCACTGAACCTGAAAGTCATTGGTTGGGGTAGACCTTCTAGCCAATGAGCTTCATAGATCTGCTTGTCTTCTCTCTCCTCCATCCACGGCTGGAGTTATAGGCAAGCACCTTCACACTTAGCTTTTTACAGGGGTTCTGGGGATCCAAACTCAGGTCCTCATGCTTGGGTGGCAAGTGCTTTATCAACTGAGCCAGCCCAAAAAGTTTTAGATAAAGAAATTACTTCTTTAAAAGATACGGAGCTATTCAGTCTTCCTGTTTCTTCTGTGGCAATCCGAGTACACTGACTTTTAAAACACATTTGCCCACATAACCTGTGATCAAATATAGGTTGAAGCTATTCATGGTGGTCCCCGACTTTCATTCTAATGTCTGTGAGGTCTGTAGATCTGCCTCTTATATCTCATTATTCAAAAAAATTAAAACGTCTTTATTATTGTTGTTTATTATTATATGTGCACACGTGCATGTTATTTGGGTGAGAACATGTGTAGTGGTCAGAGGACATCTTTGTGGGATCAGTTCTCTCCTACCTTTATGTGGGTTCTGGGGATCAAACTCAGGTCATCAGGCTTGTGTGGCAAGTGCCTTTAGCCACTGAACCATCTTGCTGGCCCCTTTCATTGCTGATGTCAGTGGCTTGATGAGAAGTGTACCTCAGGGGCTCATGCAATTGAACAGTTGGTTCACAGTTGGTGGCCCTGTTTGGGGAGGTTATGAAATGCAATCTCTCAGCTTCCTGCTGCTAATACCATGTCATGCCTTCCAGCCATGATGGACTCTATCCCCTAAAACTGTAGGCCAAATAAACTCTTCCCAAAGTTGCTTTAGTTGGGGCATTTTATTGCAGCAATAGAAAAGTCAATAACACATCAGTAGTTTGTATTTTCTTTAATTTTTCCCTTGGTAGTTTTGCCAAGGAATTGACTTTTGTTCATCTCTTCTAATAGAGTGCTTGGCTTTTAAAATATTCTCTAATAATTGCACAAGTTCTCTTCATTGTTTCTCTGACCCTACTTATCTTGGGTTTAATGGTGTCCCATTTGTGTAGGCTATTCTGGTAAACACTTCATGCTTGCTTGAAGAGACTCTTTCTCTGAGGTTGTTTGCTGCAAAGCTGTATGGTGCCCCTTCAATGGGCTGAGGAATTAAGCAGACTACTAGGTAGTGTGCAAGGCAGCACTCATCTCTGATGTCATCTACTTTGACTCTGACCCAACCTCTTTTAGGATCATATCTATCTCCAATACTCAGGATCTCTAGCACTTATTCACCATAGTGTATGTTTCCAGAATCCAAGACCCATGTAAGTCAAGAAAGAACTGTGATCACAGTGAACTCTCACTCTGCTCATAGTATAGTTAATACAAACACATAAATACTTCAGGCTGTGACATCTATCTATGAGGATTCTATATGAAGAATGGGGTGGCAGAGGGGAGGAAGGGAGACTTCCAAGCACAGGAGCATGTGTACAACAGGTTTGTGCCGGAGTGTGGTGGAGAAGTGAGACAGACCACAGAGGATGGACAGAGTGGGCCAGTGGTAGTAAAGTGGGCAGGCTGGCCCAGTAGCCCAGGTTGTGTAGGCCTCCCTCAAGGCTACTTTGTAAACACACTGTGAGGCTGAGTGTAGAGCAGAGCAAGTCCAAGGTGAGTGAGGTCATGGGGCAGGAGACAGGGTAGCTTGGGAAGTAAGTGGCTTTGGCTTCCTAACTAGGAAGGTCAGGATTTCCCCAGCAGGTGGTGGATGATTGTGGCCACATCTTAAGAAACAAGTGTGCCCACATTGTCCCCACCCCTTTGCTTCCCCATGAGCTTAGGCCTTCCACATCCCAGCTATAGACTTACCTGATTCGGCCACCTCAGCAATAGGCACACCCTGCTCGTACGCCATGAAGCCCAGGACTGAGAAGATGGCAAACCCAGCCACAAAGCTGGTGCCACTGTTTAGACAGCAGAGCATAATACAGTCCCTGTTGGGAAACAGTGAGAGGTGTCTGGGTCAGCTTGAGCAGACAGAATAGGCATCTTCTAGAATCTTCCCCATTTGAGACCAGGGCATACTGTGGGGCAGACAGAGAAGCACAGACACAGACAACTTCCTGTTTTCTAGATGAAATGTTTGTGGTTCAGAGAGGGTGGGTAACTGGCCCACAATCACACAGCTTCCCTGCATTGCTAGAAGACAAGGTGGGTAACAGGGAGAAGGATGTGACTGAAGGAAGGGAGCCTAGCTTTATAGAACAAGAGAGGGAAGACTCAGGAGACAAACACTGCTCTGATTCCTAAAGAGAGAGCCAGAGATAGTAGGAGAGGACTATGTTCCCAATCTACAAAGCTCAGAAGGTGAGAGAAACTTCATGTAAGAAGCCAGGCAAGTGACAAAGAACCTTAAGCCTGCAGCCCAGCAGCTTCCAGAGGAGAGGTTTTGTGGTGGCACCCATCCTGGCTAAGCTTTTTAACCAAGCAAAGCCCTGCATTCTGCTCTATGCAGGCTCTGCATATTGAGCCAGTTCACAGAGGAAAATGATCAGAGCAGTTACTCTGACCTGCTCTTGAGAGGGACTCACCAGCTGGGAAACACCAACATAAAGCCCCAACCTATGGGAAACCAGGCAACAAGTAACGGAGCTTTATCAAGATGAGGATGATGATTCAGAGACTTGGCCCATCCTAGCACAGGCCCTAGAACTCAGCTGCTGTAGTGTGGGCTCACAATTCAGATCAGGGTGCATGCCAGTGCTCTCTATGGAAGGTGTGCTTGGGTGATCCTGACCAAGAGCGTTCTAGGTGGAGTGACATTGTGGCCTTTGCTTCTGGTCCAGGAGCTAGCGCTCAACTGGCCCCTTCCTACTGAGTGGCATCTCCTGCTGATGCACAGAGAATCTGCTTGTATCGTGCTAACCAAAAATCTGACTTAGCTACCAACAGGGGGTGGGGCTTGAGGCTGTGGTGGTGTGGCTGTCGAGCCTCACAGCTACTTCGGCCTTCTGTTGTCTCAGGTAACACCCAGCTTCTCTTGCTACTTCTTCATCCTGTCCCCATCTCTCGTGCACTCTGGTTTGCTCAGGGCCTCTGCAGCTGTCACATGCAAGATTGAGTACTCTCCTCTCTTCTTGAACCATGGTTTTTGTAAGTAGAACTAAAGGTGATACTTATGTCAAACCAACAATGGCCCTGGTGATGAGGGCACAGTGGAGAGAGCACTGGACATAGAGTCAGCCTGGGACCATGAATCTCCCTGTAAAGTCTTTCCTTTGGGACTGACCTAGTCATGATAAAGCATTTGGTAGCGGTACCTCGTGGTTTGTTTCTAATCCCCCCACTTGGGGGTGGAAGGGAACCTCCAGGTCCACTGGTCTGGGCTTAGCCATGTGACCTACATTTGGGCAGTAAGATGTTAGCTGATATGACACAGACATTTGACTTTGTATCTTTTTAACTGGACCTGTCTTCTATCATTCTTGTGGTGATGATGATGATGATGACGACAACGACGATGACGATGATGACAATGATTTGGGTGGGAAGAACTCTCCTGGGGAGTAACCGTCCCTTCAGCCTGGACTGCAGGATGTGTACACAAAAAGCAGATTTGAGCTTGGCCTGAAGCCAAACCCACCCACTCATAGCCTGGACAGTTTCCCCAGCCAACCTCAACACAAATACTCAGCCCTAGGGGCCAAGGTTATTTGTCACGAACATTACCATGGCAGTAGATGACTGATACAGGTCCTTTAAAGGCCCCTTTAGACAGTGAATGCCAGCTGGGCTGCTAACCTTGACTACGTATACTATCCAAAGCCTGATTTGCCTATATTTTGGAAGAAACTCAGCCCAGCCTAGAAGAGGACCATGTTATTCCCAATGCAGCAAGGACTCCCACTTTCACTAGCATTTATTGTCCAAAATCCAGTCGCAGCTGCCCTTTGAATCTTCTCCTTTCATCTAAAACCAAACACCCTGACTTACCCAGCTGTGGGAACAGAAGGATCTGGAGAGGAGGGCATTAGTCCATGCTTGGTCCCTTCTGGATTTCTCCAGTCACGGTTAAAGAGCTATCGTGTGCCAGTTCTGTGTCAGGTTCCCCAATCCCACAACTGAAGTCCAGGCTCCATCATCAGTTATCAGGTAAACTGTAGCTGGGAATTCAATCTCCTCAGATACCCTTTCTGGAGCTAAATGACACTTGCTAAGAATCAAGGCTTCCAAGACAGACTGTGGGTGTTACCTTCACCCGCCATGAGGCTGGGGAAGGCAAATGTCCCTATCTGCAAATCCTATCTCTCCCATCTGCCCTCAGATCACTTTCTTGTATTTGAGTTCTTAGGGAGCTGGAGGCCCTTCAGCACTGTATCTGGCTGTCAGTCTCTACTGTGAACTCACTCAGCCAGTAAGGCTGAGCCCTGCCGGGCCAGGGTTCTTCTCTCCCTCCCAGGCCTTCCCTCCAGCTCCCTGCAATCTCTGGGGAAGGCTTATGTAACTGGGCTTTGAAGTCAGCAGGAGCTGAGCTGGGCTTGCATGAGCTCCAGAGGCGACTAAGCTGTCAGGAGAGGGGATTAATTGACCGCCGGGCAGACCTGTTTTCAGAACAGTCAGGAAACAGTTTTGCAGGCATCTGCTCTGTTCCACTGAGCGGACAGGAAAAGAAGAGATCCTGTCTGCTGAGTTCCTACAAACCGTGGATTGGGACAGGCGCCTCTCACAAAATGAAATGCTGTTCATTTTCAGATCCGCTGCCAGGTTGCCAGTAGCGAAGAACATTCACGGTCGCCTTTATAGCTTGTGATCTAAGCCCCGAGCACCTTATCTGTCACTATTATATCTTCTAATTTAATAAAGAATTTGTATACTTTATTTGAAGTTAAATAATACACAGATATTATCTGATTTTCCTTGCTGGAATGGGGCTGTATCTTAGGCTAGCCTGAATTCATTATGTAGCCCAAGCTAGCCTCAAACTCACAGCAATCCTGCTTCAACCTCCTGCATGCTAGTGTTGTGTACTAATATGCCTGGCTCTCCTGACTCTATTTTTTTCATCATATGGCAATATGAACCCAGAGTAAACAAGTTACCTTCTATTACAGCAATCAAGACAGGGAAAATCAAGTCCAGCTTCTTGATGTGATATTTTGAATAGTTTTCTCTTTCCTCCCAGAAGTTTGAGGCAATGTACCTTTTCATGTGGACCTATCAGTTACTCCCTCTTCTACGGACTCGATTTTAATTTTCTACCATTGTTTTGAATCTTCAAATTAGCACGTAATTCCTTACTCTGGGATAATTTCCCTGAGTGGCTAACTGCTATACACGGTGGATACAGGTGTGATATCCTTCCTCAATTGGTCTGTTCTCATGGCAGTGCCTCTTCACAACTCCAGAGACTCCTTCGTACAGAAGGAGCTCCCAGTCTCACAGTGCGATGCTCTGTCCACCTACCAGCGAGTATCCACCTATTGTGTGCCACGTGCTAGGGCTCTTAGGTATGAGGACAAACCCTGTCATCGCAGTCAAGGATCCCAGAGTGAGTTTATCCTGCCCCCGCCCCCCCACACACACACACACAGTGCTGACTGTCCCGGGTTCTCAGCCTCACGGTGGCCATTCAGGCTACAAATCTGCAAGGCTGATCCACAGCCTAGCCACCTCCCTGCCTGGACCCCTTGAGGCTCTGCAAGTGGTTAGCTGCAGGATGTCAAGAGGAGGGTGGGCTGAGGGTGGTGTGCCAAGAGAGGGCCCCATGGACCTGTAAGAAGCAACAGGAGTCAGAAACAAGGTCCATGGTGTAGAAACAGCTGGATTGAACCAGTTTAGTTCCTTATTCGCCGTGTGGCCATGGGAAACTTATTGTAGATATATACACCTCTGCTGCACATGCTGGCACTGGGTCCCAACTGAGGCTGCAGGGTGGATTTTCTGTGCATCCAGGGAAGACTCTGCTGGCATGTGGTGATTTCCCAGCTCTGTCCCTGTAATCCTGGGGAAAGGGAATGGCCGACCAGCAGCTCTGTGTTCCGGGCCCTGTGCAGTGGACATCTGTAAGGGCTGGAAGCGGTGGCTGTTGCCGGGCTCACCTGTAGCAGTTGTTGTTATAGTTGTTGTAACTCCCCAGAGCAGTCAGGCAGCCTAGGCAGATGGCATAGGAGAAAAAGATCTGAGTTCCGGCGTCCACCCACACCTAGAGGAGGGCACAAAAAGGTAGGCATTGAGAGAGTCAGATGTGGGATGAGAGAGAGTCAAATGAAGGAAGAAGGAGAGTCTAATGGGGGAGGAGGGAGAGTCCAACAGGAGAGGAGGGAGCTTGCTCTCTGGACATTCCCCCCAAAGTAACTCTAGGACAGAAATATCAAACTTCCTGTCTTAGGAACCCCTATTAAAACATTTATATTCCTGGGGACTATCTCATTAAAAAGAAATTTCCTTAATAAATTCTAGATTTTTCTAAAGGTAGTGGTAATAGTCCATTACATAATGAGAATTTGAATATTGAGCATGGCCTGTGGGCACAAGCCTGTAAGCCTAGCACTAAGAAGGTTGAGGTAGGAGGATCTCTGCAAGTTCAAGGCCAGCCTGTCTACTTAGTGACTAGGCTGGCCAGAGCTACATAGCAAAACCTTGTCTCCAAAAAATAAATGAGTAAATAAAACCAAGTATAGTGGTATATGTCTTTAATCCCAGCACCTGGGAGGTAGAGGCAAGCAGATCTCTGTGAGTTCAAGGGCAGCCTGGTTTACATAGCGAGTTCCAGGACAGCCAGAGCTAAATAGTAAGATCCTATCTTGAAACAAACCAAACAAACAAACGAACAAACAAACAAAATGGTATTTGGATAGGAAGGGCCGTGGTTCCAGCTGTATGACTTTGGAAAAGTAACTTATCATCTCCCAGGCTTAGTTTCCTCATCTGCAAAGTAGGAAAAGAAGGACCCTGTGAGGCCTGCTATGAGGATGAACATATCAGGACTGTCATTCCTCATCATGGTCCCTGTTTCTATGCCACATCACAGCTAAGTCCAAAACAACAACAACAACAACAACAACAAAAACCACTTTCTTTTCTTGGCAGTTGAAATAACCAAAAGAACAGAGTCTCATGACTGTGCAGAGAAAGTGTTAATACAGTTTCCCCACGTCTGGAGGAGAGGTGTGTGTGTGGGTGCATGTTCATGCATGTGTGCATGTGTTTGGGTCTACTGGCTTGCAAAAGATCCTCTAATGTCAGCTTCCCTGGGATGCAGACAGCAAGCAGTTTCTTAGTCACTCTGGTTAAAACTCTTGTGGACAGAATGTACACTGCAGCAATCACACTGACTTTTCTAGTACTTTCCTTCCCTGAGGCTCTAAGCTCAGTACCTAGAAGTCTCTAAAGAAAGCCACAGCTGAAACTCAAGCTGAGATTTGGGCTGAGCACCCAGCGCCACCTGGAGACGAAACTCAGCACTGAACACAGACAGTAGCAGCCTCCTTTATTAGGCACTTTTGGTATGCAAGGCACCTTGCTGAGCCTCTGTGTAAGGCTGCCCTTGAATGTCAGCAGTCCTGGGTAGCTCTGTGCAGGGTACAGTGTGTGTTCTTGGCCTCCTCTCATAGCCCAGGAAGAAAGAGGGTAAATAACCTGCCTGGACCATGTGGCTGGAACATGATGGGTGGAAACACACACACAGCTCTTCCAGAGACACAGCATTGCCAGACTCATGCAGATTCAGAACTAGACCCTGCATCCTGGTGAAGCATCCCTACCTCAGAACAGGCTCTCCTCTAAGTCCTTCCGATGGACTTCTGCCTGACTGCTTGCGGTGGCAGGCAGTGACACATGTTTTTCTTCTTTAGTCACCTCTGGTAGTCATTTCCCAAAGTGAGATTGCTCTTGGTGTTTGATTCTGTGTCCCCCAGACCCCAGCTTTCTCTTGCATGGTGGTACTGCCCCCAGCCTCCTAGCTCCCAAAACAGCTCCATTCTAGCACAATCTCTTCTCTGGGGTTTTCTCACACAGAATAGGCCACTCTGCCTGGGCTGCTCACATTTGTGAAACTATCCAATGGTAGCGTATGAGAAGTGCTTCTGACACTGACAGGAGTGTCTGCTAACCTCTCCTAACCTAGGCTGCCTGGCTTTAGAGTGTCAGCAAAGGAGCAACACAGCGTGAGCACATTCATGCTCTCTCTCTCTCTCTCTCTCTCTCTCTCTCTCTCTCTCTCTCTCTGTGTGTGTGTGTGTGTGTGTGCATGTGCAGGGTGCTGGCAAATCAGGGTGTACTGAGATATGGGTATTGGGAAGAAGAGAGAACACAAGAATATTTTTTAAAAGCCATTGGAATCATACTATTTTGTGTCTACTTAAAATTATACACACACACACACACACACACAGTGTTTAATTGAAATTATGCCCTTTGGGTAACCTCTCAATAGTCATAGACTACATAGTATAAAACCCAGTTCCAGGCATGGGAAACAAACTTTTACATTGTTGGTTAGATGAACCCAAGAACCTGCCCAAATAATATAGGTTATTGCCATGGCCCTTGGTGCCTTCTTGAAAAAGACGGTAAGACTTCATTACTAATAACACTACATAATTTGGACACAGGAGGGATCCATCTGGATCTGACCTGAACGCCTCCTCCCTGAGGACCACCACTCTTAGCATCAGAACAAGCCATGCAAGCTGCCAAGGCGAAAACAATCAGTAGTCCTAGCCAGTTGTAACACCTATGAACCCCAACAATGACCAGAATGACAAGAGATTCTGAACATCACAGTAATGACATATGTCTCCTGGGATAACCAACAGCTGTCTAATTGGACTTAAAGCCTGCTCAGTAGGAGAAAATTCATGTCTGGTTCTGTAAACCTAGCCAATTATCCATGGCTGCTGAGGCCATTGGACCCTAGAGGAGAACCTACTACAGCCACCATAAAGCAGTATGTTTCCTAACTCCCCTCAAAATACTTACCGTTATACCTGCAGGTGAGTGTGGCTCTCACCTGTCTTCAAAGAAGCTTCCTTTAGCAGCAGAGATCATTACAGAAAGCCACAACTGGTCAGATGCGGAGAACAACCGATCATGTGTACCTAGCCCCAGTGGTTACATCTACAACACATCCCTACACCTAAGGCTCAGTGAACATCTCGGAAGAGGGCATAGAAAGACTGGAAGAGCAGAAGACCAGGATGCTTGCTGTGAGATAGTGTCTCCTAAAAAAACAAAACAAAACACAAAATGGAGGTTGGGGGAACAAGGAGGTAAGTATGATTGAAACAAATCATATGAAGGTTTAAAGAATAAGAATGTTATATTAAAATATGATTTTTAAAAAATCCACAAAGCTCAAGAATCACTGTTCCAGATGAAGAGTCAGAGCGGGTAGCAGTACAAAAGAGAATCAAAGCTTAAAGGGGGAATTTCAAAGTGGCAGAAGCTTGAGAATGCCTACATGTTGGCAGAAAGGGTCCAAAAGAGCAAACATTGCTGAAGTTGAGGAGAGAGATGAATATGTTGGTAAATGCTGCATCCTGTCTTGGTTTTCCCATGTGCCAGTCTCTCCTTGAGAATTCCTCTTTCCACACAGAAAAGTAAGCAGGCCACAGGGAGAGGCACAACACAGCTCAGATGCCGACTCAGGAACAGGATACCGTCTCCTGATGGAGCCCTGTGAGATGCTTGGTGGCTGATTGGTTCACCATGGACTCACACCCATGGCTAGTGGTCCTGGGAGCTCCGCCTCCCACAGGCCAGAGCAGGTGGCTGGTGGGAAAGCTGGCTTAACCATCACTCAACAGAGCCCCACCACAGTCCTCAACTCTGAGTTAGAAAAGATTCCAGAGCTCCTGTCCATACATCCCAGTGATGGGCTCCCAAACCCATGCATGGATTTGCACTTGCAGACAACTTTCCTGGAAGTCCAGCACCCATCTCTTCCCTTTAGTAGTAGGGCTTCAGATTCTTTTGGGGAATCTACTTTTCCCCAGCTCAGGTTGGGCCCATATCACAAGCCTGACCATGCTAGTTTTTCCAGGAATGTGGAAGACGTTGAAACCTTGGACTAGGAAAGCAGTTGAATGCTATCTGCAGAGCTTAATCAGCCATCCTAGGATGCACTTGGAAGACAGTAATGCCAAGAGCTATGAAGACTGTGGAGGCCCAGCTCAAGAGGTTTCATGGGAGAATAATATCAGCATCTGGGCTAAAGATCATTTTTATGATAGTTTAGCAAAATATGTTTGCTTTCTGCCCTTGTCCTAAGAACTTGCCTAAGGCAAAATTTAAAAGCAACAGGCTTTTGAAGAAATTATTCTTCAAAGGGAGAGATGTAAAGACCGTCTAATATTGACTCTTTTGTGTGGCTATTAATAATTAGTAATTAGCAGGTTACAATGGGAAAAAAGCCAATGGGACAGAAAAAATACTAACTGTGCAGTATGGAGAGGAATAGGACCCTGACAAGTCTGATGTGACAGCCAAGGCTTGTGCTGGAAGAGAGGCTATGGTCGTGAGATTAGAACTATTAAGGAGAGGCCAGATCTGCAATGGAGAAAGTGGAAGGCTACCCTTGGTAGTGCAAAGCTTGCCTAGAGCACACAGGGCTCTGGGTTCAATCCCCAGCAACACAAAATAAACAAATCCAGAAGAAAGGAGTTTGAAAGTTTTTATCATAAAGAAATGATAAATATATTTGAAAAGACAGAGAATTTTGGGCTCGTTCAAGCATTATGTAATTTGTATATACATTGAAATACATAACCTTCCCACATAATATTCATACGATCCCATCAGTATACTCAATGTTTACATTTTACATATCAGTTTTAAAAGCTCATTTCATTTTATTTTTGAGATGGAGTCTGATGTAGTCCAGTCTGGTCTTGATCTCCTTATCTAGCAGAGAATAACTTCAAGCCCATAGTCTGTCTGCTTCTACCTTCCAAGTGCTAGGATTACTGGCACCCAGTTCATGCAGAGCAAGAATCAAACCCAGAGCTTCATGCATGTTAGGCAAGCCCTCTCCCAGCTGAGCTACGTTCCTCAGTCAGGTGAAAATAAATTTAACAAGATGTAAGTTTTCCCTTCTAGAGGAAAGACAGCCTTTCAATACTACTTTAGATCTGTTTCTTCAGGGACTTGTACTTGTGCTGGGCCTTCTTTGCATTTTATTTATATTTAGTGATTTTTCTCACATCAAAAAATACACTTGTTTGTTGGCTTATGTATTATTTGTTGTGGATATGCATGTGTGCTCCTGTGTGCCTGTTGTCAAGAAACAACTGTGGAAGTAGATTCTCTTCTCTCCATGTGGGTCCTGGTGATGGAACTCACATTGTCCAGTTTCCTGGCAAATACCTTTCCTTACTAAGCCATCTTGTCAGACCTTTCTTGGATCTTAAATTATCTCTTTATTTCTATGACTTGGACCTCACGATGCTATCATGGCCACACAGTTTCTTTTATTTTAGTTGTTTTCCTTTTGTGAGTGAGTGGCCAGCCCTTCCTTGCTCTTCTGGAATCTCTGTTTTCCCCTAACTACTCATTGCCACATCTGCCTTTTACAGTTGGCACTGGGATACTGCAGGGCTGGGCTACCCTGGGATACTGCAGGGCTGGGCTATCCTGCAGCTCTGTCTAACAGTACATTCTTTATCGTGGGATCTCTATTCTCATGGTTTTCTTATAGCAGCCACGTGTTGGGTTGGACCGCAGTCCTCTTCTGTTGCTCTGGTGCAGACTGGAGAGGATGTTACTATGAGGAGCGATGGTGATGGCCCAGGGTGGATTTTCCAGTCTTTGTAGTTCTAGGGATCCCTCTTCAGTGACTATCAAGAGTCTTTAAAATGGTGTGTGTGTGTGTGTACCTGCTTGTCTGTATGTACATCACATGCATGCAGTGGTCATGGAGGCAAGAAGAGAGTGCTGGACCCCTTGAAATGAGTTACAGAAGGATATGAATGCTTGGTGTGAGTGCTGGAAACAAATTCAGGTTCTCCGTAGGACCAGCCAGTGCTCTTAACTGCTGAGCCATCTCTATAGCCCTGATGTCAACCTCTCTGTCCTAGGGTTTTATTGCTGTGAACAGACACCATGACAAAGGCAAGTCTTATAAATGACAACGTTTAATTGGTGCTGGCTTACAGGTTCAGAGTTTTAGTCCATTATCCTCAAGGTAGGAACATGGCAGCATCCAGGCAGGCATGGTGCAGGAGGAGCTGAGAGTTCTACATCTTCATCTGAAGGCTGCTAGCAGAATACTGATTTCCAGGCAGCTAGCATAAGGGTCTTATAGCCCACACCTGCAGTGACACACCTACTTCAACAAGGCCACACCTCCTAATAGTTCCACTCCCTGGGCTGAGCATAAATAAACCATCACACTCTCTAATAAAGACACATGCATCTAGGGCATCACAGAGCCTGAGAACATTCCAGACCAGGTTTCTTAAGAATGTTCCACGAAGAACCATGACATGTCTTTGTGTGGAGTCTGGAAGGTTCCTCCCCTCAATAACTGAGTACAGCAGCTATGCCTGTAGCTAGGAAGATGAAGTTGTGCTTGGCTATCAGCCTGGCCTCTTGGTGTAGACTGAAGCTAATGAGCTTATCAATAATAAACTGCTGTTTATCATGCAGTTGCCATGGTGAGGACTTCTGGGCTACATATGAGCCTTGACATCTGGGGTTTCAGCTAGATACCAGCCTATTTATTACCCCCCCACAGCTGTGCATGGGACCTCTGCCATCCATTACATGGTGACCCAAACCTTCCCTGCTACCTCAGTAACTGCTTCCTACATAGTCAATAGGGCAAAGGAACAAAGATCCAGAAGCTTCTTCAGGAAACTTTCTGGAGCCTGCAGGGACTAGCTCCTGTCACTTCTGTCCATGTACCTTAAGTAGAGCCAGGCCACAGGATCCCAACATAAAGACAAGGAAGTCTCCCATGAAGAGGGTATAAATGGCTAGAGGCTCACACCACATTATCTCGAAGGCATGGCTTCATGCACATATTTCTTTTACTGTTTGAAATTTTCTATATATGGAATGAATGAATGAATGAATGAATGAATAAAATTATGGTGGCCATGGAAGAACTTGACAAAGAAAAGAGAGATGAAGAAAACAGGAAAAATGAACACTTCTGACGCCTCCAAGGAGTTGATGCCCCCCCCCCCCGAAAGACTTGACTTAATATTGGCTGAAGTAGACCGTGTTCTTGCAACTGCCATGTTTAAATTTCAGGATTTGTATGATGTTCTTGCTGGGTCATTCCGGCATCTTTGTTTTCACAGAAGAGGAAATGGACCATTGGAGGTGAAATAACTCTCAAAGGAGACTCAGGTCTGAGTCTGTGACTTTTTGGGTCTACATTTCAGAGAAAGGTGGGAGAGTTTCCTGGTCTTCAGCATGCATCTGGCATCCCTGATTTCCATGAAACAAATAACTTTACCTTGGTAAATGGGGACCTCACACCCCAGCCCCTCTGCTTACATCTCCCAGGAGCTGCAGAGGTGGAGGTTTCTAGGAGAAATGGCTTCCTATCCCTTCCCCCTACACAACGTGAAGGGAAAATAGTTTCTCTGAACAAACTCTAAAGAAGCCAGGTCAGTGGAGGAGCGGATCCTCCCCATGTTCTGCAGGATGAATGGGGGGCATGCTGGTCTTGCTGCAAGGGCAGCCCACATTCAGAGATTTTAGGGCAGATTTGTGTGGGAACAGGAAAAGCCCCTTGACAGTTTTCAGGACAGTTAGTTCCAACGGAGCCCCAGTCCATGGGTCAGGGTGCTACCTGCCTGCCCAATGGGACCCTCAGGATTCAGGAAGGGCAACTCTAGGCAAGAGGGCATAGTCTCTCTCAATTCTTACAGGCTATGCTGCCACCATGGGTGGCCCAGTCAGCAGGGATAGCATGCTACAGTTCACACTATCGCACTGAGTCTTGTGCCCACTCTGGGGCTGGCACCCATACCAACTTTAGAGATATGGCTGAGGGGATCCTTGGCTCACCTTTTCCCTATAGCCCTGTCCCAAGCTTACATGTAGAATGTCTAATTTTATCCACACATAGAGACAAAAGCTGTGTGTCTTTTCAGTGCTTCTAAGATATGGGTGATTGACCCAGGGTATTTGGGGGTGGGGGAGGACATTGTGTACAGGAAGGGACCACGTCTTTCTGTTTGTCTCACACACAAAGGATAGAATCAGGGTTCATGCTTGGGGAGCCAGGAGTGGTGCCCACAGGTGACTCAGTAGCCTAGTCATAGTGTTAAATGAGCCAAGGGGCTTAGTGAACCTCACTCTTCCACAAGACAACCTCTGTCTAAATATCCAGAGCAGAGAGAGAGACGGGTTGGGGTGAGGACTCTTGTTTTATCTCCTCCCCTGTAACATGGATACACTGGCTGATCCTGAGAGTAAGGACCACAGTAGGGACACAATTTACTCAGCTCCCCCCAGTAGAGATAAAGATGGAGAAGGAACAACATGTGGCAGAGAAGGGCAGGTGAAGCAGCCAAGAGTGAGCTGGAAGAGATGCGCTCTTTGAAAGCATCTGAGGTGGGGTGGCTCACCACAGAGAAGCCCCAGCCAGAATGTGCCTCCAGGTCTGCAAAGAGCCCACTGCTGGTCAGCACCAATGGCTGTGTCTCACAGTGGGATTATGAAGGCATTAGTAAGAACAGGTGTGTAGTGTCAGTAACCCTGGTTACCACAGAAGCTCCAACCAGCTGTATCAGAGCCTGGGACCCCAAGGGCTGGGCAAGTTGCGTGTGCACCTTCAGTCTCACTGTCAAGTTGGAGGTCTTCTGTTCTTTAGGTAGATAAGGCAGCTGGAGAGGGAAGCTCCACCCACTCAGTTTGGGGAGATGGACCCTGGCACACGAACAGTCACTCTTGACTTGGGAACAGATGATTCTGGGGATAGGGGAGAATTCAGCAAAACATTGGTGGGGCAGCCAAACAGTGGATGGAGCTTATGGACTCTTACAGAAGAACAGGAGGAAGGATTGCAACCGCTAAGGGGATAGGAACCCCACAGGAAGATCAACAGAGTCAACTAACCTGGACCCTTGGGGCTCTCAGAGACTGAACCACCAACCAAAGAACATACACGGGCTGGACCTAGGTCTCCCCTCACATATGTAGCCAGTGTGCAGCTTGGTCTTCATGTGGGTCCCAAACAACTGGAATGGGGGCTGTCCCAAAAGCTGTTGCCTATATGTGGGATATGTTTTTCTATCTGGGCTCAGTGGGAGAGAAAGTGCCTAGCCTCCCAGAGACTTGAAGGGCCAGGGTAGGAGATTCCCAGAGGGTTCCCACCCACTAGAGGAGAAGGGAAGGGAGGACAGGGGAAGGATTGTGAGAGGGATGCCTGGGAGGGGGGCAGTGAATGGGATGCAAAGTAAATAAGTAAAAAATAAAACAAAACCCAAACAGACAAAAACAAAAACCAACCAAACAAACAAAAAATAAAACGTTGGTGGGGAGTTCCTGTCAGATGCCTTGCTCTGATCCTCAGACGGATTTGTGAACAGAGCAAAAGCTGTGTGGGGCAGAGGCAGGTTGAGGGTCTCACTCCTTCCATGTGACCCCAGGTAAGTCCCTTCATCTCTCTGGGTCTCGGGTTCACCATTCATGAATAGAAAGCATGCAGTGGGCACTGGGCACCTGCCCCTTACTCTGATGCTTTTCAACTATGCTAAGGAAACAAGGTCTCATGTCTTTTCTAATATCTGACATCTAACCTCCCTCTCAGGTCTGAGACACATCAACACTGCACAGATACACCTGGCTCCTCTGGTCGTGAGTGCAGGAACCAGTGATGGGTGGAAAGAGCCAATGTTTCTCCAGTCTTAGGCTCCCTGCCTCTCTGATGCCCAGTGAACACTGCCAGACCCAACAGTGCAAGCAGCCTTTGACTTACGGAGCCAGGACAGAGCTTGGTGACCCACAGTCTTTTCTTGAACATTTTATTTTCAGACACACACACACACACACACACAGACACACAGACACATACAACTTTTTAAAGTGGAGCTCTCAATTGAAGCAAAAAACATAACTACATAGCCTGGCAGGAAAGGCCTGAATCAAGGTCTTTCTTTCCACCTTTTCTATTGGGAAGGCCTCTGAAAGGATTAAAAGTAGGTTAGAAGAAGAATGAAACAGCTGTGTTTCCAGTGTGTACCTGACAACGGCTTTTGTGGAAGTGAATAATTACATGAGAACCGCTTCCTTCCCACCTCTTTCTCAGCCTCCTCCGGGTTGCTAGGCACCCTTGCTCCTTCTCTCGGCTAATGCCACATACAGAAGCAAGTGAATACAGTATGGCCATTATGAGGGGCCTGGAGTCCAGGAGAAGGATTCAAATGCTCCTCCCCAGTGGCTTCTATGGGGAAGAGGGTTTGGGGGAACTGACTTTGGATATATTTAAATGCTAATGTGCTGGGCGGCAGGCAGGGCCAGCAGGGTGGTAGTGGTGGGAAGGGGCAGGGGATCTTGGCTTAAAAGCCCCACTGGAAACATGTTCTGTTGCTTCTCGAGTGGGCGCCAAGCCCTTCCCTGGGCAGCTGGCTTTGGCTACCCCGGAACCTGCCAGTAAAGTGTCAGTGGGCTGAAGGGCTAAGCTGTGGGTACTGAGACGCTGGCTGGCTCTCTGTGTGTGGAGTTTGGGTGTGTAGGCTGATCTTGGTGGCCCCTGTGTGTGCAGTGGTGAGCAGGGGTCACTGTGGCTGGACCTTTGCCCAGGATGCTGAGCAGTTGCATCTGAGACACAGAAAACAGAGGAAGTGGATGGGTGGTTGGTGGTACCAAGTATGTGGCAGTGACCTTTGGTGCCTTATGTAGTAAAATCCTGGGGGCTATGCATCTGTCCTAGCTTATCACATGAGGTGCTGAGCCCCATTTTCCAAGGGCTCAGCAGAGGAGGTCCAGAGCCAGGACCCCTTCTCAACTTGGACCTTCTCCAAGGTCTGTCCATAGGTTCAGAGATTCAGTTAAGCCAAGATCTCCCCCACTGGGACTTCTTCAGCAATCATCCCTGATGTTGTAGGTGGCACATTCCACATGCAGGACTTGACACACACACACACACACACACACACACACACGCCCCATTGACTCCCACTAAGACCTACAGGTGACCCCCACCATTGTGGACACCAAGCTGATGACCCATCCCATTCAAAGTGACCTGGATCAGAAGTCCAGCCTTGCCTTGGCAGGGGTCTGGGCTGGCAGAAGTAGCCCTCACCCACAGACAGCACCAGGCCAGTGTGCCCTGGACCAAGCCAAACTCTAGCTCCCAAGTCCAGCCCTGAGCTGGCATACTCTCTTGTGTCAGCCAAGCTGGCCCTGGGATGAAGCCTTAGCCCCTCCCACTATGGCCACATTCTTTCCTCTAATAACTGTGGAATTGATTCAAAGTCAGGGATGCTTTGTGTCCTCTGAGGGCCATAGCAGTGTGGGGTCCAGTCTACAGAAAAGGGTCTCTTGGGGTTGGAGGAAAGAAAACACAGCTGTCTGGTGGAAGACTGCCCACTTTACTGTGTCTGCCTGCACACAGAACGGAGACCTCCCAGCATCCCACTGTGTTCCCTGGGCATCATCTGTCTGCCTTAGCGAAGATGAGATTCTATGGTAGCATCCAGCCCTTTGTGCCATGCCTGGCAAGTTCTCAAGAACAGAAACCATCACTGCTTAAGACTCAGCACACAGGAGCACAACCTTCAAGGTCCATGCAGAATCCTAAGTATCAGACCAGGTGAGGGAACTGCTGGACTGAAAAGGAAGGGGACCTGGGTTCCCTTGCAGATAGTCCCTGGAGCTCATGAGCATTCCCCTAAAGCCTTTCCTTTTTCTCTTAGCCTTAGTTTCCTATTATATAAAATGCAGAAACTAGATAGCAATGGTGATGGCCACTATGTGACATGCATACCCCATTCTCATTGCTGCCCATGGCAGGCATTACTAATCAATCATTCTTCAGTCCTCAGTCCAGCTTTGGTGAAAAGGGTCTGCAACCAGCCAGAGCTGGCAATGGAGTAAAACCTGGGAGATGATTGTCCCTCTCAGACATTTCAGGCAAAGAAGTAATAGCTAGATTTCAGGATTAGCTGAGCCTATTGCAGAAGCCCCATGCAGAAGGCCATAGTATACTCACAGGAATACACATGGTTAGTGGGTCACTGGTGCATGCATTGGTCTGGGAGGCTGGAAGGAAGCAAGATGGCAAAGATGCAAACAAAATCCCTGGTTGGGAAAGCTAGGGTGCTAATGAAGTTGCCTAGGAGGGACACTTCCAAGCAAGTGGCTGAGTGAGGGGTGAGGGGCATTCCTGAGCCCCCAGAGTCCATGGAGCAGGTAAATTTACCAGTGCATATTTAGTTGGAAGTTGTTCAAAGTTCCCAAGCAGGAATATGCCTGTGGGACTCATAGGGAGGCTGCCGGAAGAGATTACTCTGTTCTGTGATGATCAGATGTCTGATGCTGCATGGGAACGTGCTCAAGTCCCCAAGGAGCCTCCTAGAGAGGAACCATGTTGGCTGGGACTCCCAATAGTCACAGAGTCAATGAGTTTCATCCCTGGCTGAGAGTCTATCCTGAGATGAGTCTTATCCCCTGTGGCTGGGGATAAGGAGGAAGTAGGTGCTTAAAGTGCCCTGAACCATACTTTAAGTCTGAGCGGATCTCTGAGCTTTTCTGTAGCTGAGAAGCCGAACCACTGCAGAGACTCTTTCTCAGTCATATTTTCTGACCATTATCTATATAGCATCCAGATATGTGCATTCAGAAGCAGTCAGACCCCCAAGATATCTGCTCAGGAGACTGTAACCTAGCAGGTGTACAAGGGGAAAGGAAATTAGACAAGCAGCAGGCCTGAAGGACGAAGCTTGGTTAGGCTGGCTGGAACCCCAGTTCTGACCTTGGAGATTGAATCCATAGTTTCTCTGTGAGTGACAGTACAGCTGGGAACTGACAGGTTGCCCTGACAGTTCATGGCAGTGCTCATGCAAAGAACTCACAGGAAACGTTAAGTGGCCAGAAAAGGTCATGGCTATGGGTGTCTAGAAGGGATTTTTGAAAGGTCTAGGGCTGTACGTGGTCTTGAGCTGAGAAAGCAGAGGAAAGTGTGTTCTCAGCCCTGCAGGGAGCTGTGCCTAGCCTCTAAGTCCCTGTTCCTGCCCTGGCCCTAGCTGTGGAGGCTTCAACCAGGAAAACATTCTGGTTTGGAACCACCCCACCCCCCAATAATCATCCCTGCCCAGCTCTCTTTAGGGGCCAACATCCTTCTCCCAAGGGCAGTATACACTTCCAGAGAGACAAGTTTCCTCAGAGGTCCTGGGTCTCTCAGGCAGCAGGTGCTCTTGGGAGTGTGGATGGCCAGATCAAACTAATTAACACTCACATTCTCTCACACAGTGTACAGTGTGAGATGAGAATACTTTAATCGACTCTCTCAGTGATTTTTAAGTATGCCATCCTTTGGATTTTAGTGGGAACTGGTACCAGGACTTCACCCTCTACTAAAATGCTAGGATGCTCAGCCCTTAAATAAAGTAGTGAAGTATTTGTGTCAACCTCTGCATACCTCCTGCATGTTATCTTGTGTGTCGGTGACTGGCAAAACCTACCACACCTGACCCCATGGACAAGCTGTTGTGTGTTATTTAGGAGAGAACAATGGGTGAGAGAGGCTCTTTGTGCTCAGTAAAGATCTAGTTTTGTTTATTGAGCTAAGAGTGATTCAACCTGAGGACTCCTGCCTTCTATCACTCTGACCTCTTTAGATTCCACACAGAAGTGAGACTCTACTTGTCCTTTGGTACCCTCTCTGAGCTCTTTAACCATCCAGGGAGTCACCGCCATCTCTACCCAAGGCAGGGTTCAGAGTTCCCAAGCAGGCTATGCATCTATCCCCAGCCTCTGCTTCCCAAAACCCAGTGTTCCCACAAATCTTGAGGCCTGGCCTCCAGCAACCCACCCACCTCCTCTCATGGTTCTCTTTCAGCTCTCGGAACCCTTGCCATCCTGAAAGGTTACCTTGCTACAGTCTGTCCTCAGCTTATATGAAGAGGCGACAGCTTTCAAAGGTTCTGTGTACCTGGAAGTTTGACTGACACAGCAGTCTATGGGGCATACACAGGGCTAAGGAGGCAGCTCTTGGGTGGCTGGGGAGTGACACCACAGCTGGATGGTGTTGGCTCAGAACCCTGAGGAGGAGTCTTGCTCCCCACCACAGCAAGGTCTGCAGGTGAGCATGTGGGAGAGCTGGCTTCTTCAGGAGGACAAATAGGAGACATGGCAGCTATGGCTACTCACTCTCCCAAAGGATCCTCTGCAGCACAGTCTGCCAGGCCTTGGGGCAAAGACACAGAGAGTGAGTCAAGGTCCTTACGACTCATGCTTCCTTAGGTGACTTCCCAGGGCTGTATCTTTAACAGCAAAACTAAGAATGATCATTAAGAAGATAAATCATGAAATGAAGGCTGACATGTCTGGGTGAAGGGCACACATGTCTATAACACACTAAACTGCACAGGAAATAATGGATGGAGATAATTGGATGGAGGAGGGCTAGAGAGCCCTGGGTGGCAGCGAGCAGTGAATGTCAATGATAAAATCTGGGGGAAGGGTGCTACCCAGACTGACGGCAAAGGGGATACTCCCTAGAAGAGACAGGTCAAGACTACAAAAGAAAGGTAAGAGAGTCCCCAGGACACTGTGGAGAGGAGACAGATGCCGGCTCAACGACACTGCTGTGTAGCTGTCCCCTCTGAGTGGAAACGTCATGTTCTTGGAGAAGGGAGGCTTGTGAGATTCTGGAAGCTTGGGATGTTACAAAACTCACACAGGCCACTCCCAAGGCTACCCAAGCAGCAGTGGTACCAAGGGAGGCTCCTCAGTGCAGCTCCAAGGAGGCCTTTCCTGACTGTCACTCACACTGGGGATGGGGGACATTTTGTTGATGCAGCTGCTCCAGAACTCACTGGTTTATCATTTACATTTGGATGGATTGTCTCCAGATCTCCCACTTGTGTCCTATCAGGATAAAGAGACCATTCATTCCTGACACAAGCCCAGAGAATGGTCCAACCCACTGTTAAGATGGGGCGTCCCACATCAATTACCCTCATATCAAGAAAATATCTCAAAGGCACACCCAGGGGCCAAACACTCCTAGATAGGCATGCTTGGAGGCGTGCCTCCTGTGAAATTCCACACCCCTCTAAGTTGGCAATGAAAACCTCAGACATCTTAGCTCTACATCTCCTGGAAGAGGAGCATCCACTGCGTGGACATGAGGGTATCCTCTTGCAAGAAGGACTACAGACTATGTTGTCATCGACAAGAGTAGCACTACAGGCTGGGATCACATACAGGTTGTGGTGCCATTGAACTATCTCTCTCTCTCTCTCTCTCTCTCTCTCTCTCTCTCTCTCTCTCTCTCTCTCTCTTTCTCTCTCAACTATCTGTCTAGAAAGAACCTGCATGAATAGGAGAAATTACAATAAGAGACATATGTATGTTGTCCTTCTACATTGGCAGGAAAAGAGTGTACAGTTAAATATAGTTAAAGAGTCTTTACTGGGGCATAGACCTTGGCACTCATGAGAAGAATCAGATTGTGTCTGGGGAGAGAGAAGCCTACAGGTTCAATCTTTTACTCTGAAGGAAAGAAAAACTCCCTCATTGATGGCTCAGGACAGGACACAGACAATCAGGAAACACTCAGCTGCATTGCTTAGATTGGGAACAACTTTGAAATAATATCTGTTGAGTTCTCACAGCCTGGCTTGCGAGGTTGTAGGGTATGGGAACACTGGATCAGTCTGAGCTCTGTGGAAATGGAGCAACGGCATAATGAAGCGACTCATCCTTCCTTCAGCCAAAGGGTGCAGAGTCTGACACAATGCTAAGGAAACCAGTTCCTGATGCACTGCCTCACAGAGCCATAAAAGACACTTGGCCATTGGCCATTGTCAACTAAGTTCCCCAAGAATATCAGGGGCTGGAGGACAACAGAGGGAAAGAATGAGGGAGGTGGTGCTTGGTGGGGGTGCTTGGTGGGGGTGCTTTGTGGCCAATTCAGCAGTCTGTGAGGACTGTGTTCACAGAAGAGCTAGCAAAGAGGCTTCTTCACCAGGGACCTTGGGATTATTATGTGGCTTCAGTGGCTTTGTGGCCACATGGTGAAGTGTGATCTTTATGAGCTTTAGAAGAGGTTCTGACATATCTGTGATTTAGACCAGCGTGTCTTACAGAGCACTGAAATAATCAAGAAGAGACAGAAGGGCAAACAGAGGGGTATGTCTGGGTCACCCAAAGGTGACTGCGGCAAGATTTATATCAAGTTAGTTTTCCCAGGGGCGTGGTAATCCTGACAGCTAAATACTTTACTGGTGGGTACCTGGATGCTGTTAAAGTCTGAGAAAAAAAAAGTTCACAGAAGACATAAATGATACAGTAAGGAGACAAAGACTAAGCTTGTTCTAGTGGTGGGCAGTTATATCTCTTAGTACACGCTATATATTTCTTCCCTGAAAGAAAGTACACTGGGGGTAGAGATCCTTTACCCAGTCCAGGGCCCTTCTTATAGCCAAGAGTGGCCATCAGAGAGGCAAGAGCTACTGCAAGACCTGGAGCCTATCTGACCCCAGAATCAGTTCCAGCCTGAAGCACAGCAGGGCACAGCAGGGCACAGCATGGCCCTGCTCCCTGGGCTCCCTGTCAGCTAGGCAGTAGTATCTAGTCCCACCAAGCCTATGGAAGACAGGAAGACACACAGAAGCGTCACATCAGGATGAGGAAGCTAGACATTCATGGAGGAGGACTGGATTATAGAGAGCTAAATAGGGTATTCAAACTGCTGTGCTTGGATCCTCTGAGTATTCTCTAGGACATGGAGAAATCAAGCTGGGATCAAGCTGGAAGCCACTTTTCTACTGGCTGGCTTTTGTAGTGCTTAAGCAGGCTGGGGATGGGGAGTTTTGCTGACAGTACTACTCAGATATGAAGCCTATGTGCTACATTAACAACATACAAGACAAGATGTGTCCTCTGGTACACATGCTCAGCTCACTGGCCTGCTAGGATTGTGTTCATAGAAGAACTAAGACTATTCAGGGTGTAATAAACTGATTTCCAATTGGATTCAAGGCCAGCTCCCAAGACTGGAACTTATAATACTGTGCTCCAGGGCAAGGCTCATTGCCTGTGAGGTCATAGGCTCCCATCAGGAAGCAACTGCTATTGTTTTATTAAGTGGGTATGATGTGTCTGTCAATTTGCTTGTAAACATTTTTGGTTTTACCATGGAATACTGGTGCTGACATCCTTAGTCATAGAAAGAAACTTTTCTTTTGCAGTGGGGGTTGAAGACTTCTAGCCATCCAAGCTGCTGAAATAACTGACTATTGCCACGGCAAAGAGACTCAACACTTGGCCATAAATATAAGACAATAACCACCCACTCCACTCTCATGGAACAACTCAGAAGAGGGGAGAGCCAGAGGAAGGGGTGGGTTGTCATGTAGCTGTTGTCTCTAAATTGAAGCATTCTTTCCTGGAGGGACAAAGGAGGATCAAAAGACTCAGGAAGCTACGGAAACTCATAAGGCTCAGAAATCACAGAAGATTACAAGACTCACAAGGACCCTCCCCCAGGTAATATACACAATAAACAATTGCTGGAGAAAAGACTTTTCAGTAGACTTGTGACTCATCACCCATGCTGAGAAGGATTCTTAGTGATGCATCTGCCTTGGAGTTATGCCAGTAAACACATTGGTTCACCAAGCAAGATTTGGGTGACTTCATTTCTTTTGGTCTGTTGTTGGTGCCCTCTCTGGGATAAACCAACATTTGTTCGTGTCTCCTGGGAAAAGTCATGCACATGCATCAGTGGTGGCAAACTGAGTACCGCTCTGCTCTTTTTGGCCATAGACAAGAACAAAGGTGAGTGTTCAGTCTATAATCAGAAAACCAAAAAATTCTGGGAACTCATCTATCTCTGCCTTGACATCACCTCACAGGCTAATGACACTTTAAAGTACCTAACATCATCCATTAGTAAGCTATGTGAGTATTTGTGTGGCTCTTAACCCTTACTTCTAGCCACACACCCCTCTGGATGAGATGGCACAGCCTCCTGTGGATCCAGAGAAAATGAAGGACAAGCTAAGTACAAGAAGGTATGAGTTTGTCTCCATGGTTCCATTTTGATCCTGGTTTGAGATTTCTGTCTCAGCCATAGTTACTAGAGAATCCTGTGGCTGTTATTTCCTCCATCTGATTTTCTTAGGAATCCCTCGTTTTCTTTAAAATAATGTTTTAGTTGTTTGTTGAAGGTTTATACGTTTACCCAATTTATTTTGATCATATTCACCCATCACTCCCTGCCTCCAACTTGCATGAGTGTCTCCACCCCATCACCCTCCAAATTCCCTGTCTTCCTTTTTTGTTGTTATCGATAAACCCGAGTCTAGTGATTGCTTCCTATATGCACACTGGTGCAGGGCCATCCATGAAGGTACAGGTTACTAGCCACATCACCAAAGAAGAGTGACGCTCCTTCCCTCAGTGGCCCTCAGCTGTTACTAGCTCTTCTGCTAAAGGCAGTCCTCAGGGCTCCTCCTACATTCATTCTGAACTGTTTTGACTGACTTGATCTTGTGCAAGTAACCACAGGTGTTGACATATGTAAAGGCCATGCCATGCCAACAAGGAGTTCTTTCTTTCTTTCTTTCTTTACTACTCTGTGACTGTTCCACTAGTTCAGTCACCTATTTAGAGGTCTAAATGAACACAGTAGTACACACTATTCCAGGAAAGAGCATAATTTGGAGATTCTGCAACAAGTATTCAGTGGATACCTACTATCTAGTAGGCAGCACGCAAGCCATCTCAAGAGGAGAGTTAAGTGAGATGTTGGCCACATATTGGAAGGGATTGATCATTTGGGTAGTGGCTGAGTATAATCTGGTTTAATCACATTCTGTCTTAAACTAACATCTATCTGTCCCATTTCAGATGCTATGTAAAGTAGAAACACACAGAGGACCAAAGATAAATCATCTCTCTTCTATAGGCCTTGTTTTCCCTCAGGAGACACCCTGGAGATGTATCCCTAGGCGTTGGCACCTTTTATGACTCAGACACACGGGGCTATTAAGAGGAATTCCCACTTGACGTGAAGCAGCCCAAGTGGGCGAGTCAGAATGGAGAATTAAAGGGTACTGCTAGTGAAAAGATAAAAGCCGGCAATTTTACTCAATAACCTTCTTTTCTAGACGAGGGGGCTTCTGGTGTGGGGGGAAACAGTGGCTTGGTAAGGTCTGTGATAGTTCTGGGTCCTCAGAGTCTGTGTGGAGAGTTTCCCATCATGCAGCACAGCCTCCTGAGGTGGAGTGTGCAAGACAATATCCTAAGCCTCTGTAAGGTTAGAGGAGGAACTGTATCTCCTTGCCTATGCCTGGTGAAATGTCACTAAGGTTTTAATCAAGGAGTGGAGTCAGGCTTAGCTCTTTGAGCAAAAGCAGGGCTGTGTTTGCCCTGTGGGTGCTCCAGAGCTCAGCTTGCGTATGGGAAGTGAAAGAAATGGGACAGGAGATTCACACACCAGTGAGTCTGCACAGAGACGAACATCAACTGTCACAATCCCAGTTACCCAAGATGTATCAATGCCCCATCATCTTGCTGCTCGTGGGCAAAAGAGACCTCACTCTTTCACAAAGCTGTGCTGGATCAGAACTTATCAGAAGCTACTGTGTCCATGAGGTGTTCCTTGGAATTATGGTAGAAGGGGCTGTTGAGAGCCTCCTCTACCTCCCTCCTTGTGGCCTCTGCAAATCTCAGGGCACTTCCTCCATGTCAACCTGTTAGTATATCTGACGTTCTCCACCACCAACAGAAGTAGAAAGGACAGGACTAATTAAGATGGAAGTCTAGAGATGTCAAATCCCTTATCTGAGGTCACAAAGCTAGTGAGTCAGGACTCTATTCCGTGTCAGTCTATACTTATTTCACAAGTGATAAGACAGATTCAGAAAGCTGGAAAAGTGACAGATGTTTCATTTGGAGTCCTAAAATCCTAGTCTAGTTTTCCACCAACTGTGGCCTTGACTCTCTCTGGGACTCAGCTACTCCCCATCAAGGAAGCAGTTACTCCCAGATACTGTTTCCCTGGCTTAACATAAGAAAGAAATTAACTACATTGCATTCATTATCACACACCGTAATATATATAATTGCATTCGAGACAAGAAGCAAATTGACAATCAAAATATGGTCTTTAGGAAATCATCAACCAAGAAATATGAGTTCGTTGTGGTCATATTTAAATTAAGAATGACTAGAGGTCATTTCACTGAATGCTCATATGATGCTCAAATAATTAGTAAGCCAGATTTAAGATCAGCAGATAAAGAGAGACAAATGCTAACAATCAAGGATATTGCCATGGGAGATACAGAGAATATATAAGCATGATACATAATTGGCATTTTGAACTGCCAGTCTCGCTTGGAAGAAGACAGAAATGTCTCCCCATCAACAAAAGAAATGAGAGAAGTCAAAGAAGAAATTTGAAGAGGAAAAAAAGACCCAGCAGTCTGTGAGGACATCTGAGCAAACAGAAGCCCAAGAATCTGGGGTTTAAATACCTTCTTGAGGATAGAGTTAAAAATTTGAGCTCTAGGCATGCCCACAAATTAAGATGAATTACTCTGAGGAACTATGAAGCAGAAAGTGAATTTCCTGTAGTAAATAAGAAGTTACAAAATTATTTTTCAACATAAGACCCAACATGGAAGTACTGGACATATGTATAATCACATGCTGCTTTAGTCAATTTAAGTTCAACATATAACTGAGAAGTTACCATCTTTGGAATTCTGTACCCAACTAATCTATCACTCAAGAAGAAAAGGTAGAATAAATGCATTTAGCCATATATAGACTGAGAGAGTTTAGTTCCTCTAAAAGCCTGTGGAAAGAACTAGTAAAAGATATACTTTAGCCAGAAGAACAAATGTAACCCTATAGAAAAAAATGAAAATAATAAGGAGTAAAGAAATCATTAAATCTTGGCATAAAAATCTAACTATTGACTCCTAAAAACCAATAAGGAGGAATTTAGATGCATATAACAACAATTGAGCTGTTAAGTGTGGTGTTAGAGGGGACTGTGTGTCCTACTGTACATTGTTCAGACAGATGAGGCTCATGACAGCCATGCTGGCCGAGTCAGCACCCATGCCTTCCACATTCTTCCTCGGGCTCAGAAAAGACCCTTTTTCTCAGACCTGTGCCATCACAGTCTCCTGTAGGGCTCGCAGGTGAGCCTTCATCATGGCTCTTCCTGTCCAGATAAACAGTAGCCACAGATCTGGCCCTGGCTCTTCAATGACATCCTCAGAACACTGCAGATATCAGCAGGCCCCTGGAGCTAGAGGAAGGACAGCCACACAAGTGAACAATATGCCTACAAGAAGACAAAGTAACAAATCCATGTTTAGGCTCCTAGGGAGAACTTAAGTGTCAGTTTCTGCAGATTCTCCTGTTTTGGAGTCTTCAGTTCTAAGCATCATTATTGCCCAACAGACATCATTACAAAGATAAAATCCTTCCACAGTCATGCTCTTTATGATAGCTAATTATGGTTATTAAATTGTCTGTTAATTAAAAGTCAAGTTACTGAGCATCCACATGTAGAATGTTTTTGATCAAATTATTTGAAATAGGAAGACACAGTCTAAATTTGGACAGCACTGGTAGAAGCACAGATAGAAACAGAAAGAAGCTTTGCATTTTCCTGTATGCCTTTGTGCTTGCTGGCAAGTCTATCTACCCTGGTGTGTCCATGACTGTTGGCTCATTCATTGATAAAGACCAAAGGCTAGAAGCTCCTCAGAACTCCATCAGCACCAGATTAGGACCTCTGAGACTCCAGCATCGAACAACTATCAGGCTCGTGGCCTCTCTGGTGTGAGGCAGCCATTGTTGGACTACTGAGTGCATCCTATAAATCAATCTAGTAAGTCCCCTTTTAACACATAGTTCTTCTTTTGATCCTGTTGCTCTAGAGCAGCAGTTCTCAGTCGGTGGGTTGTAAACCCTTTGGGGGTAGAATGACCTTTTCACAGGAGGTGTCTAAGACCATTAGAAAACACCGATATTTACATTACAATTCAGAGCAGTAGCAAAATTATAGTTATGAAGTATCAATGAAAATAATTTTATAGTTGGAGGTCACCACAACATGGGGAGCTGTATTAAAGGGGTTACAGCATTAGGAAGGGTGAGAACCACTGCTCTAGAGAACCCTGACTAATACACTCCTCACTATAGTGACCACTGGTCACACATGATTGTTGCTGACCTGAAACTTGCCTACAGTGTCTGAGGCACTGAACTAGAAATGTGATTCGGTTTCAGTCAATTTAAACAGACATGATTTGTGGCTACTTTGCTGGATAGCACAGCTCTAGGGGTATGTATCCTAAAGGGCTTACTGTATTCTACCTCCAGGAAGCCTGGGGTGCTCCTCTACCTCCTCCCACCCTAGAGTAGGCAGGAAGGCAGGAAGAAGGCCCAAACTCCAAGAAATTCTTGCTTGAAGAATATCTGTCCCCAGGACAACAGCCATTTTAGACCTGAGCCCTTATTGATTTATCTGACAGCTCTCACATCCCTGGAATGATCTCTTAGACCAGAATGTTTCAAACTTCCACCTGTGTGTCAGTCATCTGAGGGCACTGCTGAAATGTAGTCTTTGAGAGAGCAGCCTCATGATGAAGCCCGAGTGTCAGCGCTTATGACAAACTCCTGGAGACAGCATGGCTGGCTTGAAAACAGTTTGTGTGGTAAGGTGTGAGCATAAAAAAAAAAAAAAAAAGCCAGTATGAAAAGCCAGCATTTGCACGATGCCAACTACAGATCATTCTGGAAAAGACAAAACTATGGAAACAGGGAAAATGTCAGAAGGAGGGAGGGTGTGAACAGGCAGAATACATGAACGTTAGGGCAGTGATCTTACTTTGTATGACACTTTAATGTTGAGCACATGTCATCACACAGCTGTCCAAATCCACAGAATTGTCTACAGAATGTCTAACACAGAGGCATGATGACCTGAGTTGGATCCCAGGACCCATATGGTGGAAAGAGAGAACTGCCTTCCATGGGTAGTCCTCTGACTTCTGCAAGTGTGCTGTGGTGCATCTATGTGTGCACACAAATGAAAAACAAAAGTTAAAAAGAAATATAAAATCTATGGACTTCAGTGAATATAAGATATTGAAAATGGCTCTGTAATTTTGGGGAATGGACCACCCTAACAATGACAGAGAACCTGGGATATTAGGGACATTTTAATGAAAATTCTAGAATTTGGGTTTCTTTAAAAACACAAAAAGATAACAAGACTGTTTTCATTTTAATCCCAGGCGTGAGGTAATGGGGCTGCTCTGCAGCTGCTGATTTGCCTCATGCTCTAGCAGAGGCGTGGTTTTGACAGCTTCAGATAGTTTCTGCAATTGTGTGACATTTGGAATTCTGGGAATTTTTCAAAGGGTATATAAGTGCTAGGGCCCCAAGAGACAAGATTGGTGGTTGGTGGTCATTCAGGGGAGTTGGTTTTGGTTTGTTAATAGTCGTGCTCAAGGAAGAAAGAAGAAGAAAGAAATTAGATTCACAGATTCTCTCTCTCCCTCTCTCCCTCCTCTCTGTCCTTCTTTCTCCCCTACATAGTGATAGGACATAAAACATGGGGTGGGGACAAAGGGTGGGAAAAAGAAGAACCCACAAAGTAGAAAAGATAGGCTACAGAAAACAACCTCATCCAAATTTTCTGCTTTCTATTTCTGTAAACTTAAAATACCCCCAAAGTAAAACATATTAATGAAAGACCCTCCCCAGTTAAAACCTTCTGTCCCAGAAAATATAAACTCTATCTACTCACCTGCTCCTCCACCCGCTTCCACAGTGGCCAGCCAGTGGCTAGCAGGAATGGGCACGTGGTCTATGAAAACAGGGCCAGGGACGACACTTCAAAACTATGTTCTGGGCAAATAAGCTCAGAGAGAAATCCAGCCAATGGCCAGTCTGGGGCTATTAGACAAGGCTGATGTGTTTCTCTTGGTACCACTGAGCACATGTCCTGAGGGACTTTGGGTATCTTCTGGAAGCGATCCTACTACCTCTTTGCTGTCAAGCCTTCTGAGTTTCAGCCACATAGCTGGTATGCTTTTCTCATGACCTGCAGCACTACAAGCCCCTCCTTCATTCTCAGCACCTAGATGCCTACTTTGCTAAAGCCCCAACAACTCACTAGATATGTGGCCCCACTTCTCCCTCCTTTCCTCCTCCTTGTTCTCCTGTCCTTTCTAGACTCCTGAGGAGTCTAATACTAGCTGTCTCACCTAGCCTGACCACATCCACATGAGCCAGAAGACAAGTAAAAATGGGTCTCTGCCCTCTAGGTGCACACAACAGGACAGTCTGAAGGTGAGAGAGGGTCAGTTTCTAAGACATAGCCACGCAGGAAAGCAAAGAGCAGATTCAAAAGCAGTCAATTCCCTAACACACTCTGCCTGGCTTTGCTCAGTCCACCCTGAGCTAGACAGCCTTCTAAAATTACAGATCTCTTCACACCAATCAACTTCTCATGCAGGAGCTGTCCACAGCCACCCACAGACCACTGGCTTGACAGCTACGGTCTCTGGAGAGAGTAACATGACCTTTCTCTCTTTAAAGCCACATTGCATGTTGCATGTGGCTGCTGGTTACCAACTCTTGCCTGCAATCGTCTCTCTGGCCACTTCCTGCATCTATGCAGGCATTTATTCTTTCGATCCATGCTTGTTTCCAAACTACCTTCCTTTCCTCCCTCTTCCTTCAGAGAGTGAATCAAAGCTCCACAAGGCAGCCAGAAAGAATTTTTTATTCACCTCTGACTGTTGGTGTTCCTTAAGATAAACTACTACATGGCATCCATTCATCTGCTTCTATCTACCCACCCTCTCATCTGTCTGTCCATCCATCCACCTACCCACTGCCCATCCATCCATCCATCCATCCATCTACTCATCTACTCACTCACCCATCCATCTATCTGCGCACCCTTCTACTATCTACCTATTCATACATCTATCCATCTGTCCACCTAAACATCAT
Organism: Uromys caudimaculatus; assembly: GCA_028551405.1. Lineage (NCBI taxonomy): Eukaryota > Metazoa > Chordata > Mammalia > Rodentia > Muridae > Uromys > Uromys caudimaculatus. The sequence continues at coordinate 31,381,636 of CM052700.1, forward strand.
CTATCCAACCACCCAAGTACCACCCATCCATCTATTAATCTGGTTATTCATCTGTCTACTCACCTATCCCTCTATTCAACCATTCAACCACCTACCCATTCATCTTAACATTCATCAACATGACCATGTCTGTCTGTCCATCCATCTGTCTATCCATCTACCTATCTATCCATCCATCCATCCCCATCATCCAACATCCATCATCCATATGCCCTCTCTACATCCATCATCAGTCCACCCATCCATCTACTCAACTACCCATAATTTATCTTCCCACTCACCCACCACTCGTTCATTTGACTTCTCAACTATTGACCATCTATAAAGTCGCCTAACATGTATCATCTACTATCCATCCACTCATTCATTTATTCATCCATCTGTCTATCTATCCATCTGTCCATCTACCCATCCATTTCATAATGATTAGGATTTTCTTGTGTCCTGGGCTCTGTCCCAAGTGCCAGGGAATCCACAATGGATGACACACAAACATTCTTCAAATGTTTATATAGAGTTTAAATTCTAACTGATAATACTAACCATGAACATATTGATTAATAAACATGATATTATACCAGGCAGCCCATCAGGTCCATTAATTAAAAAACAACAACAGATTTTTATTCAAGTCATGGGTTGATCAGGAACCTGACATGGGAACAGAATGACCAGCAGCATTTGAAAGGGCCAGCTATGGGATGCCATAGAGAAAGAATAACTGAGATAGAGCCTTGGATGATGGGTTCCTGGCAGCTGGTGCCAGGCCCATTGTGAACCTGGGAGTAGGGGCCATGTGAGATAGGATCAGGCCCAATTGTGGTGATTGAACATATTTGCAAATACAGCCAAATGTCTCCTGGGAGTCAGAACTTTGCAGCTAAGCAGCACTGCTCTAGACTAAGGAAATATCTATACTTACCTTCTCCAAGCTTAAAACCAGGGCTTGAAGGGACCCATAGGGGAACCATAACTCAGAAGCCCATTACCTCCTACCGAGTCCTGTGAAGTCAATCTTTTGGGGTCAGCGTGTGGCTTGCAAGAGCTGAACTGTGAAAACGTGAGGGTGAACCCTCACAGGTGTTTAGCCTACACAAGGTCCCACTGACTGTCAAGGACTGAAATAAAAGGCACATGAAGACAAAAGTCAGCACTCTTCAGAGAAGGAAACAGAACCTAGTGTCTACACCAATTCTGTAACATACAGCAGTCAAAAACTAGGAGCAACACAAGCAGATAAGAAAATACAGGCTTTACTCTAGACCAAAGGCTTTGCATTTAGTAGATTTCAGTGGCCCTAGATATGTTCAGAAAACTACAGGACACATTCAAAGTACTGAGACAGGGAGCTGGTGGTCCAGGTTCTCCACTGAGCTCCCTCAGTGCTGCAGGAAGGCAGCAGGCCCAGTAAGGGAAGGATGGTAAGCAATAAGAAGCAGAAGCCATGTTGAGATGCTTGCCCCCATTGTTTAAGCTGAACTTGAATCTGCCCAGTGGCTGCCCTCAAAGTGGGACACCAACAAACCAGAAGAAGCAAAGTCAAAAGAGAATGGGAGAGAGGGAATTTGGAGGGAGGGATGGAGGGGGGAGACAGACAGACAGACAAAGTTTGAACACTGGGAAGTGAGCGATGGGCAGTTGCTTCTAACTGTAGAAGAAGGACCCCCAGCACAAGATGCGGCAGTCAGAGGTAGTGCCTGGACGGTGACGAAACACGTAGGATCCTAGTAAAAAAGCCATGTCGTGACTTCAGAGTCAAGAAGAGCTGCTGGGACTGGGAAGCCAGGTGGTCAGACGTAATGGCTTCAGCATTGTGCCTGCCCTTTGCTCAGCTGAGTCACAAGCCACTGGGCTCAGGGATAGCTGTGTAAACTTCAGCCATCAAGTCTCAGCTCCCTCAGTTGTAAAATTGGGTTTTAAGCTTATATCTCCTATGAGAACTTTTTATAAAAAGCACCTATACCTCCATAGGCAGAGCACAATGGCTTTGGGTGATCATTTGGTGGCTGAGTGAGCTGGAGAGACAAGACAAATATGGTGACTGGCAGAGTACCAGCTGTCAGTAGATGATAGCCATCAGTAGTTACTCTTTAGGTGGCAAGCTAAGTGTGTGCTATGCGATTGGGCCGCATTCCAGTCCCCAGTGTCACTATGTCAATGGCCATGCCAGCATCTCTCTTACCCCCAACACTGATAAAACAGCTAAGAGACCACAGAACTTCACTCTGGGAAGACCTGGGGCCCCAACTCTCTGACAACATCTCCATGATGTGCAGAACCCCAAGGAGGAACCCAACAATGCTGACTCCATGAGCCAAGAAAAGGGGAAGGTTTTCTGCCCTTGGTCATGAGGTTAGTTAAGATAGATGCCTTTAGGCCAGCTCCAATCCCCAGTACTGTACCACCATTATTATTATTTACCTAACAATGTCTCGAGAGAGAGACAGGAGCCTCCTTGAAGATGAGAGCTACGTGTGACGAGATGGCTAGGCCTGAAAAGTAGACAATATGGTGCTAGAGAAACCACTTAACGTAGAGCTAATGTATTCAAAGAAAATTTTAAGGGACTTACAGTTTCAGGGAGTGAGCATGAGCTCCATACCAGTTACATTTCTTCTTCTTCTTCTTCTTCTTCTTCTTCTTCTTCTTCTTCTTCTTCTTCTTCTTCTTCTTCTTCTTCTTCTTCTTCTTCATCATCATCATCACTAATACAATTTAAATGTATCTGCTATCTCTAAGTCAGTGGAGACATGGATACTTTGGTTCGAAAGTGTTTCAGCCCAGAAGCCATTTTTTATTTTGGGTCTTGGCACAGAACCAGAGTACGTTGCCACCAGGTGGCAGTAATTTCATGTTATCTTCACAGTTCAGCAGGCTTTGAACCAGGGTCTTGTTGTCTTAGGTGGTCTGATTTGTCCTTCTATGGGGTGGGCGGCAGGGGAGGTCCTGTCTTGAGGCCCAGCATTTAGACACCTCATCCTCAGGTTCTGCTCCCTCTGTAGAGGAGGCAGCACAGGGAAGTGGTGTAGCAGTGCCTGGGAAAGCAGACCCGAGAGTTGGATCTGTGACAAGCCTTTCTGTTCTCGCCCTGAAAACACACACTTGAAACACAATGACAAGCGAGAGCAAAAGGAATCTGGGGCAGGGACAATGTGATTTCTTGCAAGATCCCCTTGGCTTCCCAAAGACTGAAAAGACAGAAAGTGAAAATCTAACGGGGTAAAGATGGAGTTGGAGCGCTTCACTCTTCAGGGCTGACAGTGAAGACAAACAGAAATTTAGAAAGTTCTGACCACGGAATGCAAGCCACAGGGCGAGCTACTGCATCACACAAGAAACTTGGTTTGTTGGCCCCTCAATAAAAGCCTTGATTCCTAGTTCAAAGCAATCCTCCTCTTGGGGTGTGGGGCTCTGACTTGTCCTACTAAGAGACAGACACAAGACAACATGACTCAGGGTCCCACTATGTGCCAGGCCTGGGGCTTGGGCATGTGTCTGCACTTGTGCCTTGGCAGACAAACGTTCTTAACCTAAAGGACAGGTGAGAACTGTGGCACCAGAGAGAGAGAAAGGCACAGGATGGAAGCCACACAGCAGCAGTAGACTGAGTATTTCAGAGTCACTGCTTCTTGAAGAACATGCTCATATGTACTGAAAAATTGGGTCTCCATGACAGAGGTGGTAAGCACTCCTAGAATCAACCATCTTCTTTCCAAGAAATATTCAGGGATCATTTTACCTAACTATAGGCTGTGCAAGGGGCTGGCAATTGAACAGTGATGTAACAGGTATATCCTCTGCCTCACTGAGTCTACGCTAGAGGATAGAAGTGAAGGTCCTACCCAGAAGCCTTTGAGATGTCAGCAATGGTGGAAAGGGAGTTTGAGGATTGACGAGAGATATGGGGGTTGGGGAAGACATGGTGGGATCTTAAATTCTGGGGTCCCTCTCTCTGGCAACTACAATAGCTACATGCATACCACTAGAATTTTAAAACAATTTCCACAGCTACCTTTTTGTGCCCACAAAAAAGAATTTTACTGATGATGAAACTGAAATGGTCCCAAGGTTCCAAAGGGGGAGGGCAGAATAGAGCCACCTCCAGCCCCAACCTGCTGTGTGCTGTGCACAGAGAGAGCAGAAGGAGCCGCTATGGAGCTGCAGATGGAAGAAGGCCTGAGAAGGCAGGTGAGGGTCAGTGAGGGTCAGATGCAGTTGCCCACAGGCGTTGGCACTGAGACTGAAGAGAAAAGGTGAATGGTCAGGCTGAGGCCCCTCTAGACTGGACTGCCTGGTGGATCTCTCTCTGCTACAGATTGTAGACCCCATGGAGGGGCATGAATCTCTGATCTTACCTTAGCCTCTTTTCCTCTCTGGGGAGAGGAGTGGCCTGATTGTCCTCTCCCCACAGCCTGAGGACTCTGGGGACCAGGATTGAGTATTCTGCAAACTGCTGGGCCCAGGCCTGTGGCCTCTCCAGAACTCTTAGTAGCCATTCTATAGGACTTTGTAGATAGATGAACAGCCTATGAGATTGTCACGATTCCTAGCCAGGAGAGACACCCTATCTGCTCATTGTTTCACCACAATTGCCCAGCCTCCCCACATCTGGAAGGACAGTTTGGAGCCAAGGGCTCAGAAGCTGGAGACTTGCCTGACCTGACAATGCCTAGAACTCTGGGTTTTCTCTGTCCTCCCGCTGTCTCCTCCCTGGCTCTCAGGAGAGATCTGGATAGTTATGAGTGTTCCTTTATTGGATCATGGCTGAAGGAGGCTCCAACACTGTGGTTTCAAGATCATCTTCAAAAAATAGGGTGCCAGCCAAATGCCAGGCCCAGTGATGGCTTTTGGGAACTTTTCCTTGTGGTACAACTTGAAGTGCAAATGGGAAACTAAGCCAGGATCATTCTTTAAACCAACATAGAAAACCTGGCCTTATTAAAGGAGGTGCTACTAGCCATGACAGTCAAGATACTACCAGAGTCTCTGTTAAATAAACAACTTTCCAAACATCAAGTGTTCTGGTTCTTACATTCAGAGAGCAAGCATTTGCTGAGCACCTACTGTATACCTAGCACGGGCTAGCTTGGGTGTGGAGAGGGCGTGGGCAAGGCTGATGGGGACCTTTCTCCTAAGCTGCCTTTCTCTGAACACAGCAGCTACCCTCACCCCACCCAGCATATTTGGTTTTTCACCTCACTGCCAACCTAGCACCTGCCATCTCTTGGATTCTGGATCCTGCTATTTCAATTTATTTTACAGACCTTTTTATCTAAGTACAGAGTCAGCAAACAGCTGATAAAAGAAATGGTAGATATTGTACAGATAAAAATCACACCTCTTGCACATACACATATAATTATATAAATATTCCACAGTCAACATGGGTGCCCTGGAAACTGGGCATGAGGCACAGGGGTAGCTCACAGTGGCAGATGGCAAGGACCTTCCTGAGGAAGTCATGCTTCAGCTGAGTCCTAGAGGGTGAGTGAATGTTCAGGTAAGAAGGAGTTAGCGACAAAAGGAAAGTTGTCTACAGAGAAGCGGCATGTGTAAAGGTCCTGAGATAGAAAGAATACATATACTTGAGGCCCAGAAAGGAGGCTCTTATCTGGAACAAACTGAGAGCTAGAAAGCAGGGCAGGGATGGGAAAAACAGTGTGGATGCAGGCCCAGAAGTCTGGGAGGGTCATCAGCACCCCAGAAAGGATTTAAGCAAAGAGCTGCCAATCAGATTCACATTTCAAACAGCTGTTTCTGTGGCTAGCCAGGGAGTGGCCTGGAGGAGTTGAGTCATTTCTGAAGGGCCACTGAGGGGCCAATCGTGCTTTTGTGTGGAGACAGCAGTAGCCTGAACAGCACCAGGGACACAGGGTGTGGAGAACAGAGAAGACACAACAAGATCTGGTGAGCAGTGAAGCATTGGGTGTACCCAGGGTGCTCTGGGGCAGAGGTCAACAAAGGTCTAAAAGTTAAATGTGTGAGCCCTGCAAGCTGCCATTGTACAGGTGTGGCTGGGGTCTGGGAGTCAGCCTTTAGGATGTTCTCTGTGTCCAACGATGTAGCAATTTCATAAGACAGGAACACATTGTATCTCTGCATATAACTGCCTCTGAGCCTGGGGCTTCCTCAGTGACTCTGTGAGTACGTGGGTGGTTGTGGGATCCCCAATCCAGATGTCTACACAGTGGGTTGCTATCCAACTCTTTTTGCCACACCAAAGCAGCACTGCAAGCCTTCTCCAGTGATGGAGAAACTGAGGCTCAGAAGAAGACCTGGGAAGACAGTGGGAACCTGAGATGCTCAGGAAGGAACTGAGTCCAGTCTGTCTCCTCAGACTGTGTGTCCGTGTATAGTCATCTGTGTTCTCCTCAGACTGTGAGTTCATGTAGAATCATCTGTGGTCTCCTCAGACTGAGTGTCCGTGTAGAGTCATCTGTGTGCATACGTACGCGCGCGTCCAGCTGTGTGCAGACGTGTGTGTGCGCACATGCACATATTTCTCTTTGTACATATCTGTGCAGGTGTATTTGTTTCCTCTGTGTGCATGTGTGTGTGCTTGTGTATCTGTGTGATCACATGTGTGCTCGTGAGCACTTTTATCTGTGTGCATACATGTTCATGTAGACGTGTTTGTCTCTGTGTATGTCTGTATGTCTCTGTGTTTGTATATGTCTATGTCTATGTCTATGTATATGTATATGTATATGTATATGTATATGTATATGTATATGTATATGTGTGTGTGTGTTCGTGTGTGCGTGTGCATGTGTGTGCGCGCGTGTGTGCATGTGTGCATGTGTGTGCGTGTGCACGCGTGTGCGTGTGCATGTGTGTGTGCGCGTGTGTGTGTGTGTGCGCATGTGCGTGTGCGTGTGTGTGTGTGTGTGTGTGTGTGTATGGGTCTGCATGTGTATCTGCATGTGTCTATGTATGACCATAGGGCTCTGCGGAAGTGGCAGTTGGATGCCTCCAACCTTTTCCAGATGCCAGACTCCTCTCTGAAGCTCCTTACCTACCTCAGCATCCTTCAGCCATCCCAGACCGCTGAAGGGAGCCCCCAGAGCCTGCATCTTTAACAAGCTCCAGGCACCCTGATGATTGTCAAGGTCTAGATGTCACTGGAGATGATTACAGTCCCTTTGCTGGACCTGAAGTCCAGGAAGGAAGAAGGGAGTGATCAGAGGAGACAGGCAGGAGCCTGCTTTGTATTGATACAGGACCTGTAGACCTAACAAGAGAAGACAGTGCCATGATGGGAAGTGTGCACCCCAGACTGCCCTGCTGTCACAGCTGACTTTGGCCAGGCCAGCACTCAGGAACCAATTCCTTTCTTCCTAAGGATCCTTCTTGTGATTTGGAATGTGATTCAGTCGCCAGTAGCATTCAGAGGCATAGCAAACTGGCAAAGAGGAGCTAGTGTCCCAGTCCACTGGCCCCGTCATTTACTGTCACAGACACCTCTGAGTTGCTGTAAATAACCTGTGCTCTGCAAATCTTTCCATCCACACGGCCCAGACAGAGGGAGCCAAAAGCCACAGGCTTGAAATCCCGCAGAAGCACCGAATTCTGACTGGAAGTGAGGCACCAGTTCCCTGTCATTCATTTGTATTTGTTTCTTTATAAAATGGGCATTTCCTGGTGGACACAGCTAACTCTGAGCAAGTAGTTTCTTATGCTGGACCCGGGCATACTCCAGTGAGGTCTAGGCTAGGGTCTGGGAAACTCCCTGAAGGCTTCAGGCAGATGGTGCAGGCGGAGGGCTTGGCTGATGAGGGGTCTCTGTTTAACACACTCCTAGGCACTTTGCCATGAGCAGTCAGAGGGGCTGAGACATAAATACTTGTTACTCGTGACTAGAATAATCCAGCCTGACTAAAGGTGAGCTGATTTCTCCAATTCTTTATGTGAAGGTGAGGTCAAGGTTGAATGTGAACTATTCTACCAAGAAAGTCAGTCACAGTAAAGATTCACCTTCTCCCCAAGACACCCCATGACAGGTCTGTGACATCAGGCAAGGAAAAAAATAAGTTTGTAATTTTAACCAATTCCTAAGTGAAGTTTAACCTGTCCTTTATTTGTGACCATGAGTGTTGTCAACAAGCCACAGACTTCTCCTGAAGGAAAGCCTAGATCTGATGGTGGTGTGGCTACTCAAATATCTATGGTGAGGGCAGGAGAGACAGATGGCTCAGTGGTTAAAAGCATGTATTGCTCCTTCAGAACTGGCATTCAGTTCCGAGCACCTGCGTCAGGCAGCATAGAGCCACCTGTGACTCTAGCTCCAGGTGATCTGACACCTGTGCCCTCCTCCAGCGCCACACACACACAGCATATACACACATACACAGCAAATACACACATACACAGCAAACACACACATACACATGATTAAAATTAAAAACAAATAAATAAAAATTACAATATCTATGATGAATGGTGCCTTGAAACCATGGTACTAGATGATCACACGATCCCACTAAAAACCCAAAACATCCCTGATCCCCAAACCCAAAATCTGAAACTTCCAGAGTGTCAACATAATACAAGTAGAAAAGCTCACAGCAAAGAGGTTTTGTTTCACAGAGAAAACAACTAAAAGTACATATATAAGATATACATGAAACAAATAAATCTCATATTACAACTGGGCTCCATCCCAAAATGCTCATCATATATATGTGAATATCCCAAAATTCAGAAAAATCCCAAACCTGACATGTTTGATTTCAGGCATTCCAGGTGGGTTCACATGTTGAAGGCACTCACCAAGAAGTGTCCCTGTTAGCAGGCCATGTTACCCTTAAGTGTTCTCAGTTCATTTTAATACACTTGTGTTTCTATGTGTTTAATTGATGCATTAGTAATTCTTGACCCGAGGAGGCCACAGGCTTCCACCTACTTACCTGGTGGTGAGTGGACCCGCCTCAGCGGCTGGTGAGTGACACTGTGCTTTGAGCTGCAGCCCTTACCTGGGGATCAGAGAGCCGGGAGAGGTCAGGGTAGAGATAGAACTTGATGCCTTCAGAGGCGCCTGGCAATGTGACTCCTCGTATCAGGAGAATCAGCAGCATGATATAGGGGAAGGTTGCAGTGACATACACCACCTGCCCGGGAGAAGAGAGACAAGAGGTAGGCAGGGGTGGGAGTGGCGGGCTTCTTTCACTCAGCATGGCTGGCTCTGCAGGCTGCACACCATCCTTTATGGAGGCTGCCCTGAAATTAACTGGATGCATGGACCATGCTCTCTGTATCCATCTACACAGCCCAGTCTCAGAAAGACAACTGGCTCCAAGCATCCTCAGGGTCTTGTTTCCATAGCTGCCAGTAACTATGGGTGCTCGTGCCTCTCACATCAAACGGCACACACAGTGTTTGCAGAGAGCTCCACAATTCTCCGTGTCATCTCTTGACAGCTGACAGCATCTGATACAATACAAGCCCCATGCAATCAGCACCCTGCATTATTTAGGGAACAATTACAAGGAAAAAAGTCTACACATCCAGTTCCGATGCAAACATCCATTCACTATTTCTATCCAAGTTTCTTTGAATTCACAGATGTGCTCCTATGTGACGGTATTGGCAGGAAGTACCTAACTAGAGTCCTAGAAGCAGAGTGGGATGACCGTGCCTCCCATGTCATCTTTGTCATGTTGGTTGTGACATCTCCGTCAATCAAGAGGAACACGTGCAGGGGATGCATCTTCCACGGTTGTACATGGTTGACAACAATGTGTCCTACATTTAACCTTGAGAGGGCAGATTCCATGAAGATTCTTACTGCATAAATAGACTCAGAAAAGGAAGGAAGGACTGTGATAGTGGTGGCCTCTCCAAGAGCCAAGGGGAGAGGAACCCACACGCACACCTGTCTGCCTCACTTTGCCTACTCCTCAGGAGAGGGTAGACAAAGCACATATGAGGAGCTTGACAGCAGTGGGTCAAACATAAAGACCCACCAATGGAAAGACATAGAAATCACAACCCCATACCTGGAGCTCTGGGAAAGAAGTTTCTCAAAATACTTCCATGTGGGCCACTTGCTAATGTTGTCTAACTGACTCCAATCATTTTAAAATGTATTTATTTACTGTGTGGGGACTGTGTGCATGACATGGCACATGTGTGGAGGTCATAGGAAAAATTTCAGGAGTCAGTACTCTCTTTCACTATGTGGCCCCCACAGGGATCGAACTCAGGTTGTTAGGCTTGGCAGCAAGCACCTTTTCTAGCTGAGCCATCTTGCTGATCCTCTATTTCATCTTTTTAAAAACCTGGCCAGGACTCCTTTAAATCCATTTCACAATTCATTAGTGGTCTAAGGCCTGCAATTTTGAAAAGATTTTTTCTTAGTAAAAATTCTTTTTATAACAGAAGATAGGCTGGGACACAGGAGTAAGAAAGGAGATGAGACGTAGAGGCAGAGTGGGAGAGGAAGCTAGAGGGTGGGAAGTATCCCACACTGGTTTGGAAGCCTCTAGGTCTGGTCCACTTAGAGGGCTTGAGCCCAGAGGACTAGAGAGGCTGAGCTGGTAGAGAGACAGTGTGCCCAAGGACACATAGTCTTCCTGGAGCCCCCTGGCCTGAATACTGCTCACACAGAGATGACCAACCATGCATACTCCTGACTCCAGCCCTGGGTCCCCACATGGCTGCCAGCCCTCCTTCACTGGAGGACCCTGCAGGACTCAGAGTCCTGCCGCATTTGACCCTTTCTCCTTTGTCATTTTCTACTCTCTAATCACTTGCACTAGCCCTTGTTGGGACCTCCCACTCCTGTTTAGAAGGGAGCTTATCACCATTCAAGGGCCAGGGACCTTTTTAGATTCCAGTTTAGCTCTGCATAGCCCTCAGTGCACACAGATGCAGGACACAGGCTTGTTGATGGCTGGGACTCGGACACCATAGGGCAAGCATGTGCTCTGAGCAGGCTGCCTCTGCTACCGCCCTTCACTCCTGTACAAGCTGGGCACGCTTTGGCTAGGGCTGCAGTCCTTCACATCAGTCCTTCATTCAGGTCCTCACTTCTTCATTACACACACACTCATGACACTGAAGCCATTCCTGTGCAGTCAGTACTGAGCTATGCCTGGGTAAGGAAAACTCATCCAGTGGTTTCTGCTCTATGAAGCTTCCAACTTGTGGAAAAGAAAGACATAGAGACAGATAATATACTCAGTGGTGGGCACAGAGAGGCAGCAGCCCATGACAAGAGCAGTCAGGGTAGACTTTCCAAAAAGGTGACCCACACATCGGATCCTAAAACAGTAAGAGCTCAGGACATGAAATTGGGAATGGAGGGAAGAGGAAAATGGACTTTCTACTGTATGCCAGGCATGCATGGCACACATACATATACACACACAAATGCTGTACATGCATACATGCATACACAGGCACATGCATGCACACATGCATATATGCAAATATACATACATGCACATACCTGCACACATGTATATACACATATACACACAAACTAATGCCTGCACACAGACACGTATTACACATGCAGACACATTGGACACACACACACATGCACATGATAGCAGCATTGGCTTTGCTCATCCTACATGTCTCCACACGGGGTAAGGGCAGAGGGTGCTCTGGGCAGGAAGAGTTATCATCTTTTATATATGAAGGAGAGAGAGCTCAGTAGCCTGCACAAAGTCACCCAGCTAATGAATCATGGCTGGGTATGGATTCATAGCAAGGTCGGCCTACTTCCAAGGTCACCTATTTGGGCATCCCAATATTCCACTCATGAGATCATCACGACATTCATGAAAATACCTTATTATTTCTCTCATTTTGTTAACACAAAGCCCAGGTTTAAACACAGTCCTCAAACAAGAGGCCACAGGGATCAGCAGAGATGGTGACAGTGCATCACCTAGAGACACTTGGAAGGTTGGATCGTCCTCTGCGTGCTATCTCTGGTCTTCAATGATTCAGCCCCTGGTCCACCAATTCCTGCACTGCAGCTGGCGAGTGAGCCCTGGGCTCCCTAGTGTGTCATATGACCAATGCATTCTCATATGGTCAGATACAATGTCACAAAGTGTAATTCAAAGAAAAGAGTATGCAAATCAGGCACACAATTGGAGTAGGCAGTCAATATTAACAATAAGAAAAAGGTCAGCCATGGCTGTGGCTGATCTTTGGCCAGCAAGCTGAGTTCTATAAAACTCTCCTCTTCCACATAGCTTCATTGACCTTGTCTGTGACAGATATTCAGCATCGCACAAATATTCTCTGAGGGCTGGAGTGACGGCTCGGTGGTTAAGAGCACTTTCACTAGCTGCTCTTCCAAATGGCCCAAGCCAAGCCTCCATCTTCTACACTTCTCACATCACTTTTACCTTTCAAGCTCCTCCAGAACATCCCACTGTGGTCTCAACATTCAATGGCTTTTCTAGCCCAAAGTTCCAAAACTCCTTCCACAATCATCCCCAAAACTTTTCAGAAATACCCCTCTCCTGGTACCAATTTATGTTAATCAGGTTATATGGTGAAACACCATAACCAGAAAGCAAGCTAGGGTGGAAAGGGTTTATTCAGTTTATACTTTCACATTGCTGTTCATCACCAAAGGAAATTAGGACAGGAACTCAAGCAGGGCAGGATCCTGGAGGCAGGAGCTGATGCAGAAGTTATGGGAGAGGTGCTGCTTACTGGCTGGTTCCCAGTACTCACATCAGATGGCTCACAACTGTACATGATGCTAGTTCCTAGGGATCTGACACCTCTGTCCTCTGATGGCACCTGTACTCACACGTATCTATATGTGTGTGGGTGTGCACACATACCAACCCCCCCACATACATACATATTTTTAAAACATAAGAAATTTTAAAATATTTTTAAATATTGATTTGTTCATTTAGAGTGTGTGTGTGTGTGTGTGTGTGTGTGTGTGTGTGTGTGTGTGTGTGTGTGTGTATGCAGAGATATGGAGGGGTATAAGTCAAAGGACAGTCTACAGGATTTAGTTTCATCCTTTCATCACATGGGTCCCTGGGTTTGAACTCAGATTGTAAGGTTGCAACAAGCACCCTTTCCCTCAGAGCCATCTCACTGGCTCCTGCATATACACAGTTGATTCTTTTGAGTCCTATTAAGTCAGCTCAAATCTACAAGTCAGGTGAAGGGTAACAGCCTAGCTGTCATCAGCTAGGGTAACAACAACCATGTGCCAATCAGATGCAGTAGCCAGGAGCTGCCTTATCCCAGGTTCCCCATATTTCTTTCTCCAGCTTAGCTGCCATGAGCCCTGCTCCCACAGTTGAGAGATGAGAATGCAAAATGTAAGGACAACTCACATTCATAAGGATTTATCCTCGGCCTGCAAGACCTCTTTGATAAGGCTGAATTTGCTAGTTTTCCTATGCTGTCTTTATTGAGTGAATAGGGTCACTGGGGTATCTTCAGGGAATCATTTAGGACCTGACCGAGTATACCCTCTGTTCCCAGGCAGTATGGATGGCAGACCGGGTGGGGGTGTGATCCATGAAATGGCTGATGGTTCTGAGTGATGATTCTGAGGCCTCAGAATGAACTCCCAGTGGATGCTATGCTTCTGTATTACGTTAGTGCAGCCAAGCCCCCTAACCGGTGTCCATACTTTCAGTTTTACACTTTTAACAAAACCATAAAAGATAGGTAATATGCCAATGAGTTGCCCACAGACCACAGAGTGGGCATGTTTACTACCAGAATGAAACCACTGGCTGGTGTGTGTTACTCAAGATTCACTCCTAAGCTAAAGTGGTTTGGGGCATCATTACATAATATGCACATGGGGTGCGTGGCATCAAAGCTGAAAATGTAACATCTCCCCAAATCCCTTCTCTTGTGTTTCTATTTTTGACTACTCTGGATATTTGTGTTGTCTTTGATTCTTCCTCCCCCCCCTCCAAGCAGCTGGTAACTATTGTCATATAGATCTGTCAAGAGATTGCCCGTGAATGACATGTGCCAGCACCCACTTCTCTTGTGTCAGACACTACTAATCAATCACAGCATTCCTCGCAGGGGACCCTGCTGGCAGCCTCAAACCCCTCCATGCAGTACTCCAGCTGTCACCCCTGACCTACTCCACATGTCACATGTACATTTCCAGTTTCCTGCAGGTCAATGGATGTGTAAGATCCATGTCTAGTTCTTAAGGAAAAACTTGTGTGCCTGTGTGTTTGAGTCCCCTGGAGTCCTGATACTGCACAGCAGGGTCAAACAGGTAAAGAAGGCTGATGAGCCAAGCACTTCCCAAATCTCTGAGACGGATCTGAAAAAGTGGTTTGGAGCCAGGCATCCCTGGGTAAGTGGGAATTGCAGAGGCCAAGGATGTGGAATGGGCACAAAATATGCCTTCTGAACATCTTAGGAACTTCCAAGTGGTCACTGGGGTGGTGGGGAGGTTGGCCTCTTTCCTCAGCTGTCCCCATATGCCACACTCAATTCCCACCACTTGGCTCACTCACTGTATTCTGCACTCACAGCAAGGGTCCCTCACTCCCTTCCTTCTGGGTCACTGTGACAATCCTGTGCTGTCCACACTGCTGCCCAGGTTCAGAAACAAAGATCTGGCTCATCTCTGTCCTGTGAGTCTCAGCCAGAAGCCCATGCTCAAGGTGGGGTGGAGTGAAATGGTCGAGCCTTGGTGGCAAGTGCTAGCATCCAATCCTGCTTCTTGCTGTGTGACTTGGCAGGTCTCCACCCATCCCCACCGCCAGTTCCTCACTGCTAGGGAGCATGCCAGGCTCCTCCAAGTCCCCTTGCCTTTTCCCAGCCTTCCTTTGTCCACAGAGTCCATCGCCAGCTCAAGGCCACCCACGGTGTTCACTCTCTGTGTGTCTGAGTCCCCACACAGCTGGCTGAGCTTCCTCCAGGTCACATGTTCTGCCCTCCACCAGGATGTCCTTGTCCCATCTCACAGCTCTAGAAGCAAAGGCTCACAGTGGCTGACTTGAAATACCCCTTGCTCACCTCAGCAATGACCTCTTACCCCACAAACAAAACTGCCAGCCCTGATGTGGTTATAAGGACTGCCACATCCTGGCTCAATGCCTGTCACCCATCACTTGAACCACCCCAGCCTCTCTCTAGCACCAAATACATGGTTGCCTTGCCTTAAAAGCTCATTTATGACTTCTAAAGTGGAAGAATGGACTTTGATGTTTGACTTCTAATGCTGCACTTACTGGTCCCAGAACTTAGAGGGCTCTAGGTAAGATGGGTACAGTCACAATTTGTTGGTGGGAGAACACAAACTTAGGGAAGAATGCCAGTTAATTAGAATATGGCTTTGCATTAGGTCCATGTGAAACATAGGAGCTTGTGAACTGAGGTTTGGTGAATACTGGATTTTAGGAGGTGTGTTTCTAGGGAAGGTCATCACATCTTGTAACAGACTCCCACACACACATACACTGAGAGTCGGGGATCTCATTATCAAGGTGCTCCCTGGCCAGGAGCAGGGTTCCTTTGCAGTCATCTGGGGACCCAGGGTATGTCTGGAAGAGGGAGGAGTTGTTCACAGCTCTTGTGCCTTTGCTGGTGATGGGTGACTGAGACAGGCACAATAAGTCCTTTGACAAGGTAGTACCCAGCCAGGCTGTTCCTTGATGTTGCCAGCAGTGGCTCAGACACATGGAGGTGGGTAGGGAGGAGGGAGGGTCCCATTTGTCAGCCTTCTTAGGCTCAGGCTGTGAGGCCTCCGTGCCCGAGCACACCCCTAGGTTAATGAAGAGTTTCACTATTGTTGAATCCCCTTGCATCAGGTCACCTCCTTCTGCACAGAAAGGTCGCATAATTGTGGTAATTACACTGTTTCCTGTCTTAATTGACTCTAATTGCTCATTTGCATCCCAATACTGGAATCCTGGGGTGCTTTTCCCCCTACTTCCAGGACACAGCTATTTATTTCATAGCAGGGAGACTGTCTGGTCACTGGGAATGCCACAGTTTGCAGAAGGGCCTTCTCTCGCTAAATTTTTCAGGACAATGGGGCAAGTTATACAGTGGAGTGTTGTTCAAAAAGCATTTGGAAGGAGGGTTGATGTGAGGACAAAGGCCTAGGTCCCCAGGGTCAGTAGATCCAGAATGCTAGATGGCTCAGGCAGATTCCATTCCTCACTGAGTGAGAAGGGATGATACAGTGAAGACAGAGACAGACGAGCTAATTCAAGCTTCTACACTATATTCCACAAATGGACTCACTTATGTGAGCTAATCTTTGTTATTTACCTGAATCTTCTTAAAGGTAGTATGCCTTTTACGTTATCAAACATGACAAGGAAACTTTGAACTTCTGGCAGACTGTAAACCATCTCCAAACTCAATGGATTGGTAACTGCAGTGTTAAATGTGGTGAAATAAACATGAGAATAAATTCTGCCCCAAGGCTGACTGTTCTTGGGGGTGCTCTGTCTAAACCAGCTCTTCCCTGGACTCTGCCAAGGAAGCAACCATCCCACAATGTAACAATGATCTTATTTGCCTTTTATGCAGATAAGATCGTTCTGGGGTTTGCTACCAGTAGAATTTCTTCCATATCTGTAGTGAAAGACCAGATAGGCGCTATGCGAGGTCCTCCCTGGGTCTCAGTTTCTAAGAGGCCAGTCCTTTGTCAAGTGTGAGCCTTCCCAAAGAAACGGGACTCTCTGACACTCTCCAGGGTCCTGACATTGATCTGGGTTGCACTTACTGCCCAGAGCCTTGGACCATGCTTCCAATAGCTGAGCACCTGGGCCAGAGATGACTGACACTGTTACCTCTAATCTGACTTCAACACCACTTATATGGATTTCTCTTTATACTCTGCAGACTGAAACCTTCAAGATGGCTTGTCCTGGAGTACAGCTGGAAGTATTCGGAAGTTTGTCCTCTTGGTGCTGTAGCTTCTGTTCTTAAACTGGAGCCTCTGGCTTGACTAGAGTTTGATAGAAACTCATCAATACCCACTACCCCCAGCCATGGCAAACCCATGCAATCCCCCATGCTCATTTCTCTTTCCAGCTGGTCATTCCAACACATCTACCTGCCCCTAGGCTAGAAAGCACAGCACTGGGCATCCAGTCATTAGACAAGCATTCTTTTGACTATTAACAGATTGGTGTTACTCTCTCCAACCCAGATTTCTAAGGACCACTCCCAGATTTCCTAGGAATGACTGTTCCAACCTTCACCAAATAGTCAGACTTATCCTCCACTAAGGACTTGTTGGGCTTTGAGAAGACATGAAGAAGATGAAAATCTGAAAAATGGAAGCTCCCATGGACATAGTTGGCTTCCCATATATATATATATATATATATATATATATATATATATATATATATATATATATATATATATATATATATATATTACTACTTTTAGAGATTTTTTCCAAAAATACTCTAACAAAATTTGGATATGTTGGGGGAAAACATACTTCTAAGTAACTAAATCTAAGTTGAGTAGTGTCATGTTTTCACAAGACAATAAGGGTATCTCCCTACAGAGGCAACAGCATCTTAAGACAGTGCTATTTCCTTAGGCAGATGAAAAGACTGTTAAGCAACAGCTGACTAATGGTGCTTAACAACAGCAGAGACTCTGATTGTCACCAAATACTGCATTACTACAAGGTGCATGGTTCACACTGGCATCCCTAGACAGGGTTAAGGAGGAGGAGAGGAGGATTCTGTGAGACAGCATCAGGGCAGGCCCCAGCTGAGTGTGGTGAGCGGAACTTGGAACTCACCGTAACACCATGAGGGAGCCCTAGTATTTACTCCTTCTTCTGCAGTAACTAGACCACAGTTTAGAGTGTGCGTGTATGTGTGTCTTCCTCAATCACTCTCCAATTTATTTTTTAAGGTAGGGTCACTCACTCTGGAGGTCTGTTGTTTGGCCAGCAGGCCTCAGGCTTCCTTTTTCTGCCTTCCTGGTACAGGGTTTGCAGCATACGATGCCACACCAAGGCGTTTATGTGGGTGCCAGGATCCAAACTCCTCATTGACTGAAAAATCTCCCCAGTCCAAGACTCCTCATTCTTAACAGAACTTATGGCTGCCTAATCCCAACCTACCTCACTGCTAGGTGGTCATGTGATGATAGCTGGCCAATAAGACACAAATGAAGGTGCTGTGGTCCACTTCCAGATCACTCATGTGAAAGGAAGGGCTAGATCCTACCCTTCCAGCTTGCCTTTGCATGGGCTTAAATGAAGACAAGATCTCTTAGGTTATGAAACTGTGGGCAGTACCCTAAGATAGCCAGGAGTGAGAACAGAGGACGGAGCTCCTGAGTCTGATCCATCAGGTGTGAGAGAGGGAATGAGACCTAGTCCAACAGAGAATCTAAATGTCTAGCCACCAGCTACCACTCTGACCTTGCACAGGTACTGCTGTTCCCACTCTGGGTGGGTCTGGGTCTTTTATTAAGTGAAGGTTCTCGCTAAGATGATCATATCTCCCTTCACAGACACACAGAGATGCTGAGGATGACCTGAGGACCCCAGAAGCAGGCCACTGAGAATGACCATCTGCTACTTCTGGAATCAACCAGAAATATCAACAAATAGGAAGGGCTCAGGTGTAAAGTTAAAACTTCAAGCTTCCCTGCCATGGTTCAAGAGCAGTGCTGGTGGGAACCTGCACATAAGGTGCATTGCCATGCATAGAATGTGCATAAGTTCCCTGAGCTTACATCTTCCTGGTTTGTGGAGAAAGGTCAATTCCCCCACCGATGATGAAGGAAGGTCAGAGGTCACCATCACCCAGTCACTAGAAAGGCTGGGGTGGCCTCTCATCCTAGCAAATGAGTAGTCTTTGTGGGTACAGTACAATGTAGCAAGGGTTCTAGACTTCAGTCAGAAGCTACATCAGTCTCATCTCAGATGTGAGGGAGTCGGAGCAGTGATTCTGGAAAATACTTGGGAGACTGCCTCACTAATGAATATGGTACTGACTGGGAACATGGCAGGGCTTGAAAGCTGATGTTAAGAGGGACTAATTCACGGGCTGAGGAAGCCTGAGAGCACAGGGCCAGGAGAGAAGATGACCCAAAGCATAGAGACACACACATAGCCATCACTCCCAGACTCCTAAGGAAGTATGCATAACAGCACCAAAATTATGATTCATGACAGTAGCAAAATTACAGTTATGAAGTAGCAGCAAAAATAGTTTTATGGTTGGGGGTCATCACAAGGTGAGGGATTGTATTAAAGGGTCACAGCATTTGGAAGGTTGAAGACCACTTATGAACAAACTATGCCCATGTCCAGAGGGAAACATACTTTCGCAGACAGGAAAGTACAGGATTCCTGGTCAGATCCTCTTGGCTCCAAAGCCTGCACCCTGACCACCACATGGACCAGAGGGGAGTCTTTTCCTCTGTGATCCAACTAGGATAATTTCACACCAGTGTTTCTTGCTCTCCCCTGCCAGGGTCCTTTGCCTCTGTCCTACCCTTTCTTCTGCCTCTTTAATCATGGCTGCCTTCACCCAAGCTATAAGAACCATCCTCACATAGCACACAACACCCAGCAGCACAGTAACACCACACAGACACAAATCCAGTCTCCAGCATTTCTTTGTGCATCCAATAGACTTCTGCCAGCCACCGTCTTTCTGGGGTTTGATTCTCTTTTCTTTCCACTGAGGACAGTAACATAGCTCTTTAGATGTGTCCTTTGAGACTCAGGTTCTCGCCATGACAGTGCTCACCTCTATGCTAACTCTGGGAGGTAACCAAGCCAATGTCCACACGACATCAGCCTTACCTCTTGGCACATCAGTCTTTAGTAAATGGTGACCCTCTTCCTTTAATTCAGCTCTGCTTTATCTTCTTACCTCATAATGCAGTGAGCCGATATAGGAGTCAGCTTCCCACCTCCATGATCCAAGGCAGACAGACAGCTTAAGAGGTGAGAAGCATGACTTTGACTCATGGGTTCAGAAGGTTTGATCTGTGGTGACTTGGTCTGGTTATTTTAGGTCTGCAGAAACACATCATAGTGGGAATATGAGGTAGAGAAAATCCATTTATATCATCATCACCACGGTCAGAGAGAAGAAAGAGGAAAGGGGAAGGCTAGGGGGGGAAGAGGACAGAGAAAGAAAGGAGAGAAAGGGAGAAGAGAGGGAAGATGAAGTGGGATGCAGAGAGGAGTCTAGATCCCAGCATCATTTTCAAAATCACACCCCCAGTGACCTAACTTCCATCTACTAGGCCCCGCCTACTAAAGGCCAGACCATATCCCTACATTATCACAACCTATAACTTGGCCTTTAACACACAGGCCTTAGGGGGCCATTTAAGATTTAAACTAAAGCAGCTGCTGACACAGCTGGCTGTGCCTTTACTCAAAGCTGCCCAAGGCTAAGGGCTGTATGCTTCCTCACAGGCTCTGCAGCTTTTCTTATGAAGTCCTTGGCACCTGTAAATACTAGGCTAATATGAGATTCAGATCTTGACAGGTGAACATCACACATGCTACATCAGGCCTTTGGTGTGGGACTGAGGTTTCTCTGTTCATCTACTTGGGATCTTTCTACTGAATCCCATCTACAGACAGTCAGGTTTGCTGAGTACACTGTGGCCAGGTCCTGTGCTTGGTTTTGAGAGCAGGCTGAAGCTGATGAATGAATAGCTCCCTACCCTTGAGATATTCTACAAGAGACACAGCATAGTGGGAGGGTGGCCCAGGACTGCTGGGGATGGGCTCTGAGGGACAGCAAGCCTCTGTAGTTCCAACCCTGACCTAGAACCGCTGTGAAAGCAAATCCCTGCAAGGCAGAATGTTTCAGCCTGGGAAAAAGTCACCTCCAGGGACAGAAGCGACCCCTACATGCTGGGTGACATAGTCCTAAAGCAGCAGGCATTTTTGCACGCTCATTAGGATGGCTGAATCCAATTGAAATCCTTGTCCACAGGGTATCAAAATATGACCAGACTCGGGAGGCAGGGTTTAAGTCTATTTCATGGTGAATTAAGATTAGCTAGGGAGTTAATGCTATTGATTTTTACATCTCTGCCATAAAGGCCACAGAAATGGAAACAATCTCAAAACAAGCCCGAGTGACATAAATATTCCATGCTGTGCCCAGCCAAGCTCACTCTGGTATTAAGAGCTATTGCTTACTGCCTGAAAAACATGCCCAGTACCTTGGCTAATAATGATTTAAGTCCTATCCATTTTCTTGGACTAGAAGGCTTTTGTCACCATAGTAACCAAGGGCACCAAGAAAGCACACAAACCCTGAAGTGGATTCACATGTCTTTGTTTGTTTGTGTGTTTGTGTGTGTGTGTGTGTGTGTGTGTGTGTGTGTGTGTGTGTGTGTGTGTGCGTGTGTACCTGTTTGTGCATGAGTGTGTGCATGAGTGTGTGCATGAGTGTGCATGAGAGTGTGTGTGTGTGTGGGGGGGTGCTAGATAGGAAACATCGCCCCGTGTGTCCTGGCTCTCTTGAGCACACTTGTAAAGATGGAGATGTGGAGAACAGCAAAGGCTCAGGCAGAGATGAGCTATTGCCAGGCTCTTGAAAACAGGCCTCATGTCAGACAAACCAGAACCATGGCAGAGAAGAATCTGGCTTCCCTCCCTCTCTTGCCTCAGTTGCTCTTCTGTTGCCCCTGTTACTCAGCAAGCATCTCAGAAGACACCAGGCTCACCCTTAAAAGCCCAGCCTGACAGTTTCTCAGTTGGGATCCTTTCTCTGTTCGGACAGACTTAAAACTTTCCTCCATTATACTTCTGTTTCTTCCCCTCCCATTCGAATGGCCCCTTTCCCCAGTTTGTTTTGTAGTATATTCCCGTCATCAACTAAACAATCAATGAACCAATCAACCAACTCTAATGAGTAATGTCTTCATGAGGTACTTGGTATCAGGCCTGGGGAGACGACTCAGTCAGTACAGTGCTCATGTGCAAACATGAGGCCCCGGATTTGATCCCTGGAGCCCGTGGAGGTGGGCAGAGTGGTCGTCCTCTTCATCTAAGAACAGGGAAGGTGAAATCAAGGAGACCACTGAGGCCTGCTGGCAACCAGAGGAGCCTCCAAACATGGAGCAGCAGGCCAGCAAGAGACCCTGACTCAGAAAGGTGGATGGTGCCTGAAGAGAAACGCGTGAAGTTGACCTCTGGTGTCTACACGTGTGCACTCATACCTGCATGGGCACCTACACACATGAGCATTCTCCCCAAGAAATAGAAATAAACAAAATAAAAGAAGGCCTTGGTATTTAATTATAGCAATGAAAACAGACTAGGATACCCCACTTTTCTTTCTCCCTGCACCCCTTGCTCATGGGACCGGAACTCTATGTAAATCAGGCTGGCTTTGAACTCAGAGATACACCTGCTTATGCCTCTGGAATGCTGAGATTAAAAGTGTGCACCACTATATTCAACGTGTGTGTGTGTGTGTGTGTGTGTGTGTGTGTGTGTGTGTGTGTGTGAGAGAGAGAGAGAGAGAGAGAGAGAGAGAGAGAGAGAGCAAGAGACAGAGACAGAGAGACACAGAGAGACAGAGACAGAGACACACACACAGAGAGAGACACAGAGAGACAGAGAATTGAATCAATGTCTCTGTCACATCAGGTATGCCCTCTTCTCCCGAGCCACACCCCAACCTCTTGCCTCATATGGTTTCAGAGGCTGAGGACTGGCTGGTGTCTCCTAGTCCCATTCACCAACTGGTGGGAGCCCCAGAGTTCAAGACCCACATCTCAAAACCTTTATTATTACACCTGGTGAATTTTCCACAATTCTACATGGATACCTATAAATCCATATGTTCAAACCTGCAGTCCTCACGTTCTCCCCAAACCTACATCTCCTCCAGCGTCTTCGTGGACTGTGGTGCCTCCCACGCTCTCGCCCCTTTGTCTGCAGCTTTCTTTTCTCCTGCTTCAGCCTGAATTAAACTCTGGAAATGGAGGGAGCATGGCTGCTACTTCCAGAAGCACCGGCATGCCTTGTTCTCGTGTTGGCCCATTCTAGGCTAGCCAGCCCCGGCACACACTTCCACCTTGATTTTCTGGGCCTCACTCTCCTTCCTGTCCAAATTTCTTAAATGTCAGTGCTTCCCAAGTCTCTCTGTCCCTCCACCTCCTCCTGCATTCTCTTCCTGAGCAAGCCTTTGCTCACATGATCCCATCTATCCTAGAACACATTGCTGCATTTGTCCATTTTCTGTTACTGTCACCAAACACCAGAGACAGCTAACTTTGTAATGAGAAGAGGCTATTTAGAGAGCAGTTCAGGAAGTACAAGGGCAATAACACCCGATTCATTTCAGCCCTGGGTAACACCTCATGATCTCACGGCAGGGAGTGTACAGAAGTAAGAGTCTACTACCAAACTGCTGAACGCAAGGCACCAAGGCCATCACCATCTCTATAACTATAGATGAGCAACAGACTTTATTGACTAAAATAGCTAAATTTTCATAATATAATTTTAGGTATATCAGTGTTACATACATACATGTACATCTGTGCACATCTGCATGTCTGGTACCTGTGGTGGCCAGAAGAGGGCATTAGATACTCTTAAGCTGAAGTTACAGATGGTTGTGAGCCACCACGAGGGTGCTGGGAATCCAACCTGAGTCCTCTGGAAGAACAGCACATGTTCATAATCACTGAGCCATCTGTCCAGCTCCTGGCTGAAATATCTTAAAATAACTGAGACCACTTAACATTTAAGATGACTCTAGCCAGTGAGATGGCTCAGTGAATAAAGGCACTGACTGCCAAGCCTGGGGGTCAGAGCCAATCCTCAGAAGCCACTGATGGAAAGAGAGAATGGATTCCTTTAAATAGCTCTCCGACCTCCACATATAAGCCACGACACATCACGCATTAAATTTATGACTAGATACTTAAAATGTCTTTAAAAGATGGAACTATTCTTTTCTGCAGAAAGGTATCAAAAAAGGTTGGGGAAATTTGATACTGAAAAGCCAACTTTAGGAAAATTCCACATTTTCTTGAGGCAACCCAGTATTTTGCAGATCCAAGAAAAGAAGATACCACAGGCAAAGGAGGCTATCCCAATGTTACTGTGCTATCCCATGGTACTGTGGCCAAACTGCACACATGGTCTGCTAGTGCTCTGATCAGCAATCCGAGCCTGCAGTTGCTGAGGATCCTGTAGAAGAGCCTTCACAGCAGCAAAGCCACATCACTGTGCCACAGACCAGCACAGGGCACAGTGCCAACGGAGGGCACCACACTTCTTATTTCTGTTCCGTCTTGATGGGAGACGCAATGCATTTTGAGTGCACAAAATAAATGGCACGACTTAGTTCAGGTGAAATATGTCAATTAGCCATTTCTCCTTTTAAGAGTAGGGCACAAAATAAAGATCAGATGGTATCTCTGGACTCCGAGTGTAGAAAAGTACACAACCCACATAACTCTATGAGTTATATAGAATTCCAACGGGTTCATGGGAGCCCTGAAACCTCTTCCCGCCCAGAATAAGGAATCTTAACCTATGTGAGGTGATTGCACGCCGCCTGCCTTTGAGTCTAAACACCTCAGTGGCATCCCAGACACCTCCCCATGCATTCTTACTGGCTAATGCGATCTTGATGAGAACTCAGAAGAGAGAATTATCTCCTCTAGTCTCTATTCCTAGCGTATTTCTCCTCTTCCCCAGTGGCATCACATCTGTCTTTGGTCATCTAGCTTGCAGCCTGGGTTTCATCATTAATTTCTATGCCTCCCAAACCCACCACAAACAGAGGGGAGGGTCCACTCTCAGGGTACTTCCTAACCCCATGCTCTTCTCTCCACCTCAAGGCACCCAGAGTCCCTGATCCACACTCTCTCCATGGTCACCTATACCTACTCACATGCCATAGCTCTGGAAGCACCACAGAGAGGAAGTCAGGCCATGCCACCACTTGGCTTCCAGACATATCCAAACTGTGTTCTCTGGACCACATGAGTCCCAAGATAGCTGTGACTGTGGCCTGACATATTTGTAGACAACACAATTGTGTCACAGTGTCAAAAGGCTTTTCAGTGACCAGCTGCATTCTCAACTTTTCCTAGGTTTGCCCACCCACATGCTGTCCCAAGGTCTACATAGGTGTCTAACACTTGCTGATTGACTCCACTTCAAGATGGTCAGCTGCATAAAATAACGAGGCAATATCAAACGCTTCATTTCCACCGTGAGACCTGAAATAGGCCTTCCTGCTGGTATCTCATCACACATGGCCGTGCACATCTATAAATGCTGTGGAATTCTTAGGAAGCTTAGGTAGTATAGCACAAGCTGGTGGTAGCAGCAATGTCGGTCTTGCCTCCTAAGGGCTAAACCAGAGACACGTGGGGAGTTTCCTGATATCACAGAGACTAAAGCACTGCATTAAAATCCAAGGACTAGGATTTCTAGGAACACTACAGTGCACACCAAACCATGGCAAAAAACCCTGCTTCCCAAAGTTTCCAAATGGCCTGGCAACCATTCGGGAGCAAGAAATTCTAACCACTTAGCTTAAAGTCTGTTTTACGTGAAACTGAAAGGTTTTATTTGGGGCTGCTAAAGATTGGATCCAGGGCCTTGCATAGCCAAGTTTATTTTTCTTTCTGATATTAATTGAAGCTGAGGTTTCCACAAAATAATCATCACTCAAGGTGAGGCGAGGCAGGTTATCTAAGCATCGTTCCTCCTTTCAGGTAAATCATGTTGCTATGCTAGCATAAATATAACCCTCCTGTCCAAGGCACCACTCCTGGGCAGCCATGTTTACGACCATTGCAATAGTGGGGACTCTAAACTAATATCTGTGCTTACTTGAAGCTCTTATTTCAAGATGAAAAACCCAGAGCAATGGTCCTGAAAAGTCTGGGCTGCCATCTTGCCTCATGTCCATGTGATCTCCTCATAGTTGGAATCACTGCTATTGGGATTCAATGTGTTGGCTCACCCATTGGAGAATTCTCAAATCTTTACAGATGTGCTGTATGTAAAAGCTGCTGTCTTTGGCTTTTTCTGCAGCACAGTGAGGTTTTCTGCAATCGATCTGAGTGGTTTGACTATGTATGACTAGCATCTCAGGCTGGTCAAAGTGTGTTATAAACCCCCTGCTATGAGCAGGAGGCCCTGCAGCTGTGAGTGGCTGAAGAAGCCCTAAGCATCTGCACCAGCAGGCCTGGTATGTAGCAGGCTCTTCCTAGTGTTGTGATCAACACACTGGGCCAAACACAAATGATTTAATGAGATAAAGACTTTGCTGGCTTCTGCAGAGTGAAATATGGTCTGCCCCAATGTTCTCACTGGGGCTTCTTGTTCCTAACATACCTGAGGTTGTCAAACTGTAAGGAAGACAGCTGCTGTCACAGTACAGGGCACAGTGTGAGGTCTGTCAGTGTAATCTCCACTTTCCAAAAATACGCTTGTTAAGAGCCACCATTAACAGCTCCCCACTGCTCATGGGTCCATAGGTGGGCAACCCAGCCTCTTGCTTGCTTCCCAACCTCCATGTCCACACTCTGCCCCACCTCCTCCACCTCTCCTCCAAAGGTAGGCCTGACTCCAGTCTCTCCACCTGGCTTTCCTCCTCTATGAAGTTTCTCTCAAGAGGCTTTTCCGGCCTTCCCAATGCCATGGTAATGTCCCGATCCAAACAGCAACGACTGGTCTATGGACAACTATTGTTTACAAAAGGGTTGCTGTAGGTGAGGGACTCAAGTTTACTTACCTACTTGTAGTCAGAGAATGAACTCAGCAAGGCAGAGAGAACTCACAGTTCCAGCAAGTCTAGCCACTGTGTCTGCTACATACAAGCCTTGAGTATTTTTACACGTAGCATCTTCTAGAAACCTCATAACAAGGTAGATTGTCTTATATCTCACGAGGCAAAGAAAGCCCAGTGGTCACCCCGGGAGGAAAGCACTACATTTGAAACTACATTTGCCAGGGGCCAGAGACAGGACATCTAGACTCTGCTTTCCTCTGTGTGCTGAAGAGTAAGGGGACCTCATGGTGGCTTGCGATGCGCCGTGGCAGACAGGTTGCAACCTGCCCATCTGCTGGCTGTGTGACTCTGTACGCCACTTATCTCTCTGGACCTTAGTGCTATTCCTAAAGTAGGTTTGCCTACACTCACATGTACACCTACTGTAAAGGCTGAATCACGTGATGACCGTAGAGTACCAGGCTTCCATGTCAGAAACACTGGGGTGGGGGTGGGGTCTAGAAAATGGGAAGGACTGGAACTCGGAGCCTGGGACTGCCTGCCTGCTGCCAGATGACTTCTGTGACATCTCCCCATGCTTCCTCCTCCATCAGTGGTCATCCTCCATTGAAAGCTGGTTCTCAAGGGTCTTATTCACTTGGATACACAAACTTTTTTTAGCCACTCTGTGCCCATGTTCATCTTCTTCCCCAAGAGAGCATTCCTGAGCCACTGTAGGTACAGGAAGTGGGGAGGGGGATGGGCAAATGTGTGACTGCCCCAGAAAACACTATTTCTCATCAACTCAGTCCAGGAGGTCTTTGCACACACAGGCATCACATGTTCATTGGACCGCTCATTTAGTTGGGTCATTGTTTGGTGCATCTGTGTGACTTCCTTTGGGGACAAAGTCATGGCTGCTCTCAGCACCCATGATCACTGTCTACAAGGAGGAAGGAAAGAGGAGAAAGGTTGTCTTATAGTTACCCTGGTTCTGTGTATACAACCATATCCTAAAGTCACTATCAAAAGTGCAGTATAGGAAAAAAGTAGCCCTGTGCATCCTCATCACAAGTGCACTGAGAGTAAGCACCTAATAAACTTTATACAGCTAGGGCAACCACAGTGTCCCACCAGCATCAGCACCAGCGAGGAAGGATCACCTGTGCTCTACATCACAGTGATTGCAATAACACTGACAGGAACTTTCCAGTTCACTGCTAATCTTCAGCACCACTGTTGTGTGGTCCTTCACGGACTAAAACGTCATTGTGTGGCACACGATTGTTCTCTAAGTGGGCACAGGCTAATCATGGTGCAATGATGCTGAAACAGAGGCATGTAGTAAGGGCCCCAAGAGAATGGAGCAGGTCCCCGCCACCACAGTATGAACTGGCCAATGGTCTGCAGGTGACTGTGGTGGCACACCTACACTGTGACACTTGTGACTTGGCCACCCAGCTGTTAGCTCCCTAGATAACATCATGACTTACCCTTAGTGCCCCCCTGGCATTTCCTTACTATGGCTCTACTGTATCATAGAGCTGGCCCAGAATTCACCCTATCTTGAGCCATGCACACACGGTGACACACATTGTTCTCCTTCCTTGTACTATACACTTCTGAGGCTCTGCATTTGTTAAACTCCCCATGACAGAAGAGGAAACTGAGACTGGACTGATAACACTGTTGAAAGCATAAGGGCAGGACTCCTGACACCTGCTTACTGCATGGAGACTGTCACCTCTGCTATCACCTGGGCCTCCGACAGCGCTAACATCTTGTGGGTGTAGAGCAAAAGCTCCCCATGTTTCCGTCTTGGTTTCCCAATAGCATAGTATCTGTCTCCGCTGGGGAAAAGAGCCTGTCTAGCTATCCTGTGCCCACCTTGCAGGATGATGGTGCCAAGTGCCCCCAGGATATCCACCAACCCATACAGGGTTGGGATTCCACACAGTGCCAGGTGTCAGGGAAGGACTGGAAAGGGTTAACCCTTCTCTCCCCCATCCCCCCAACTCTGGACACCAGGCCCCACTTGAGCTCTTGCAGGCTTTCTCTAGAGCTGGCTGGGCCTGCAGAACAGCCCCCCCAAGCAATCACTTGGACTTTGGGGGGCCTTTGTGCTTTAATAAAGACGGTATTACTGAGTGGCAAAGTTTCCTTCCTTCCAAGTCCCCTCGCTGCTGCCAGAGCCCTGCTAAAGGTGAAGCACAGCCATTCAACACCAGAGAAAGGGCTGAATTGGATGCTGGACTCTTTTGACTTAATGTCACGATCTACCCCTTCTCCCAAACTGCAGCAGTAAGAGTGGCACCCAAAACTGTGGTGTGGCTTCTGTACCCTTGTACCCCCATGGGGGCCCCTGGCTGGGACCTTCATATGGTAGCTGCTGAGGTGCCCTGCATGCCTCTCATGATCACTCCAGTTTCCTCTATGAAAGCAGACATCATCCGCCACTAGGGCAGTCAGTCCCACCACCGAGGCTGCCCAGGTCTCTTTCTGAGCCTCTCCTCTGCTAACATGTCTCTCTCTTTAATTTCCCTGCCTCCTCCTCTCTTCCTTCATGCCTCACTAAACCCATTAGGCACTTTACGGGGTTCTTCTGATGCATAGATCACCATGTGGGACTCCCGTCTTCTGCTGGCAGCTCCCGTGCCCCTGGGCTGTCTCCATTTGCAGCTCCATCTACAAAATGTGCACCTGTGGACCTGCTCCTACCAGACCCCCATGGACTCTGACAGCCTGTGAAACTGTCTTCTGATTTACACAGTGGCAGCACCTTCCTCATGGGCTGCTGTGAGGACAGAGTGGGTTAAGAGTGAGTGAAGGAAGCGCTGCTCAGTCATCTGCCTCACTACTTCTAACATCCAGACCAGACACAGTCTGTTTGGGAGTCCTTGTGTCCCCTCCAGCTCCTCTCCTGGTGGCTGAATGGGGCGAAAGAAAAGAAAACAAACTCAATTCAAGGCTGTTTGCAGCTGTTTCTGGGTGAGGGTGTCTGTCTGTGTGTGTGTGGCTTTTTTTTTTTTTCTAACTTTTTTCCCCCCTGCCTTGGTGTCCTGGGCCTTTGAAAAGAATAACAACAGAGTCCCAGAGCACTGAAAAGGCAGGATTCTTCTTCAAACCCCAGCTAATCCCACAGCTTCCTCTGAAGGGGCAGTGGGGGAGGTGGGAAAGGACCACAATTGTTCTTTTAGGTCCTCCCCTCCCAACCACTGCTCTTGGAGACCAGGAAACGAGGGGGAAAAATCCATAAATCATCCACGGAGAAGGACAGACAGAAGCAGGGAAAGACAGGATGCCAGCCGAAGAGGAGGCATTGGGACAGCCTGCGGGTTGATTCCATCTGCTAGATGAGACAGCTGTCTGCTGAAAACTCAAAAGGTGGAAGACAGCAGGGGCTCAGTGTCTATGTGGGCAGAGCAAGGATGCTGCCTTAAAGGGGTTGTGGGTGTAGCCTCTGTCTGACCCACACCTCCATCATTGCCTTCCTGGTCATCGCAGTGATACCCTCAGCCCCTCCTCCAACAACCCCATAACAATAGGCAGGAAGTCAGCCATGTTCCTCTGCTCCAAAGGTCTCCTTGTCCTTAGAACTAAGTCCTGCCCCTTTGCACAGTGCAGAAGGTCTGATTCAATTCTATGCTCATCTCTTGTCTGCCAGTGATCAACTCTTGCCCTGGTTTTGCCATGCTCCTAAGTTCACCAGGCCTCCCCACCTGGAGAATTACAACATGTGGCTTGACCCTCGACTGTCTGTCCCTTGCTCTCTCTAAGGAACCCCTTCAGCATCCTTCTGCCAGACCCTAGCAATCTTCATATGTTATTTATTTCCCTCTGCAGGAAAGTAAAGGCTCCACAGTCTGCACCACTTGCCACTGAAAACAGACCCCACTTGGTGTGCAGTGCACAGTGGGTGTACAGCCAACGCTCACTGAGTGGGTGAAGGTGTGGACAGAAGAATCAGGCTCCCTAGAAAATGAGTGCTAGGCTCCGATAGGAGCTCTGTAGTAGAGTAGTTTTCCTATCATGCTTAAGGCTCTGGGCTGCAACCCCCAGCACTGCCAAAATAACAAGCTAAACTTCACACAAAAGAGCATCTGGAAATACTACATGAGGAGCCAGAACACACTGTGTGTGTTTGTGAGTGCCTATGTGGGCACATGTATGTGTATATGTGTGGCTGTGTATGTGTGTGTATATGTGTGATTGTATATTTGTGTGTACATGTGCCTGAACATTTGTACTCATATTTATGTGCATGCATATGTATGTGCATGCCTGCGCATGGGTATGCATACATGCATGTGTGTGCATTTATGACTGTATATATCTATGTGTACAGGTATGGGTCTGTGTCTGGGCATCTATGGATATGTCGTGTCTGTATGCATATGTCCATGTGTGTAATGTGTGCATGTGTATGTTTATGTGTATATATACATTTATATATATTGGTTTATGTGTGTGTACATGTGTATATGTGCCTATACATATATGTACATGCATCTGTGTGTGCACAGTTGCATATATATGTTTGTATGCATGTATGTTTATGTGAGTTTGAGTATATATGCGTATTTATGAATTATGTTTTTTCGTGTGCGTGTGTATGTGTGCATATATGAAAGTTTCTTCACAGACAGTCACTGTTGCTTCTCAGTAGTTGAAAAGAGAAATGTTTTACATAGCCAGTTTAGAAGAAGTTTGAGCCCTAAGTATTTTGTAAAGGGTCAGCCCATGAGTATAGACTGAATATCGAAGCTTACTTAAAATGTCTGCAACCAGGACTGCTTGTGATTTCAGATTTTTTAAAAGTTGGGTTATTCATACATACATATTTGGGATGTTTATACATATTGTTCATATTGAGATAGCTTGGATATGGGACCAAGACTAAACACTAAATTCAGCTATGTCCTTAATCATCTTAAATGCACATCCTAGAGGTAACTTTATATATTTCAGTAAATTTTTACATGAAACAGAATTAGACAATGTGGAATTTTTCAAGTGTCATATCGGGTCCCCAGAAAGCTTTGGATTTTGGAGTATTTTGGATTTTGGGTTTTTAGGTAAGGGAATGCTTGACCTACAAGAGAAGTCTTGTGGGCTTCTCAGCCTCTTGCAGTTCCTTAGTCCTGCCATTTGTGGCAACACTGGGGTGAACAGGTGCAGCTTAAAGATACAGGCAATGGGTCAGATCTGCTGAAGCCACAGTTGGCCAACTGCTGGTGTAGATGAAGGTCAAGCAAAGTCAGCACAGGAGAAAGCAGACAGAAAGCTTTGGAACACACAGCGCTACAAACGAAAGATTGGCAAGGACAGCACCAGCCCACAGGCAGTGTTCTAGTCAGAGGGGGTGAAAGACGAACCCTACAGATTCACTTGCAGTTTGTGCTTCATGGAACACACAACACGGGTGTTTGTCTATGCAGAAAAGTGTTTTTGTCTATACAAAGGTTGTCTATGCAGAAAAGTGTTTTTGTCTATACAAAGGTTGTCTATGCAGAAAAGTGTTTTTGTCTATACAAAGTCTTGGCCACTAACTGGATGAGATCAGTGGAGTTCAGCAGCATGATGTAGTGACCTTGTGCCCCTAGAACCAAGAAAAGAAGCCAAGGACAGAGGCAGGTGTGATGAATTTAGTAGAGCTATAAAACATGGATACAAGAAAATCACAAAGTTGCCTCAATAATCAGGATCCCTAATAGTCCTCCACAGTGACACTTTATCACCTGGGAGGTGACAAGTCCTCCTTCAGTCTTGTTCACTCAGGACTTACAATATTATTTAAAACATTTGATTTTCTTTTTAATCCATAGGAAACTGCTGGAGCTTCCACAGTGTCTAGATCGGGAGTTCTCAACTCGTGGGTCAAGATCCCTTCAGGGGTCAAATATCAAATATTCTAGATATCAGATATTTACATGAGGACTCTTAACATTAGCAAAACTACAGTTATAAAGTAGCAACAAAAGTCATTTTGTGGTTGGGGGTGGGGGTCA
This sequence comes from Uromys caudimaculatus, assembly GCA_028551405.1. Lineage (NCBI taxonomy): Eukaryota > Metazoa > Chordata > Mammalia > Rodentia > Muridae > Uromys > Uromys caudimaculatus. The sequence continues at coordinate 31,414,334 of CM052700.1, forward strand.
CCACAACATGAGGACCTGTATTCAAGGGTAGCAGCATTAGGAAGGTGGAGAACCACTGGTCTAGAGAGAAGAAATGGCATCCAAACCTCTGCTATTTTTCCATGGCAGGAAAAGAAAGTGATGAACGAGCAACTCTTGTGTGCTCAGAACTACAACCAAGGTCTTGCCCTTGAATCTGCACTCCTCACTGAGGGCACAGAACAGTGCAGACATGAATTTGAAAGGTACACATGCACCTGGCCAATGGATGGCCTTGGGCCAACTGTATGATCTTCTGTGACTTGTAAGAGAGTTTTACCTTGAAAAACAAAGATGCCCCCAGGGTTGAATGCACTGAATTCTAGCATTCTAGAGATCCTAGAAGTTCTCAGGCTTCGACATGCTCATCTGTTTCATTACTGATCTGCAAATGGGCATCTGGGAGCTCAGTTGCAGCTGTTTATCTGAGGGGGCTCACTTCCACAGGCTGCATGGCTTACCTATCCTTGAGGGCTGCACACTGCATGCTTACGGAGGACCACGCGACCCACTGTCTTCACTGGCACAGGTAGGATCTGTACTCTCCACTAGGTGTGCGAAGCAATGGATGTGTGGCAGAGTCCTTCCCTGCATCCCTTTCCCTTGGAGAAGCATCTTCTGAGGTTGGGGTTTCTTATAGGACCCCAGAGGATACTGAGTGCTGGCTTCTGTGGTGTCAGATGTCTTCTGAGGGAGATGCCAGCGGTAGAAAAGCCCTGTGGCTCATCATGGCCATTTTGGGCATGTCCCTGCTGGACAGTGCTATAGGGACTTCATCTGCGGTACATCACAGCTTCCCCTGGGTTCTGTATGTTGGTCATCTGTTCTCAAAGTCACTAATTATGAAGCCAGGTCAACAGTGCCTGCCTCTCTGACCACGGAAAGAACTGAGTAAATTGTGCTGAAATCAGGAGCAGTTTTCACCTTAGAGATAAAGGACACCAGGAGCTTTTCTCACATCAATGTCGCTAGAACATGTTAGCCCCTGAGTTCCAACCCTGGGAAGCACGCTGGATCTTCAGGAAGGAGATAAAGAGGAGACGCTAGCCCATGCAGACCAGGGGAGTCCACGGAAGGTGGGTGCCTCCTTTCTTGAGGAATGCCATGCAAAAAGCTCTGGCTAGGGTCTACACTCTGGGACCACTGCCCACACAGGACATCTCAGATAACCCAACATGCTCTTTTCAGATGTTTTTGAACAGAATCCAAAAGACTTCTTTCTAGATTCCAGACTCATCTCCAAGATGCAGTGGGGAAAGAAACCACAAAAAAACAAAACAAAACCAACAGTAACAACAACAAAAACCAGAAGCTAATCCATGCCATACACCATCCCCCAAAACCAAGTGTACCTCCATAATTTGTGGATGTAACCTTGGAACCCCCACCTTCATGGAAGCCGGCCTGACATGCTTGCTCTGTGGCACTGGACAAGTCTGCCTTTTGCCTCCATACCTCAATTTCTTCATACATGAAGTCAGGGTGGTGTGAGCTTAATTGCTTAGGGTGTTTTAGTTTTGTCAAAATAGCTCTCATCCTTCATGTCACTGTGGCATTGGGGACACAGGGAGCATCTTATGGAAGCCAGCCTGCAAGAGTATGGTCCATCAGCTCACCATATCCAGCATCACGACTGCCTTGAAAAGCACTTGTTCAGACGTATGCAGCATCCCCTGAGTATCTAAGAACTCTCCTTTACTTTTTCCTAATTAAGTCATAAGAAATCCATCACTGTCCTCAGGATACTGCAGGTGATGTGGCTCTGCCCTTATGCAGAACACGGGCTGTGCAGTCACCAGTGCTTAGATTTCAGCCCCATCTGCTGCTGCCTTTTGAGGGTGCTTTCGTTATTTGCTCAATCTGCTGCCTCTGCAAACAGGGCTACTGAGTCTCCATCTTGCAGGGTTGCTCCAAGGCCTGAATGGAAGATCGATCAGCAGTGCTCCACCATGAACTCTGGTTATGATTGTAGCTGTGGTTGTCACTTCTACCAACGATGTAACAAAGGGGACAAAGGGAGGTGTGCGTGCCCTTCATGATGCTGCAATAGTCTACATGTTAGTCAAGTATATGCCAATGGGTGTGGTGACATACATCTGTAATCCCAACATTCAGGAGGTAGAGACAGGAGGAAGAAATGTAAAACAAGAGTCAAAGAGAGGCAGTCAAAGTTCTGAGGTGAGACAGAGGCAGTCACAAGACTCCTATGACTGGGCTGGTTGATCACTCAGACTCTGGTTCTCCGCCTGTGAAACAGAATACTAACTCCCCGCAATGGGGAAACAGGATGTCCAAGGCAGATGTGAAGGGCCAGGAGAGAAGGCATGGCTGAAGATATGCTTGCTGCTTCTCCTCCTTGGCAGCTTCATCTGAAAGCCCCCAGATTGCACCTGCCCTTCCTAGAGCCCAGTTCCCCAACAGGAGCTCTCCAACACCCAGGCTGCCCACCACCCTGGACAACAGCACACAGCCTATTCAAGGGTTGAGTGCACATGCATCTTGCTGTGGCTGCATGCTGGGCTCTTATGGGCAGCTCTCCTACATAAACCCCAGCTCTCTCCATGCCACATCTCACTGCTGCCCAGTGATTTAGGAACAACGTCCAAGAGGCAGCACTTGGGGCTATGCTATCTTAACATCACTGCCCTTCCCCTCTGGGTTTCTAAGGCATTTCCACTGACCTACTGGGAGGGGTGCAGGGTGCACTTTCCCCATTTTTAGAAACCTACTGAGGGCTGGTAAGATGGCTCATGAGTTTCATCCCTCAGAACTTCATGGTTGAAAGAGAGAACCGACTCCAGTAAGCTATCCTCTGATGCCCCGCTCCTCCAACACGTATATCAGATACATAAAGATGTAATAAAAACATGAAACCCACTGAATCACATTAGTTTACAGCAGGATTCAGAAAACATTTTTAACCATTTTTTTCTTTTTTCCCTCTCTTCCAGTTCTTCCTTTTCTTTCTCTAAATAGGGTCTTGTTACACAACCCAGACAGATTTTGATCTCTGTCCTCCAGCCCAGCCTCCCAAGCCCTGAAGCTACAGGTGTGAGCCACCACTCCCAGCTCAGAAACCACTCCTCAGATAACAGCGCACCCTTATAAAGGATTATTGACAACCTCCATTCATTCAGTACTGCTGTGAGCTCCCCCACACTGTTCAGCCCTAACATGTAGACTCACACCCTTGGTTCTCACCCAGAAGGGAAACAACCTCAGAGAAGTTAATCTGGGCATTCTAGAACATCCCTGCTGAACAACAGACTTGTTGGATTGAGTCCTGATTCCAGATACTTTTGCTGTTGTTAGATTAATTTTAAATGTGTGTGTGTGTGTGTGTGTGTGTGTGTGTGTGTGTGTGTGTGTGTGTGTGTGTGTGTAGACACACATATGTAAGCACAGGTGCCTGTGGAGGCCAGAGGTATCAGATTTCTTAGAGCTGGAATTTCAAGAAGCCGTGAGCCACTCGTCATGGGTGCTAAGAACCGAACTCAGGCTCCCTAGAACACCACCAAGCGCTTTCAGAGGCTTAGCCAGCTCTCCAAGCACTGAGCCTAGGTCTTAACAATCCAGTTATCCTCTTCTTCAGCTAGAGGAGGCAGCAAGGAGGGCCACAGGGGAGAGTCAGACAACAGTTTGAAGTATAGCAATAACATAAGCATTCCTCATTTGCAAAACCAGAGGGATCTCTTGCTTTATGGCAGCGTAACGCACAGAAGGCAAAGGTCAGCAGATGACATGGCCGGACGGACACGATCCTTGTTCTGCTTGCTGGGGTGACAGCTTCTCAGCACACCTGCTTTACCCATGTGCCATTCCTCGGTGTCTCTGTTCTCCCAGCTTCCCCCCTTTGGACTACCTTGCCTCTCAGCCCTAGCAGTTTCTCCATCCCACTCGGCCTTGAGGGGCCTCTGGGGAGCAGCTTTCACAAGGCCCAGAGTTGCTCATCCCTCTGTCCTTGAAGCCTCATTTCTAGCCCTCACCTCAGACAAGAACTTAGAACACAGGTGATAAGCAGTGACCTGTGTCACCCACATTCATGAAGAGTGATGAGTTAGGAAGGCCTGGGCATAAGAATTTGATTTCCTGTTTCTCAAGAAAATAAAATGAGACCCAGACAGAAGACTAATGGCCTTGGTACTCAGCCTCAGGAGTAACAGCAACAGGGAACAGTGGAGGGCTGTAGCCAACCAGAACACCCGCTTTCTAAACATTGCCAAAGAATTAACTTTTCCTTTAATTCCTTTTTTTCCTAAGCCACACACAAGCAAGCTGGACATGCCCGTGAATGTCACACTTCTACTCCTCTATCAATCTGGCAGCGGCGCCACAGTCCATGCTGTGCTAACCAAAGCCCCCTGTACTTTCCAGCTTCCTTGTGATTGGAAGAAGCTATGGCCCAGGTTCTGATCCATAGTCCATGAGTAGGGGGGACACATACAGCTAACTCCCAGGCAGCTCAGAGTTGGCCACTCTCTCCCATTTCTCCTCCATTGTGACCCTGAAGGCCACCCAGTACAGCTGGCACAGCAGGGCTGTAAGACAGAAGGCATTGCTCCCCACCCCACACTGCAGGAAGATGAGACTAGAGTAAATAGTGGAAAGGCCAGCATGGTCTGCCCTAGAATGTACCTGGAGTCAGGCTCAGTAGCCTAAGAATTGTCATAGTTGTAACTGCTTAGCATATTTCAGTTTTCAATGCATCTTATCCTACCTTACCATTGTGACTCTCGACTCACACAGAAGGGTGCTATAGAGCTTTATTTCACAGAGGAGAAAGCCAAGGCTTAAAGTAGAGAACAGCTCTGTAGGGGATGGCAGCTCTGTGGAGGTGCCCCCCAGGTGGGCTCTTCCTCCATTGCTCTTCCTATCGCTCAACTTAGAGCTGGTGCTTCCAACATAAGCTTCTTGGTGACCAAAATATAGGTCACTTCTTAATCTTCTGCAAAACTCATCTTTTGCATATGGACTAGCTTCTCAATAGTTAATGCCTTACCTTTCCAGTCGACTTAGTACCCTTCCAGATGCAGAAGTAGCAGATGGTCCAGGCCGCCAGGAGACACAGTGCCAGCTCCCAACGGAGGTTCCCAATGTGCTCAATGCCATCGGATATAGCCAAGACCCGGCGTCTGGGGAGAGAGGGTGGGGAGTCACCGGACTGAAGATGGCTGCTGTGCTTCTACCTGTGGTAGAGCCAGGACAGTAGAGGAGCAAGGATGGGCTACCCTCCAATGCTCCCACCCTCCAGCCTCTGTCATTCACCAACTGTGAGACCCTGGGCTGAGCAGGGAGCCTCTGAGAATGATAAGACCCTGTGTTTTTATGGAACCACACTCTGGAGGAAAGTAAAAATCATGTGGTACAATGGGCTTAGGAACCACCCCACCGAGCCTGATGTATCTGGGAAACTGTACCTCTGTGTGTCTTTAGGAGAAGACTACACATTGCAATTCTGCTGAAGTCAGGGGTAGCTACAGGGCTATGGAACATGTGTCAAATCACAGAGAAGCTTCTAGAGGCAGCTGTCATGGCTCTCCAGTTCCCTTTTTCCTTCCTTTGCTGTGATCACAGAAGAGTGTCATGGTGAGGTTTCTAGAAGCCCCGTCCCTAAGGAACTGCCCCAGGCACAGTGCAAGCAATACTAGAAGATTGTGGATTGCCTCGGAATCCTGGAGTGCTTGTCATTGCACCATAACTCAACCCATCTTTGCTGCTGCAGGGAGCCCCTGGAAGCTTCCTGGGAGAAGGGATACAAGACCTGCACCCTGAAGGAAGGAGGAGAGACTGTTCAAGGCTAAGTGAAACCTCTAGAGACAGAGTGTGGTGCGTTTCGGGGACAGAGGCACAGGGCACAGAGGGCAGACGGAATGGTGGGAGGAGAAGACAGAAGAGGGATCCATGCCAAGGAGGAGGAGAACCCATGCTAATGGGGAGAGGTGCCCATGCTAAGAGGACCCAGGCTGTAGAGCATTGAGGATACCAGGTATGCTGGAAATGCCTCCACCATGGCCATCTCCAGGAGCACACCAATTCTTCAGAGCTGACAAACGCCTGGCTCCCAGAGCCCACCCTGGGGTTGTGTTTCTTTAAAGTCAAACTTGCCACGCTCCATATTGTGTCCAACCGTGGCACTAGCACAAACCCCCTCCACACTTGCTCCACGAACCCCATTCTGGCTGCCAAGCCACCCCCACCAGACGGTGCCAGTCGCCTTCAGTGCTCTGAGAATGTCCCCGGAGAAAGGAACTCCCATCCCACCAAGCATGAAAGCCACCCTCAGTGTCTGTCTCCCTGGGAATCAGCTCGGGTCTGAGTCTGCATTAATTACTCAATGACACCAATTAGCACTGGTCAGCAGGCTCCCTGTAGACCCAGCCCCTGCTGGAGAAATCAGGCAGGCCCCCAAACAAAATCAGACTGTGGGCAGCCTCCGAGTTACTAGAAACCAGCTCATGGCTGAAAGAAACAGGAGCAACCACGCTCAGTACTCATCTCCTGAGGCCTACTATGTGCTAGGCACTCACTACCTTAGGTTCTGAGAATAGAAGGTCAGTAAGTTCAACTAGGCTAAGCTGGACAAAAGAGGGGTGCAAGTTAAGTGAGGAGAAAGGAGGCGGCTGGCCAGGCCCAACCATGGCCATAGTTCTTGCTTGGAGTGCTTTAGTGAGCCTCAGTTTGAATTCATCTGAGGCACTCACACCTCACAAAGATATGATGAGTCTTTAAAGACCTCAAAGAAAGTCTAGTGTGGAAACTGAGAAGCATCTTTGCCAAGCCGATCCCTGAGAGCACTGGGCCATGGATTTCTTACCAAATGAAACACTTGGATTCAACAAAAGCAGGACTCTAGTAATGGAGAAGAGACTTACAATTGCCACTCACTTGAGGCATTTTTAATTTTGCTTTTTCTTGACAGGAATTGGGAGATGAAATTTCCTCTACCTTCCTCTCCTGGATCAGTTCCACTCACCCTTCAAAGTATGTCTTACCTATAATTTCTTACAGGAAGCTTAATTTGGGCCCTCTATAGCAGTCAGGACAGGTTGAGTTTAGCCATAGTAACAAGCATCCTCCCGGAGATCTCAAAGGTAGAAAAAAACAACATTCTTTTCTTGCTTATGTATAACAGATCTTTTGAAGAGTTACCTCAGGGATAAAATTTTTCCCGAGAAATGTCACCACTCCCTAAATTGTACAGGGACTTTCAAGGTGTCCACTGCCTCTCCTGTCCACATTTTAAGAACCCAGTAACAGATAATCATCTGTTGTCCTATAATCGCTACTCCAAACACCAAAGGATAGTCCATCGGTTGGCAAGAAGGAATGATCTAGACAAGACCTTGGGTCGCTGTGTCATGGCATGCTCTGTAACCATCTATTCTAGGTTTGGGACAGCTCAAGAAAAAACATACAAGTTACCTAGCGTGTGTGTGTGTGTGTGTGTGTGTGTGTGTGTGTGTTCAGATTGGTGGACTTGTCTGTTGAACTGTGGATCTTAAGTCTAAAAAGACATAGGGATGGAGAGAGGAAGGAGGGAACAGGCCTGCTAGGAGTGAGCTGGCTCCACTCTCTGGAAGCTGCGAGCCTCAGAGGCCTGAACAGCCAGCTCTGGCGCCCCCTCACTTAACTGAACCATCTCATTTCCCAATTGGGAAGCAGCACACAAAAAGCCAAAGCGGATGAACTGCTCTTTTGTTCCATCAGACTCTATTTGAAAACATCTTCAAACTATTTTCCTTACATTGAACCAATGCTGATTGTTACTCAGAAGGTATTGGAGAGAAGCTGGGTCTCAGTGGGTAGGATTCTCAGCTTACTGGGGTATAGGGCTGTTTTGAAACCCACAAGGGGAGCTTTTGAGAGCATGGGGGCTGGGACACTCCACAGCAGAGACTCAGGGAAGGCACAGCTCTTCCTGGGAAAAAGCTTTCTTAATGACCCTCCCCCATAAAGCCCTGGAGCACAAGAGGCAGCTGAATGAGGAAGAGCTCGCTGCCAACATGCTGGCCGGCAAGGACCCAGGACCGGACCTCTGGACACTGTGCCCAGAGCGGACACACTCAGCACTCAGGACTAGCCAGAGCTTCTTGGGGAGATGAGCGTATGCAAGTCACGCTAGCTGAGCACTCTGCACTGGCTTTGGAGCAGAGCCAGAGAGCACTTCTTAGCATATTTCTGGAGACTTCCCCCTCAAGGCTGAAATCAGCCTAGAGGGATAGGGCCAGGTGTCTCCAACCCTGACACACACCAAACAGCTGGGCTCAAGGCCAGCTGTTTCCCACCATCTGTTCCACCTTGGCTGAGGGACATCATCTCTCCGGGTCTCAGTTTCCTCATCTGTAAAAAGGAATTAATAATGGCTCCTCCCTCCACAGGCTGCCCGGGCACAAAAGCATCTAACACATCCCAGAAGCCTTGAGGCAGGGACATGTATTATTGCTTCAGGGATGGGGAAACTGGGGTACAGCTGAGTTAAGGAACTTGATAGAGCCACATCAGCAAGTGATGGAGCTTAGGTGGAGATCAGGAAGCTTCCATGCTAGCCACTGGGGCTCCCTGAAACCCAAAGTCACTACCGCATTCCCTCCAGCTTTACTCACTACAGGCTAGAGCTGTCTTACACACCTGCACAGGGAATAAAAGGAGTACCAAGTGCCTATCACTACTTCATGGATTGCTATATTCAAGTGCTTACTGAGCACCATCGGGATGGTGGCTGCGGTGGCAAGTTAGAGGTTCCATAAGAGCTCAGGACCCAGTGGAAAATGGAGACAAGGAAGCTGCCCATCATGGAGAGAAGAGAACAGTGGAGCCTCAAGGCACAATGGGACACTGTCACTAGTGTCAACACCAGAATGTGGGGGTCATTGGAGTACTGAAAGGTAGGAAGAAAATGAGCAAATAAAAAAGGCAGAGAGAGAGAGAGAGGCCTTCGGGGGCAGGAAGTAAACTCAGAGCCAAGGCTGGAAACTAGCAATGGTGCAAGGGGGCATGTGTGTCCAGAGCTGAAGCAGAGATGCTGGTGAAGTGGAGTGTGAGCCTTGAAGAGTGTGGGGCTGCATCCCACAAGGGTGGTGCAAGAGTCTAAAGAGGGGTAATTCCTTGTCAGGACAGATGGGTACCTCTGGAGGCCCAGCTTCAGCTGTATCAGGAAGAATGGATTGTAAAGTTGGGGCATTGTGGGGTACCCAGTGCAGAAGATTTTGCTTTAGTTAAGTCAGTAAATGGAGCAGGTTAGGATCAGGCTAGGAAGTGTCAGTGGGGAGGGAGGGATGGGTTTGAAAGTGGCAGAGGCAGAAGGTGACAGGGCCATGGACCCCTCAGAGGCAGCCAGGTCCAGAGAAACAGCAGGGAGGCTAGTAAGCAAAGTGAGAAAGTGTGGACACCATACTTTAGGACAAGTTGGTGTCCTAGTTTGCTTTCTATTTCTGTGATAAAACACTATGACCAAAAGCAACTTGGAGAGGAAAGGGTTTATTTCATCTTCAGCTTAGAGGCAGCCATGGAGGGAAGTCAGGGCAGGAACTGAGGCAGAGGCCATGGAGGAATGCTGCTTCTTGGCTTGCTCTTCAAGGCTTTCTTTTCTTATATCACCCAGGACCACCTGCCCAGGGGTGTACCACTCACAGTGAGCTAGGCTCATTAATCACCCACCAGGAAGATGTCCCACAGAAACTGCCTAGAGGCCAGCTGATGGGGTCATTTTCTCAAATGAGGTCCCCTTTCCTCAGATAACCCTAGATTGTATCACGTTGACAAAAAGCTAAGCAGCTCAGGTGGTTCAAGGTGGGACACTCAGTGACATAAAATCCTGGAGCCCACTGGGTCTCTGGATCCAAAGCTTGGAAAACAGAGGCAGGGTGAAGAGTCATACCTAAACTCTGGTCCAGGGGCTTTCAGAGAGAACTGGCAAAGGGAGATCCTCTGCCCATGTCCAGAATCTCCAGTCCAGGGCACAGAGAGGGAAAACCCCTTAAGGAGGCAAAGGCCGGCCAGAGAGGCAGGGCAGCATGGGAGAAGGGCACCCCCAGGACAAACAAGAGGGAAAATGGGGCAGGTGACTGATCTGCCCAGCATCAAGGCAGAGAGCCTCCCTATGCAGGAGAGACCTGTGGGGAGCTGATGGAAGGTGAGAGCTCAGCCAGGTGGCTTTTTCAGGGAGTGAAGTTCTTGGGTCAGAGGAGTGAATGGGACATAGTGGATAAGAGCGGTCAAGAGAAAGGCCAAGAGGGAGGGCAGAGCTCCAGACACAAGAGGACAAGGACATGAGGGGAGGGATGGGAAGGACCTCTCCACAGAGAAAGAAGTGCTGATAGAAAGCAAGCCCTGAGCACACAAGGTGCCTCCCTATTAGGAGACTGAGAGGGAACAAACAGAAGAAGCTGACAGTAGAGGGGGCTGTGACAGGCGCTGAGGGAAGGAAAGGGGCACCCAGCTCACTTTATTTTGTCTTTATAGCAAACTACTGCCAGGGAGTTAGTTCCAACACCCTCTATGTCCACGGGGCATTGATTCTTGACCCTGCTGATGCCAGGTCCTTCTATATAGCAGGGTGAAATATTTGCACAGAACCTGGTGTAGCCTGCTGTGTGGACTAAACCATCTTGAGAGTACTTATAACCCCCACCCCCAGTGCTTGTCAAACAGCTGATCTGTTTGGGGACTAATGACCAGGAGAAAATTCAGGCGTCTCTTCAGTCCATGCTTGGTTGAAACCTGAGATTCAGAACCCAGACATGGAGTACTGACTGTTCACTCATGAATGGTGAAACTGAGGCACAGGCTGGTGAAGCAATTGTCCAAGGTGAGATTGTGGGATTGGAGCCAAATTCTTTGGCTGACACCAACTGCCTGGTGGAGACCTACCAAGGGGAAGTCTTGGGCTTCGAACCTCTGTCTCTGAGGGTCCAAGGGAAGTATCTGGAATCTGCAATGGCTCCTCCCAGCCTCCTTCTTCTTTCCCTCTAGAAGGTTCATCTACCGCGTGTGCTGGCCCTGCTCTGGGCAGAGGCAACAACCTCTTAGAACGAGGTGGTTATGATCAGTGGCTGCAGAGTTGGAGACCAGCCCCTGTCCCTCAGACCCCTGGTGCCCTTCCTCTGTCCCTTCCTCCGGTAGAACCTAAGAGAGGCCTTGCAAAGACTAGGTCCCACCCTCCCCTGGGATGCCTCATCTCCATGTCCTGCACGGAGCCTGCAAACAGATCACCTTTCTTTAACCTGCCATGTGGGTTGGCAGGGACATGGAGACGGCCCTAAAAGCTGGTGCAGAGGGACTAGGCTATAAATAGCTGTGCTGGTCTCCCAAAGCAACCAACTCCAATAACAACAAAAAAGGCCCATCACCAAAACAAGTGTGCTTTCCTGGCTCCTCCAGGGGAGCCAGGGCCACCTCCCAGAATCTTCTGCCCAGATTCTACTTACGATTTTCTGGGAATGAACTCAGCTCTTCAACTCTTCCCATACCTGAGGTCTCCTAGAGTGTTCTCAGCTCAGACCCCCCCCAACCAAGTTGGAATGGAGAGTGAGGACCCCCCTTTCATGTGACTGCATTGTCTTGGGGACAGCCAGATCAGAAGTGCATCTTGTAGGTGGGAGTTCAAACCCCCAGAAGCCAAGAAAGGTGCTCAATCAGAGAAGGAACTTGGTGCAAAGTATCTGGTGCTACCTCTAGTTTCTTGTCTCTGTAGAACCTTCCTGGAAGCTAAACAAATCTCTCATCAGTTCCCCGCTCATCTCCACTCTCTCATTTGCTCTTCAGGGAACCTCCTTCTCAATTCACCCCAAGCCGACAAAGTTCTACCCACCCTGCACACTCCAGTTCACAAGTCCCCTTGCTCCAGTCCCCACGGCAGGGTCACCCACACAGGGCGCAGGTGCACACTGTGCACCAGGATCTCTGAGGCTTAAGCTATGCAAGCCACATTGTGGAGAGCAAATGCTTGAGGCATTCATTGCAAGGCATCCATCTCCATCCCAGACACCAGCTCTGCCCCTGCAGTATGAGCGCAGCCAGGAGCAATCTGCAAATGAGAGAGCATGGCTCTCTTCCGATAAAACTTTATTTACAGAAACAAATGATTTGCTGACCCCTGTGACTTCTTCAAGACACTGAGTTCTCAGCCCACAGTGGAACCTCATTCAGGAAAACACTGCCTACTCCAGACTTCCCTAGGAATTCTCTTAGAAGTCTGAAAATAAGCACCCCAATAGCTCTGTCAGACCTAGCACTCCATAACCGTCTTTACAGACATCCTTCAGAAAGATGTGGAGCAAACCCACAGTAACAGCCACTTCCCAGTCACTAGGAGGGTTGTGATGTAAAAGGTAGAAACTAACAAACAGCACCAGAAGCAATAGAGTCTCATACATTGTAAAGATGTAGCATAGGCTGGAAGCCCTGGGGAACAGCTTGATACTTTTGTAAAAGTTAGACACAAAAAACTAGCAACTCTGATATGGTTGCCCAGCAGGTAAAAGTACTTGCCATGTAAGGCCTCTGGCCTGGGTTCAATCTCTGGAACCCGTGATGTGCAAAGAGAGCTGACTTTTGAAAGTTGTGCTTTGACCTTTATACACACATGACCACCATACTTTCACGCATGGTGCATGCGTTCATGCACACACACATACACTAATAGTAAGAACCAACATTTAAGCTAAAATTAATCCACCTAGCAATTCCACTCCTGAGTACATATTGCCCCAGAAGTAGCAAACACAGGTTCAACCCCAAACCCACACATTAATGCTCCCAACAGCATGTAGTCCTCACAGCCCCAAGGAGAAGCCACTCAAATACCCATTAGCTATGGATGCCAATAGGATGAGCAGTGTTCATATGACACAGACTTCATGACTTTAAAAAGGGGGATGAAGTGTAGGGTAGGTTCCCAACCCCAAACCCAAAGCAGAAACCTTTCGTGTGGCAATTTGACATCGTAAGTAGAAAACTCCAGCTCACAGTAAACCCCAGACACACTGGGAGTACTATATAAAGTTACCTTCACTCTGTATGAGCTGTGTCTGAAATGTGAGTGATTTTGTGTTTAAACTTGGTGTAAATATCTCAAAAGCTAGGAAAGAATCCAAGGTCTGAAACGCTTCCGGCCCTAAGCGGTGTGATCAGGGACACCCCTCCTGCACCGAGTCAAGCTGTTGTTTCAGGGATGACCCTTGAAACCATTACATGAAAGAAGCCAATTACCAAAGACCCAGTTCCATTTATATGCTCTGTCTAGATGAGGCAAGTCCACAGAGACGAAGCAGATGAGAAGTGACTTGGAGGGAGGAGGAGACACGTGATCGACAGAGGCAGTTAATTTGGGAGATAGGAATAGTCTAAACCAGTGCTGTGTCTCTGCCTGCTGTGAGTTTATACAAGACAGTTGAGCTGTAGGCTTAAAACGGCCTCATCTTATAGGCAAATTGTACCTTAATAAATCTACTAAACAGCTGTTCAGAAGTACCACCCAGCATGTCTCTGCTTTCCAAGGTACATGGTTGGCCCCAACTTCAGTTACTGATGGTCTGCCATATTACGGAAATATTAAATGGGAAATCTCAGAAATAAACAATTTCTAAGTCTTAAATGGTACATCGTTCTGAGTGGCATGACAAAAGCTCTCACTGTGCCACTACATCCTGTCCTATGGGCTGCCCCTTTGACCAGTTTCCACAGTCTGTATGCTACCTGCCTTAGGAGCTTCCCTTAACTTACTTAATAAGAACCACCAAGTGCAAGAATGGGATCTGGTGACTTTGTCACAGTGGTATTCTTGGATGTTACTATTAGTTATTACTGTTAACCACTGTTTGAAATTTATTAATTAACCATTACCACAGGTGTGCATATGTAGGATTTTAATTTCCTGTGGCTTTCAGAATTCTCATTTGGAGCCCAAGAATAAGGGGCCACCGCAGTTCCACTTTGTGTGTGACATAGACAGAAACCTGGACACTTAGGCTTCTCATTTGGTTTTTTACAATCATTATTCAGAGGAAGTACGGGCTCCCCACATGTTTAACTTGCTGGTTTGAATGAGAATGTTGCCCTCAGACTCACGTATTTAAACACTTGGTCCCCAGTTGGTAGCACCATTTGGGGGAGTTTTGGAAGTATAGCCTCTTTGAGGGAATTACATCACTGGGAGTGGGCTTTGAGGTTTTAGAAACCCACTCCATTCCCAGTATGCTTTCTGCTTCCTGCTTATGGTTCAAGAGGTAAGCTCTCAGCTTCTAGCTCTTGTCACCATGCCACTTGCTGAAGTGCCTCCGCTCCCTGATAGACTCTACCCTCTGGAACCACAGTCCCCGGAACCCTTCTGTCTATAGGTTGCCTTGCTCAGGGCTGTTTTATCATAGCCGTAGGACAGTAGCTAATTCATTTGCCCATGGTCACAAAACTGATGGGTGGCGCAGCCTGGCTTTGAACTCTAGTCTCTTGTACATCAGTTCAATGCCTCATCTCTCTCACAGTCTACAGCTGTATGGTGTGACCAGAGGAGTGGGAAGAAGAAGATGGGGACATCGAGTCTAGAAGTGCGCACTGAAATAGCAAGGACATAGAGACAGCCACCGGAAGCCTTCAACAGGCCAGAGACAAGTACACCCAGAGAAGCGGAGGGCTGCATAGCAGCTAGTGACTTGTTAAAGCTTCAGTCTGTTCTCACTCATAGGACCTCAGTTGTTTGTCTAGCACAAGCATCCTCCCTTCCCACCTCTTCAGTAGGACTTGGGGAGCTCAGAGGCGCTGTCCAAGCCACAGCCATCCCCATAATTGCTCTGCACTAGTGGAAGCCCAGGGACACTCAGGTCCTGTGCCCCACTCATCCATGGTGGCAGGGCCTTACATAGATAGAGTTACAGTTGTAGTGGCCAGACAGTAGCCAAGGGACACACAGGCCATGGCAGTGAACAGTAGGGTCTGCCAGAGGTCACCACTGCCCTGTTCATGCCTTTTCGATCTAAACAGAAAGTGAGTGTGGGTAGGGAAGGCTGCAGAAGTGACAGGAGCTGATGGACCAAGGGACCAGAGATCAAATCCTGTCCACCCCTCACTGAATACCCACTACAGCTCAAAGTAAGGTTTAGAAACTGTTCCATGGACAATGGGCTGCACCTGATAAGCCCACTGGCAGTCGGGAACACCCAGAGTGAAAGAAGTGCTAGGCACAGTGAACTGAGCATCTTGGAGCTGCAACACAGCACACTGTGAGTGCAGGCTGACTGCAAGCTGTAGCTGCCTGCCCTTGCACAGCATAAAAACAGGCTAGATCGTGTATCTTTAATGGAGGAACAAACCCCAGTCCCCAAATCAAAGCCCAGTTTATGAGTATTCATTTTCACACCCTATGAAGCTGAATGTGGTAAGCGAACAGTCATGAAGCCAGACACCATGCTACTGAGGAAGAGTCTGAGAATCTGAATTACTTCCTCTAGGTCAATGAAGGAGCCTTGGGTTGCTTCAGGTTTGGGGATCCCTCTCTATGCTGGGTGTTGTTCGTCTGCCCACTCGGAGGGAAGGTGGTAGAGCACAGGGGAAGAGAGGGGTGTGTGTGTGTGTGTACATGCAAATCCAGACAGTGTAACATGCTCTTATATACCTCTGTTAAAAACAATCTGAAACCATGAAGCAGCAGCATTTGCAAGGCACTCTGCTCCTGTCCCTGAATTAAAATCATTTATTTACTGATACTTCCTGCCAAAGTGAGAGGAGCACAGAAAGCATGTCGGAGCCAGCATCAGTTCACCAACTCCCATCCTCCCAACAGGTAGCAGACAGGATCAGTCTCACAGTCAACATCTGGCCCAGCCCGACAGGAAGTACTTTTTCTTGAACAAGGTTCAAACTACTTTCTAAACAATCATCTTAGAGTCCCAGAAGGACAAACCACAAACGCCAGATGCCTTTGTTCAGTACAGATGCTGGAGCTTTCTATGAGCTTTCTCCAGCTCCCTCCCCTTCCTTTCTCCGACTAGGAACATGCCCTCTCTAGTGACAATCTTCCAGGGCTGGGATGTGGGCACTGGGATGTGGGCACTGGGATGTGGCAGGGGGCTGCCATTGGGACTCGAGGTGAGGCACATGCCAGCAGATGCTGCACCTGAGATACAGAGGAAAGCGGATATTGTTTCAGGGTCGTGAGAGAAGAGTGGGCAATCACAGGAGCACAGCTCTGGCTCACCCTGACAGGTACCTCAGCAAGCCCCTTAACCTCTGACTCCTGATCCCCACGATGTGCAGGGCAGATAGTCAGCCTTGCACCCCACTGTCTGCTCAGGCGGAGGAAGGAACCAGCCTGTGCAGCCCTGTGTAATGGTAGGGCACACAGAAAGGGATATCTGAGAGTGACCCCCCTTTTTTCACTGTAGCCATCAGGATGTAAAAGGAGACCTATGCACAACTGGCTCCTTCTCATTATATAGTGTAATGTCAGTCCTCGCTAATTTCAGTTTTGAGTATTTTTGTCTGAATGGTCACAAATTTCCAGCAAGAGTAGACACTAACTATGAAGAATTTTATTAAGGCCAATTTCTATTGCCATTCCACAAAAGCTGATATAAGTAATTAGCCCATGTCAACAGCACAGTGATTCTTGACGCTAGCCCCCCAGAGCCCAAGTCTCTGGCTCCCCACACTACATCATGGCGTTGAACAGCTTTTCACATCTGTCCATGAAAACAATGTCTGGCCCTCAGTGGGGCTTTCAGTGAGGGACTCAGACCATGTCAGAACACAGACTGGTCCTTCCTGAGATGGGGCTCTGGGCCAGAAGACAACCCTGGTGGGGATGACTTAAGGCAGATAGTTCATATGGTACACAAGAACAAATAAGGTCCCCCTCGGGCCTACTCTACTCCTCAAATGCCACTGGCAGTAGAATAGAGGGCTGGCTCCACTTGGAGCTTTGTAGGAACCACCAGAGAGGTTCTATTAGGTATGAGGAAACCAGAACAGTAGATTTGGGCAAGAATCTTCCAGTTTCAGCAGCACAGGATCCCAGGGGCAGGAAGAGAGTGAATCGTTAGTGGCATGATCTCTTAAGGGCTGGGGGCAATACATGACTTATAATCCACTATAGAAACATAGAATACACTATATTTTAGTTGCCAAAACTCCATTTGCCAGTGATGCAACCAGTTAAATATTCAACAGTTAGAATGAAGAGGTCACAACTCTGCTGGGAAAACAAAGAACCATTGTGGTTTGTGTTGGCAAGTGCCTTGACCCCTTCCCTGTTCTTCTAACTGTGTTCAAGTCAGGGGTCCCCAGTGCCTCAATGACAGGACAATGATAAGCAGAACCCTCATGCAGATGAGGTCCTCTGCATATGCATGGCCTATAGCAGCAGAGACCAGGTGCTCAGGGTTAGGAATGAACGATGAACTGGCTTTGGGCTTCAGGTTCATGAGTTGGGGTAACATCCTTGTGTTGGTTAAAGGGAAGATGGAGATTTGTCTTCTGCCCACCTCTTAGGGCTGACTGCAGAATTAAATGAGTTAACATTAACAAGAATGAGCTAATAACTGAAGATTAACAGGATGGGGCTAGGGTTCTAAGTGGGGCTGTCACTCAAGCAAAGGGAATCTTCAAGATTGATAGTTCACTCATGGATACCGTGAGTTCTGCTTTTATTAGGACAGCTCTGCTAGTTGCAACTTAAAATCTCAAATACTATGAGAGCACAGGTCAGAGAAGCAAAACTCTGTTACTATGTACTTTCCCTATCTCTATGT